>CM070610.1:39204456-39804456 GCA_036346395.1 Hsuehochloa calcarea | reverse complement strand
GTGTGTCCTTGACTGAACTTTGAACTTAATATGCATAAAGGGTTTTGTCTTGAAATTAATAATCTGTGCATATTTCATATCACTTGTTTTTTTCTAGATGATATTGTAAGAGAGGACTAGCATAACACAACCTATAATGTAGTAATGGAGCCTGGAAAGCATCCAACTCTATCAAGATTGACTTTGTAACAAAGGGCATAAGCTCTTCAGTAACCGCCGATATTCTGGGGATCATAGCTCTTTGGTGTGATGGCTTATTCTGGGGACAATGCCTCCTCACAATTTCTTGATGTTTCCATGTTGCATATTTCAAATTTGCTGCAAATTCATGTGCCATAGTAAAATTGATGCCAAGATACTTTGGCAACGTTTCTGAACTATTGACTGTGCAACACTAGGATGAGTTGAGAACTTGTTGGAAGACACTTATATAACAAGAGCACGGGCTGTTGTATATGTTTAGGGCTTTAGGCTTTCCAAATTCCAAATTGAATGGTGAATGCTTTTTTACTATTTCATGCATTAGTAGGGAGGGTTGAGCGAGAATTGGCTTCATTTGTAGCATAAGCCATTGATTTAAGTCTATTGAGGTGGTCTTTTGTATCTGGTTCTTGTGGGAAAATTTGTGGAGCCCGATCTTGTATTGATTCAAGTTAGTTAGTGCTAGTTTGTAGGCCATGTTCGTTAGGATGCGTGGTTGATATCTCCTAGGGCAAGGCTACTTCAGTTCTGTTTTCTTGGTTATGTTGTTTTACATCGAAATTTTTCCACCAATTCTTTATACTTAGTTACTTGACCATTTACCGATTTCATTCCCATCAGTCAATTTCTCATCCATGGTGGAATGTGATTCTTTACCACTACAATGCTGCCAGGTAGAGTGGACTTTGGGGGTTCATTCTAAAAGTAATCTTATTTTGCACCTCCACAGCTCCCACTACCATTCTCCAAAAATATAGTTCCCCTAATATTTCAAACACGTGAGTTTGAGAAGAGAACAATATGTTCTAAGATGTGACAAGATGAAATGCCTCTAGTGATATAAAGTTATAAACCCAGACCAGTACTACATATCAAAATCTGTTCATCCGACACGTAGTTCTGTGGATATAGTCTTTTGTAACATCCCTAGAGCTCTTTGCATACATTGATACATACAGATCGGTTCGTCTTTTTCTTGTGATTAGTTCCTTTTAGAGTTTTATTGTGATTAGTTGATTAAATTTGTGTGAAGGGACTTTTTATTTGGTTGTGTAAGTTTTTTAATAATATAATCAGGCATGTTGCTAAGTATTCTAATGGTTCATATTTTCCCCGGTAATTTCTTGCATGTCGTTTTCCTGTCTGAGACAGAATGATGGAGATTGGAGATTAGGCACAGCTGTTGGTATGAAAACTAAAACACATGCATCCATTTTCTGATGTGCCGCTGTACAGCCGCTTTGGTTATTTACAGGAAGATAGGTGGTTTTGATCTCTTCGGCATCTATCCTCTTAGGCTCTATTTTATCCTTAATGTTTTTCTGACCGGACAATGTGTATGCATGTTAGCATGCCAAGTGAATAATGGCTTCAATTACTCAACATATTATTCTTTGGCTGGTGGAATTTAATTTGGATATTTTGTTATGCAAAAGCATGCACGTGTCTTGCTCAACTCTACAGGATATGAGAATGACTTATTGATGTTTCGATTTAACCAAGTGTTTCTTCTGTACGATTTTACTCTATATAAGCGTTACCAATCAAATCAATTATATGTCCTTTTGGCTAGACCTGGGAGTTAGGCCGTACCGTACCATTTCAGTCCGGTCCGAGAAACGGTCAGCACGACACACCACGTGGCGAGCCATGCCGGCACGACACAAATGGGAGGGCCGGGCCGGGCCTGCAGACGGGGCAAGACGGTGGCTGTGCTCGAGATGGCTCGGCACGACAACAGCATGGCGGCACGCCAAGCCCACGCCCGCCTGGCCATGACGCCGCGCCACCCATGCACGCGTGCCTCCGTGTCGCCGCTCCCGCGTGTGCGTGCTCGCCTTCGTGTGAGGTGTGACTGCGTCGCCGCCCCTATGTGCGTGTGCCGCGCTTGGCTCTGCTCCTCTGCGCCGTCACCCTACGCACGCTCGCCTTTGCGTCTGTAAGGCTATGGGTAGGCTACACTAGCGCAAATTAATAAAAAATCTACTCGTAAACCAAGATCACTGCAGTTATAGATCACGGTCTTACCACTAGACGCGCAGGTGTGGAAACTGATGCAGCACGTCAGGGCAGAGTAGTCGTACTAAGTTGATGCAGCACGTCGGGGCAGAGTAGTCGTACTACTTCCTCGTCCTCGTCGCGGCGTCCCACGACACTCCGCTCTTATGGTTCGTCCAACGCTATGATGCTGGCGCCCAAAGGTATCCACACGCACGGAGGAAGCGACGACGCCGGATGCTAGATCCGCGCGAGCGACTAGGGCGTGGGAGAGGTGGCGCTGTGGTTTGAGGATGTCACGAAAAACTCCCCCATCCTGCGGCGCCTTGCCCTCCTTTTATAGACGCCCTTACAATGAGCTTCTACTAATAGAGCCCCATTAGGACTCAATGTCCATCTAATTCTGGATCTAATCCGAATTAAGCTTCATTTCTTAAGTGTGTGACCCTATAGGTTCACGATATTTAGACATGACACGAGTATACATACTTGGTCAATAGTTGGTAGCGCCTCTAGCAAGATGTCCCAACTCCTAAACGCATACAAAGATCATATCGGACGAACCAACACAACGTTATGTACATGCCAATCCCTTTGCCTCACGATATTCTGGTCGAGCTCCAAGTCGACCACTCTTTCTCGATCTTGTGATCCGGAATCCCTTACTAGGTTAATTTTAACCTTAAGTAGCATGGCCATGCATTTCGGATCCGATCACCGAGGGTCCGAGATATCTCTCTCGGGTAGAGAGGCAATCCCATCTTGATCGACCATGCCTCGCAAAGATGCTTCATGACAAACCCGAAAACTACCTTTATAACTACCGATTCATGAGTAGCGTTTGATAGCCCCTAAGTAGGTCGATTCACATCTCAAGTACATGCGACAATCTTAGGTCTAAGGACAAGGCGTACACATTGTGTAGAGAGAACCATAAGTATAATTGTTATGTCTCATGTTGGGTCGGTCCAACCCCATGTTCTAAATATGTGTCCACATTATTGGTTTGACATCTCCATGTCTATGACCTGTGAAACATAGTCATCAACCGATACATGTGCTAATCCACCGTTCACGTGTGTCCTCACATGAACTCCGACTAGGGACAACTTTAGAATAACAATACAAGTAAAGAGTTTCACAAACAAGTCACATACTTGTTAATCAACACAAAGGCAATATTCAAGGAACATTTATTAAATCATGGATACAACGAAATATCATCATTTCTATAATTGCCTCTAGGGCATATCTCCAACAGCATCACCGGCTCGCCGCTCGCGCTATGGCGCCTTGGCCGGGGGAGGCGGTGGGGGAGAAAGGGGGGGTGATGGGGCCTGGCGGGGGTGAAGGGGGAGGCCGGGGCGGTGGGGAGAAGGTGGAGCTATGGAGGCGCTGGGGGAGAAGGTGGAGGCGCAGAGGAAATATTATGGGAGGTTGGGCCGCCGGGGGAGAACAGGGGTGCCGAGGCCGGTAGGGAGAGGGGGAGGCGACGGGGGTGGGTGAGAGGGGAATGGGAGAGGTGCCGGGGTGTGAGGGAGGCGCTGGGGCAGTGGGCCTTGGCCACTTGGGAGTTGGGGGCAGAATGGCAGATTGGGGAACGGGGATGGAGTGGGGGGAGGGGGAGGGGGAGGCTGATGGCCCATCACACAAAGGCACACAGCTACACAAAGTGAAGTGACGATGGAAGAGATAGGGAATAGTTTTTTTTTTGTGATGGGTGATAAGACACAGTGAGTTCTTTTAGTAGAGATTAGAGAACAACAGACGGGTAGAAAAGAGGCAATAGGCCGCGAGGGAGAGAGGCTACAGTTGTCTACCCCTTTCTGGTGACAAGACGGAGTAGAGAGAGAAGGCAACGAGCAAGACAACGGCTCTACACAAGATTGGCAACGGGCAAGACAACGGCTCGACTCAAGATTCTTTCTCTTCGACTCTCCGTGCCTATAAAAACGAATGTTTGTAGCTCATTTCTTCACCACCGAAGCTCAACTTCTTTTCTCTGATTGTCTTTTGCTCATTTATTCACCACCGAGCGAAGCACATATTCTACGCTTTGATTCTCTCTTTGCTCTAGCTCTGTACAATAGAAAGCGTGCTACCAAGGAATCGAAGCATGAAGTCGACGGAGCTCGGTAGCGCTGTGCTATCGAGGAGTCATAGCACGAAAGCAACAGCGAGGAGAGGGAGACACTCAGCCTCATGCCGCTCCCCTAGTCCTCTCATAGCCTCTCCCATCGATGTTTGTTAGCTCTCCCATGCATAGGAGACTACGGCATGGATGCTCATCATATGAACGGTGACGAAGGGATACGAGGAGTACCAACACGATCCGGATCCGATGGAGATGCCAGACTTCGGTATCCCGTCCACGGATGACAATATTGGTGGGTTCGCTCTAGACAGCAGCAACGCCGGGTGAAGAGCAGAGTGCTGGAAGTACATGACCTGGAGTAAGAAAATTCGAGACGGCCAAACGGTAGAGATCGCAACTTGTAATTATTGCAAAGCTCAATTAACTGCTCGCACAGGTGGAGGGACGGGGCACTTGAACATATTATATCTGTCTTTGTCAATGCTAACTCAGATAAGTTGATAGTTGCTAACTCAGATAGGGAAATTGTTAGTTATTTTTTAGAGTTTGTGATACATTTTTACAAAGCAACTAAGGCTCTATCCAGTATTTACTATCCTACCTCTTACTTAGTTATAGATTTTATTTGGCTAATTCCAGATAAGTTTGCTAAATCTAGGGGGCATTCCCTTTTAGGTCATGCTGTTGCAGCAATGGAGGAAAATTTTGTTAAATATTTTGGATCTATTTCACACCTATATTGCTTTGCTATCATTTTGGATCATACAAGAAAGTTAGCAGGTTTATAGATGGTTGTGGAGAAATAGGTGAGTGCCTTGGTCTTGATTTCTCTGAAACTTTCGAACATATCAAAAAGGAGTTTGTTCGTGTTTTTCGCTTGTATCATGACAATCTTAGCAGCAACACGAGATCGGATGCCTCACAGCATACACATCAAAGCAAGACAAACTTGACATAACACTTGTGGAAGAAGCTGAAGGAAAATTATAGTTCTTCATCCTCTCAGTTTCAGGTGCCTCCAAGTGGAATTCTACCAAAAAGATCAGGAAGCGGATATTCACTGTGTTGTGCCATTTCACACGAGATATTCTACTGGTTCGGTGTCCTCCGTCTCTTCGGAAGAGACATTCAACATGGTATGAAGAATAATTGAAGAAAATGGGTCATCCCTCACGCCCAAGATGGTGGAGGCAATCGCCTACCTCAAAGACTGAGAATTGGCAAAAGAGCGATATCATTATCAACTGGAGGATCCTGAGGTTGTAGAGGCGTTAGCCGATCTCAATATCGAGTAGTCGATATATATGCATGAATGTAGTTACTGTATTCTTTTCCTTATCAGGGAAACCCTACACTGGGCGTAAGGTTTTTAACGAGGCAATAACGATGTGTGTGTAAAATATCAATCAAATTTTACTTTCCCCCCTAATTTTTAAGTGTCCATAATTTTACATAATTGTGGATTCACAAAAAGAAATAATTAATATATCAAAACTGTACTTGTTGCTTGCAAAATTTTCATTCTTTTTATCTCTAGTAAACAACTACTTGTAGAATTCAATTGTGACTTGGTAACGTTCAAGGGGCAATTAATATATCAAAACTGTATATGCCGCAACATTTTATGTTATTTTATTTATTTTTTCTTTCTTTATTTTTATTCCTTTTCTTCTTTCCCCCCCCACTTTTCTCTTTCTTTTCTTCTTTCCCGCACGACCCACATCTCCCTCACTCCGGTCTCTCTCTCTCTCTTCTTCTTCTTCTTCTTCTTCTTCGATTCTTTCTTCCCCAAATCTCAATCCTCCTCTCCTCAGTCCAAAGCCCCAAGCCGCCGCCTCCCGCTACCCACTCCGGTGCCACCCTCCACACGCCGCCGCCTCTCACTGATGCGTCGGCGCCACCCTCCACACGCCGCCACCTTCCACCCTCCCCAAGAGGTCAAGACCCCAATGGCCGCCCAACCCCAACCGGCTCCGGCCTCCGGGCATCTCCAATCCCTAATCCCTGGCGGCAAGAAGGAGGAGGAGGCCCTAGCGGCGGCGTCATGGCGACAAGAAGGAGGCGGCCCCGGTAGCTGCGCAAGTGCGCAACCCTTCTCATCGTGGGCCAACGACGGGGGAGACAAGAAGAAGGATCTACGACGGTGAGGAGAAGAAGGATTCGCGGCTGCCTCCTCCGCGTCGTGCCGCCACCTCGCCCGAGGCGCCCCCGGCCCACGTGCTTCCTCCTCCGTATCGCGCCGCTTCCTGCGCGATCCGAGCTACAACGGCCTTGTGTCGTGCCAGCACGGCCTGGCGGGCCAACGTGTCGCGGCCGGGCCTCGCAGCGGTGTCCGCGTACAAGACGCAGGCGGCCCGGAGCTTGCCGTGGCCCGCGGCCCGTCGTGCGGGTGGCGTGTCGGTGCAGCACGGCCCAACTCCCACCTCTACTTTTGACCCTCTCTAACTGTAAATGATTTTGGGCATTTGAAGCATGGTCCAAGCTAGTAGAAATGCCAACGTCTTTTCTTCAGTTGCATGCATCATTTTCTGTCCCATGATATACATACACCACAGTACAGAACATTCTTTATGTTTTTGCTTTGCAGAAATTCCTGTTAAGTTAGACCAATAGACCTGGTATGTAACTTTAGGAATGAGTCATAACCTTTGATCCAGCTGTTGACAAAATGACAACTGCCTTGCGGTGTGCCCTTTGATCTGAAGCACCTCAAGAGTCTACGGTTTTACTGTGATTTTTGTGAGTAACGATGCTGATGTTTCACTAGCTGCACCATTTTGGCTTATGCGCCTTTTGTTGGTTCTGCTTATGCAGTATGCATGCTGCAAGCTGTTTCGATGTATAGTGATGAAAAACATATCAGCTGCTTTAGCTGAAGTGGAGTTCAAACCTGGCAAAGTCCCGACTTACTCGGCTCCAGGCCAAAGCGATGAAAAGACCCTTTCGTTTTTTTCATGATTTTTTTTTATTTTTTTCCCCCAAAGCACTATTCAGTTAGCCTTTGATAGAATCCCAAATCGCTACTTAACTACAGAGGGGAGGGGGGTGGAGTGGATCTCTCCATCAAGAGGTGATTTTTTTCTTCTTTTATCCGTATGTATATTTTTTGAATACCATGGTAGGTTAACAAATGAAATATAGTTTATATTTAGATAGTTTATTGTAGATATGCGTATATGAGTACATAATATTTTTGAGATATGTGGTATGTTGGAGTAGTTTGTCGTAGTATGTAATATTGTAGATCCATTTATTTCTCACAGTACTTAGATGTAGTGCACCGTATAATTTTGGATTAGTAGTTCGACTATCAGGTCAATTTAGAATAGTAATTTTTTTATAGTATTTTGTTGTACAGGAGCGGAGGTTAAAAAATCTACTCTAGACCTTTTTTTAAAAAAAAAACAACCGGGCTTACTCTAGACCTCTTTTTTTAAAAAAAATAAAAAATAAAAACCGGGCTCACTCTTCCAGAGTCCCGTCTTCATTGCCTTAATTTTTTTTTTCTTCTCCACTCTCTTATATCTCTTATATACGGCTAGCGCCTCAAATACGTATACCTCTCCACATTATTAATGCCTGGACGTAGGTGTCGACACGTATTCATCTATCATGACTCATACGTAAGCTCGTACGATAAAGAGATACAACATTATTGCATAGCATCTGCGTGCATCAGCGTATCAATGCACCAGTATGCTTATAAAATTTGATGAATAATATCTAACAACCAAATACATGTACGAACTTTCTTCAAAATAATACCTATACGAACAAGCATTTAGATGTAACTAGTTTTCTTAATAACATCTATTTAGCATAGCATGTACTTTACAAACAAAATACTATATGAAATAGTGCAATCCCCAAACACGCCATGGTTTCCCGCAAAACTGTAATATTCATGAACTATGGTATTTTATGAATGGTACATTTATAACTATGGTTTTCAAATTCCGTGGTTTATAAATACCGTAACATCCAACTGGTATCCTGTTTGATGAAGTAAGATGGTTTGGCCATGTAGGCCGCTGACTCCACCAATTTGGCCGTGTCGGCAGAATGGGTGACTGGCACATGCAAATCTCATCATCGACCAAAAATAAAAGAAGAAAAATAAAAATAAAAAACTATATGTGTGACTTAGGGCTGAGGTGTCCAAACAGGTCGTGCCGACCTATGTCATGAGATTGTTGGCCTGACCCAAGCATTGCATGGTCACAACACGGTCCAGGCAAGGCACGACACGACCGAGCCCAACGATGGTGGCATCATGGTCGATGAGGAAGGATGTCGAGGAGGAGGAGGTGGCGCCATGGACGACAGAGGCAGAAGCGGCAGAGTAGGAGGCAACGCCATGGATAGCAGAGGCGGCGAGGAAGGAGGCAGAGGCGGTGCCATGGACAGTGAGGAAGGAAGCTGAGGCAGAGGACGACGACGGGCGCGGCCGGGCGACGATGGCTAGATCTGGTCAGATCTAGCCATAGAGCGGCGGTGGCTAATCGACAACGGCAGCTGACGGGGACGAGAACGACGCGGGCAACGGCGTACGACACTTATGAACCAGGGTCCAGACGAGACCAAGGCGGCGGCGACAAGCTCAACCGTCGCGGGAGGGGAAGGCGAGGGGATTGGGAGCCGAGAGGGAGATGAGGGGATCTGTAAGGGAAAAGAAGGCTCGGTGTAGTGCTCACATGTCTGAGAGAGAAAATTCGTACTGAGATGGGCTACACGGGTCAACCTCAGCCCTTCGGGCTTATCGTTCCCGGATTGGCCTAGCATGGCCCGAGAGCTCGGTGTGCTGTGCTTGGGACGAGCAGACCATAACTTGGGATGAGTTCACAATCGCTTTTTGCCAACAACATGCAACATCAAGCAGGAGTGATCAAGAGAAACCTGCTATTCCGATGTCCTACATTCGATCTGGTCGTTGTCATTTGAAGTGCTGCCAACCAAATAAGTCAGAAGATTGTGTATGTGCTCGTTGTGGAGAAATAGACCATAGTGCCGATGAGCACAATATCAATTGTTCCAGTTGCGAAGGAAACCATTCCATTGAAGAATATTCAATGAGCAAGATTACATGTTTCTTTTGTGAAAGCAATGATCATTGTCTGCGCAGTGCCCCATGTATTCAGTGTTGACTTCTACAACACAACGTTAGCGAGAAAATTTCCAAGCCGCTATCAAAGCATTAGCCAAAGAAGGTAAACCATTGTTAATACAAGATTTGTCAGCTAAAGAATCACAAAAGCAGAATATTGACCTTGGCAACCCACCTCAAAAGAGAAACAAGACAATATCGTCAGTAGAGTGTGGTAAGCAAGACCACTATGCCAAAAGATGCCCTTGAAAGTGAAAAGCTTCAACTTTCAGAAAAGATAGTCATTCATGTACAATCTCATCAGGCAAGTCACAATGGCTACCACGTGTATGTTACAGTTGTCGCAAGGTTACTACATCAACCAGTGTCCTCAGAAGAACCAGTCACTCACTCCAGATGCAAGAATGCCAGAAGTCATTTTACTCAAGATCGTAACACCCAGAGCAGGTGGTAAAGCAGTAGGATCCGTCTGTCCAAAGAAGCAGCCAACAAAGAGATGCTTGAATGATGATGTTACTAAGAAAGCCTAGATTGGTGATATTAGATCATGCAGTGTCATGCCTCTGCTCGTAGCAATAAAGTAAGAGAATGGTTGTAACCTTTCCTTTGTTTGAGAGCAAAAAGGTGGACATCTTTGCATGCAAGTTATGGAGAAAATGGATTGTTGGATATTAAATCATTGGATACCGCTCTAAGCATATGCCATTGCAAGTCGGTAGGACAACAGTAAATGATTGAAGACCAAAACCATGGGGTAATGTTGGTATCCGTAAGAGAGTATGCAATTATCGTTGCAAGTGATCTATCTAGCCTGCAACCATATTAGAAGTCAAATTATCTTTGACTTGGTACCAAGACAAAGAATTACATCAGAGGTGAACTATGACAAAATTTGATAAATGAGTTTTCAGTAATGATAGAGCATAGCAGAGGATTTTCTCAGATAAAGGCAGTGTCAAATCAAGTTCGTCAGTTTGGCAAGCACCAATGTGAGCTATTATTATAAAATGGTAGCACAAGGATGTGCAAAAATTTTAGTCTATCCAGGAGCTAATCTTCAGGACCTTAGAATCATCATGTTTGGGTTTTGAGACAGAACTGCAGTTTTCCCCAAAATCATCTGTTAACAGGACAGTGTCTATTGAAGATCAGTGAGACATTCGTTTCAAGGCATCCAAGACCCCTCCCCGTTGTAAAAGGAGAGGTTCACCTAGATTGCTAGAAGTGAACTGAGTTTGTAAGATTCATAGAAGATATTGATCACAACTCCAATGTTTGTACTACCATATACCAGGGAGAACCTTGACAACTTCTTATCACGGAACATCCAAGAATCAGTGTGTTAAGAAGTTTCGCCTGCACTCCTTAACAACTAAGGTTTCAAGTAGTGAACTATCCAAGTCATAACTCGAATTTGCTATCATGGGGCAGCAAAGATGGTTTTATTGGATTGAGAACCGTGAGGTGTAATCCGATACTCCCAGGTCAAATTAGTGTAGTGGTAGACACTTTAAATCAAGAGAGCTACCGTAGGAACCTATTGATCAAAGAAGTCAGCCAAAGTTACCTGTGAAATTCAGAAGCTGAATTTTTAGTTAGTTCAAAAGTATATCTTTTGAACCCCAGCATTCCATCCAATGCTAGAAAATCAGACTTGACCAGACAATTTTGTCAAGGAAATCAGTTTCCCCTTAAGCAAGACAAAGCTTGAGAATCCACCGAAGGCGAATGAAAATGATCCACGAATAAATGAGCATATTTGTGTATTTGATTAGAAGAAACTCAAGTAGTTGATTCTCAAACCAACATTTGAGTGCAAGCATTCTATTTTCTCTGAAAGTACCAAGTGGTACAAAGAGCTTGAAGCTAAATTGTGATGACCAATACAAAGCGGAATATCGAAGAATGTGTTACCATGTTTTTGGTAGGCCGGCAAGTTGGCTAGCATGTTAGAGGCCAGTCAGATTACTTCTACCTTTGAGAATTAAAATATAGGATTTTCAAGAACCCAACACTGCTACAAAATATGCTATACTAGACGCCTCATCATAGACGGCTCCCTAGAATCCGTTAGTGATGTAATTATCACAGACAGATTTACAAGCGTGACCATCTATATTACTGGTGATGGCTAGAACCGATTGTGATACGTAATTATCACAAACTTTTTTTTAATAAGAATCATATGTGATAATACTTAGACGGTTCTTAACAAGAAGTGTTTGTGATAATTGCAAACGTTACAAACGGTTCTTAATACAAACCGTCCGTGATAATTTATAGATTGTTCTTAATAAGCATCGTCTGTGATAATTGCAGATGTTACAGACGATTCTTAATCCGAATTGTTTGTGATAATTCATAAACCGTTCTTAACAAGCACCGTCTATGATAATTGTAGACGTCACAGACGGTACTTAATTTGAACTGTCTATAATTTTGTGTCACAAACAGTTTCTAGTTGGAAGTTAAACGCATTAATACCGCTCCCGATGCATCTCTTTGTCTCGTCCCTGATGTGTCTCTTCATCTCATGCGCTGAATTTTTTTTTCCTTGTTTTATAAAAATGATCATCCACCACCAAAGATGAATCCTCACATCACTCTACTCTAAAGCACAAATAATTTTTAAGAAATGGCTCTCTACTCTCAAGCACAAATATTGATGGCCTACCTGGCTATCCTGTACGAGCACCTCTCTAGCCATACGCTGGCTATCCTGTACGAGCACCTCACTGAACAAGAAGTGGATAGATGAAAACACATAAGTTCGTATGTAGCAATAACCTACTTAGCTATAAGTTGTTGTTAGCAGATGTTCTAGCTAAAGATCAACCTAGTACGGTCGGTTGAGTTTAGTGTATGCCAAGTCACGGAAGTAGTAAGACTAGGTGTAGATCACCGCCAAAATGAAACCCACAACCATAGACACCACTAAGGGTGTAAGGCTGATGTCTAGCCAATGCCTAAAAGTTCTAGCTAACACTCATGGAACTTCCTTGATAAATATAGAATCGTAAAAGAAATTATTAAGCGAACTAGGTCTCATGTGTTGGTTAGACTAATGTCTGCCCAAAGTGAACCCCGCACCTACGCATGGGTCTCACCTAACTATCTTGGAACTTCCTCGGAAAATAGGAAGTAATAACTAAAGAAACCATTAGATTAGCTAGGCGCCGTGTATGGATAGCGATGACACGTTCCCAAGTGAATGATAGTAATCCAACCACCAATCGACATCGTATGGACTCCAGCTATCGTCCGTCATCATACGTTCCTAGTAGTTGAACCCTTCGTGATCCAAAACTGGATCAGAGAGCTTGACCTAACTGGGTAACCTCTCCCATCTAGGTAACCGATGCGGAATATTCCTATGCATATTCTCTCCCTTCCATTGGAGTCCGAACCCCTTGCACTAGCAGACTTCCCACGAGTCCGATCCCTCTCACCCTCACTCCGGATCAAACGGTTACCTAACCCTAAGTTTGACTACGTCTGACTATATCTGACTACCAACCCAAAACTCTACCACTGGGCCAAACGAATATAGTTAGGATCTATCTACTTTGGTCTCAAATATTTTCTCCAGTCCAACTATCACGGGATGTACTTCATTTCATCTGAAGTATTTCCTTCATCAATTCCGGATGAGTATGATTAGTCTCATCTGGAGTACTCCCTTCTTTTAAGATGCCGATATGTATGTTTAGTTTTGTTGAAGTGTTTTCCTTCGTCAAACACACCTAGGTTTGTTCACTTTCATTTGAAGTGTTTCATTTGGTTTATGTTTTTATTGGATTTCATTTGGTTGTTTTCAGACGTTTTTGGGTTCAGTCACATTCTGCGTAGATAGAATCTGAAGTTATGATGGGACAGCAGTCCGAGACAAAGTAAGAACAAGATTGTCAGAACATTGAACAAGATGGTTATCAGAACATTGAGCGAGATAATTATCAGAACATTGAGTAAGAACAGGACCGAGGTTATCTGGATATTGAGTAATGTGAGTCAACGCTTTGATCATTTTGCACCTACTTTTGAAATGCAATTATATTATTTTAAATTATGAAGTTTCATTACTAGGATTTATACAAATATGTTGACTTAGCTCATAGTTACTACCTTAATAATAATTGTGTATAAACTTTCAATCCTTGAACTTGGACACTATCCTTTATCACCCAAGAACTAATGGTATACATAATAGCTAATAAGTTTGTATCTAAACATTATGCTTAGCCTTGCTTAGATACATTATCATGTGTGCAATGATTTGCCTCGACGTCATTAAAAACATTTCAAAATGAGATTGGGCAGTTGAGGCTGGAGCCTGGTTGATATGTTGAACTAGAAAAGTATTTATAAAACAAAAGTAAAAACCCAAAAATAGATTTAGACTCGGGTGGCTGGAAAGAGTGGATGGTGCCGGGTGCACGACAGAGTGGGTATGTGGATGTACCGCCCGAGTCAATTAAGTACCCGGATCTTGTGACGACCTCTCGTGTAAAAACATTACAACCACAAGTCTATAATGGGTACGACCTGGCTAACTAATTTATCCGCCGCCTCGCAACTTCACCATTGGTGGGTGTGTGGAGTGAATTAAGGGTAAGGGAGTCATCGATCTGCATGACACAAATGGGAGATCTCCCGGGGGCGAGGCCCAAGGAGGTGACACTTAGCAGCGTGGGGTTGCGTTGAGGTGGGACATTGTAAATGCCTTGTAATAATCAACTTAGTCGCACACCTATGGAAGTGTGTCAGAGATATTATAAGTTGATTGTCTCTTGTGGGTAAAGTGTACGAACTCTGCACAGTAAGAAAACTATCTGGATAGTCGTGCTCATGGTCATGAGCGGTGCCGAGAACTTGCTTGAGTCATTTTTATAAAATAATTTGTGGGTGGAATAAAAAGGTGGATTGAAACTTCGAGGTTTGATATGACCTGGTCGAGAACCAGTGGTAAATACGGGATGTGACCCAAGCATTGGGTAGAAGGAGCCACTTAATGGTATAGGAGGTTGATGCCTCCACTAGTACTTTACAACAAAACTCAGTTTATGACAACTTGTGTTAGTTAAAATGTTGTCTCATGAATTGCTACTACGTAATCTAATTCAAACTTAGCTTTGTGCAAATAACAACAACCGTGAACCTCCCTTACTAGCCTTGAATATATAATATTTGCATTATGTGTTGCCACGCGAGTAAGGTTGTAGACTTATACTCGCTTTTTATATTCTTTTAGTCAGTAAGCATATAAGAAGGCTGCATGGACAATTATGTGTATTATTCAAGACTGAAGATCAAGAAGGTCAAGAACTAGGTCGTGGGCCCCAGTCGGTTGTCTGTGGGTATATCGTGAGGGTTCCACGTGGTATACTTGGATTCTACTTCTGGTGCTGATTCTTTAATGGTATTTGGTCTAGTCAGCCATTTTGAAAGACAAACACCATAAGATATAATTATGCAATAGCTTTACATTTTCATGATATGTGTTGATATCCAATGATGTAACTATGAGCACTAGCTACCGATCCAGGGACTGGTGCTGTGAACACAGAGGACTCCAAATTACAAATTTGGGGTCCGACAAACCACATGCCTGATGGGACGAGTCTAACTTAGTAAGTTGTAAAGTTTTGACATTGACTACTGAGATAGTAGATTTAGTAATGGGTGGAGGTATGAACTACTCTGAAAGTCACATCGATGGACGGTTCATGGCTTCCAGGTCCAACAGTGTGCGTCGGACCAGCGAGTGAGGTTGGGGTCGACTGCATGCACATCAGAAGAGTCAATTGTTGAGATGAAGCTTCTGAAAGGTTGTGATCATCTCCGATCAATTTGATTACATATTGTGGATAAAGTGTACAACCTCTGTAGAGTGTTAATTAATCTATTTGAATAGCTGCATCCTCGGTCGTGGACATACTCGGGGATTTCACACGAGGGGTATATTTTCATAAAACAATTGGGAAGGGACAGCTGTGTGGGGAAATTTATGCAGCTGTGTGGGGAAATTTATGCAGCTGTGTGAAAGAAACTGATTAGGTTATGTGAGTTTTGTGAAAATAATTGCTAAACTATTATTGTTTATTCGTTTTGAATTACGCTTTCAATCTATTATTTGTATTCAATTGTAACTGTTGCTTTTATGCAAAATAACCATAGAAGCTATTTTCTTTGGAATAAGCCACCATCTATAATTATATTATGCGATGCGACTTGTTGAGTACTCTATGTACTCATTCTTGCTATAAACAATGTTATTCAGTTGAGAAGGCTACAACACTCTATCGTCGGTCAACAAGGTCTACTTCAAGGATCATGGAGAACTAGGTCGTGCTACCCCAGTGGATTGCTTGTGGGCATATGGATGGGCTTCACTGAAGTTATTTTGTTACCTTCCGCTACAGCTTATTTGAGTTATTCGCCTTCAGAGGTATTAATTGTTAGCTTTGACCTTAAGGTCGTTACTCTGATAATTATTGTTATTTGCCTATTTTTTAGTTATCTTTTATATGAAATGGTATTTCATCGATGTTGCCACTATATGCACTACCGTGATCCTGGACTAGTGCGGTATACACAGAGGATCCATATTTGCATATTTGGGTCCCGACAGAGGTGGTATCAGAGCCATATCGACTGTAAGTTGTGACCTTAGTTATAATGGCCATTTTTAGGAGAAATTCAAAAAAATATTTTACAAATGGAAAATCTTAATGATGTGATATTCTCACCTTTTTCAGCTTCTATCTCTCCCATTCTATTCCTTTCTCATCTATTTTCTCCCTCACCATTTTGAGTATTAAATTGGACTCCCTCTTCCCATAACTTCTATAGTTTATCGATATTTGTGCCAAATATCATGGTGCATACTCAGAAGTCTTTCAGACAACTCTTTGAAGACCATGCAACCAACAATGACGCATCAGCATCTCCTCATGTGTTCAAGACAACTTCGTCACAAGAATTGAAGACAGAAGAAGTTGTGCGTCGTCCCTATCATTCTCCAAGATTCGCTTGTAAGGATCGCAAGTAGTCAACGTTTGACGAAGATCGTGAACAGTCCAAGTTTCCTTCAGACCAACCATATAGGATAGATCAGCGTAGGCTCCTCTCGTGTGTTGAGCCAAGTCACCCAGTTAAGTTGGAGTTTAATCGACTAGACGATTAGATTTTTGTTTTTCTTCTTCTGTGTATATATTGGCTATGAGTTTTATATTTCTTAATAGCTTTTCGGCTATTTGTGTATTCCTTGGGTTAAACCTGCTCCCCTTAGTAGACTGTCTTCCCTTACCTTATAATTTCCCCTCTCATCTATTAAGCTTTGGTCTGCCAGCAGATGGAGAGCCCTAGTGGAGCCAACCTTGTCAGTAATCTTGAGACAGTCTGTGCCAGCTTAGATCTTGTCAATTCCAGTTGACAGTTACCAATACCTGGAGTAGCAGATCCAGTCATGAGACAATTTTTGGTAGCTCTGACTTGGTTCGTGAACACGACGATGCAGAACATGAACAACATGATGATAGCAGAATCAGACCATCGCTACTCTAATCAATTTATTCAATCAGAGCAATCGGGCAGCCGCCTTACCATCACCGGTGTCAGCACCTCTCTTACCTAATCTGTCGGATAGGTCTTTTGCACATAAACGCTCTAATACTTTGCATTTTTTGTAGTTTTATTGACAAAGTAAAGAGGATATTACATTGTATGGACTTCATAACATGTTTTCTTTTCTGTACATATTCTAGCATGTGACTGGATATTACCTACAATTTGGTAGTAAGCATGGAAGCTGACATGTGGTCACCCATCAGGGTTCAAGTCGCAGACCGTTGGTATCCACAGATTGTAGGAGTACGCACTTGTACGCATTCAGCCGTTGGTACCTCAGATAAATGGTAGCAAGCTCGGTATCGGGAAAAATCCCGGCCGATGGCGTCACATCAGAACGATCGATTCTACACGCAAATTCAAAAAACCGCCTGAATTCAAATTTCAAAATTTGAATCGATTTTCTCGGACGATTCTACCGGTGCTTAGGAAAAACCGGCTAAAAACCCGGGAAAAACGGAAAATGGTGAAAATGGTAATTAGCAAATTTAAATTTAGAATAATGCAAATATTAATGAGAAAGTGTTTCAAGTTGTACATAAAAAACTTGATTTTCCAAGAATAGCTTTCTAGTTACATGATTCCACCTCCTTGAAGGATAACTTTCTAGTTACATGAGCTACCCTTAGGAGATAGTATTTTTAGCAGAAATATGAAAGTTGGACTTGGTCGGCCAGTCCTGGCCAAACAAATGCCAGTATATTGATACCAGTAATCATACATATGAAACCTGTGTCGCTGAACAAACTATTAGCAAATACTTTTTCGTATCTCTTATTAATCATATCGCGTCACTAAATGATTTGAAAGTATATGATTAAATAATCAATCCAATCCTGAGCAAATAATGATGCAATCCAATTCTCTCATGGTTGCATGCAATCCAATTAATGAGAAAGTGTTTCAAGTTGTACATAAAAAGTCATCATTTATGTTTTAATAGTGCTAAATATACTAAAAACTAATGTTTCAATACATAATCTAGCATAAGAATGTCTAAACCAACTAGAGAAGGATATTATGGAGTCAAAAATTCAAATTCAAATTTTAAAAATTTCAGCCGATATTTTTTTTACCGGTTCCGACCGGTGGAACTGGTAAACCGGCCGGAACCGCCTGTTACCGGCTGTTTTTTACCCCCGGTAGGTAGCATCTGCTGTGCTTTTTTTTGGTCTCGGACCTCTTGCGTGTGCTGCTGCCTGCCTGCCTGCCCATTCTACATCAGTGATTAATAATGCTGCCGATTGGTCGACCAAAGTGAGATTTGATAATGTAACCTTATGAAGAAGAGTGGAATGATTCTGGTTGAAGTCGAGTGTGTCGTCTTCCTTCCTGATTTCGAGAAATTTTCGTATGGCAAGTTAACTCGGGTTCAAGAAGAAACAGGCAGCAAAGCGAGTGTGGCAGTGCTAGATTCATGCTTGATCCGCTGTCTGAAATGTTGTTCTGTATCGCGGCAATGACAGGTGGGCATTTGCTGTTGAGAATATAAGCATTTTTGAATTATTTTAATCCAAAATATAATAGATGAAACATATGCATAAAGCAGATCACAAAGAACACTATAGGAATGGCAGATTCAGATTCTAGAAGAACAGAAGCTAGCAATTCTATCTCAGTGTTCAAGACAACAATTAACATTAAAACAAAACAAGTAACAAGAAAGATATAGGCATACCCAGATTCAGAGGAAGATGCAGTAGTGTTCTTGGTTATTGCGTCGTTCGTCATGACATAGTGGTAGTGGTTGATGTAGAATGTAGCAGAGCGTTGATGATGTAGACGTAGCAGCGAGCAGTCGCGCGAACGCTCCCCAAAAACCTTATTCGCCCTCGCCGTGCAAGCCTTCGAGGATGAGGGTTCCGAGGCTCGCTCTCGGTGCGGCCGACTGCACAGCGTCTCTCACGGATGGAGAGTGCCGATGTGAGACCCGGTTTATCCGGCTTGTAATGCTTAACCATCCACTTGGTCCTAGCATCACAAATCAGATAATCCGAGACTCGAGACATGTATACTTCCCAGAGTGCAGTATACACACCTCTTTACAAAGTTCATGCATCAATTCCATTCATCCACATAGAACCGAAACATAAACAACAAATCAGAAGATAACATAAATAAAGGATAGTCATTACAAAAGAGAGGCCGACCGGCCAAATGACAAATACATAAAGAAATTTAACAGCGGAAGCAAAAGTGCCATAAGATGGCTATAAAACAAAAGAGCCAATCAGTGTGCCTTTAACCCACAAGGCAACCGACCGGACCGCCAAGCTAGTCGTCGAAACCACAGCACATCTCACAAAAGTGAGGCCCTTGGGGCTCACCTTCTTCCTCTGCAGAACAAAAGCATTCAAGAAAAGCTGGGTGAGTACTTTGAATGTACTACGCAAGATATATAAGAATGATAACAGATCTATACAATAACTACATGCAAGCTTATTTAAGTGGAGCAAAGTTAGGACTCAAATTTTAAGCATAAAGCAAGTTTTATTTGCAATAATGTAATAGATCAAAGGCAATTTTGCAATCTGATTTTATTTGATAAAAGCAGAGTAATCAAGAATCAACAACAAGAAAGCAGATCCGAAGTGACTAAACCATTAGTCACCACAATAGCATGAATTTCCCATTCATGCCAACCATGTCAAGTTTTAATTTTAAAAACAAAAACAGTTGTTGAAGTCTAGATCTTGCGGGAAATCTCCAAGCGTGTCCATAACCTAGGACGAGGCTATTCGAATAGTTTTATCCCTGCAGGGTGTACCAACTTACCCACATGTCAGACCGCCTTTTTGCCACATGATTAAGCACACTTCCTTTGGTATGCCTCAAGACACTAAGTCCTACGAGACATTTCCAATATTGTGTATTAACTACGAGCCGCCCGTATGGATAGAAACCCATACGTTGTGTCTGAGTCATTGTAAAGCCTCGGTCAACTACCCGTCGCAGTAAAGCCTTGACAACTACAATGCTCCTCGAGGTGGAGAGCCTACCGGAATCTCCACCACCGCACACCCAACACAAGAACAGAAGAGAACACATATCATGTTTCACACAACACACACAACCCCCTCCTGCGACTCGGAGATAACACACGCCAAAGTACTATGTCAAGAGGGGTCCCATATAACCCTCATGTGGTTAGTACGCAAAAGTACTTGGATCAATGGCGCAAGCAACATTTTCGGTCCTTAGGGACACAGGCACCTTTCCTTGTCCCACCCAACAATCACACCAACATGCCATTGTGCCCAAGTCAAATCATTTTGTTTCATTTTCGGTTTTTACAAAACAAAAGCATAAGGTGCTGAACCAAAAATAAACAAAATGATTTGTGTGATCAAGGTCGTCGAATAAGTCGATGACCGCCCAATTCTACCGGTAGCTAAGCATTTCTAAGCATGACATCGCAAAAACAGTAAAAGAGCATAATTAAATCACGGGCTCTAATTCACCAAATGATGATAATAACTTATGGTTGTGGTAGGGGATAACATTTTAATGGCAACAATGCATTAGGAATAGCTACCTCTAAACAGGGCAAAAATAATTGGACACAAAAGCAATGCATACATATAATTTGTAAACAAGATATTAGACTTGGAAAATAATGGGACATTTATGATCAAACATCTTGCCTGCTTGCTGTGGGTCAAGGTGTTGCTGAGGATCAACAATATTATGAATGTGCTCTTCGGATCCTAACGAGAAAGCAAAAGCAACCGATAAGAACGAAACAAAATACAAAGACCCAACAGTAAACATTCTCCAAAAATTCCAAAAATTTTACAGTAGCAAGGTCTTGATTTATAATGAATTTAGCAACAAGAACCAATTGATTTGGATTCTTAATGCCAAAGATATGACCAAAACCATTTTGCTCAGCTTTTATAAATCAAAAATGCTACTATTCATTAGCAAAATTTTCTGGAGCTTTACTGAGGTTGGAAACATTTTTAACTTAAAGATGAGTTAAAAACATAACCAACAAAATTTGAATCAACCGAAAAGGATTTGAAATGAATTAGCTATGCATTTTACAAGTTATCACATTTTTCAGTTGATGAATAAATCCTCTCGGGAAATTCAGAAATTCTAAATGACGTGGCCGAACCTGGGACGTTGATCCTGGATCCAACGGCCCAAGCCCCGGCGCGACGCTACACCTTGCTGCTGAAGCCTCCAACGCCAACCGTTGGATCTGGATCCAACGGTTCACGTGGCCCAGAACGTTCGGTGGTCCGAACGTTCACGCAGCACGTGAGCCGCCGATCTGGGATCCGACGGTCCACGGATCCGAGGTCCGGTGGTCCGAACGTTCCCTCAGATCTGCGCCGTTGATCTTGGATCCAACGGACCACAGACCGAGGCGCGCGACAGACTCAATTTTTTCGGCGCGATCCCGAGCCGCAGATCTCAAGATCGACGGTCCAAAATGACGCACGTTCAAACCAACGTCCTGTTTTCGTCCGGTAAAAATGTCGGAGGAGAACGGCTCGCCGCCGGCGGCTCTGGCCGCGGCGGTGCGAGCAAATGCCTAAAACGAGTCTCTAATACTCTTGCGCACCCAATGGTACCGGTGGCGTTAGGCTGGCGGTCAGAACGCCGGCAAGCCGGAGAGAACCGAAGTGAGCAAAAATGACCGAAAACGAAAAATGCAAACGGCTCAGCTGCGGTCCACGGGAGCTGGTGCCAGGCCACTAGGGACTAAAGAGGGTTACCTGGGCGCAAAGGATTCACCGAGAAGAGTCGATGCTGCTCGGGCGAAGAAGAATGGCGATTTCGGCCGAAAAGGGGGAAGTCCGAAATTGAGCTGCTCCTTTCTGTCAAAAGCAAAATTGACAGAGGGTTAATACTCAGTGAGAGGCTAAGAAGCTGAGGAATCAAGGGTTTTGAAAGAGAATGCCCGGAACACCACTTTCACCGAAGGACCCGAAGCTCCAACAATGGCGACCGAGAGAAAATTCACGAGGAGTTCACTTGCACTAACAAAGGGTATGAAGCTCAAGGGTGTTCAAAGGATGCTAAGGAAGCCTCGGGTAGAGTCTTATAGGCGGAGGAGCAAGAGGGGAGCAACGGCAAGAAAAATGGCCTTACGCGGTTTTGAGGTCGGCCGAGGGCGACGGGGGCAGGTAACCGCAGGGGAGACGGCGACTGTGGGGGCGGTGGAACGGGGGCATTAAATGCTGAGAGTCGTTGGCCAAAAGCTGAGGTGACCGACGCCGCTACGCTCGCAAATTTTCACCGCCATCGTTGACTTGGCGAGCGAGCGACGGAGGAAGACGAAAGAGATCAGCCGTTGGATTTTAATCGGACGGCTGAAAAAGAACGGGGTGATAATAACGATTCGAACACGCGCTTGATCCTGGACCGTTGATTTGGATCCTACGGTCCACGTCGCGCGAGGCGCTCGAATTGGTCCGAACGTTTCCTCTTTTCGGAGCCGCCGATCTTCGATGGGCGGTCGAGCGAGAGGAGGATCGGCGGTCCGAACGTCACCTCGAGCGCAGACCGCACGATCGAGATCTA
Source organism: Hsuehochloa calcarea (assembly GCA_036346395.1). Lineage (NCBI taxonomy): Eukaryota > Viridiplantae > Streptophyta > Magnoliopsida > Poales > Poaceae > Hsuehochloa > Hsuehochloa calcarea. Next base: position 39,781,897 of record CM070610.1, on the reverse strand, counting down.
ACGGTCGAAATTGAACGCGCCCGATGTGGCTGAGTCGGTGCAGTTAGTTGATTGGACCGAGTCCATTGGCTCGAGCCCGAGTCTGGTTCGAACCCGAGGAACAGTGCAAACCAATTAGAAATTGAATTTTAAACATCTGAGTTTTAGAGGAATTATTTGAGGTAGCAAACAAACTCCAAAATTTATGAAATTTTAACTGGAGCTTGCTGACAGAAGGAGGAACCTCCCATAAAATTTTCAGAGATTTTCATGCACTGAATTATTCTACAGAAATTCCAGAAGAGAGGAAAATGGGGTTTGACCAGTTTGACTTGCCTCCAAAAATTATCAAATAATTTCTAAAAATCATGAGATATTTCAGAGGTGTTAAACATCAACCCTAGACCCAATGAAAACTATTTCCAGAGATTGGGCACAAGATTTTCATGGAGGAGGTTTATGACTTGAGTTTAATTGGGGAAATTTAGAGTTTGAATTCCACCAATTAAAGAAAGAGGTTTCAACACTGTAACAATACATGAGGTAGCAAAAGTTTTAATTTATCCTCATTTTTATTACATTTGAAACATAAACCCAATTTTGGGATGTTACAAAACCTCCCCCCCTTACAAAAATCTCGTCCCGAGATTTGACTCACTCGGTAAAGAAAGATGGATAGTCTGCACGGAGACGATCTTCCCTTTCCCAAGTAGCCTCATCCTCGGAATGGTTCGACCACTGAACTTTGAGGAATCTGATGGTTTTATTCCTCGTTCTTCGTTCAGCCTCATCGAGTATGCGAACAGGGTGCTCGCGATAGGTCAAATCTTCTTGGACGTCGAGAGTTTCCAACGGAGCTTCCTCAGTTGGAACACGGAGACACTTCTTTAGTTGGGACACATGGAAAACATCATGTACCCCTTCAAGTGCAGCTGGCAATTCCAACTTGTAGGCAACAGCCCCTTTCTTCTCGATAACACGGTAAGGACCGACATATCGAGGAGCTAACTTGCCCTTGACGCCGAAACGCTGATGGCCCTTCAAAGGGGTGACTTTGAGATAAACAAAATCATTGGGCTCAAAGCTCAATTCACGACGACGGCGATCCGCATAGCTCTTTTGCCTGGATTGAGCTGTGCGCAAACGATCACGAATAAGCTGGACTTGACTCTCGGCCTCATCGATCGAGTCCGGGCCAAAGAAAGGTCTTTCGCCCGCCTCAGACCAATTCAACGGGGTTCTGCACTTTCTCCCGTATAAGGCCTCGAAGGGTGACATGCCGAGACGGCTGAAAAAGTCGTTGTTGTAGGAAAACTTCGGCAAATGGCAAACATTTCTCCCAATTCTTTCCATAGGAGAGAACACAAGCACGAGCATGTCTTCCAACACTTGGTTGACTCTTTCGGTCCGCCATCGGTTTGAGGATGATATGTCGAATCGAAGAAAGACGAGTGCCCATAGCTTCTTGCAGACCATGCCAAACCGGAGATAAATAGTGAACCACGGTCGAAATGATCGTCTTTGGCACACCATGCAAGCTTACAACTCGAGACGTAGAGCTCGGCTAGACGATCGGCACGAAGCTTGGCCTTGATCGGAAGAAAATGTGCCACTTTGGTTAATCGATCAATAATTACCCGGATAGCATCATTCCCTTTGTGACGTGGGCGCACCGGTGATAAAGTCCATCCCGATCGAATCCCACTTCCATTCTCGAATAGGCAAAGGTCAAGCAAGCTCGCTGGACGCCGATGCTCGGCCTTGACACGACGACACACGCCGCACTCTAAGAACGAACCGCAATTTCCCTCTTCATTCGGGTCCACCAAAATCCCTGACGGAGATCTTGATACATCTTTGTGGCCCCGGGATGAATAGACAAAGGCGAATCATGGGCTTCGCGGAGAATCAAATTTCGCAATTCCATGTCCTTTGGAACCACGAGGCGTTGCCCGAACCTTACAACACCATGCTCATCCTCAGAGAAGCACTTGGCTGTTCCGTTCTTGACATTTTCCTTGATGCGGCTTATTCCAGCATCCGATTGCTGAGCGACCTTAATCCGATCTACCAAGGTTGGTTGCACAACCAAGGCAGCGAGGGAACCACGCTCAACCAAACCTAAGTTGAGACGCTGAAATTCCTCCAGAAGGGTGGGTTGACATCCTTGGAGCAACAAGGCATTGCAATGCGCTCTGCGACTGAGCGCATCGGCAACGACATTAGCCTTGCCCGGATGGTAGTGAATACCCATGTCATAATCCTTGACCAACTCCAACCATCTCTTTTTCCTGAGGTTCAGATCTGGTTGGGTGAACAAATACTTTAGGCTTTTGTGATCCGAATACACTTCACAACGATTACCGATTAGGTAATGTCGCCAAATCTTAAGTGCATGAATCACCGCAGCTAATTCCAAGTCATGGGTAGGATAGTTGAGTTCATGAGGCCTCAATTGCCTTGATGCATAGGCCACTACCTTGCCTTCTTGCATAAGGACACAACCGAGTCCTCGACGAGAAGCATCGCAAAAGATATCGAAACTTCGATGAATATCGGGAAGAACGAGGACGGGAGCGGTGGTCAAACGCTTCTTGAGTACTTGGAAGCTTTCCTCACAAGCATCGGACCACAAGAACTTCTTGTCCTTCTTGAGCAACTCCGTCATCGGCTTCGCGATCTTGGAGAAGTTCTCGATAAAGCGGCGATAATATCCCGCTAAACCAAGAAAACTCCGCAGTTCGGTTACCGAAGTAGGCTGAACCCATGAAAGAACATCGCTGACCTTGCTAGGATCAACGGCTACGCCTCCTGCTGAAAGAACATGACCCAAAAAGGCCACTTCCTTCAACCGAACGCGACTTGTCGAACTTCGATACGGTGATGCTCGCGAAGCTTGCCTAACACGAGCCTCAGATGCTCATCATGTTCCTCATCGTTCTTAGAATAGATAAGAATATCATCGATGAAGACCACAACAAACTTATCCAAATACTCCATGAATACCGAATTCATGAGGTTCATGAACAAGGCGGGAGCATTGGTTAGGCCAAATGATATGACGGTGTACTCATACAAGCCATAGCGAGTAGAGAAAGCCGTCTTTGGAATATCCTCGGGTCGTATCCGAACTTGATGATATCCCATTCTCAAATCAATCTTGGAGAATACTCGGGCTCCAGTTAATTGATCAAAGAGATCATCAATGTGGGGCAATGGATACTTGTTCTTTACCGTTACCTCATTAAGCGGACGGTAATCAACGCACATGCGCAAAGTATTGTCTTTCTTCTTTACGAAGATTGCCGGACAACCCCACGGAGATGAGCTAGGGCGGATGAAACCTTTTTCTTGCAGCTCATTCAGTTGCTTCTTCAACTCCACCAACTCGTTTGGTGGCATCCGATAATGCCTCTTTGAAATCGGGGCAGTACCGGGAACCAACTCAATGACAAACTCTAGGTCTCGAACTGGTGGCATCCCTGGAAGATCTTCAGGAAAGACATCAACGAAGTCACAAACTGTTGGGACTTCATTAATATCTAGAGCGGGCTTCGCTTCAAGCGCGAAGAGATGCGGACCTAGCGAATTTGGCGGCGCTTAACCTTTCACGGAAAGGCTAGATAGAGACACACTTCTTGGCGCAATCGATTTGTCCCTTATGGCAAGACAACCAATCCATACCAAGAATTACATCTAGACTTGCTGAATGGAGGAGGATAAGATTCGCAAGGAACCTTACTCCCTCGATCTCAATTGGGACATCCCTACACTCAGATTCACCCTCAACTCCAACCGGAGAGCGAATGAGCAATGGGGCCAACAATGGAGTAAAGAGGAGCTCACTAATAGCAAGAAAAGACTCGAAACAAAAGAATGAGATGCTCTGAATCAAACAAAGCAAAGAGCGTAATGATAGTTAACGGAAAGTGTACCCAAGACGACGCCGGTGCCTCTGTGCCTCCTCCGCCGAGATGAGGTTGACTCGACCACTACCCACGCCTTGGGTAGTAGGGACTATCTTCGTGTCCTGAGAAGAACCGCCCTCGCCCGCGTCCTCCATTAGGACGAGGGGTCGCTCTGCCTTCTTAGGGCATTGGTTCGCATAATGCCCCTTGTTGTTGCGTAGAAGCGTGTGACATCCGCGGTGTCGCGGAGGCCTCTGGCCGACTCGCAGTGCACGTGATTGGGGCACGGCTGCGAAGGGCGAAGAACAGTCCGACGGCCTCGGGTGCCAAGGCGAGGACGGGACCCCGAGACCGCCCAACACGAACGGAAAGAGCCGGCTCGGCGACTTGTGGGCCTCCCACTTGCGCTATGGAATCCACAAGTGCTCTCCGCGTGCTTTCAAGAACGATGGCCTTGTCCACCAAGGCCCGGAAACCGGAAGTCGACGATGGATAGCTTGTCCTGAAGCTCCTCTGACAAACCATCCTTGAACTTCTCTGCTTGGCCTCATCGGTGGCCACCTCCTCCGAGCATAACGAGCCAAATGGTTGAACTCGTAAAGATACTCGTGGACCGAACGACGCCCTTGCTCGGCGGCAGAATTCCTTCTTTTCACTTCATCAAGCGGAAGGAATATGAGAGCGGCGAAGGCAATCGGAACTCCTCCCAAGTGACGGTGTGACCGTCGGGATGCATGGCGAAAGCTCTCCCACCAAGACAAAGCCGCACCCTCCGGTTGGTGCGAAGCAAGCAGCGCCCTCTCGTGCTCACAGCGCTGCGCTATCGCGAAGCTTCCGCTCCACGAGACGAAGCGATCAAATGCGTCAAGCGGTCCTCGGACACTGAGAACGAGGGGGTGGGTGCGAAGAAACTCCGCAAGTCCCCACGCGGTGGTGTCCACCCCTTGCCCGGATCACGAAGCACCGGAAAAGGCGGAAGTGTTGCGCGTGATGACGCCCGAAGAACCTCTCATCCTCTGCACGGTTGCGCTCGATCCAAGAAGGACCTCGGCCATGGTGGGAGGAGGAGGAAGATCTCGTCGACGGTGATCGCCTTGGCCGCCACGAAAAGCGTCCGGCCATCTGTTACAAGAAACTTTGGTTAAAACTAGACTCAAAGATTAAAAGCCGAAGAAAGCGAAAAGCTAGCGACTAGGGAATGGAATATCACCCTAACCAAAGCCAAAACCAAGATGTGTATAAACTTAGGCGGGTTTACAAAAGACTCCAAAACGGCAAGGAATCATAAAACCAAAGCTCAACTCCCAATGCAACTAACCCGTATTGAATGAACGGGTAATTGTTTGAGAAGATAAAAATCGGAAGGTCAAGGTAAGATCTAATACCACTTAAGATCAAGGCTAAATCGTGAAAATAGTGTTAGATACATAGCCAACTAGTATCACACCTTACCCTTTTAACCCCACAAGTTTTAGTTGATTATTCTCTCATTTTCTACCCCATTAGAAACCATCGAGCTTGCTGTCAGGAAATTGAGGTTCTTTGTAGCGATTTAGCATCCAAGCTTCGGTACCAAGTCTTCCATTCTAGAAACTTCAAAACCGCACACTTCAATTTGCCAAGCTCGGTGGTTCTATCGAAACCATTGAGCTTGTCGTCTGAAATTGAAGCGTCTTTGTTGATTCGCATCCAAGCCTCTAGCCGAGACCTTCATCCGTAAACTTCAAAACCCTAAGAACTTCAATTTGCCAAACTCGGTGGTTCCCAAAACCCATTTAATCGATAACACTATCTTTGAAGGAAGAAGAGGTAAACAATTTTCAAACTCAAATTAGAGTGAGATGAGAGGAGAAAGCTAAGATAGGTAAGGAATAAAATCTGAGAATTCCCTAAGCTTTCAAAAATCATTTGATACTTTGAAATTAAGTTTTTCAAAATATCCTAAAAGACGACCATGCTTGGGTTACTACGGTCAAGATGGCTCGATACAAAACCTTGTGAGACCGGTTTATCCGGCTTGTAATGCTTAACCATCCACTTGGTCCTAGCATCACAAATCGATAATCCGAGACTCGAGACATGTATACTTCCCAGTGCAAGATACACACCTCTTTACAAAGTTCATGCATCAATTCCATTCATCCACATAGAACCAAACATAAACAACAAATCGAGAAGATAACATAAATAAAGGATAGTCATTACAAAAGAGAGGCCGACCGGCCAAATGACAAATACATAAAGAAATTTAACAGCGGAAGCAAAAGTGCCATAAGATGGCTATAAAACAAAAGAGCCAATCAGTGTGCCTTTAACCCACAAGGCAACCGACCGGACCGCCAAGCTAGTCGTCGAAACCACAAAGACATCTCACAAAAGTGAGGCCCTTGGGGCTCACCTTCTTCCTCTCAGAACAAAAGCACCAAAGAAAAGCGGGTGAGTACTTTGAATGTACTACAAGATATATAAGAATGATAACAGATCTATACAATAACTACATGCAAGCTTATTTAAGTGGAGCAGGTTAGGACTCAAATTTTTAAGCATAAAGCAAGTTTTATTTGCAATAATGTAATAGATCAAAGGCAATTTTGCAATCTGATTTTATTTGATAAAAACAGTAGTAATCAAGAATCAACAACAGTAAAACAGTCCTGGAAGTGACTAAACCATTAGTCACCACAATAGCATGAATTTCCCATTCATGCCAACCATGTCAAGTTTTAATTTTAAAAACAAAAACAGTTGTTGAAGTCTAGATCTTGCGGGAAATCTCCAAGCGTGTCCATAACCTAGGACGAGGCTATTCGAATAGTTTTATCCCTGCAGGGTGTACCAACTTACCCACATGTCAAACCGCCTTTTTGCCACATGATTAAGCACACTTCCTTTGGTATGCCGGCACAGCTAAGTCCTACGAGACATTTCCAATATTGTGTATTAACTACGAGCCGCCCGTATGGATAGAAACACATACGTTGTGTCGGAGTCATTGTAAAGCCTCGGTCAACTACCCGTCGCAGGTAAAGCCTTGGACAACTACAATGCTCCTCGAGGTGGAGAGCCTACCCGGAATCTCCACCACCGCACACCCAACACAAGAACAGAAGAGAACACATATCATGTTTCACACAACACACACAACCCCCTCCTGCGACTCGGAGATAACACACGCCAAAGTACTATGTCAAGAGGGGTCCCATATAACCCTCATGTGGTTAGTACGCAAAAGTACTTGGATCAATGGCGCAAGCAACATTTTCGGTCCTTAGGGACCTGGGCACCTTTCCTTGTCCCACCCAACAATCACACCAACATGCCATTGTGCCCAAGTCAAATCATTTTGTTTCATTTTCGGTTTTTACAAAACAAAAGCATAAGGTGCTGAACCAAAAATAAACAAAATGATTTGTGTGATCAAGGTCGTCGAATAAGTCGATGACCGCCCAATTCTACCGGTAGCTAAGCATTTCTAAGCATGACATCGCAAAAACAGTAAAAGAGCATAATTAAATCACCGGGCTCTAATTCACCAGCGATGATAATAACTTATGGTTGTGGTAGGGGATAACATTTTAATGGCAACAATGCATTAGGAATAGCTACCTCTAAACAGGGCAAAAATAATTGGACACAAAAGCAATGCATACATATAATTTGTAAACAAGATATTAGACTTGGAAAATAATGGGACATTTATGATCAAACATCTTGCACGCTTTGTGGGTCAAGGTGTTCCTGAGGATCAACAATATTATGAATGTGCTCTTCGGATCCTAACGAGAAAGCAAAAGCAACCGATAAGAACGAAACAAAATACAAAGACCCAACAGTAAACATTCTCCAAAAATTCCAAAAATTTTACAGTAGCAAGGTCTTGATTTATAATGAATTTAGCAACAAGAACCAATTGATTTGGATTCTTAATGCCAAAGATATGACCAAAACCATTTTGCTCAGCTTTTATAAATCAAAAATGCTACTATTCATTAGCAAAATTTTCTGGAGCTTTACTGAGGTTGGAAACATTTTTAACTTAAAGATGAGTTAAAAACATAACCAACAAAATTTGAATCAACCGAAAAGGATTTGAAATGAATTAGCTATGCATTTTACAAGTTATCACATTTTTAGCTTGATGAATAAATCCTCTCGAAATTCGAAATTTAAATGACGTGGCGAACACGGGGCGTTGATCCCGGATCCAACGGCCCAAGCCTCGGGCGACGCGCTGTGTGCTGCTGAAGCCTCAACGTCAACCGTTGGATCTGGATCCAACGGTTCACGTGGCCCAGAACGTTCGGTGGTCCGAACGTTCACGCGTACGCGAGCCGTCGATCTGGGATCCGACGGTCCACGGGGATCCGAGGTCCGGTGGTCCGAACGTTCCCTCAGATCTGCGCCGTTGATCTTGGATCCAACGGACCACAGACCGAGGCGCGCGACAGACTCAATTTTTTCGGCGCGATCCCGAGCCGCAGATCTCAAGATCGACGGTCCAAAATGACGCACGTTCAAACCAACGTCCTGTTTTCGTCCGGTAAAAATGTCGGAGGAGAACGGCTCGCCGCCGGCGGCTCTGGCCGCGGCGGTGCGAGCAAATGCCTAAAACGAGTCTCTAATACTCTTGCGCACCCAATGGTACCAGCGGCGTTAGCTGCGGCGGTCCAGAACGCCGGCAAGCCGGAGAGAACCGAAGTGAGCAAAAATGACCGAAAACGAAAAATGCAAACGGCTCAGCTGCGGTCCACGGGAGCTGGTGCCAGGCCACTAGGGACTAAAGAGGGTTACCTGGGCGCAAAGGATTCACCGAGAAGAGTCGATCTTTGCTCGGCGAAGAAGAATGGCGATTTCGGTAAAAAGGGAAGTCGAAATTGAGTGCTCCTTTCTGTCAAAAGCAAAATTGACTGAGGGTTAATACTCAGTGAGAGGCTAAGAAGCTGAGGAATCAAGGGTTTTGAAAGAGAATGCCCGGAACACCACTTTCACCGAAGGACCCGAAGCTCCAACAATGGCGACCGAGAGAAAATTCACGAGGGAGTTCACTCGGTGCACTAACAGTGGTACTGAAGCTCAAGGGTGTTCAAAGGATGCTAAGGAAGCCTCGGGTAGAGTCTTATAGGCGGAGGAGCAAGAGGGGAGCAACGGCAAGAAAAATGGCCTTACGCGGTTTTGAGGTCGGCCGAGGGCGACGGGGGCAGGTAACCGCAGGGGAGACGGCGACTGTGGGGGCGGTGGAACGGGGGCATTAAATGCTGAGAGTCGTTGGCCAAAAGCTGAGGTGACCCGACGCTGCTACGCTCTGCAAATTTTCACCGGCCACTGTTGACTTCGGCGAGCGCGAGCGGACGGAGGAAGACGAAAGAGATCAGCCGTTGGATTTTAATCGGACGGCTGAAAAAGAACGGGGTGATAATAACGATTCGAACGCGCTTGATCCTGGACCGTTGATTTGGATCCTACGGTCCACGTCGCGCGAGGCGCTCGAATTGGTCCGAACGTTTCCTCTTTTCGGAGCCGCCGATCTTCAGATGGACGGTTCAGAGCAGAGGGGAGGATCGGCGGTCCGAACGTCACCTCGAGCGCAGACCGCACGATCGAGATCTAACGGTCGAAATTGAACGCGCCCGATGTGGCTGAGTCGGTGCAGTTAGTTGATTGGACCGAGTCCATTGGCTCGAGCCCGAGTCTGGTTCGAACCCGAGGAACAGTGCAAACCAATTAGAAATTGAATTTTAAACATCTGAGTTTTAGAGGAATTATTTGAGGTAGCAAACAAACTCCAAAATTTATGAAATTTTAACTGGAGCTTGCTGACAGAAGGAGGAACCTCCCATAAAATTTTCAGAGATTTTCATGCACTGAATTATTCTACAGAAATTCCAGAAGAGAGGAAAATGGGGTTTGACCAGTTTGACTTGCCTCCAAAAATTATCAAATAATTTCTAAAAATCATGAGATATTTCAGAGGTGTTAAACATCAACCCTAGACCCAATGAAAACTATTTCCAGAGATTGGGCACAAGATTTTCATGGAGGAGGTTTATGACTTGAGTTTAATTGGGGAAATTTAGAGTTTGAATTCCACCAATTAAAGAAAGAGGTTTCAACACTGTAACAATACATGAGGTAGCAAAAGTTTTAATTTATCCTCATTTTTATTACATTTGAAACATAAACCCAATTTTGGGATGTTACAGCCAGAGACAGCAACAAAGAGACTGTGGAACTGTATTGTGGAAAAACCAACCAACCAAAGAAGCAGAACTGCACTGTTCCTTTTATAGCCAAAACTCGAGTCCAAAGGCCAACAGCTGCCAGAAACCAAAGGCCCAGCTATTACGAAACTAAAAGCCAACATTGCGTAAACCAAAAGACAACAAAGATTACGAAGTTGAAGGTGAGCGATTGAACGTTGTTCTTTTAATGGCAAAAATAAAGAGACTAGAGACCAACGATCGCTATCATCGTCGAGCGTTTGATTTTCGAATAGATAAAGAAAATCGCGCCAAGACTGACGCGCGCTGTGCACTGCGCACACGCACACGCACACACACGACAACCAAAGACAAAGACGCACGGACGCAAGACGCGCGACTAAGACAAGACGGCGCGGCTCGGCTCGGCGGCGAGAGCGAGCGAGCGTGTGTTGTCTCTTGGCTCTCTCCAATTCCACAAGAAGAGGTCTCACGTTCCACCTTATAAACAGGTGCAACTCCCCTTCAATTGTCCATATGGGACTAAACAATTTAGCACAAGCATATGGGCTTTTGAGATTTACATGGAATTAAATTGGATATTCTAATATGGGCTTAGCCCATTTAATTCCAACAATCCCCCACCAGATCTCAAGAGCACATGTCAAATGCCTTGATCCACAGTTATTGTTTTAATATACCAGTGTTTTGATGGAGACCGGTTATGAACATCCACCTAGAACAGAAGCTACACTTATTCACAACTGCACAATGGACAAAGCCTTGAATTGACAGTTTTGTGTGAATAAGTTTCACTTATGTCCTTAACTGATACTAGGCTGTCAGGCATCCCCGCGGGTTGGAGCATAAAAGTCATACTCCATGCCTATTCATGAGTTTCCTAGAGATTACCCTATCTCATAGACTGTGACTAGCAGTCGGACTCATATAGGTGTGCTCTTTCAAGAGCGCTCTGAGGACAAAGATCTTTGCTTAAATAAGCCATAGAACACATTAAGATAAAAATCAACTCGCCATACTGATTTAGGAGAGAATTGCATCTCCAATGGAGTGGGTGCAGTAAAAGTACTCTCCTCCCGATTAACTAATAGCTTGTTTCGCCAATCCTACTTCACGGGATCTCCGATCACATAGGATGGGTTACCACTATGGTAAAACTCACGTGGGTCTCAAGTCCATCTCCCTCGATGCATTGTCTATCACATTCCGTGGTAAACCCTTTGTGAAGGGATCTGCCAGATTCTTAGCTGTTTGAATATAATCCAAAGCTATTACTCGGAGTTTCTCATTTTTCGGCGGACTTGATTTCTTCTCTTCACATGTCTTGATGACTTCATATTATCCTTAGAATCTATTCACCTTAACAATCACGATCGATTGTCACGATTCATCGAATAGCGATACCGGTTTTTCAACCACCGCAAATCCATCAAGAGCTCACGAAGCCATTCGGCTTCAACAGTGGCAGTATCTAATGCTGTGAGTTCTGCTTCCATTGTTGACCTCGTTAAGATGGTCTGCTTGCAAGACTTCCATGAAACAGCGCCACCTCCAAGTAAGAAGATATATCCACTTGTGGCCTTAATCTCATCAGCATCAGATATCCAGTTTGAATCACTATAACCCTCCAGTACCCTAGGGTACCCGGTATAGTGAATGCCATAACTCATAGTACCCTTTAGATAGCGCATTACCCTCTCAAGAGCATGCCAATGATCATCTCCCGGATTGGAAACAAAACGGCTTAGTTTGCTCATAGCAAACGAGATATCAGGCCTGGTACCGCTAGCTAAATACATGAGTGAACCAATTATCTGAGAATATCTCAATTGGTCTCTAGCTATTCTCCGATTCTTCCTAAGCAACACGCTAGGATCATAAGGTGTTGGAGAGGGTTTGCAGTCGCTATATCCATAACGACTGTAACCTTTTCCACATAATGGGATTGCAACAAAGTAATCCCACCATCATCACCTCTCAACAGCTTGATGTTTAAGATAACATCAGCTACTCCCAGATCTTTCATCTCAAAATTTTGAGACAAGAAATCCTTGACCTCCTTAATCACATTAAGGTTGGTCCCAAAGATCAGTATGTCATCAACATACAGACAGAGAATGACTCCCTCGCCCCCACCATGGCGATAATACACACATCATCGTCGACTTCATTCACAATAAAGCCTACAGACGTTAAAGTTCTGTCAAACTTTTCATGCCACTGCTTAGGTGCTTGTTTAAGACCATACAGAGATTTCAACAACTTGCACACCTTTCCTTCTTGACCATCTACTACAAATACATCTGGCTGATCCATGTAAATTTCCTCGTCCAACTCTCCATTTAGGAAAGCCGTCTTAACATCCATCTGATGAACGAGAAGACCATGTGAGGCAGCCAAAGATAGTAGTACTCGAATAGTGGTCAATCTAGCCACAGGTGAATAAGTATCAAAGAAATCTTCGCCTTCCTTTTGGGTATAACCCTTGGCCACAAGACGTGCCTTGTACTTTTCAATAGTACCATCAGGCCTAAGCTTCTTTTTGAACACCCACTTGCATCCTACAGGTTTACAACCATAAGGACGCTCAGTGATCTCCCAAGTTCCATTACATATAATGGAATCCATTTCATTACGAACTGCTTCCTTCCAGTATTCTGCATCTGGTGAAGCATACGCTTCAGAAATAGTACTTGGAGTATCATCCACAAGGTACATAATGAAATCAGGACCAAAAGACTTTGCAGTTCTTTGTCTTTTACTCTTCCTCAGAGTTTCATTGTCTTCCTCCTCAGGAATTTGCTCAGGGGTTTGTTCAAAATATTCCATTGGAATAGCAGGTTCAGGAATTGTATCAGGTTCCTGACTCGATGAACTAGGCATATCTTTCATTGGAAAAATATCCTCAAAGAATGTAGCATCTCTGGACTCCATAATTGTACCAACATGCATGTCAGGTACTCCAGATTTCACCACTAGAAATCTATATCCAACGCTATGATGAGCATAGCCTAGAAAGACACAATCCACGGTTTTTGGCCCAAGCTTACGCCTTTTGGGAATTGGCACATTGACTTTCGCCAAACAACCCCAAGTACGCAAGTATGAAAGTGATAGTCTTTTCTTCTCCCATTGTTCATATGGGGTTATATCTTTATTCTTTGTAGGAACCCTGTTCAGGACATGACATGAAGTCAATATAGCCTCCCCCCACCATGCTTTGGAAAGACCTGCTGTGTCTAACATGGCGTTAACCAACTCAGTTAGAGTGCGGTTCTTTCTTTCAAAGAACCCCATTTGACTGGGTGAATAGGAGGCGTTCTCTCATGGATTATACCATGTTCCTCACAGAATAAATTGAACTCATTAGAAAAGTATTCGCCGCCACGATCAGACCTAACCCTTTTGATTTTCCTTTCAAGTTGGTTCTCAGCTTCCGCCTTATAGATTTTAAAGTAGTGAAGAGCTTCATCTTTAGTTTTCAAAAGATACACAAAATAGAACCTAGTGGAGTCATCAATCAAAGTCATGAAATATCTATTACCACCTTTTGTCAACACACCATTCATCTCACACAGATCTGAATGTATGAGTTCTAATGGTGCCAAGTTTCTTACCTCAGCGGCTTTATGAGGCTTACGAGGCTGCTTTGATTGCACACAAACTTGACACTTAGAACCTTTGACAAGAGTAAATTTCGGGATTAACTCTAAACTGGCTAAACGCGTCATGCAACCAAAATTTATGTGACAAAGTCGTGAATGCCAAATAGTAGTCTCATTACCACTGCAAACATGGTTCACAACATTATTACACAAATCTGAAAGAGATAGGCGGAACAAGCCTCCGCACACATAGCCTTTACCAACAAATTGTCCACACTTGGACACAACAAATTTATTGGATTCAAACACCAGTCTTGCCGTTTGCCACATGGTAAATGTTCATGGCAGTTAGCCACAGCACCATCTTGGTGCGCCACCTCTTGTAATTCGCACCATCGAATACAGAGGGTTTGAGCGCAGCAGCAAAGCCAGTTGACGAAAAATGCCTATGCCTAAAATAAGGTTTTTGGATTGTTGAGAATATAAGCATTTTTCGAATTATTTTAATCCAGAAATATAATAGATGAAACATATGCATAAAGCAGATCACAAAGAACACTATAGGAATGGCAGATTCAGATTCTAGAAGAACAGAAGCTAGCAATTCTATCTCAGTGTTCAAGACAACAATTAACATTAAAACAAAACAAGTAACAAGAAAGATATAGGCATACCCAGATTCAGAGGAAGATGCAGTAGTGTTCTTGGTTATTGCGTCGTTCGTCATGACGTAGTGGTAGTGGTTGATGTAGAATGTAGCAGAGCGTTGATGATGTAGACGTAGCAGCGAGCAGTCGCGCGAACGCTCCCCAAAAACCTTATTCGTCCTCGCTCGTGCAAGCCTTCGAGGATGAGGGTTCCGAGGCTCGCTCTCCGGTGCGATCGTACACGCGTCTCTCGGGATGGAGAGTGCCGAGACAAAGAACAAAGAGATCGTGGAGGCTGTATTGTGGAAAACCAACCAACCAAAGAAGCAGAACGGCACTGTTCCTTTTATAGCCAAAACTCGGAGTCCAAAGGTCAACAGTTGCCAGGAAACCAAAGGCCAACAGTTACCAGAAACTAAAAGCCAACAGTTGCCAGAAACCAAAAGACAACAGTTACCAGAAGTTGAAGGTGAACAGTTCAGAACGTTGTTCTTTTAATGGCAAAAAATAAAGAGACTAGAGACCAACAGTCGCGATTCAGATTCTAGAAGAACAGAAGCTAGCAATTCTATCTCAGTGTTCAAGACAACAATTAACATTAAAACAAAACAAGTAACAAGAAAGATATAGGCATACCCAGATTCAGAGGAAGATGCAGTAGTGTTCTTGGTTATTGCGTCGTTCGTCATGACGTAGTGGTAGTGGTTGATGTAGAATGTAGCAGAGCGTTGATGATGTAGACGTAGCAGCGAGCAGTCGCGCGAACGCTCCCCAAAAACCTTATTCGCCCTCGCCGTGCAAGCCTTCGAGGATGAGGGTTCCGAGGCTCGCTCTCCCGTGCGACCGCACACGCATCTCGCCGGATGGAGAGTGCGAGACAACAACAAAGAGGCGTGGAGGCAGTATTGTGGAAAAACCAACCAACCAAAGAAGCGAATCGCCACTGTTCCTTTTATAGCCAAAACTCGAGTCCAAAGGTCAGCTGCCAGAAACCAAAGGCCAATGATTACGAAACTAAAAGCCAACAGATTGCGAAACCAAAAGACAACGATTACGGTTGAAGGTGAGCAGATTGAACGTTGTTCTTTTAATGGCAAAAATAAAGAGACTAGAGACCAACGATCGCCATCATCATCGAGCGTTTGATTTTCGAATAGATAAAGAAAATCGCGCGCACTGTGCACGACGCGGCACGACGCAAGACGCACGCAACACGGCAAGACGGCGAAGCGAGCGGCTGCGTGTGTTGTCTCTTGGCTCTCTCCAATTCCACAAGAAGAGTTCTCACGTTCCACCTTATAAACAGGTGCAACTCCCCTTCAATTGTCCATATGGGACTAAACAATTTAGCACAAGCATATGGGCTTTTGAGATTTACCTGGAATTAAATTGGATATTCTAATATGGGCTTAGCACATTTAATTCCAACATTTGCCAATGATATTGCAAATATATACCTCTCATTTTTCATCTCATTGATCTCATCAGTTCTTCTATCCACGACTCAAGTGTGTAATATGTTCAGTACATCGCAGCTACGATTAGCATCACACGAAACTTAACGATACCACAAGATATGTACGTACAACCCAATGGTCACCCAAAGTAGGGCTCCCATGTTCCAACAGCACAAGGAACAAGCGTCGAGCTATACTGTACATCCCAACACGCATGTCCGGATCCGGTACAGGGTGAGAAGAGAACCAACGATTAATAATGCCCAATTGACTGAGGTAACACATCATAAATGAGTGATGGTTTGTGATGAGGAACCGTCGCTGGCGAGTTCAGTCCGAACGATAACCTCGTAGACAAACATATAATCGAATCAACGAATGCAAGAACACAAGAACAGACTAAAAGATTGAACAGAATAGCGGTCGGCTGCTGGCGGCCATGGGTGGAGAGCGGCGGCGCTGGCCGCGTGCAGCTGCGTTGGCCTCGTGCGGCGAAGCGGCCAAGGGCGCGGTGTGGCAATCTGCGGCCTCTTGCGGGAGGTGGCCATGGAGGCGCGGCCGGCTCGGCGGCATCTTCACGCGGCGAAGCGGCTCCGGTCAGGCGACGCCGTCTCTGCGGGAAGTAAATGGCGGCGGCAGGCGGCCGGCACACTGGCGGCCGGTGCTCTGGCGGCGGCCGGTCGGCGACGTTTGGCGGCGGCCGGTGCGGGCGCGCGGCAAGCCGGCGGTGTGAGGCGGTCGGTGACTCCTTTGGCGGTGGCGGCTCTTCCCCCTTCTTTCTTGATTTTGGGTGACCGACGGCGCTATGCGGCGGCCAAGGCGCGGCACCACGCGCGGGCGGCCGGCGTCGTCTGCGGCGGCCAAGCGCGGTGTGGCAATGCGGCCTCTTGCGGAGGTGGCCATGGAGGCGCGGCCGGCTCGGCGGCATCTTCACGCAGCGAAGCGGCTCGGTCTTGTGGCCGTCTCTGCGGGAGGTGGGGTGGCGGCAGGCGGCCGGCTTCTGGCGGGGTGCAAAGAATGGCGGCCGGTCGCGGCGACGTTCGGGCGGCCGGCGGCGAAGCGCGCGGCAAGCGGCGGAGGAGGCGGTCGGTGACTCCTTTGGCGGTGGCGGCTCTTCCCCCTTCTTTCTTGATTTTGGGTGACCAACGGCGCTATGCGGGCGGCCAAGGCGCTGCACCATGCGCAGCGGCCGGCTGGCGCCATGCGGGGGCGGCGGCCGGCCGGCCGGCGGCATGAACATCCGCAGCGCGCCGTCGCGCGGTGGTGCACCGCGGCGGCTTGTCGGGCGGTGGCACGACTCCAGCCGGCAGCAGCGTGCGGGTGCGTGCTTGTGCGCGGGTGGCAATTGCGCGTCAACGCTTCATGCCGTTGGCTAGCGACAGCGATACGCGTGCAGGCGCAGCTATGGCGGCGTGCTAGCCATTGGCGTACAAGCGCGGCCGTGTAGATTTTCGTGCTTACTGTTCATCCCAAAAAAATATTGTTCATGCAAATTACTGTTCATACGATGTAATTGTTGTTCATGTGATTACCGATCGGCTTAGACAGTGACTTCAAGCAGCCCGCGATAGTTTAGAACGAATTTACAATTTCAATATACAGTACAATCGACATCCAATCTTTCATGCAATCTACCGATCGGTATTGTGCTGGTGACTTCTAGTCGGCTCACGGTAGATTAGAACGGATTTGCACCGTAGAAAAACCAATCTAGAAAGCTAAATTTGCAGAATTGAAAGCAATCTAGAAAAATGATTCAATCTATAAATGTCATTCTTCGATGGTTACCTTTCGATGCGAAGAGTCGATCGTGTCGAGGAACCGTAGCTGGTGAGTTCAGTCCGAACGATAACCTCGTAGACAAACATAGAATCGAAGCAACGAATGCAAAAACACAAGAACAGAATAGTAGATTGAACACAGAGATGTAAAGGGTTTCTTGCTTCTCTTTATTGCTCTTCATACGATCAATACTTTGCAATGACTAGCACCCTCTATTTATAGTCTATAACCCCTGCTAAAGTTTAGAATAAGGTGCCCATACATAGACCGAGTCTATAGTTTTCCGACAGTATGAACACCCGGCCAGCAAGGGTATTGCGCCTGGTGGCATGAAGAAAGCATGAAGAATGGATTTCGTACCTTTGATGAACTAACGATGTGCCTATCCTTAAATAGAGGATGGCTCATAACAAGAATATCTAATATTATGGAAGCAAACCAACTAATTTAGATAAGTAATAATCAACTAATTGGATAAGGAAGAAAATCCCCTAGATTCTCTCGCGGCTCAAGTTGCCGCGGCAGCTGTGCCTGCCGCCCCCCTTGTCGCGGTTATACCAAATAATTTCCCAACATCCACAAGGATGAATGCACCACATTCTTTGCCTGTAGTTTCATATCTTTCAAAAACACAAGTTGACAAATAAAAGAACGCTGGTAGATTCAGTATTCCAATAACCTGATGGCACATAAACATCACGGTCTACGGGAGAGAAAAAAAAAACTCCAGATTGATTCAAAAGGACAGTAAAAATGAAGGCAAAAAAGAAGAGGCTATCCCTTATGGGTGAAGTTCTATCTAGAGCTCGAACTACCAGATGATGCCGCTTCGCTTCCTATCTGGAACGCCATGCTGCTGAATTCAACCGGGCACTGCAAATTTCATACGACGGCCAGAAGCCTGCAATGAAGTAGGAGGTCATGAACCGAAAGCAGCAAACAACATTTTGCATGTAACGCCCACAATAAGCATTTCCCCTCCATATCCCATGTAATTCTATTTTGCAATTGGGATTTGGAAGGGGATGACAGCATTTGTCAACACAGAATCCAAGGCATCCTCTTGTGTCGTCAAATAGTAAAAAAAACCGCCACTAACATTCCCTTGTTCCAACTATGTAAATAGACTAGCCCTTGCTTCCATATCGTATTAAATGGTAACCACAATCCTCCTAAGAGTAAGTATGTGCATAGATAATCAGTAAAGTTGGCTATCATCCTTGTTGATAAAATACACGTTTTTCTCATGGGGATAACGGTATGTAATGCCATGGTATGCTTCTCACAACCATATGTATCATGAGAAAATTTATGTTTAACAAAATGGCATTGTTTGTTTATTATCAATGCAATTTATAAAGTGCCAACAAGCAATGCTGCTGTGCCTGACATCTAAAAGTATAACCAAATTGTCGAGAAAATACCAGTAGTGTGTGCTTCAGCACAGTTGCTGTGCACATATTGTTCCCACGATCACGAGAGATCAGCAAGCGAACATGTGGAACAGCTTTCCAGCTCTCTCCAAGAGCAGGCTTGGGAGCTCCATTCCCAGCAACCATATGATTGGTTACCTGGAGTTAATGCAAAAGTGCAAACCGATGATGAATATAAGAACTGCCTTTTTCTTTCTGATCTGACAGTTTTCGCTAAACATATTAAGGCACACGTTTCAAACATTCTATAAGTTGTGAGCCATAGAAATTTGTAAAATCATACATTTAAACCCAATAGTTTGTCTGACCAAAAAGTCCATTTGTGCTCTTTTAGATCCATGGACTTGTGAGTTGTGAAGAACCTGAATCTGTATACTTGTCCATCCTTGGCAGCCTTTTGAGTTTCGATAGTTAGCATCCAAGGCAATTAAAGAAAAGTTGTTCCAAATACAAGGGCTGCCAGTGATACCTTTTCCAAATTATAAAAAAGGAACTAGAGAAACTAGAGCAATATTGTTTGCACGCTGGGAAAAAAAGATGGACATACGATAGCTTGCAGATATAAGAATTGACTGTAGCAAGACAACTTTTCAGATTTGCAGTATGCAAATTCAGGTGCTACACTTTGATGTAAAACTGGAGATGTACATGAACAAATACATCAAACTCACTGATACACCATCAAATTACTTATATAACTTCTCTGACAAGAAGTAAAGCAGGAAACGAATTAGCATAGGATATTTTACAGGAGTATGGAACATCTTGTTCTTTCATAAAGATGGCACGCTGAATTAGTGAATTTATAAGCAACAAATACATATCAATTAGTTATTACAGACAAACATTAGCCATATGAAAAAAAAATAAGTTGGTGCATTCACCGAAGGGCTCCGCCCATGAAATAAACTCTCCAAGCATATCCATCATGAAAAAGGACCGATGGTGATATAAAATAAAAATTGTATAGTTTGCACAAACAAATGAGATAAAAAAGTTGGATGCACACACTAGCTCCATAGATCGTAAGAACATTCTAGAAAGGCAGTCGCAGATATGCTCAATCCTAAGAATACACTTTATATGCCATGAATGATTACGAATCAAATAGGAGAAACAGAATCACCAGAACAGATAGATTATGCTCATCTGCTAACTTCTTTAGAATCATAGCCACTGATATCATCATCGACCGCCCTGTTAGGTTAGTAATACAGGTTCAGAGAAAGGAAACAACAATTTTAGTTCAAACAACACTAAGAATTAATGATGCCCCTCTCAGGAAGCAATCATGCCAGAAAATAATGTTTTTAGGAATTCAAATCATGAACAAAGGCACATTGAATTTATGACCAGCTCAAATTATCATTGTCTGGGGTGTGGCTCCACAATTGGAGATTAGCTGCACCATATTGTTTAAGTTAATGGCTGAATAAATAAGCTATCTTGCACCAATTTTCTTCAGTTCATAACTCACAAAATCATACCTAATTTGTCTCAGCCTCTCATTCTTCTTGGATAGCTGAACTGCTAAACAGTAAATTATGCTATGTAAAATAATTTAGTACACAAATGTCACGATTTTGTGGCAAGGAACATAACGGGTATGTATGCGAGGTAGGGGGCTTCAGCCCTGGCTTGCCCCCAGGAGCCGTGTTGGTGAGAGGAGAAATGTGCAGGGGAAGGACACTAACTAGGTTCATGACAGGGGATAAACATCCATCGAATGGAGGTTAGACGACGACGACTTGAGGTAGAACGGCACTAGGTAAAGGAGGGCACCAATTGGGGAAGGAATGGATTTAGAATTGCTGGTCAAGGAGAACACCAGAGCAGGACTTATAGACAAGGAAGACTTCTCATTGTTCATTGATTAATTCCAATAGGCATGCGGCAGGCCCCCTTATATAGAAGGCTCCCCCTAACAAATAGAATCTAATCTCAATTATATCCCTAACAAATAGAAGCTAATCACTAGCTTCCTAACAATGGGCCAGCTGGGCCAAGGGCCTACGGCCATGTCATTACACCCCTCTCGGACATGCAGCTCGTCCTCGAGCTGCTAGGTGGCAGCCATGGTTGTAGTCACAGAAGATCCTTTGTTGATGACAGGGCACAACACCTAACCAGGCATGTACACACGGGTGCAAATAAACAAAGCACAACGCTGGAAAGAAATAAAGCCTTTTACATCTTGACTTACTTCTTTATTTCAGACTAAAAAATAAATTAGAAACCAAGTTTAATCAACTTGTTTTGTTGCGCCGTCTTATTGACTTGGTCGACATACCTGCAGGTGGACCCCATCCAAGGTCGCACAAGGAAAGGAGGACACGTAGATTTGGTCTTGGAACCTAGTTCATGATTAGATAACTGCCGTACAGAGGACTTGTACTGCATGGCTGAAGAGGGGAGGGACTTAGGAGAGGGAGGAGACTATGGACAGTGATGAAGAACCTTGGGAGAGACTAGATTATATTTTTCTTATTGCTTCCTGAAAAGAGATGACGATGCCATGCTTATATAGAGCTGGCGACATAGCAGGTCCTAGAGAACGATTGTGCTTTCTTCGTCATGAAGTACTTGGAGTTCTGGGACGGTGAAAGCTTGACGCTGGCAATATCGATAGAGCCAGTAAGAATTTCCCACCACCCGCAACACGAGGTATTTTTTTTAGATGTCTAGCGTCTGACACGCAACCTTTCTTACCATGTGTATGCAGGAGAAGGGGAACGAGTTCAAGGCCCAGATGATGTCCTATCTGTTGTTCCACAAGGTCAACAGTGTCAAGCCCCTCCCTAAAACACTGGAGAAGTATAGGCCGCTCAGCAAACCTAAGTAGTTTTTTTTATGTGTTTACAAGTAATATCTAGTAAATTCTTTTGTAACTGACGGTAATATGTGTTACATTTACAGTAAAACATATGATTACCGGAAGAACTTGCGTAACATTTAGCAAATACATGTTTTCTAGTGGGTATATCAGAAATGCCGCTCTCAAACAGCAGTAAAATGTTATCAAACTCACAGTAACTACAAAAATAACACAAAGTGCAAGCAGTTTACAGCAGTAATATGACATACCTTTGAATTAATAATAGGCATCATTTACGGTAAACGATAACATTTACCAAATCAGCAACGTGTCGTCATTTTCGCATAAAAAGCAGCACCCCGAATATTACGGTCCCCCTATTCCTCACCTAAACGGCAGTAAAACTTTTTCTATAACGACATGAGGGTGACACATGGTCAGTTTATTGACAAATTTTCACTGCCGCCGAACTCGAGCGGGGGGAGGGGGGCTGGTGCGTGAGGGTTTTACTGTCGTTTCGACGCGCGCGAAAGGGTTTTACTGCCGATCTCCGCGGAGGTGCGAGTAATCGGCGCACAGCAGAGTGCAGGAGAACAGGCGCTGTGCCGGGCGACGATATATATATATATATATATATATATATATATATATATATATATATATACCCGTATCGTTGTTTTTTAGGAAATAGTGTATCGTCGTATTGTGTATCTGTATCTGTATCGGAGTATCCGAGCAACCTAGCCTATGACAGTAGATGGGGAGGAGACGAAGAGGGATAGGGAGATTAGAGATAACTTCTTGCTTGCCCTTTATTGAATAACATAAAAATATTTTAAAATCAATCATCCTAACTTGGTGGGCAAGGTTTTCCTAACAGATTGAATCTCCTAAGTATTTTTAAACTAATCTTAACTCTTATTCCTAATTAAAATCAATCATCCTAACTTCATGGGCAAGGCATAGCCAAGCCGCCAGCCTAGGCTGCAGTATCCTTGACCTGAACGTCGGCTCTAGGAGCTGTGGTCCCACGATGACGACGACACTAATAAGGAATTCCCAACATGACAACAAGGCTATGCAAGTACCTTGTGAATTCTTCCCTCCGTTGATGGGAGCAAGTAGAGATGATATTGAATCAATAATAAGCAAGCATATCTTGCTACCGCCATTGTTAACCTATTAAGCTTGTGACATGAGAGAAGTTTTCAAGATAATAAAAATTATATCGAAGACTTCCCTTCATACTCACCTTATCATTGAGTGAGAGTTCTAGTTGATGTAGTACTTCAAACAAAGCAAATATATCAAATACAGACTCACAAATAATGCTGCTCATTACCCTCTTAAGCCTCACATCCTTTGGCTGCAAGTCAAAACCTCGTAATTAGAAATCTAAGTAATATAGCACATGCTCAAACATTTGTTACTTGTTAGGGTAATCTAATGGAAGCAATAAGTGTCCAACATAAGGTATCATCTACTTATACCATAACAATGGAAATAATTATGATAACTCCCTGAGCGACGATAGGAATGAGCAGGATATAAATATGGATGATTACTAACCTCTTCAACAAAAGGAATGGGGAGCTCATCAATAATTCGAGCAATGCGGCTAGGGGAGAAGGAATTACTAGTATCCAAGTACATAACAACACCCATATGCCTGGCCGCAACGTGTGAAGCAGAATACAGACAAACCTGCAGTTGCGTGTACATCAGTACATGGACTAAATAACGGCACAGGCTTATGATTTAGTTTACAGTTGTTTCAAGACAACCAGGTCCAGAAGTAAGCCTATGAAGTATCTTCAAGTTAAAAAAGATTATTAATTTTTTCACCTGTGTTTTACCAGAAGATGAGGGGCCAGTTATTTCCGTCAACTGACCTTGGCGCAGCCCACCTCCAAGAAGCATGTCGATGCTAGGAATTCAGGGCATCATATATTATAATATAATCTACTTGTCAAAATAATGTGATTTTCTGCATAATGATAGGGAGTTCCTCTAGACAGAGATCGGTAGGTCAATAAAAGAACAAGAGGTCTCAATAGAAACGAAATGATTACATTCAAGATAGGAGTACCCTTCAAGTCCAGTCGGGAGGAAATGCTTTCTTTCTGCCGCATCTTTCAGCAAGTCCATCCCATTAGACCACAGCCCGCACCAATTTTCGGCGGGAGGTCGATCTTGATTCATTTCCTGTATCATGTCACAAGTTTTGAAGTCCAAGTACCAAGAATGTGCTGTGTATGGAACATTTTACGAAAGACAGGCTTGCATCTGACACTATTGCTAAGATCCTAGTCTCAGGACAGACAAGATGAATACAAAATCAGATGAGTATTTGCACGGTTTGATCAGTAGTAGGAAGCCAGCATGCAAAATCTAAAACCCTCCTCATTTGCCCCCACAGGTTTAGCAAACCGGTTCATTCAGTTTGTTAGAAATAAGGGATTGTTATGTAAACATGCAAATTCCACTATGCTTTCATATCCTCTACCAATCAGGCAATCACCACTAACAATCCTAGTCTGAGGGCTGACCCAAGTCAATTTTTACAGCGAATAAAATAAATTGGTGGACTGCTAAATTCTCACCCAGATGTAGAGTTCATACCCAATCGTGGAGCTCTTGCAATGCAAAGTGCATTCTCCGAGATTTATTAACAGAAGACGAACATGAGGAAGAAGAAATCAAGTAGAGCCAGGAAGTGCATGTATGATATGATCCTGACCTCGCCGGCGGTTGGTGTGTGGCGCTTGGTGAAGCAGCAGCCGAAGAAGGAGCCGTTGGTTCCACTACCGCTACCGCTTCCGCCATCGCCCGCCGCAGCAAGACTAGTTTTGTCAGGCGAGAGGAGGACCTTAATTAATTACTCGGCCCAAGCAAACCGATCACCTATCTCTGACAGGTGGACCCCGCGGAGAGGCTTTGCCTTGGAACCGAAATTGAAAGATAGTTGGTTCCTCATTGACAAAATGCCTTGAACCCTAGATTCCTCATCCTCCTGAGCCCTTTCTTGCACCCTCCACCACCAGCAGCTCCTTCCCACTGTCACCATCAGAAGCCTTTGCTGGTGGTGCTATCGGGAGGGGTCTCACGTGAGGTTCTCCTCTAGTAGATTTTCTTCTGTCATAGTCCATGTCAGCCCCAAAGAAGCCATATCAGTAGGTTCCGTCACATAACACCAAATCTGACTAGTGCTGCAAACGGATCAACCATGCAAGTTTAGAGAGCTCTCGTACAATGTACTCTAAACGCAACAACCCCAACCCTAGGTGTCTGAGGTCTGCCGGCATTGTGCCCTAGCTTGCCGGAGCGCCGCCCAGCCCAGCCCTACTGTGATACTCCTTCCCTGCGGCCACACACGGAGCAACTGGGAGGGCAGCAGGCACGCACTGCCGGTGATATTCCGACCTTCAGATTCAGTGCCTCCAGAACATTCTCCCTCCTCGTCTTCTTGAATAATTATATCCATGGTCTCCTTCCTTTTTCTTCTTCTAGCATGTCAGCGAGCTGCTCGGCCTCAAGTAATGCAAGGCTTGTATTGCTTGCCCTGTTCGTTAGCTTGAAATAACTCCAATTGGTGGTTGCAACTAGGGAGGGATCTCCCACCATCGGCTTCTGGTTATCTGACTTCACCAACTGGACATCACAGTGCAACTCTCGTGTTTTTTAGATGTAATAGCAATTATAAACTAGGACGGGAAGCTTGCGTGTACTGCCCTGAATGTCATGGTGACATAGTATTTGCTTCACAAGTCCAAAGGAAATAGGACTTACAGTATGTTTCTTTCTGTTGTCAATTGTTCGCTCTCAATATAATGGTGTAAAACGGAGGCCTTTTTGAGCCACCCCCTTGCACCTTGGATGGATACCATTGATTCATTTGGAGAGGATATCTGCATCATCTGATTGGGTCATGGTTCATGGCTTAGTTATTCTTGCTATAGCCATTTCCAATTTGTCATTTGCTATTTTCTGTAAGCCAGACATAACTAGGAATTTCAACTGCGTAATTTGAACATGAAGTCTTAACATGTCCAACTCAAATTAAAAACTATCCTTAACTCATCCTTTGTTGTTCTGTTCTATGTAGGCAGGTTGACAGCTATAGTTGGTACCTGCAATGTCAGATCCTGGAAGGGATAGCAACATGCAGCAGCTAGTCCCGATAGCACCACCAGCAAAGGCTTCTGGTGGTGACAGTGGGAAGGAGCTGCTGGTGGTGGAGGGTGGGCTCAGGAGGGGTCCGTCAAGCTACGGGAGGATGAGGAATCTAGAGCTCAGGATTGGTCTTTCTTATCCTCATTGACAAATTGCATTTAGTTGGTTCAATTGTGCCTGGGGCTGGATAGGCTAGATACAAACATCCTTAAAGGAATCTAGGCTAAGACAATATGTCCTAGCATCCTATATAGTATATACTAACACAACAGTAAACACAAATGGAAGATAAGCTTAAGCAGTTACGCTAAGAATTAAACACATGAGCGCATCTTCTCAACCTTGTTTAAGGTCAGGAAATTGACAACCACAGATAGTCTCGCAGTAGCAATCCCATCAAACTATATCGCTGAGGAAGCACTTGAGTCGGGAAGCACAAACAAATCTTAAGAGTACCCATTACTTAATTACGACATAATCACCAAACAAATCTTAAGAATACGGAAAATGGTTGGCACTTGATTCTGACATCGTGAAGTGTTTTGATGGTCC
The DNA here is from genome assembly GCA_036346395.1 of Hsuehochloa calcarea. Taxonomy (NCBI): domain Eukaryota; kingdom Viridiplantae; phylum Streptophyta; class Magnoliopsida; order Poales; family Poaceae; genus Hsuehochloa; species Hsuehochloa calcarea. The sequence goes on along the minus strand of CM070610.1, from coordinate 39,755,328 downwards.
CCATTGAACATAAAACTATAAAAGCAAGAACAGAACACATCATGTTCAGACAACAAAATATCCTCCATTGTTCAATTTAAAGTGCACTCCATTGATAAAGGAAATAAATTTGTGATGCAATACATATTCTCTGACAATATCGTTTACCTCAAAGTTCAAACATTGGATTCAAACAAAAAAAAGAACATTTAATCCATGCTTCATTGCATTGTCACAAATACTTAGTGGTTTTATGTGATATTATGCGAAGAATTGCAAATTGGGAAATAAGTGTTCATGGCTTCATGCTTACTGGAATCGGGAACTTCGCGAAGGCGATTGAGGCGGGACGATAAATCACCCTACAATAGCGGCCATTCCTTGAGGACCTCGTTGCACTCACAAAAACAAAGCTTGGCGCGACTACCCACGCCCTACACACAAGCAGGTTACTAAAAGAGATAAGCACGCAAAACCAAAATCCTAAATTTTCTACACTTAAAATTTTACCCCAAGCTTCTAATCCTAAACCTAATTAACCTACCAATTAACCTAACTAATTACCAAAACCCTGATCCTAATTCCCTACCAAACTACCTAACTACCCCCTTTTTCTATTCCCTACCCCGTGGCTCTCACTCCGTCTCTTCCTCTCCCTCCCTCTCTCTCGGTCTCACCGGCCGCCTCCTTCTGGGCTCCTCCTCGCTCCGCGCCGCGCTCGGCCGCCTGCTCGGCCGGGCTCGGCTGGCGGCCAGCCCGCCTCCCTCGCTATCGCCTCCTCTTCACCCGCGGCCGGATGGCGGCGCCGCCATGCGCCATCACTCCCGGCCGCCATCGCCTCGAGTTCCGGCCGGCCGCCGGCCTCGGCTATCTTCTCCGTGGCTGCGGCCCAAGTGCCGCGCCCCGATTCCTCCTCGGCTCCTTCCGGTCCGTGCGATCGGCTCGGCCGGCCGGCCTCCGGCCGCGGCCGCCTGGCTCAGATCCGCCGCGACCTCCTTCCTCACGACCGACGCCACCACTGGTGCGCGCCGCTCCGGCCCGCCCGGTCTCACACGCGACGGCTTACTCTCGGTGCCTGAGCCCACCTTCGGCTCGACCTACTACAGATTTGGTCCCGTTCTATTGATTTCACTAAGGTTGATTTTTAGCAGATTTGGCTGATTCCAATATCCATATTAGTTGATGACTTTGTATGCATGATCAAGGTGATGGATCCGTGATTCGCCGTGGTTGGGGTGATGGTGGTGGTTCGGTAGTGGGTTACACCGAGGTAATACCCACCTCTTTCTCTACTCTCGACCCCATGCTCTGTGATGAAAATGGATTGAGTTACTAATTGATGCTACTGAGATTGGGTGGTACAAGTGGATGATGTGCATGATGGGCAGTGCATACTAATGGGTGTTGGGTTTACCTCTTGCTGAAATCTGGGTTGGGAAAAGAGGATGGCAAAGGCTTTGCTGGTGCTCTCCTCTCGCTCTCCCGCCTCCTGGCTACAGGTGGTTCTTCCTCTTCGGCTTCAGTCTTTGGCCTCCTTCTGCTCTTGCTCCTTTGCTCTTGCTCCTTGCTGGAGGTCTTGCCTTCACGAGAAGAACTGGGAGGAGGGGAAGGGCACTGGGGGGCTTGTGTCTTTGGTGGGAAAGGGGAATGGCTTCAGGGGGAATGAGTCTAGGGCTGGCTTTGCTGGTTTTGTCTATTTGGTTTTGTCTTTGGATGCAATCACTGGGGATGTATTTGGCTTGGGAAGGGCACTCGGCTGCTCTTATCCCGTGGCTGTGCAATTGCTTTTACCATGCTCTGCTTATTTCCATTTTACCATGGTATTATCCTTGCACCTTGTGAACTGTGGAGCTCAAATGGGGGAGGTGCATGGCTTCCCTGTGGCTGGTTAATGGCCGCCATGCTCTTGTGCTCTTCTGAGGGGCGCTCGCTCACTGATATTTTGAGCTGAGGGCAATTTGGTCAATTGGCTGGCACTCACTAAGCGAGGGATTCTCTGCAGTCGAGGCAATCTGATATTCGTAGGTGTTGGATTCGAAAATGCCGAATGATGAAACCTACGAAAATAAGACGGCGCCGATTACTTGGGTTGGTCTAGGTATCGTGAGTATCCAGGTGCCGACTAGTCTGGGTTAGCCTAGGTGACTTGAGAACCAAGATGCCGGCTAACCTAGGTTGGTTTGGGTAGTCTCGATACTCAAGGTGCCAACTAACCTAGGTTGATCTGGGAACCGCGATGATTCCTACGGTACTCTGACGGCAAACTACTATATTCTAACTCTATTCTATAGTTTTTGAACTGCTAATAATGGTCTTATGGTTGATTGGCGGACAATGGAGCTGGGAATGGTATTTCGGATTGAGTCGAGGAAGACGGTTTGACTGGACGGCGATGGACGAACCATACTTCAAGGAAGACTTCAGCGATATGCAATGCAATGCAAGATTTTAATTTAATCTTTTTGTAATGTACTCAAAGTTGTAAAACATGATATGTTCTGATGTAATAAATTCTTGTATTACTTGAGTTCAGAAAATTTTTATTTACTGCTAACCAACTATTAATGTTAATTAGATTAGTCTGATTTTCTGGGTTCTCACATCCTCCCCCCCTTGGAAAAATTTCGTCCTCGAAATTTGGATCTCACTCGACCGGTTGGGGTAGGCTTCACGTAGTCTTTCCTCGTTTCTCCACGTGGTTTTGCTGACGGGTGACTTCTCCATTTCACCTTGCAAGAATGAATCATTTGGTTCCACAGCTTCCGGTCTTCTGTCGCTAGAATGTTCACGCGATGCTTGCCATACGTGAGATCACTTCACAATGGTGTATCAAGATTGGTCACATGTTGAGAGGGGTCCCTCCAGCATTTTCTGAGTTGAGGTGTAAGAAATATGTCGTAGATTCGTGATAACTAGTTTGGTAATTCCAGTTGATATGCTAAGGTGCCTTTACACTTTATTATCCGAACTAGTTTGTCTTTTAATCCATATCAGCGCACCCTGCACATAGGTGATACCTTTAAATACTCCTGATTCCAGACTTAAAACTGTAGGTCTTTCCTATGTTGGTTGCGTAGCTCCTTTGCCTATATTAAGTGCTCTTATGGTGCCTTCAAGTTAGTTGTATTCTCGTTGTTTTCCTGTACCAGATCAAGGCCTAGTAACGGTCTTTCTCCGACCATAAATCCATAGCTGGGTCATCTGTACTTTCTTGCGTAGAGGCCTCGTATGGTGTTATTTGAGTACTAGACTGGTAGTTGTTCCTGAAATTTGGTTGATAACCAATTCCATCTCCCGATTTTGGGGCATACCGGGTAATTCCTTAAGGAGTATATCTGAGAAGGCTATCACTACTGGTATGTCATTTATCTCCTTTGGTCACGGACAGGTTAAGGTAAGATCAGCTTACGTTTGGTAGACCTCTGATTCCGTTGTCTGTTATAACTGCATAAAATTTTAACAGCTGTTCTCTGTTCTAGGGGTGTCTTCACATGGTGTACCACTGTCCCGCTATACTGAACAATATACTAAATTCCAAAAGCAGGATCCATCTCAATTGCCGATCTCTAATGGAATTAGGCGATATTCAATAAAATATAATCTCGATCATAGCAATAGATTGATCATGTGCATCAGTTTGCACCATCCTCATAATTCCATCTCGCCCAACTGCCCAAGTCTTCACCAACTTCTATTCGTCTTCCAAGCGAAATCATTTGTTAAAATTTCTGTGGCAAAATCAAATATCATAGCCTCATTTTAAATTGCAATGGAACCTTTGGCTAAAATTCCCCAATTTCTATCATGTTATCATTTCTAAGATCAGTACGTCAAGCATTCATACTAAAATCATACTCTCCCAATCAATCTATTACCTCTGTTGATCCACCATACCATTGTTCACATTAGTCCACCAACGACTGTAGATTAATCAATCACTACTATTCAATTAACCCCACCAATTTTATCAATTGCTTATAATTCAACCAATACACCGGCATTCCAATCATAACTCCCGATAGTTATCCAGCTCCATTCCTTATTCATCACCTATCAAGATCCGATTGCTCGTATTAGATTTCCAACAATCACTAATAATATATCTAGATCCAAATTCATTGTGCAATCATATCCCAAAAATCCAATATGACCTAATCGTCCAATTAGTTTAACAAAGTTTACCCATATATCATAATTCAACCGATTCGCCAAAAATTAACATCATGCACTGTTATGAACATCCAACATTTTTGTATTTCAATCATCACCTTTACGGAATCAATTCTCAATACTAATTTAACAACAATGACTAAAATCTATTTGTATCCACCAAGATGTATTCTATAATCCAACCAAGATTTATCTCTATATATCAACAAAGATATACTTCTTTGATCCAACCATAACACATTCCAATATTGAACAAATGCATTTCTATCATCCACAATAATATATTTCTAATAATCCGATTACGATGTAATCCCATAATCCAACAATGAGGAAATTCAATAGTCCAACTCCGCAATTATATAATCCCATAATTCAATCTTCAGTAATAATCTATTTCCATAATTCAATATCCCTGACTCCAATAATCCAACAAATGTGTTCCTATAATCCAGTAGCCAACATTTAGTTCTACATCCAACAATAATCCAATATTCACTAATCAAGCATTTCTAATAATCCTACATCCCTCAATCCAATATCGACAATAATTTATTTCTAGGATTCGACATTCATTCATCCAATACCCAATAATCCAATAGTAATATATGGTTATGATCCAATCATTCAGTATCCAACAATTATCTAATTCTATGATCCCATATCCAATAGCTCATTACTCCAATATCCAATCAATAACTTAATTGTATAATCTAATATCCCCAAACAATGTGTTTCTAGCAATCCAATATCCAATAATTTTGTAATCCCTTAATCCGATATTCAACAATCGTGCTATCTTCCGTCAGGTGGCGTCCTATACACTTCGCACATCTATGGCTATGGCAACAAGCTGCTACTGGGATATGAGTCTCTCAAAGGATGGGTTGAAGATTCTCGGCCCAGGTGGTCCATATCGGGGTGGTGGTTGTTGTGGCATGCTTGGACCAGGTTCATGGGTAGGTGGAGGATGGTATGTGGTGGTCCTTAAGACTTGGCCTAATGTAATGGCAGATGTGGTTCCTGAGTACTGGGGTGTTTCAATTATTTGCCCCGGTGGCTCTCGGTATAATGGTAGTTCTGGATTGGTCAGGGGTTGGCCCGATAAGATCTATTTCTGGGTCTCTTGTGGCTTCATCCTACGGCAATAGATCCCATCTTAGTCCCAATCCTTGTTCCTCATTTCCTTGATCTTTCCTCCTTATTCACGTCTGAAATCTCCTGAGAGCATTACCACTGTCATTCCTGCTACTCGATCCATGACCATTGCTAGGAAAGAGGATTAAATACTTTACACTGATTGCTGGGGACAAAAGGAGGAATCATTCTCTTTACTGATGTTTATCTTGACTTTAGTGGCTTTGCTGCAGGGAAAGGAATTTGTTTTCTCAAAAGGTGGGAGTATTTCGCGAACTGCCTGACTTGACTTGGGTAGAACAGGTACAGCAGTACATTGGACGTATTGTCTACAAAAGGGACACGCCCACGAGTTGAGCCACGTTCTATGGTGTTTTTGCCATAGTGCTTCTGTAGGCTGAATGTAAGATTTCTTAGTGAAGCAGATGTCTCTTGGAAAGAAGGGAGTAGTAGTACCAACAATATTTGCAGATTCTTGTTTGGAAGAGGTCAATGGTTGCACTCCTAGAATGCCACTGTTTGATGCCATTTTGTCCTCTAGTATTGCCTTACTCTCAACAGGAAAAAGGGAGTTGAAGATTGTGTCTATCCAGATATGTTGTAAGTACCACAATATCCTGGTTGCTAGGTAGATATTGGGAAAATTGAGCAGGTACAAGATGTGTGAGGAGGAAGTTGGGGGTAAGATCCTTCTTTTATTTCTTTGTGGTGTAAGATAGTTGGAATGATCTCGGACAACCGACCCTAGCCAGTATACCGGAGAAGTTGGGGCTACTGTTGGAAATAAGATTTGACGGTAAACTCTCATCCTCCACTTCATGGCTCGAAGCTATGAATTCTCTCCTTTGAGATTCGTGTACAGATGCGGTAAGAAGTGCTTCCTTATAAGCTTCTACGAGTTCAGTTGGTGGAGAACCTGTATCATGCACATTTGACGGTGCAAGGATATCATTTTCCCCAAGACTGCCCTTCATCATCTGGATTTGCGGTTGTTGACAAATTGTCAGAAGGTGTTGAGGCTTCAAAACCCTTTTTTTTTGCAAAAGACCATGGAGCGCTCTGCTCTTTACCACAAAGACCATGAATCCTCGAATGTACGATCTCTATTAGGCGTTCCGCTTCATCTCTATGAAAATGATTATGTGTGATGCTCTTCTCAATGTCAGCAAATCCACTCCCATCACTTCGATTTCTGCAAACACTTTCCATTCTGCGGGGGGAGGTGTTAAGAAATTAGTTGAGTTAGATGTTGCACTCATAACATTTTAATTTGACGAGTTCTTCTGTTGGTTGTACGAATTTCTTACTTCTTCAGCAGTGATTTGTGGTAGGGAAGGGGGGTATCATATTTATCTGGCAGAGGCTAACCCGAGGGTGAGTTGTGTTATGCCATACACAGTAAGCAAATAACACCAAGAAACAAAGAGATGCAAAAAGATCCAAATCCTATACTACCTGAGTCTATCGTGCTCAGTCACGCTCGAGATCCTGTTCTCGAGACCGCCCAAATCCACAGGTTTGGGACTGCTCAGAGCTTGCCCCTGAGTGCGAACCTACATCTATCCTGGATCCACGCGCCCAGGCACGCTCGAGATCTGGCTCGAGTCCACCCAAATCACATATTTGGGACTGCTCAGGGTTCATTCCTGAGTACGCCCAGGATTTCGCTCTGAGTGCGCCGAGCTACACGCCGAGTGCCACGGACCACTCGTCAGGAAATCGATATCGTAAATGAGATAAGTCACATTTTCTTACATCGTCAGCCTTTATATACTCTCTTTAAGTATAATTACTTTCTTTTTGGAGGGCTGACGAATTCATTTGGTGATACAGAGGAATAGATAAGGTGTTCTATGGGTATGGTCTACACTTATCCAAATCTGGAGAGTGAGCCCATGCCAGAATTCTAATCCATGCCTCTAGTCCAGGCACTATGATCTAAATCTTATATTGATACACTCATGCTAACATTTTCGAATGACCTATCCTATGTTGAATGGCTAGCCTGACCGATCACTAACAGGAAATAACATCACGAATCTATGACGAGGCACACGTTTTCCAAGTACTCTCTTGGACGAAAGACTGGATTTAAACCTCCTGCGTGGGAAGGGTTCTACGTTAGCAGGCGGTCACTTTAAGAAAAAGGTAAACTTTTTAACATAATAATTTTGAAAGAGATTGGGATTAGAAATTGATGTGGAGGCAAGGGTTACTAGAGTACTTAGTGCCATATAGCAAGCGAGAAGGTATACTTATGTTCTGCAACAGTTTCTATTTTATTAGCGTGGCCCGAACCTATTGCTCTGATACCATCTGTGACGCCCCGTGTCATTACCCCAGGGGTAATCACACTTAGGCACACGGATTACTATTCGTCTGTTCGGTAAAACACCGCTCCGACGAATAGCAAGCCATTATCAGAGTACGCAGCAGAACAATAAGGTGGAAACTGTTCTTTATTATGACAGTTAACCACGCAAGACTAAGGTTATGTACAAGCGGTAAATTACAAAACTGCCAAAAGAATTGGGACCAAGTCCCTTATCTTGCCTTCCTTGCACCCTCCAACTTCTAGCTGTCCCAACTGCTGAATAAAATGCCCCTCTCACCCTGTTCCTCGTAGACAACGCTATAGCCTCCTGCGGCGTCTTTGGTACCTGCATGCCCTTCGTCCACTCGGGATACTTCCCGACCGGACTAGGGTCTACAAAGGAGAATACTAACAAGGTTGAGTACAGATGTACTCAGCAAGCATTAATAGCAACATATGCACTGTATGACTCATCTCTGTCTGTTATCACATTTTCTATCTCATCTCATTTCTGAAAATAAATCATTAAAACATTAGGTGACAAATTTTAATTCTGAAAACACTACTGGTCACTCGGAGAGAAGATAAACACCTGGTGGTTCCCGTAGACTCCAATCCAGGAGACTGGCATGAATTCATGATTTGTATAGCACTGCGCAGGCTTGTACCACTTTACCCATAGCTATTCTAAACTCTAAAATGAACCAGGTTCCCAGCATTTCCTTTGATGCGGGCTCAAGTTCGTAATCGTAACGTTTTCGTGTTACGTGATTAATTTCTCCACCCATTACTTTCCGTCGGTGCCGATCTCGTCTTCACACCGAAGTTACGTAATGTTGGTTGAGGCGCTCGCCCTGCACTCAACACTCCACCTTAGCGCTATAGCGCCTTGGATCCCCCACTTCCGGACTTCTCCTACCGGTCCTGGGTTCCTCCATATCACACTCACACCTATTACTTACCCATTGTGGAAAGCATAATCACGTAACAAGGTAGCATTTTCTGCCCGCCGAAACGGGAAAATGGTTGGCACTTGATTACGGCATCTGACCGAGTAAGAGTTTTGTTGGTCCTTATATTTTACCCATATGTAAAGGGGTCCCACTTCTTACCTCATCATCATCATCTGTTTCTCTTTTTCTTCCCTTGCCCTAGGCCCCCTTTACCAGCCATATCATAATATTATCACATTTTCCTTTCATCTTTCTCATCTCTTTCATAATCATCTCAATCAGTTGATTTAAGTTTTGGGAAATAAATTTGTGATGCAATACATATTCTACAGCAATATACGGTTTACATTTAAAATAGCTATATTGATGTTCAAGAGGATCGCTTGCCTTCAGAATTGCAGAAAAGATCGTCGTCGACGAAATCTATACCAATTACACCTGCAGGCGTCGGCTCATCTGCTGCAATTATACGACGGCGAGAATAATAAATAATTAAGCAAATACTTAGTGGTTTTATGTGATATTATGCGAATAAACTGCTAATGCAACTCCTATTGGTTAGTCAATTTTACTTTACAAATATTTTCCCGGACCTTACCCAGTTAGCACTCCGCCACTGGAATCGCCCTAGGGTTAACTCGCTCTACCGCCGCGATTGCCCGACTGACGATCTATCACCCTACAATAGCGGCCATTCTAACTTACCCTCGTTGCACTCACAAAAACAAAACTGAGCGCTGACGACTGCCCACACTGCCCTACACACAAACAGGTTACTAAAAGAGATAAAACGAGCCAAAACCAAAATCCTAAATTTTCTACACTTAAAATTTTACCCCAAACTTCTAATCCTAAACCCTAATTAACCTACCAATTAACCTAACTAATTACCAAAACCCTGATCCTAATTCCCTACCAAACTACCTAACTACCCCCCTTTTTCTATTCCCCTACCCCGGCCGGCTCTCACTCCCGTCTCTTCCTCTCCCCCTCTCCCTCTCTCTCGGTCTCACCCGGCGCCGCCTCCTTCCTGGGCCTCCTCCTCGCTCTCGCTTGCCGCTTCTCATGCCATGCCTGCTCCTCGCGCCTGGCTCCTGCAGCCTCGAGGCGCCGCGCGCCCGGCTCCCCTACGCCGCCTCTGGTCGCCTCCTCTTCACCCGGCGGCCGGATGGCGGCGCCGCCATGCGCCATCACTCCCGGCTCGCCATCGCCTCTGAGCTCCGGCGGCCGCTCGGCCTCCGGCTATCTTCTCCCCGTGGCTGCGGCCCCAAGTGCCGCGCGCGCCCGAAGTCCTCCTCGGCTCCTTCCGGTCCGTGCGATCGGCTCGGGCCGGCCCCGGGCCGGCCGCCTGGCTCAGATCCGCCGCACCTCCTTCCTCGCTGACCGACGCCACCACCTGGCTGCGCCCTGCTCCCCGGCTCCGCCCCGGTCTCACACGCACGGCTTCTACTCCTGGTGCCCTGAGCCCACCCCCGGCTCGGCCTACTACCAGATTTGGTCCCCGTTCTATTGATTTCACTAAGGTTGATTTTTAGCAGATTTGGCTGATTCCAATATCCATATTAGTTGATGACTTTGTATGCATGATCAAGGTGATGGATCCGTGATTCGGTAGTGGTTGGGGTGATGGTGGTGGTTGGTAGTGGGTTACACTGAGGTAATACCCACCTCTTTCTCTACTCTCTGACCCCCATGCTCTGTGATGAAAATGGATTGAGTTACTAATTGATGCTACTGAGATTGGGTGGTACAAGTGGATGATGTGCATGATGGGCAGTGCATACTAATGGGTGTTGGGTTTACCTCTTGCTGAAATCTGGGTTGGGAAAAGAGGATGGCGGTCTTGGCTTTCTTTGGTGCTCTCCTCTGCTCCTGGCCTCCTGGCTACCTGGTGGTTCTTCCTCTTCTGGCTTCCTGGTGCTGGCCTCCTTCCTGCTCTTGCTCCTTTGCTCTTGCTCCTTCTGCTGGAGGTCTTGCCTTCTGCTGAGAAGAACTGGGAGGAGGGGAAGGGCACTGGGGGGCTTGTGTGCTGGCTGGGAAAGGGGAATGGCTTCAGGGGGAATGAGTCTGGGGCTGGCTTTGCTGGTTTTGCTGCGCTGGTTTTGTGCTGGATGCAATCGGCTGGGGGATGTATTTGGCTGGGGAAGGGCACTCGGCTGCTCTTATCCCGTGGCTGTGCAATTGCTTTTACCATGCTCCTGTTTATTTCCATTTTTACCATGGTATTATCCTTGCACCTTGTGAACTGTGGAGCTCAAATGGGGGAGGTGCATGGCTTCCCTGTGGCTGGTTAATGGCCGCCATGCTCTTGTGCTCTTCTGAGGGGCGCTCGCCTGATATTTTGAGCTGAGGGCAATTTGGTCAATTGGCTGGCACTCACTAAGCGAGGGATTCTCTGCAGTCGAGGCAATCTGATATTCGTAGGTGTTGGATTCGAAAATGCCGAATGATGAAACCTACGAAAATAAGACGGCGCCGATTACTTGGGTTGGTCTAGGTATCGTGAGTATCCAGGTGCCGACTAGTCTGGGTTAGCCTAGGTGACTTGAGAACCAAGATGCCGGCTAACCTAGGTTGGTTTGGGTAGTCTCGATACTCAAGGTGCCAACTAACCTAGGTTGATCTGGGAACCGCGATGATTCCTACGGTACTCTGACGGCAAACTACTCTATTCTAACTCTATTCTATAGTTTTTGAACTGCTAATGGTCTTATGGTTGATTGGCGGACAATGGAGCTGGGAATGGTATTTCGGATTGAGTCGAGGAAGACGGTTTGACTGGACGGCGATGGACGAACCATGCTTCAAGGAAGACTTCAGCGATATGCAATGCAATGCAAGATTTTAATTTAATCTTTTTGTAATGTACTCAAAGTTGTAAAACATGATATGTTCTGATGTAATAAATTCTTGTATTACTTGAGTTCAGAAAAATTTTATTTACTGCTAACCAACTATTAATGTTAATTAGATTAGTCTGATTTTCTGGGTTCTCACACTTCCTGACTTCCTGTTGGCGTACAATGTGTTTCATCTTCATATGTACTTATTTTGTCACAATAATTAAAGGAGACCATGTCTTCTTATCTTGGTATTCTAACTAACATGAAAGTGTTGATTCAGTTTATTAATGTGATTGGCTTAAGTGAACGTTCTTCCCATCTTTCATGAAATGAGAAATGTGCCTATTTACTACTACTTTGTTATTCTAACCCGATTTCCATAAAATGATTTCTATGTTATCAAGATCCTTTGTTAGTTGATGGAAATTTATTTTACAATTTGAACATCTTTTCTTTCTTTGTACTGGGGGTTTTGTTTCATTTTTTTCTTTGTGTCAACACTGTGGGCTTGGCATGTTCTAGCATTATCATGTGGTGGTCATAATGATTTTCAGTACTAAGATATTATCACAGGGTCATGGAGGAAAATTCCTGAATATATTGCAATAACCAGTTGAAACTATTTATTTCATATTCAATGGTAACTTTAGCACAAGTGTTCGAAAAATATAGGATTTTGATATACCATGGAAGCCGGCAGACTTGGCATGCCAATCTCTGTAGAACTTGCACATGTCACATAAGAACTGTGCATGCTTCCCTTTCGAGTTCTTTAGCTCCAAGAGGTCCTCATCTATAAGAAAAAAGTTTCACATGGTGAATTAATAATTAACCCCCAACATGAACTATGCAAATCAGATGAGAGTATCACGGGAACAAACCTGTAAACCATACTTGAGCTGTTATGTTAATGCCCACCACAACAATATCCGCACCTGAAGTAAAAACTATGTCAGCTGCTTCTGGATTTCCATAGATCTGCAGTGTTATGCACTCATGGTTTAATACTGCAGTCTTTGCCTTTTCATATATAATGGAATCTAATGTGCAATAGGTATGACATTACATTTGCTTCAGCTGCAGAAGTCACTGATGGACTATAACACTATGCTCCATTTCACTGCTTTCTGCCCTGATTATAGAACCTATACTCTCCTTCTCAAAGCTTGTTCAAAATGTCCAGACCTCTATGCTGCCATGGAAATCCATTCACATCTCACTAAAGCTGGGTTGCTATTTAACCAACATATAATAGCTCCACTTTTCAAGTTATATATTGATCATGATCGCAAGACGGAAGCACGTGAGCTGTTTTGGCTATTGCTGGAGTTGAGTACCGATCCCTTCCATGGTAATTTGATGCTTACGGGATTCTTGAAGGGTGGACAGTTAGACAAGGCATGTCAGATTTTCATGAGGATGCCTGTCAAGGACTTGGTATCATGGAATTCAATGATTGCAGGTGCAGTAAGGAGGTTGCACCTGAAAGATGCAATGACTCTTTTCAGCAGGTTGGTCAATTCAGGCCTTGTGCCTGACAGTTTCTCATTCTCTTCAGTCCTGTCAGCTTCGGCTTGGGCTGGTGCCCGCCGTTATGGTGTGTGGGTTCATCAACTGATGACTGAACTGGGGGTGGAAATGAATCATATTTTAAGCTCAACACTTGTTGATATGTACGCCAAATGTGGAAGAATTGATGTGACAATTGAGATATTCAACACAGTCAAGACAAAACATGTGTCCGTGTGGAACACAATGATTGGTGGCCTGGCAGCTTATGGTCTTGGATCCGGCATAGTGATGTTGTTCCGCAAGATGGAATGTGAAGGCCTGGTTCCTGATAGGGTCACATTCGTTGCACTATTGACAGCATGCAGCCATTGTGGTATGGTTGTACACATATTATGACATTAAAAATGGAGCTAGATTAACTATTCCTATGTCCTCCATAGCTCACATAAAGGAAGTTTTTTTAAGAAAGGAGCTCGCCAATACTTGGAAACAATGACTACAAAGTATTCTATCACTCCAAAGTTGAACACTATGGTGCAATGGTGGATACATTGTCACGATCTGGGCTGCTGGATGAAGCATACAACTTGGTGAGGTCGATGAATGCGAAGCCTGATGCTGTCATATGGAGGGCATTACTTAGTGCTTCTCGCAGTTATCGCCGAACCAAACTAGGTGAGGTCACTATTGAGGAGATGGCATGCCAGGGCAGTGGCGATTATACCCTTCTTTCAAACATGTACTCATCAGCAAACAGATGGGATGATTCAGAGGAAGTAAGGAAAAAGCGGAAGAAAAAGAAAGTAAGGAATTTTACAATTTGAATATCTTTTCTTTCTTTGTACTGGGGGTTTTGTTTCATTTTTTTCTTTGTGTCGACACTGTAGGCTTGGCATGTTCTAGCATTATCATGTGGTGGTCATAATGATTTTCAGTACTAAGATATTATCATAGGGTCATGGAGGAAATTCCTGAATATATTGCAATAACCAGTTGAAACAATTTATCTCAGATTCAATGGTAACTTTAGCACAAATGTTCGAAAAATATAGGATTGTGATATACCATGGAAGCCGTCAGACTTGGCATGCCAATCTCTGTAGAACTTGCACATGCCACATAAGAACTGTGCATGCTTCCCTTTCGAGTTCTTTAGCTCCAAAAGGTCCTCATCTTTAAGAAAGAAGTTTCACATGGTGAATTAATAATTAACCCCCAACATGAACTATGCAAATCAGATGAGAGTATCACGGGAACAAACCTGTAAACCATACTTGAGTTGTTATGTTAATGCCCACCACAACAATATCCGCACCTTAAGTAAAAACTATGTCAGCTGCTTCTGGATTTCCATAGATCTGCAGTGTTATGCACTCATGGTTTAATACTGCAGTCTTTGCCTTTTCATATATAATGGAGTCTAATGTGCAATAGGTATACCATTACATTTGCTTCAGCTACAGGGTTGACATTTCTAGCCGCGAATAAAGCTCCACCCAGTACAACTATTTTCTTCACCTTGCTTGCAAAGGAAGAGTCCCTTTTGATGGCCTAAGAAAGAATACACACATCCGCTTAACCTCTGGCATGGCATGGTCAGCATGATAAATAGGTTTATGCTGTAATTGTAAGCATACCAATGCTATGTTTGTCAGGGGTCCTAATGCGAGTACAGAGACCTCTCCAGGAAATTGAGAGACCTTATTAACCAGGAACTCAGCAGCACTTTCGTCAACCTTCTTAGTAGTGGGTGCAGGAACAAACAAATTCCCAAGGTCATCAGAGCCATGAACAAAGTTGGCAACACGTGGCTCTCCTCCCTAACACACAAAGGGCATGCAATTCAGCTCGTCCAAGTAAGTGAAATAATACCCTAACTGAAACTGTATTATAAATACTGAATAGGTAGCAGCATAGTAGTTTTTTTAGTCTCAAGTCTGAACTCCACCTATCATATAAAATGTGGAAGCTCAAGCTACATCTCATGTTACTGATCATGATAAATTATTACCTTTGCTTACCAATGTACTTAGATTAGTATGCCCTTGCTTAGACATGAACTGCAACGTATACGACGGCATCAAATAACATAGGCATCTCTGCTTCCATGTTAGCACTAACATAACATTAGGTCCTATCAGTGCTTCTCCAGCTTGCAAATTATGTTACAAATAGCATATAGATGCTTGTTTGCTTTAGTAGTCTGTTAATTATTAGACCTAACATCAGTGCTACTCTTCAAACTTTACAGCCACATGATTCTGTTGGTATTGGAGAGCATGATTCTATTGGTATTGGAGAACTTGTTCTCGATCCAACTTTATTTGGATCATCAACGACACTGCTAAATGTTGATCATCATGAGGCGTACTTCAGCGGAATGCCAGAATAGAATGGCAAGATTGAGAAGTATTATTGATGAAGGGAAAAGTCTACAGCTGCAGTTCCTTGCAGGGGATCTTGGCTTCTGGTTAGCCTCATTACAGTGAATCATTCTTCAAAAGAACTTCAATTTTTCTCTTATTTTTTTCAGTTTAGTTTATGCCTTGATGGGACAACATGAGTAGATCACATACCTCTTGCATTAATGTTACGTTCTCAATAAGTATAATCAAATATGCAAAGTTTCTTACATGTTATATGCATTTTTAGTCATTCCTCTATTTTTGTGCTAATTGTGACATCAATGATCGCTTACAGGGTGTGTGCTCAACAATCGACCAAGTAAGCAGGGATAAACTTGAGTTTATTCTCATTGTCACACCACTGAAAGAGTCTTATGAGCTTGCCCGTGCTATGCTGAAGATAGCAGATGAACTGAAGTTGTCTGCCAAAGTATGTGTTATATGGCCACAGAGTTCAGTTGATGCAAAAGTGGAAGAGAGCAGATCTGAGTTGGTATCCTGGACAAACTATGTCGATGTTGAGGAAATACCTAGGGCATATGCTACTTCATGGTGGGAAATGTGTCAGATGACTAGGAAAAGTGTAATTTTGGTTAGGCCTGATGAGCACATAGCATGGATAATAGAATCTGACATGGTGAGAGACGTGGATTCAAAAGTTAGGAGAGTAATTTCTCAAATTTTGTGTTTAAATAGGCAATAGGTGTACTAATGTGCAAATTTCCATTCAGTAACTAACTGGGTTTGAGTGTCATTAACTAAGTATAGCTAGGAATCTCAGCTGCATGATGTAACATTACAGAGCAACACAGAGTTGTGATGCATTTTGCAAAGAACCATGTACATGACCACCAAATTGTTTGTTGAATTCTTCTTACATCTGTTGATAACCTTGAAATACGTTTGACCTAAACTTTCAAAGCTGTTACACCAATGTGAATAAATGTTTTCTCCGATACATGATATCTCTACAACTACTTAAAAAGACTTAGTGGTGGTCTGTTCTCTCCACACCACCACCCTCTGAAACAATCGGAGCTGGCAGGTGGGCCCGAGGCTAGCTGCTTCCCCAGCCTCCAAAAACCTCAGCCCGCACTCGTACTCCCTCTCTTGCATCTCCCCCTCGGTCTGCCCCCTCCATGTCTCCTTCTCGCTCTTCTGCTCTGCTCCACGCGTCTCCACCCCCACCACCATGGCCTTCGGTAACTAATACTACTCCGTTCGGTACAAATTATTCACCAAGCTTGGGTTAAATAAGTAAATGTACTCTGTTTCGTTTGAAATTGTATCTTGGGATACTTGTTAGCCGAATTATGGTTTTGGTTGCCCATCTGGTAGTATGGTAAAAGCTGAGAACTAAACAGTTCAAAAGCAATTCATCTGCTCCATGCTTGTAACATTTGCATTTATTTTCCCAAAACTAATTATAATGCTAGGTTATTGAAATGTGCTCTATACCTACCAGAACTGATTATAATGCTAAGAAATTATAGGTGTATTAAGCACATTGCTCAGAAATTATTCATGCAAAATATGAGTTTCCGTTGCAACGCACGTGCACTTATGAATAACAATAGAGAGATTGGTGAGCTGCAACAATATATTCTATGCAAAACTTGATTTTTCGTAGCAACGCACGGGCACATGACTAGTAAGTTTCAAAATGGGAGGTCTTGGGCGTCGTGCTATTGAGAACGAGTTGCACACAGGGATTACCGGCAGTAACCGGCCTTACCGGTGGGCGGCGAGATTTGAAATCCTGGCAGGTTTTTCGGAGTTTGCAATTTCAAAGTTCAAATTTTGGTTGATTTTTAAGCAAATTTAAACGAAATTCGACTTGGTTTTTTCCGAGAAAACCGAACCGGCCGGTTACCGGTACCGGCCGCTGGCCGGGAATTGCGCCGAAACAGTTTTTCTATCCTTGGCTGCACATGTTGGTGGTTAAAATAGTTCTGTAAAACCTTGACAAGTTCCCTAATTCTCCTCAGTAGTCACTAGCCGGTAGTTGAAATTTTTTAAGACAGGTAGTTAAAATTGGTGGGTAAATGTGTCAGATAGCATATGGTCTGATGTACGATATCATAGTTTATAAATTGTTCCATGCTCTGTTCACGAACACATGTATTTATGAAATTATGCGCAGTTGAGAATAAATGAGCAATGGTAAACACATCACTTTTTTTACCATCAAAGGATGTTTGTAAATTGTGATAGAGGATCATCTCTTTCATTGAGATGAAACACCATGTATTATTGTTCAACTGTGTGGCATGTGTCAAAGTCAAAACATGTTTGACAATTGGCAGTCAACATAGTCTTTGGGCACAGGACATGTTGTAAGTCAGGTTTTATAAGGCAAAAAGACAGCCTTTTCCTGTTTAGAATCATCAGTCCTGGCTTTTTTTTTCTGTTTTTTTGGTCTTTGGTCTGGAAGCCTGAAATTTCAGTTTGATGTTCTCTTTCTGGAGTGGACGAATAGGCTTTTGTTGTAGGTTCTTCAAACCCATCAGTTGAAAGATTTTCTTTTTTCCGATGGATGTTGAATTACAATATTGTTATATTTGCAGCTGCTTTTAAATGCATATATATCATTGATGCTGAATTCTTGGCAAAGAATAAGGATGTTTGCATGGAAGTTATCTACTGCTGCTCCTTTACTGAGATAGCCAATTATTCGTAAGGTGGTTTTTTATTGTTATTATAATTAAATGGCATCATAGCGAAAGGTATATTTATGATTCTAGGTTCTAATATTCAAAAAAAAAAATTCTGTTTAGCTGTTGCCACCAAAATTAGGACGCAAACAGCAAACGAGAAATAAGCGTGGTAATTAGATCTTTCATATTTTCTATAGAAAAAATGTCGGCTTTTCTCTTGCTCGTCAGATGTTCTAGAGCATAGGAGTTGTCATGGGCATGCTTGGGTAAGGGCCCTAGATCTAGGTGTTCCTAGAACCATGTGGCGCGGCGGCGCCGGCCCGGCAGCTGCACCACAGGGGCAGGGAGAAGAGATAGACTAGGGAAGTTGGGTTTATTTCTTGCTTAATGAAAAGTAAAAATTAGATAAATGCCACTGCTGACTGTCTTTATTAGAGATGTGTCACTCCTCGGTTGGAAATGTTTAAGTGGAGGCTGTATGTTTCATTTTCAGCACAAAACAATGTTTATTTGCAATAATGTAGTACATTTGAAAGAAACTTAACAAATCTGTTTTTAATGTTCAAATAACCGTAAATGACAACAATATAACAGTAGATAGGTGACAACAACAACCCTGGAAGTGACTAAACCATTAGTCACCACAACAATAGCATGAATTACCCATTCATGTCAACCATGTCAAAATTTTAATTTAAAAGGTTGTAGTCTAACTCTTGGAAGACCTCCCCAAGCATGTCCATAACCTAGGACGAGGCTATTCGAATAGTTTTATACCTTGCAGGGGTGTACCAATGTACCCACACGCCAGACCGCCTTTTTGCCACATGATTAGCACACTTCCTTAGGTATGCCGGCACAGCTAAGTCCTACGAGATATTTCTAATATTATGCATTAACTACGAGTCGCCCGTATGGATAGAAACACATACGTTGTGTCGGAGTCATTGTAAAGCCTCGGTCAACTACCCGTCTCAGGTAAAGCCTTGGACAACTACAACGCTCCTCGAGGTGGAGAGCCTACCCGGAATCTCCACCACCGCACACCCAACACAAGAACACATATCCTTTTTCACACAACACACACAACCCCCTCCTGTGACTCGGAGATAACATATGCCAAAGTACTTAGTCAAGAGAGGTCCCATATCCCTCTCACGTGGTTAGCACGCAAAAATGCTTGGTTTAGTGTAACAAGATGTTCGGTCCTTGTTGACTTAGGCAAGACATCCACAAACCCAATAACCCACCATCCAACCACTTGCCCAAGCCCAAATCAATTTTTCATTTTCAGATTTTGACTTTACAAAATAACAAAGCACAAGTGCTAGACATAATGAAATAATATTTAGATATGTGATCAAGATCATCGACTAAAATCGGTGATCGCCCATTACTACCGAAACTAAGCATTTCTAAGCAATTTCAAATCGAAATCTACTAAGTGACAGGAGCTCATCCATCGAACCCAAATCACGGCAAATAACCTAGGCTCATGGTAGTAGAGGATAAACAATTCCTACAGATTATGCAACTATAGGATACTAACCATAATTTAACAACAAAATAGCAATGCATACATACAAGTTGAAATCAATATATTAGACTTGAAAAATAATAGGATTAACATGATCAAACTGCTTGTCTGTTTGCTGGAGGTCAAGATGCTGCTGAGGATCAATTATATTGTCAACGTGCTCTTCGGAACCTAACGAGAAAGCGAAAAAGAACCGATAAGAACGAAGAAAACACAAAGACTCAACAGCAAAATTTCTCCAAATATTCTGAAAATTTTACAGTAGCAAGAGCATGATTTATAAGAAATTTAGCAACAAGAACCAATTGATTTGGATTCTTAATGCAAAAGATATGAGCAAATCAATTTTGCTCAGCTTTATAAATAATAAATACTACTATTCATAAGCAAAATTTTCTGGAGATATACTGAGGTTAAAATCATTTTTAGATTAAAGTTTAGTTAAAAACATAACTAACAAAATTTGAATCAACCGAAAAGGAATTAAAATGAAATAGTTATGCATTTTACAAGTTACTACATTTTTCAGTTGACAAATAAATCCTTTCGGGAAAAATCAGAAATCAAATCGACGTGGACAAACCTGGATCGTTGATCTTGGATCCAACGGTCCAAGTTCCTGGGATGACGCGCGCGTGCGCGACCCCTAAACCCTAAACGTTAACCATTGGATCTGGATCCAACGGTCCACGTGGATCAGAGCGTTCGGGCGGTCCGAACGTTCACACGCACATGAGTCGTTGATCTTGGATCCAACGACCCATGCGAACTCGACTCGGAACCGTTGATCTTGGATCCAAAGGTCCACAGAGCAAAGCGTGCGATAAATTCAAACTTCCGCGCGATCCTGGGCCGTAGATCTTAGGATCGACGGTCCACATCGATTCACGTTCAAATTTCGTCCCTATTTTCGTCCGGCAAAAACGACGGGGAGGAACGACTCGCCGCCGGCGGCTCTGGCCGCGGCGGTGCGAGCAAATACCCAAAATGGGTTCTTAACACTCTTGCACACCCAATGGTACCAACAATTTTGGCTGCAGCGGTCCAGAATGTCGGCAAGCCGGAGATGACCGAGAAGACCGAAAATGACCAAAATGAAAAACGGCAATAGAGCTCAGCTGCGGTCCAAGGGAGCGGGTGCCAAGCAACTAGGGACTAATAAGAAGTTACCTGAACGCAAAGAATGCACCGAGGAGGGTCGAATCGGCTCGGGTGAAGAAAATAGAGTTTTCGACCGAAAAGGGGGAAATCCAAATTCAGCCAAGCCCTGAGCAAATTGAACCAAATTGAGTGAGGGTTAAGCTTCAGAGAGTAAAGGGGGAGCAGAGGGAGCAAAGACTTGAAGAAGAAAACCCCTGCTGCACCGCCTCCGCCGAAGCTTCAAACTTAACAATGGCGTCCGAGGAAATTTCAAACGATTACAGCTCAAGCAAGCTGGTGAGTGCTAGCTGGAGTTGCGGAAGTGCTAAAGGAAGCCAAGGGTGAAGCAATGGGGTTTAAATAGGGCAATGGCAGAGAGCAACGGCGAGATTTTCCATTCGGGTCAACACTGCCATTAGAGGGCGAGAGAGCGACGGGAGTAGTTGGAGAATGGACGCCTGAGGGAGGAGCACGACGAGCATTAAATGCACACAGAAATAGCCGTTTAAAGGCGACCGAAGAGGGGACTGCACGATGCTCATTTTTCTCCTCTGCGCACGCCATGGCTGAACTCACGGGCGCGCTGACCTGAGGAAGGAGACGACGCTTCAGCCGTTGGATTGAAATCGAACGATTCAGAAGAACGGGGTGATTAAAACGATTCAATCGTTCGGTTGATCAAGGGCCGTTGATTTGGATCCTACGGTTCACGTTGCGCGAGGCGTTCGGATAGTTCGAACGTTCACGCGATTGTGGACCCTTGATTTAGAATCCAACGGTTCAAATGGATCGGCGCGCTCGGATGGTCCGAACGTCTCTGCGAGCGTGGGCCGTTCGATGCCGATCCAACGACTCACAACACTGGCGCCCGAACGACCGAGGCGGTGCGTTTAGTTGATTGGACCAAATCAAGTGGCTCAAGCCCGAGTCTGATTCGAACCCGAGGAACAGTGAAAACCAGTTAGGTTTGAATTTGTATAACTGATTTTTGAGAAATTATTTAAGGTAGCAAACAAGATCCAAAAATTATGAAATTTTAACTGGAGCTGGCTGACTGCAGGAGGAACCTGTCATAAAATTTTTAGAGATTTTCATGCACTACATTTTCCTCCAGAAATTTTAGAAGGTGGGAAAAGTGGTTTGACCAAACTTGACTTGCCTCCAAAAATTATCAAATAATTTCTAAAAATCATGAGATAATTCAGAGGTGTTACCAAACCTCCCTAGAACTCAGAAAAAATATTTCCACGGGTTTGACACAAGATCTATGCCCATGAGGTTTTTGATTGTAGTCAATTGAGGATTTTGATTTTGATTTCCATAATTCCTTAACAAGAATTACAGAAATGATCAAGGACTTCAAGATGCAAGAAAAGTTTTAATTTCTTCTCATTTTCTTACATTTGAAACACAAATCCATTTTTGGGATGTTACAGTCTAAACTGTTTAAACAGCCGTGCCTACGGTCAAAGGTGGACATGGGAACTTGCTAGAGTTATTTCTATTTCAAAAACCTTTGTGGGTGGTATGAAAATCAGGTCGACTCACCTAGTCCTGAGATTAGATTTTTTCTGAGCCGTCGAGTTCAGTGGTGTTAATGATTGGAGGCAGCTCCAATCAAACGAAGCATTTGTAGAATTTCCGATTGAGGGAACCTCTACTGTTATTTAACATTGCAAATACTATCTTTAATAAAGTGCAATTTGGTTAAAATGCCAAGTCATAGGAATATGTAATTATGATAATTAAAAATATTACTTTAGCAAATAAAAGAACCCGAGCCATCCTTGTTAAGCCATGGATGTTATTATTGCATCTTTAGTGTTAGCTCGCGAGCACAGAAGTTGTGCTCATTCTTGCTCTCTCCCAAACCCATCAGATAATGTGGACCAAGAAGATTATGTGTATTATAAGGACCCAGAAGTCAACGGTCAAGGCAACGATGAAGAGTAGTCTAGTTCTATAGTCTAGGTCTCGCCTCAGTCCAGTGGACTTGTTCGGTACTTGCGTACAACTGATATTATCCAAACCTTTGGATAATATCTGTTGTACACAGGCAACCCCAGTCGCTTGATTGTGGAGAGATGAGCTCTACTCTTTTTGCTTCCGTTGTAGTTTACGTTGCTTTCATTGAATGTAATCAATTTGGCATATTCGACCCTTTTGTAAAACTCGACCCGATGTGGTCTATGTTACTCTGAAGTTTGTAATATATTTGAATGGTTTAGTTCACACCATGTATGAAATAATTTAGTAATGTGCCTGTGAGTGCTATCTACTGATACAGAGAATAGTACAGTGTTTTCATAGAGGATTTGGATTTACAAAATCCGGGTCTAACATGTGTGCTCCAAGTGAGGTATAGTTTTATGTCTCGTAGTATTAGGAGTTTAGGATCACACTCCCAAGCTTTATGTTTGGTTAACTTGGATGCAGTTCACTTGTGCTGCTGGTCCATCGAAGATTTAGGTGTAAATTTCACGAGAAAATTGTATAGTACATTTCTGAACTTGCAAGGTTGTGCCATTTAACTCATTGAACTTGCATTTTATTTTCTCAGCCCTCTGAATTTGTGAGATTGTGCCACTTAGCTTTCTAAACTTATATTTTACTTTCTCAGCCCCTGAACTTGCGAGGTTGTACCACTTAGCTCTCTGAATTTGTGTTGAAGTGAAGTTTGTCGGATGCGATGCTTACGACTTTGTCCCCTCTGAGTCCGATGGACTCGTCACCACCCCGTTACGGTTGTGTTTATCGTTCCCGTCACCTCACGCCAACAAAAATAGATCCTTCGAGCCTGGGAATGCACCGTGCTCACGTCTTCGCCGGAGCTCTACCGTTGCAGCTTGCCGCCACCCTCGCCCTTGCCCCCTCTGAGTCGGTCATGAGAGAGAGAGAGGGAAGTACATTCCCAATGCCAGAGCAGCGACGCAATACTTCTCTCTCTCTCATGCTGATTCTCCAACTCAGTCTTTCATGTTAGGAAACGACCAAATGGACTTCGTGCAGGATGAATAGCTTCTGCTCTGGTACCATAAATATACTTCTCTCTCACTCTCACGACCGACTCAGAGGAGGCAAGGGCGAAGTCAGCGGTAAGCTGCGACTGTGGAGCTCCGGTGAAGACGCGAGCATAGTGCGTTCTCGGGCTCGAAGAATCTGTGTTTTGTCGACTTAAGATGAAGGGGACGATGAACACGATTGGAATAGGGTGGCGACGAGTCCACCGGACTCTATCGCCGGCATCGCATCCGACAAATTTTGCTTCAACGTAAGTTCAGGGAGCTAAGTGATATAACCTCGCAAGTTCAGAGAGCTGAAAAAGTAAAATATAAGTTTAGGGAGTTAAATGGTACAACCTCGGAAGTTCAGGGGGCTAAGAAAGTAAAATGTAAGTTCAGAGAACTAAGTGGCACAACCTAGCAGGTTCAGTGGGCTGAGAAAGTAAAATACAAATTCAGGGAGTTATCTGACACAATTTCACAAGTTTAAGGATCTACAGTACAATTTTCTCTAATTTCATTGTATAGGTTTCCCCAGAGAGAGAGAGAGAGAGAAGGAAAAGTTAATGATGAAACCATGAAGGTCATGTTCTGGCCCGATCTTTCAGTAAGAAGGTATGTTCGGTAGTAGTCGCTCAACTCTCACGATCCTGGCTACGAACTCACAAGGCTCAAAACCATGCAATCACTGAACTGCTCGACAAGTCATTAACAACCGTACATGAATACTCGGATGACCTGATCATGAAGACCAATTCCTGCATACATCGAAGAAGCACGCAAGAACAAGATAAATAGGTAATCTAAAATTGCGAATAGGAATTGAAATTGTATTGATACGTGGGGTTCCAAAGAACAATGTCACTGTTGATCTCGCCAAACAAGAGGACAAAATATAAAGTGGCAAAGCGAAATTTCAATCAATAAAACCAGCCAAAACCCTAAAGGTGGTGGCCACTATGTAAAGGAGGAAGAGAGGGGCAGCGGCCGCGGGTACTGTTCACATATGAACAATACCACATGTACAGTGCTAAACCCTGGTGTCCAGCCCGAATTACAAGGCTCACGGCCCATTAGCATAGGTGGCGCAGCAACAAATTTCTTTACTCAAATATTGCTAAGTGTTGGCCTAAACAACTTGATATATAGTCTTCATGCTAGATTCTGCTAAGCCTCAGTATATAAATATTCATTCTTCGTATGATCATCTCCATGCTTGGTGCTGCCATCATCTCTATTTTGCTTACCTCCCGATCCTTAATTCCTAAGTAAAATAATATCACGTGCTTTAGGCAACATCATAGAGTTCATAGAATATGGATGCACTTTGAGAAACGAAGTCACCTGATAATTTAATTGGCGAGCACGCGCTCTAGTAATTGGTCCTTGCACATCAGAAGCAGTAGGGATGGTTGTATCAGTGGAAGGGATGTCCTCATCATCCCCCTTCTTGAATTGGAGTCGTCCTCGACTCAATGTCATCTTCTGCTCCCAAGTATGGCTTCAAATCCACAATATTAAATATGGGACTAACCCCAAAGTTTGCCGACAAATTAAGTTTATATGCATTATCACTAATCTTTTCTAACACTTTAAAGGGGCCATCAGCTCTAGGCATCAATTTTGACTTTCTCAAATCATGAAATCTATCCTTGCGCAAATACAACCAAACAAGATCTCCAGGTTCGAATGTTATTTCTTTTTTACCCTGACTACCCGCAACTTTATATTATGCATTCATTCATTCTATATTCTCTTTAGTTGTCTCATACATCTTCATAATCAATTCAGCACGTTGTGTAGCATCAATATTTATCTTTTCCGAAGATGGTAGAGGTAATAAATCAATAGAAGCGCGAGGAATACATCAGTAAACTACCTGAAAATGGCACATCTTTGTAGTTGAATGATGCGAACGGTTGTAACCAAACTCCACATGAGGTAAGTATTATTCCCACATCTTCAAGTTCTTCAAAACAACCCTCAACATAGTGGACAATGTCCGGTTGACAACTTCAGTTTGTCCATCTGTTTGGGGATGACATGTAGTAGAAAACAACAACTTTGTCCCCAATATAGCCTATAGTGTCCTCCAAAAGTGACTAAGAAACTTTGTATCATGATTAGACACGATTGTATTAAGCACTCCATGTAGTCGAATAATTTCTCGGAAAAATAATTCAGCAACATTTGTAGCATCATCGCTCTTATGACAAGGTATGAAATGTGCCATCTTCGAAAATCTATCCACATCAACAAAAATAATATCCCACCCTCTTTATTCTAGGCACTCCTAAAACAAAATATATAGAAATATCTTCCCAAGGTATGCTAGGAAAAGAAAGAGGCTGTAAGATCGAGGAGGCCGACTAGAGGGGGGTGAATAGGCGGTTTTAAAATTCTTTCTGCTAAAACCAATTAATAATGCGGAAGCTAATAACAAATTAGTTTTGCACAATTAAAACCTAAATCAACTAGGCTCCACTAAGTACACCAACAATATGAATACAATTAAATGAGAGCAATCATACAAAGATATATAAACAATTAAAGCAAGTACTGTAAATTGCTCAAAGTAAAACACAAGCACAAACCAAGATGACACAATTATGTTTTACCGTGGTGTTCGGAGACTTGCCGGTCTCCCCTAATCCACGTTGAGGTAAGCCCAACCGCGTTGGACCGGCTCCACTAATTAAGCCAACACCTCCGAGGTAAGTCCAACCACTTGGATCGGTTCCAACATGAACCAACACCTCGCTCCACTAGGGTTACTCTTCCTCCACTCCGGAGATGACGAGCACCAAACCACTCACAACACGCTGGGCCTTCTCACAAGTTTATTGGGAAGATCACCGGACACAACGCCTCCACGCCGTCTAGGTGTCGGCAAACACCAAGAGTAATAAATCTCAACTCTCACTTGAACTAATCAAGTGTCTAAGCTCAAGTGTATGCACAATCCACTACCTAAGGCAACATATGCACTTAGGGTTTGCTTCCCAAACTCACTAAGTGCAACACATGCACATGAGAGATGAGAGACTTGCTCTTAGCTCAAGGGACTCAATAGCGGTTCAACAATAATAGCAGCACTAACAGCAACCTCCTCCAACCAGCCAAGGTGGGTATTTATAGCCCACACTCAAAAATTAGCCGTTGGAGGAAAGATTCCATCGAATATGACAAGGGCCACTCGACCTAACAAATGGCGGTCGGATCATTTATGCGCCAACAAATGGCGGTCGGACGCAAACTAATGGTCGGTCGACGCGCAAAATCGGTCAAACCGGCAAGGGTGGGCGGTCCGACCGCCAAAGGAAAATCAACGCGATCCGAAGTGGTGCTTCTCTAAGAAAAACGTACCTCGAAAACTCCGGAACTTCCACTCTCTGGTTGTACCGTTTGTTTAACGGTGGTACTACCACACAGAGAATCAACTCAAGAGGCCACCGATGGACATCCCTACCATGGATATAACCGTGCCTACACACACAACTAATGGCAAGGACCTCTTACCGAGCTCGTGCTCGCCAACTTAATTATCGTGAATTCGCCTAGGATTATATACTCATCGAGAATAGACCGCTACCTAATGCAAGTGATTTAATTGTGCTTAGGAATATGGGAAAGGACCACGAGAGGCATGTGGAGTCGTGGAGATGTATGGAAGGCATAATGGAGAAATCAAGACGCGATCGTTTGGCGCTTCGACTTCGTGGAAAGCTTATCAAGTCTACTTTCTAACGGATCCAACCTCATCATCAAATTCTGTCCAAGCCGCCGAAATTATCAAAGGAGTCCGTATCGTATGAAAACTCGCGCCACTCTACTTTGGCCCACGGGCCTTGTAACCCTAGGGCGTCGTCCACCTCTGCTACCCCGGTCGTTGCCTCCCTCGCTTGAACTCGGATTTCGTTGAGTTTAGGTTTAGCCATTGTGCAAACTCGTTCTTGATTGTGTCGAACGACCACCGTCAAGACACCGGGATCCCATCTTTGCTATTCGCAATACAATTTATGCTTCCTTCATATTCGCAATATCGATTATGTCTTATTCTTGCTAGTTCTTCGATTGCTCGCAGGATTGAATCAACTCAAGAGGTCAATAACACCGGAGTTGGTTCCGATTGCTAAGGCGCAAGCGCCCAACACATGGTGATCAAAATCGATAGTTATCAATCTCATTCGGGCATCGATCATGGTGATCGGTGGCATCGATCAGATCGGTCCACACCAGGTTTGACCGCCAGACCACAGAAGGTATGCACTTTCACTTCGCTCAAATGGCAAAACACATTCGCCCATTTGAGTGCAATTCCAACAAGGTTTAAAGGTGATATTCTCAACAAGTTGCAAAACATATTTGTCAACTTTTAGAATGAACACCACAAGGAATAAGGTACATGGACTTACACTATTTGTAAACTAAAGTCACATACTACAAGAAATCAAACATGAGTATTAACTATTTGCAAAACACATTCGCAAATAATAGCATCATGCCACAAGGTAAAGGTGCATGTACTTCAACCATTTGCAAACCACATTAGCAAATTATAGTCCAAGCTACAAGGATTAAATGCATGAGCATCAATTATTTGCAAAACACATTCGCAAATAATAGCTCCATACATAGATGAGTTAGAGCAAACACAATGAGCTATCAACACATGACTAACTCATGCTACTATTCAAGACCTCTCTTAATAGTACAACAACCTATACTAGCAATCCGGTCTTTCAACCAAACACCAAGATCGGTAAAGACCAGGAACACATCCTTAGCCCTAGCTAGT
Source organism: Hsuehochloa calcarea (assembly GCA_036346395.1). NCBI lineage: Eukaryota > Viridiplantae > Streptophyta > Magnoliopsida > Poales > Poaceae > Hsuehochloa > Hsuehochloa calcarea. Next base: position 39,726,884 of record CM070610.1, on the reverse strand, counting down.
CATACCTTTGCCTTGCATCTTCTTGAAGCTTGATGACACACATCAACACTTCAAGTCCGGGTCCTTGACTTTGACAATCATCAACACATGATGATCTTCTTCACTTCGGGATCTTGTCTTGAACATCATCAACACATGATGATTTCTTCATCCTGAGTCTTAACATGTATCAACATATGATGCATTCTTTCACTTGACCTCCATCAACGCATGATGGATCTTCTCTTGACTTGATGTGCATCAACGACTGCAAGTCTTGATATGCATCAACGCATGATGCATCCTTCATTAGACCTCCATCAACACATGATGGATCTTCTCTTTGAACATCATCGACACACGAGGATTCCCATTTCTGTAAGCTCTTCATGTGCATCAACACATGATGCATCTTTTACTTACACCTTGACTTGATGACAATCAACTCATGATGTCATCCCAAGTCTTCATCACCTTGGAACATAACCTATACATCCAACTCATGGAAAATGTTAGTTCCACGATATGATTATCATTAATTACCACATCATACCATTAACTCATAATGGCGGGACAAGATACTTCAATCTTTTCCTCTTTTGTAATTGATGATAACCACTTCAATTGCACATAAATTGAATATAGATAAAAATAACACTACATGAGTATATATGAACTACACAAGTTATATATACTCCAACATGAGTATACAAGAACTACACAAGTTCTATATACTCACAACATGAGTATACAAAAACTACACAAGTTTTATATACTCAAAACATGAGTTTACAAAAACTACACAAATGTTATATACTCAAAACATGAGTATACACAAACTACACAAGTTTTGTATACTCAAACGGATATGTTTCAAAGTAAAGATCCCAAATATATATGGAAAACGGAATATGGATCAATACTAATGAAACCACAAAATATAGCATGAACTCTCCCTAAATGTGTGCATACATAAATGTGTAATAGAAACATATACACATATTCAAATTCAACTTATGGTGGGGTTCAACCTATATTTTGGATCTGAGGAATGCAATAATATGTGAGAGTATAAAGTCGAATGCATAGCTCGTTGAATTTCACCTTTATATCCAAATGAGACTACACAAGATAATACTAGACAGGAGAGTTAGTCTCATATTTAAATTTATCATTAATCACCAAAACACTCCATTAACTCATAATGGCGGGTCTAGATCCTTCAGATGCATATATAAACTATGTGGATTAAGACGTGACTTAGCTTTGTGGCATGTAGTGCAACGAGACACATAGCGCTTAACGTCGCGCCTCAACTTAGGCCAATACAAGTGATCGGTCAAAACATCCTCTCTCTTCTAGACACCAAAATATCACATGAGTCCTCCTCCATGCACCTCCTGTAACAACAAAAGACGAACGGAGCTAGCTGGAATGCATATCTTGTTAGCACGAAACAAAAAATCTATCACTCACAATAAATTTATTCCAGCTTTTGTCTTTTTTTTTACAATTCTGAAAGATATCTTTAAAATCATCATCATGCACATATTGCTCTTTAATTGTCTCTAAACCAAAAATTCTAAAATCAAGTTGAGATAACATGGTATAGCGATGAGATAAAGCATCAGCAATAACATTATCATTTCCTTTATTGTGTTTAATGACATATGGAAACGATTCAATGAGCTGAACCCATTTAGCATGTCTACGGTTCAGATTTGATTGACTACGAATTTTCTTTAATGATTCATGATCAGAATGTATAACAAATTCTTTGGACCATAAATAATGTTGCCATGTCTCTAATGTCTGAACCAAAACATATAATTCCTTATCATAAGTAGAATAATTCACATTAAACCCACTTAATTTCTCACTAAAATACGCAACATGTTTACCTTCTTGAATAAGAACACCTCCAAGTCCAATTCCACTGGCATCACATTCAAGCTCAAAAGTCTTGCCAAAATCAAGGAGTTGGAGAAGTGGTGCATGTGTAAGCTTATCTTTCAAAATCTGAAATGATTGTTCTTGTTTTGGGCCCCAGATAAAAGGAACACCTTTCATCGTAAGCTCATTCATCGGTGCGGCAATGGTGCTGAAATCTTTGACAAAACATCGATAAAATCCAGTAAATTCGAGAAAACTCCGCACTTGTGTGACCGTGTTAGGAGTCGGCCAACTCTGTACAGCTTCGATCTTGGCTTGATCAACCTCAATACCCTGTGGAGTGACAACATAGCGAAGAAACGATACTCGATCGCGCACTTCTCAAGGTTACCAAACAAACGTGCATCACGTAGAGCATTAAAAACAGCACGAAAGTGTTCAAGATATTCTCTAAAGTTTTACTATAGATCAATATGTCATCAAAATATACCACCACAAATTGTCCTATGAAAGTACGCAAAACTTCATTCATTAATCTCATGAAAGTACTAGGTGCATTAGTTAACCCAAAAGGTATCACCAACCACTTATATAATTCAAACTTAGTTTTGAATGATGTTTTCCATTCATCGCCTAACTGCATGCGAATTTAGTGATACCTAGGAATAGGCACTTAATTCATCAAGCATATCATCTAGCCTAGGAATAGGATGACAATATCGAATAGTAATATTATTGATGGCTCTACAGTCAACACACATACGCCATGATCCATCTTTCTTATGTACAAAAATCATAGGGACAACACAAGGACTAAAGTTTTCACGTACGTACCCTTTGTCAAGCAAGTCTTGCACTTGACGTTGAATTTCCTTAGTCTCTTCGAGATTTGTTCTATATGGGGGGAAGCGAGGCTCATGGAATTAAATATATTTGATACTCAATCCCACTAATTGGAGGCAACCCTGGGGGTATGTCACTTGGAAACACATCAGCAAACTCCTGTAAAATGTTAGCAACAGTAGGAGGCAAAGAAGAAGGCATATCTCTTGGAAACACATCAGCAAACTCAATCCTACATCATGTGTCCATAGCTCTTGCAACGATGGCATTGTGTTTCTCGTGCTCTACCCCTTAAAGCAACCGAAGATGAACTTGGTGCGGGGGCTTGTACCATGCTCTTGCTCGTTTCCGGTGCGCGTGATGGTGTAGTGGAAGTAGATGGACACCGGCTGTTAGAGGGGTTCGTAGGTGCAGGTGTTCGGTAGGAGGGAGTAAATAGTGCTCTTGATTGCCCTTAAGTTGTGCGACCTGCAAAAGAACCTGCAAAATTTTCTTTGTTTCCGGATTGACGTCCCTGTATCTCTCTCTCAGTTTTACAAGTAAGATGAAACAAGCGAGTGATAGAATTGTATTATCTATAGTCAAGTATGTTTTGAATTTTATGGTGTAAACCTCCCAAAAATCTAGCCATCTTAGCATCTTCAGTTTCTTCTAAACCACAATGCAACAAACCAGTTTGTAATTCTTGATAATAATCCTCTACAGAACTACTACCTTGTCTGTTGCAATTTATTAAGAAAATCACGAGAATAATATGAAGGTACAAATCTATGCCTCATTGCTCTCTTCAAAGCATTCCGTGCTCTAGGTATGTTCTGATTAGTACGACAATATTCGCTCCACCAAATAGATGCCAAATCAGAAAACTCGCTAGTAGCAACCTGAACTTTCTTATCTTCAGGGAATTCATGACAAGTATTTTTTTTGTTCTACGGTAAGCTCCCATGTGAGATAAGCACCAGTATCATATTTTCTAGCAAAATGAGGTAGAGTGACTTTAATTTTACCAAATGCATCATTATGGTCACGTACCTCACGTTGATTTCTTCCCATACCTTGACGATTTTGACGAAGCCGACGATGGTCGCGATCGTTGTGAACATTGAATCCATCGGATTCCGTATTAGCAATGTAGTTGTTCACATCTTCTTCTTCCACCTCATCTGCCCAAGAGCGGGCAACAGGTGGTGTGCGGCGAGCAGGAGGCTCCTCCACTCTTGGCTCACCCTGTGCCGTGGTTTCAGTAAGTGCTGATGTTCAAGGAGCGCAACACGTGTGTGGAGCGCTGTGAGGTTGTCGTTGATCTTATCCAAGGCATTGCGTACGCTCTCACCGAGCGAGTACTCAATGTGCCGCACGAGCTCTCTCGTGCGAGGTGTGAGAGACCCCTCACCGGCATGCTCCCAAGAGTGATCGTTGTTGTTTCCGCCATGTGTAGATCCACGTGACCCTGCCATTGTTTGTAGAAAACAAAGAACAAATCACAGTGTTTATATCCCTATAGACTACTTAGTTCTGGAGTTTCACGAGTCACTCTCTCACAACGCCTTACCAAGTTCTTACAAGCTCTTACTAATGCAGCAAGGAGGTGGTACAACCGATGGCTGGTTCGTGATACTCTCACTTGTGAATAATCCAATGATTGCGAGGAAACGGTACCTGCTGAGTTAGTAGGAAGTGGAGCTCGGAAGGCTACTGTGTAGCAAAGGAGTAGCAATTGTTCAAATCAGTATGCAAAGCTGAAAAGTAGTTCAAAGTACTAGTCACAAGTGCTAGTCCTAGTCTAAACCAAGTCTAGTTAGTGCAAGTCGCAAAAACGACTAGGAGCAACAACGGGAAGGCTAGCATAAGAACTATCAAAGCGAGCGAGCAATGTATTAACTATGCCAATCTAAACAAGGAAAAAAAATTAAGAAAGGAGCCAGCTCTGAATTTTTTTTTCTGTTTTTCTTCTTCTCTTTTTTTTTTTGCTCTGTTTTTTTTTGCGAATCCGGACCTGACTCAAATCTCTTCGAAATCCTCTTTCGGGACTAGGGATGTATATGGGTCACATTTTGTGTGTGTAAAAGGCCGGGTATAAAGGTAATTAAAAGATACTCTCTCTCTTTCTAAACTCCGATTTTTTTGTCGCATTGCTAAAGTCAGATGAATCTTAGGTTTCCTTTTGGCAACATGAAACAACCTCTTTCAGCTCGCATCGGTGGGGTGGCTGGTGGTCGCAGCAACAAGATGGCCGAACGGTGGTAGAGCGCATTGGTGCCGCAGTTGTGATTAGCAATGACAGCAGGTGTTGTGGTGGTCGATCGATTACCGCAGCAGGCGTTTTGGTGGCTGTGGTAAAGGTCGGTAGGTAGCGGCGGGGTAGGGGGTGATGAGTGTTGCGGCAGAGCTAGACGACTTGCAAGAGACTCCAAACTAGACCAATCTAGACAGAAACCAGCACAATGACTTAACGATGCAATAAAAATTCAACAACGCGAACTAACAAAAATAAATTACAATGGCTCAAAGGGCTCGGTATGGATGATAGATGCAATATATTTTTTTTGGCAATTTTCTGGACTCTACGTATGAAAACCGAATCTACTACTAGAAAACTAGAAACTCTCACCGATCAACTGTATTTCTGATACCACTTGATGAAACCACAAAGGTCCTGTTCTGGCCCGATCTTTCGGTGAGAAGGTAAGTTCGGTAGTAGTCGCTCAACTCTTACGATCCTGGCTACGAACTCGCAAGGCTCGAAACCACGCAATCGCTGTACTGCTTGACAAGTCATTATCAACCGTGCACGAGTACCCGGATGACCTGATCACGAAGATCAATTTCTGCATACACCAAAGAAGCGCGCAATAACAAGATAAATAGGCAATCTGAAATTGCGAATAGGAATTGAAATTGTATTGATAAGTGGGGTTCCGAAGAACAATGTTACTATTGATCTCGTCGAATAAGAGGACAAAATATAAAGTAGCAAAGCTAAACTTCATTCAACAAAACCCGTCAAACCCTAAGGGTGGCGGCCACTATGTAAAGGTGGAAGAGAGGGGTGGTGACCGCGGTTACTGCTCATGCATGAATAGTGCTAAACCCTAGGTGTTCAGCCCGAATTACAAAACCCATGGCCCATTAGCATAGGTGTCGTAATACCAAGTTCATTTACTCAAATATTGTTAAGTGTTGACCTAAAGAACTTGATATATAGTCTTCATACTAGATTCTGCTAAGCATCAGTATATAAATATTCATTCCTCGTATGACCATCTCCATGCTTGGTGCTGCCATCATCTCCATTTGGCTTGCCTCCCGATCCTTGATTTCGAAGTAAAATAATAGCACGTGCTTTAAGTAGCATCATAGAGTTCATAGAATATGGATGCACTTCGAGAAACGAAGTCACCTGATAATTTAGTTGACGAGTACGCGCTCTAATAATTGGTCCTTACACATCAGAAACAGTAGGGATGGTTGTATCAGTGGAAGTGATGTCCTTTATGAGTTAATTTTCATTGTCTTGAAGATTCTAAAACACTGTGTCTTTAATTTCCTTTGAGATTTAATGGGTTTTGAAATGTCGAGGAACGACGACATGCGAGACCCATTCGTCGATAACTACCTACATTTAATATGCTAAGCTATGTTTTTTCTTTGAAGTTTTCATGTGCCATGGGAGTTTTTCCTCCCGAGGGATGGACTAGCTCCAGTGAGAGAGATGTCACCACAAGCCCGACCAAAGCTGGAGTAGATGGTGGCGCCGACCAGGTCACGGTGGTGGGTTTAGACCGTCGAGGGTGAGAGGATCTGATGAGATGAGGCTGCATTGTGTTGGAGCCACAATGGCACTTGGGTGGGCATTGTATACTGTGGATGCTCTTAAAGAAAGATTTTACCAAGGTTAATTTGGTCACACAAGTTGTACAGTCCTGTCTCTATAACCAGTACTGTCTCTATCTATGACTCAGTTCGATGGCCGCTGAAATGGCCAAAACCAAAACACACACGCGTTATAGCTGCATGCTGCATCTTTCTTCTTTCTTCTTCCAATCCGGCCAGCAGTTTCGTCTATCCTGGCCTAGCTTGCCTCACCGGATCAGAGCCCAGTTGTTAACAGGTGCGTATGTCCATACTTTAATTTGCAGTAGAAGCTTTAAACACCATATATATATATATACTGCCTGTTCTATATATGGTTTGTCGATCGATATTTATCGTGATCTGATTCTATTATTGGGCGAAGGTCTATTTGGCTCCAGCGATCTTGTGTGAACCTTGACCGTGGTTGCAATAGCTTTCTTTCTCTGTTATTTTGTTTGCACGACGTTTCTATCTTGATGCGCTGAGCTAACTATGCTTAATTTGTTGAGGATTTTAGCAGAAGATATCGAATACAGAGGCACTTGTCTGGTTAAATCTTGAAAAATATTGTGGTTAGAGCACTAAATCAACGTGAAAAATTCTGAAAAAAAGAGAGAAAAGTTTTATGGACTACTGCATCACCTTGCAACATTTTGAGCATCTTTCGGTCTTTCCAATGCACCGGCGGCATGTAGCCATTTAATGGAATCACTTACCGGCGAAATTTTGTCGGTAACCGGTAGAAATTTAAACCGTCGGCGAAATTTCGGTTTTGGTAAAATTTATCAAAAAAAAATTCGAATTTCCATTAATTATGTTCGAATTTGATTTTTTTTTAAAAAAATATAAAATTCAATTTTTTTTTTTGAAAATTTCGGCCAAAAATTTGACCGAAATTCCTGGTAACCGGAATTACCGCCGCCCTCCGAAATTTTTTTCCAACCGATAAGTGATTCACTTTCTAATAACATTAATTTTTTCTTAGATTTAGTGCCTGATTGATTGTTCTGTGCCTGTTGTGGGATTGAACTGAAGTATATCGCGGGATGGAGGGAGTAGCGCACGGGGCAAACCCCCTTGTGTCCCAATTTACCTTCTCCTTAATGGTTTCTGTTTGTAATTCTTAAGACTGAAAATGTGTAACCGTACGAATAAAGGACGAGGAGAGCAAAATGCGATGCAAATCTGATAGCATTTCTTTTTTTATTATTATACTGTCCTCCACCTTAAGTTTTGTTGTATTACTTTTATGCAATATATATATGATGCCATGGCATGGCATGGCATCCATGCATTAGGTACATCTTAGCGAAACATATTTCTATGGTGTTTCTTCTAAAAATCATATATGTTAGTGTATCACGTATAACATCAACCAATTAACCAACGAAGAATCAAATCAGTATTAGTAGTTGGGGAGATCAGAAGATGCATGCGCACGGACGGAAACTTGGGTCTTTTCCGCGTGCGCATCTGCATGCACACAACTGTTGTGTCGTTCCTCCCCAAGTAAGTTCACTTCTATATATGTATTCATCTATCTTCCTCTAACCTCCGGATTGACAGCGGGTGGCCGGCGATCAGGTTGATATCTAGTTGAGTTAGCGTTTGGAAGCAGCGGGCTACAATTAACGGTGGCAACTAGGGGGAGGGGGAAGGTGGATATTGTTAAGTTGCATGCACTAACTAATTCACCCAAAAGCTTAAGCTGATGAGGAAAGGCGGGCAATTTACTTATACTTCAACACTTCCCCTCACGTGTAGGCTCCTTTAGACCTCAGACGTGGAATAGAAGTGGGTTGCAATTATTATTTTTAATTGCACCAACCGGGTCTTGAACTCAAGACCTTTTGGCTCTGATACCATGTTGAGTTGCATGCACCAACCAATTCACCCAAAAGCTTAAGTTGCATGCACCAACCAATTCACCCAAAAGCTTAAGCTGATGAGGAAAGACGTACAATTCACTTATACTTCAACACTCCCCCTCACGTGTAGGCTCCCTCAGGCCTAAGACGTGGAATAGAAGTGGGTTGCAATTATTATTTTTAATTGCACCAACCGGGTCTTGAACTCAAGACCTCTTGGCTCTGATACCATATTAAGTTGCATGCACTAACCAATTCACCCAAAAACTTAAGCTGATGAGGAAAGGCGTACAATTCACTTATACTTCAACAGATATATAGAAAGGCGCCATCGACCGCTGGGGATGGTCTGCCGGCGGGGTGTGAGAGGCGCCGAAGCGGATGGGGGGCGAGGTTGGAGAGGGAGAAGACTGGAGAGGAGGGTGTGGCGGTGTTGAATTGTCAAGAGGAGAGTTATTCGTTGCTTGCTGTGGGGGCACCTTTAGTTTCCCAGGTTCCCACAATTGTCCATAATTTTAGTTCCACATGGAATGATACATTACAGTAGCGCCAATAAATTAGATTAAGAAAACATTTTTTTCCATAGCAGCATAAATATGACATATCAGTTGATGCTATACAAAACATCTTAATTAGTAAACTTCGCATGCAAATCGGAACGTATATGTAACCCTAGAGCAACACTTTTGGCATTCAACAAGCCACCAGTAAAAATGCATATATAACATAAAAATGCATATATAACATATGGGGAATTCAAATGGATCAAGGTTCTAGGTTATAATAATTAGCATATAGTTATTTTGTTCAAAAGAAAAAGGAAGTCTTTGTGGAAAGAGTAAAATATACAGCTCTAATGATTGTAATTACCTACGGAGAGCCTGTCGTTTGTGAGGACCGGCAGTGCCAGTGCCAGTGGCCACAACCGACTTCCATTCTAGCTCACTCCCTACTACGGACATTTGCTTAGCAAGAGTAGCGTAATAGCGTACGGACCAGGTCAGACGAGTTTAACAAAGTACTAGCACTTCACTGGACGGTGTCAATCGCAATGCGCGCAATTCCAATGTTTATTCCGGTTGAAATTGAGTCCATACATGTAAAGGCTCATCCATTCATAAAATTCTAAAGTATGTAAAATCTTAGATCAGTGATTGTAGATTAGGGTGGTCGAAGTCTTATACTAGTGGTCTTAAGTCAGGGTGGTCGAAATCTTAAACCAGTATGGTCGAAGGCATAGACTAGTGTGATCGAAGCCTTAGACCAGTGTAGTCGTAATAATATGGTCGAAGACATAACTAGTGTGGTCGTAATAATGTTGTCGAAGCCACAGACCATTATGATCGAAGGCATAGACCAATATTGTCAAAAAATACTGGTCAGATCCTTAGATCAGTATGGTCGTAATACACTGGTTGAAGCTATAGACTAGTTGTCGAAGCTGTAGATAAGTGCACAATCAGGATCAATAAACACTGCTTAATGATCATTAATTGGTTTTGAATTAGCAGTTATTAAAAAGCCAACATGTTTCCTCTCAGGGGCTAGAAATCCCTATGTTAATAGGTGGAAAAGGAGAAAGATCTATACCGTCAATCGTGGTGGGTCTAGATTTTAAAAAAAGTTCATATCAAATATAATAAAACTAAAATTTAAAATAAAAAATAAAATAAAATCAGCAATCTAATTTTCATACGAATTCCAAAGTTTTAAAAAAAGTATATATCAAGTTCAAGCCAGCAAAAACGACAATACAGACATAGAGAGTGATGAAAAACGGAACTGGACGCAGCCTGTCAAGAAGAGAGCTTCCATCAGGAATGTGGGAAGAGTGTGTCCATAAAGTTTTTTTTTTTGTGCCAAATACTTCATTTTTCCTACATGTCTTGTCACCTCAACATGCTGACTCATTGCGCATTTGGTGAAGCTTTAGGGACCAAATTGACCATTGACTCTTTATTTTATTTTTTTGCAAATCAACTCATCACAAATAAAAATATTGATCTGATCTACATGCTTATTGGCTGAAGTATTTTTTTATAAAGGCATTTGGGTGAAGTAGTTAATTTGTCAAGTCCTTTTTTGAAAGATAAAAAAATGTATGATACTTCATCCCATCACAACATAATGTCGTTTTGACATGGACCCCAAAACGTAGTGATGACCACTAATTTTTTTTTGTAATATATTTATAAAATCTAATAAAATTATATTTTTATAAAAGTTTTTTTCTTGCAAACATATACATACCATTTTCATTAGTTTAATTTAAATATTTAAAAATATATTGATAACCAAAATTAAAAAAAATTATAGGCATTTACCTTAAAACGATATTCTTTTGTAACTCGAGGGACTACCACCAAGGTTAGCGTGTACCAAGAAATTAATTTAAAGCTTGGTTTCAGAAAAAAAAAACATGCAAGGGTGTTTACTGATCTGGAAGTTGTCGAGCATCGAATGCTTGGAGCCCTGGAGCCAAGTCAAATTTTAAAATCAATTAGATCATCTCTTGTGCCGTGTAATTAAACCTTTTTAATTAATCGCGACATTTAGCTTTTGTTCGATTATGTTGACAACCACTTACAAATGGTTTACAACGCTAATCCAAGATTGTGTAATTGCACGGCAGCCGCAAAGGTGCATTTGATTTGAGAAAAAAAACGACTTGGGACTTGAGCCATGCTTGATGGCACGGGAAATTGAGACTAGGTGTAACATCATGGCCCACATCTCCCTCTCTAATCCCACTTTTCCTTTTTTAATTCCATTTCTATTTCTCTTGATTAAACGGGTATTGAAACCTATAAGCTAACACACAGCTTTGATACGAAAGACCTAGAGGCATATAATATTCTGAATATCAAATTGATTAAAAATGAGGATAAGATCACTTTGAACCAATCCCATTATGCTGAGAAAATCTTGAGCCGCTTCGGTTTTGAGGACGGCTTCCTAACTCCTCATGATGCTAGTGTTAGGCTTTGAAAGAATAAGGGATTAGGTAAAGATCAATTGAGATATTCATAAATTATTAGGTCCGTTATGTATCTATCTGATGCCACAAGACCAGACATATCATTTCCTATGAGCAAATTAAGTCGGTTTACTTTTAACCTAGGAGATAATCACTAGAAAACACTTGAGAGAGTGTTGCGCTACTTAAGAGGCACAACCTCATATGAAATTCACTATACTGGGTATCCATTTGTATCAGAAGGATATAGTAATTCAAATGGGATCTCTGATGCAAATGAGATCACAGCTACAAGTGGGTATGTCTTTACCCTAGCAGGTGCTGCAGTTCATGGAGGTCGTGTAAACAAACCATATTGACGAGGTCAACCATGGAAGCAGAACTTATAGCACTAGACACAACTATTGTTGATGCTGAATAGCTTGGATAGCTTTTGTTTGACTTACCACTGGTTGAGAAACCAATACGACAATCCTAATGCACTGTGATAATCAAACAATGTTGATTAAGGTTACAAGTACTAAGGATAATATGAAGTCCTCCAGACATGTGAAGCGTAGGCTTAAATTTGTCAGAAAATCGAGGAACTCTGGAGTGATTACTGTGAATTATATTCGTACTGAGAATGAGGCCTATTGGAGTTACAACTCAACAGTAACCCATACCTTTTTGATCGGAGATCTCGTGACTTAGGCAATGGGAAAAACAAGTTGATGTTTGAACAAGAGAGTACATTATAATAATATGTGTACCCATGTCCTAATAGACAAAGTACTCTCAACTGTATCGAAGGATGTCTAAAATCCTTAATGTATTCTAGTGTCCAATGAGGGAAAAATGTATTAGCCTACAAGATACTTAAAATGAATACACCGATTTAAGCTTAACTGTGAGGTTGCAATTCACGAGAATAGGGCATTATCTAGAAAGCTAATGAGCAAATAAGGGAGTATGACAAAATCATACTCTGTTTAGGTATGGTTCTTCGACAATCTAGTATCAGCTGAGATTTTAAGTGAAATCTAATCATGAAAAACTGTGAATTCAAGGCATAGTCCATTCATTAGTTGTGAGAAGATGAATCTTGTTATTCTAGGAGCTAGTTCAACCCGTACAAGACTTACATTGAAAGACTGATATATCAACAACTCTTCAGCACAATAATCTTAATCATTATTTTTTGCTGCTTGTCTTGGAATTGGTGGGAGATTGTTGGAATTGGGCCCATATGTGTAAATACTCATTCATTCCTAAAATTCCAAAGCATGCAAAGCCTTATACCAGTGGTCTTAAATCAAAGTGGTCGAAGTCTTAGACTAGGGGTCTTAGACCAGTGTGGTCGAATGTATAGACTAGTGTGGTCGTAATAATGTGGTCGAAGACATAGACTAGTGTCGTAATAATGTGGTCGAAGCCATAGACCAGTATGGTCGAAAAAATATTGGTCTGATCCTTATACCAGTGTGGTCGTAATACACTGGTTGAAGCTATAGACTAGTGTACAATTAGGATCAATAAAACTGCTTAATGACCATTAATTGGTTTTAAATTAGCAGCTACTAGTGGTTTAAGTATGCAGTTACTAGAGAGTAATTGTCTCGACCTTAAAATGATACGGAGACGTCCAAACCAAAAGATTGATTTATTCTATTTTTTTATCTTCCTCTCTAATCAATTGCACTGAGAGTTTCAATTGTCGAACCAAGTCGTCCCTTCTCCTGGGCGTGCACCGGGAAGGAGGGCGAGCAATAAGGTTTCTGGGTAGTGCATCTGTGCGACCGCTCACTTCACTGCTACATCTACGATCTGCACTGCATCAAGTCTGCATAGTTTTGTGTTCTTCATCAGGACTGACTGTAAGTTAGTCGTACGACCAGTTTTTTTTGCTATAATCATATTGTTGAGTATGTTTAAAAGTGCAATAAGTTGCCTGTTATTGATATCGATTTATGTATCTCTAGTTATTTGTGATCTTCGCCTAATATTAAAATCTGGAATTAAAATATTATCCAAATTTCCAACTGCTATTGTGTGAGCCCAAAAAATCAAATTTATTTAATTTTATAAAATATTTCTGAACTATTCTTTGAAATAAAATATCATTCTTATTATGTTATTTTATGTTGTACGGATTTATTGGGCTTCGGGCTAGGCTTGCAGTCTGAAATTTTTATCGGGCCTTGGGCGGGCGGGTCTACCATGAACTTGTTGTTTTTTAGATGCATCGATTAGCAAGAGGTAATGGTTTTTGTTAGCTGATATGAATCCATTGTGTGCAGAACTAACATTTCTATGGAAATTAGGCCCTAAAATCAAAAGGCAATGCTAATCTGCAGATGCCTGTCAATTGGGGAAAGTAGCCAATGGGTAGGATAGGCAAAATTATCCATTTTCCTGCAAGTTTCCTCTACGTATTTATGCCCTACGTATCTATGCCGTATCTCACAACATCAAATCTGACACACAGTTTAACTTCCACTATGATCGTGTGCTTAAAAGAGTAAAGCTACGGAATGGCATTGAGCTGGATTTTTAGAATATTTATGTTTTCTTCATTTGTTGCATGTATATTTTTTTCATTTGTAATTGCATAATGTTGTGGTGCTGTTACATCATGAACTTCAAATTTGTAAGAGGATGAATTACTTCGAAATGTTTCTCGATGTTGTTATTGTGGTTTTGTATTGTTGCACAAGTTGACGTGATATGTTGCATACATTAATTTAAACTATTGTGGCATCAGTTGTGGCGTTAGGGACTGGATTTTGTTTTGCAAAACATCCCCCTTGCATGTGACCATTACAGATTTAATTTTCTTTGATGGTATTCCCAATTTTGTAACAAAAACATACTTGATCTTGTTTTGAAAGGGTACCAGGTAACTAGAGATGGCCGTTGAAGCTAGTAAACAAGCTTGTCACGAAGACCAGTTACTACGTGATGAAATAGCGGAGTCTTTGAGACTTGATCTATCACTTTTGAAAGAGATCACAGATAATTTCTCCGAGGAGAATGAAATTGGCAGAGGTGCGTTCGGAGTTGTTTACAAGGTACTTATTACAGATTAACTACTACAGAACACGTCATCACAGACGGTTCGGAACCGTCATCACAGACGGTTTCCGAACCGTCTATATCTATACGTCTGTGATAACAAGCAGTTACCACAGACGGTTCAAAACCGCTCGTGATAAGTCTTATCACGACGGTTTTTAACGTAAACCGTCTGTGATAACCACTTATCACGGACGGTTTACTTAAAAAACCGTCTGTGATAAGCAATTATCACGACGGTTTTGTAAAGTAAACCGCTCGTGATAATTGCTTAGCATGCACGGTTTACGTTAAAACCGCTCGTGATACTAGACATATCACGACGGTTTAATTTAAAACCGCTCGTGATAATTGCTTATCACAGACGGTTTTAAAAGTAAACCGTCGTGATAAGCAATTATCACGAGCGGTTTACTTTAAAAATCGTCTGTGAAGAGCTATTACCGCACGGTTTTATGTTGAAACCGCTCGTAGTAATAGTTTTCACGCACGGTTTTAACATAAAACCGTCTGTGGTACTGAGCGATCCTAGCTACATCGTTTGCTGTTTTTTTGGCCAGCCTCAGGAATTGCTAGCCATGCCCTCTGAAAACAAGCAAGTACAAAAAACAGATACATCGCAGATAATCAATTGTTGACAACTCAAATTGACCATTACTCAAAATAAATTAATAAATAAATTAATAAAGATCGAATTTGTTGAAGTATTTTTGCTATAGTTGTACAATTGAATTACAATTAAGTCAATTGTTTGCGTGAATCTCTGGATCGGCGATGGAGTGAAACTCTCCTTTGTTAACTATTTCTGTAATGATAAAGTTGCATAGCTGCCCTCGAACTTCCACGAGCTCTTGCGCAACGAGTCCATTCAAATCTATTATCAAACCCTGCCGCTAGGTCAAGAAAAAATGGTAAGGATATATATTTGAATTTACAATTACAAAAAAATTATTTCGAGATTGACAAACCTCCTGATTCTTCATCTTAGCACTAATGATTTGTCGCATATGATGGCAAACGAGAATGCACATAGCTCATCATTTTTTGTCAAGCAGATCGCAAAAATAGAATTACATATGTACGTGTAGTCAGTTGAAGACACATTTTTACGAAGTATGATATATATATGATTATTGTGTTGTAGCGCGTACCGGAAATTTCGTCCTGTGTGTTAGTTGGGCGCTGGATCCACTGTACCTTCCTTGTTGGCTAACATAGGTGATGAACGAACTACATAATTGAAAAAAGTTATCCTCGGGCATTTCAAACGAAGGAAGACTATAATAGAGTTATGTATGGAGGAAATGATCATACTTGTCGAGTATTCTTTGCGCACGTCAAGTCGTGATCGCTTCGACTAGGGAATCAAGATATATCACGTTGTTCCTCTTGGGTATAATGACTAAAAGGATCCGGTGGTACCTACTCATGTATGTCGCTATAACTATTAAACTTAAGTACAAATGAAATTTGAATAGCAAATAGTGAAGCACTTACGCCTGGTTGTAGGGCACCAGTATGTAGTCCTTGCGATTCTGAAGAAGCAATGCCGTCGTTATATAGTTCTCGACGAAGGTCGCGTCTGCTTGGATGGTTTGCATAGATACCACGTGTGGGTCGAGGAAACCCACGGTTCTCGCCCTTCGGGCATTTTTCATCATGTATCTATACATAAGCAATGAGTTGCGATATTTATCGGTATTACATGAATGTAGAACTTGATTGTACACACTTACAAATGTCCAACATCGTAGAAGCGAGGCGCCGAGGGCTTCGAGATTGAATAGGTTGAATAAGTCGTTGAAGCCCACCACGGTTGCGGCCGCTGAAGAAATGCTCATCCTTGTATGCGACGGTGATTCGAAGATCGCACCCCTTCTTTGCGGTATTCCGCAAGTACGTGCATGCAAAGCCCGACAAGCAAATCCAGCGTGGGCTAATTGTGCGTTAGAGCACAACGGTTTCCGATGGAGTACTTCCGTGCTTCGGGACTTGGGAGGCGCTTAATGTTCGCCGATTTGGCCTTAACGATTGGCGGCGTCTTCTGCGAGACGACTCGGGAACCGATACGGTAGCACGCTTTTGTTGTTCCTTCGGCGTCTTCTCCACGGAACCGGCGAGGTGGCCTTCGAGGCGAAATATGAGGTGGAGTCATGGAGGGTTCCGTTGGAGAGGAATGGTCCTGCCGAGATTGCGGATCGCTGGGTCCGGGACGATGTCCGCCTTGGGCCATCGGATAAAAGCGCACGGCATCCCCTAGTGTTGTGATCTCTTCGTTCGGGCGAATGTCCAATGGGACGGCCATGAAATGTTGATGTACCATGTCCACCTCCACCCTTGCGTAACCATGCGCCACCGACACCGTCTTTGCGCATCGCTCCTTCTGGTATGGATGCACCATCCCCGCTTGACCTCAATAGGAATGGACCCAACTAACCTCGCTTGAGTTTGCAGCCGTCGGCTCCTACAAAACGATACGCAATTAGCTAAGGCGCCCAATAGGTCTATCTTTGGTGCATTCCATAGATGTACATTACCTTGATGCGGTCTATCGGTAATTGGTCGTCGCCACGCTCAAAATTATGCGTGGGCGCGACACTACTCCGATGTCGAGGAGGGTGGTTCCCGCAATAACGGGGCGGCTTGCATCGGGTTGCGAGTACTTGATTCGCTTGATCCCGCAAACTTGCTATCGTCCTGAAATTACGCTTAAGCGGTTCCAAGCGATTGTCGTACTCGGCCTTGGATCTCTTCCTACTTCTATACATGAAGTAGTCGTCTGCGAATCCATGTACCCAAGGTACATTAACCCCTGCCTCGCGTGCGACCGGGTGCTCCTTGTTTCCTAGGGCCGTAGATAGTATATCCTTCTCCTGTGTTCTTGGAAGGAGCCTTGGAAGTTTGGGCAATCAATTCACGCCGCAAGAGGTCATCATGTTATTATAGTCACTATTAAGTTATGGACTTGTAAACAAGTAGGTAGTTCGACATATTTACCACACGCTGGGACACTTCACGGTCCGCGGGTTTGGGAAAGTGACGCCATCGACGAGACTTTGCCTCGCTTAACCGTGCACGGAACGCGGGTGTGTGATATCGAAATAGATTCTCCTCCTCCGCCTCCCATTGCGCGGATTTAGCCGCGCACCAGTGTGCCGAGTCCGTGGGGTGAGTGTTTCGTGCTCGATTGCTTTGTGCGCCGCACTTTGCTCCTTAAATTCATCCGTCGTCTTCATAGCCACAAAGGCGTTCCATGTTTCCCGCGTCAAGAATGGAAACTTCGTGAAGGGCGTCTCACTCTTGTTCACGTACTGCGTGACAAGAACGCTCTTGAAGGTCCTCCACGCGTGACACATGGAGAGCAAGGCATGCCGTTCGACGCGTTTCATGTGTGTTTCTGGGATAGTGAACTCGCTTGAAAGGTCTTCCACAAAGACGCGCGTCTCTGATCTTTTGTCAGAGACTTCCACTTTGGTGTGGTGATAGGGACCTTTTCCCTTGCAAGTATCCCGCAGATGGTCCGGAATCTCGCCGCTGATGCTGGGGGACTCAGAGGGACCCCAACGTCACTGACCTCCGTGATGGTCAGTCGGCCAGCAGGCAATTTCGATATTCCTCTACCATCTCGCTACGTGATTCGCGACGTCGGTGACGGGCGAAGACGGCGCCTCGCCATGTCCGTCGGTGACGGCGCGAAGACGGTGCCTCCGCCATCTCGCTTACTTGCTATCTATATAAGTTACGACGCAATTATTACATAGTATATAATATATGGAAATTGCACAAAACACAAACACAAACACTGGAAAAAAGCGTGATTAGCCAAGTTACGTACCAATTTTGTCATTTTCATGGCGGACATTTAACAATAATACGACATAAATGCTATTAAATTTCAAGTCGACTATGGCGGTAAATCATAAATGCCTATATTATATTTAATATATGGGATTGTACACGTTAGTATCTTAGATGTTGCTAATTAGAAAGTTTCAAATAAAGTGTGCTCACTCATGTCATGGCTCTAAAAAGCTGGTTACTAGAGTTATTATATTCAAATAGTAAAGCGCATATTAAACTCCACCGCATCGCCAAATTAAGCCTAACACTAATTTTTGTATTACTACTCTCTTTTAAGTCATCATCTTTTTTTGCTAAAGCTACGTAAATGGTGATGGTATATGTTCCTCATGACCTATATTGATGTTTGTTACTCCATAAGGTGCATTGTCTAATTAATATGGTTAACACGGTGGCTTAAATATGTTTGGATGGCGGTAATTAGTTCTAAAAGACAAGCCATTTCCATCAAAAGAAAGTGCTTTCTTCCACACAATAAAGATAGAGCCATGAAACACAAACTAAAACTACCAAGACCCTCTCCCAACAAAGGTAGGGGAAGAGGCTAAACATGTTATTTTCTCTGCATAAATAGGATATGTATGAATCAAACACAAGAATGCAAGGATTGTCTTCATTCGAGCAATAAAAGTTCGTGGATGAGCCTTTACAAGAAAGGAGGAGCCATTGACATGAATCAGAAACCAAGGTCGAAAGTTCATTGCAAAATAAGGCTACAACTCCCTGTAAAAAAAAGGCTACAACAAGTACAGACCAAACGCACTATTGTATATCTCAAAACAATGAAACATGAACTAAGGACACTCAACTACCTGTAATGGTGAGAAAGAAGGATGGAAGCTGGAGGCTATGTGTAGACTACAGACAACTGAATGCATTAACCATTAAGAATAAGTTTCCCATGCCAGTCAGTGAGGATCTCTTGGATGAGCTACAAGGTGCTACAATATTCAAGATGGCGGATCTCAGTCAAAGCTACCACCAGATAAGAATGGCGGATGAAGATATTGAAAAAACGGCGTTCAAGACTCATATGGGACATTATGAATACACAGTAATTATGGGAGAATATGTAGACTGGGTATTACAGGAGGTTCATAAAAAATTATGGGAGAATATGTAGACCATTGCATGATATGTTAAAAAAGGATGGATTCCAATGGGGTGAAGTTCAAGATGAGGCTTTCGAAACCCTGAAACAAGTCATGACTACAAGTCCTGTACTAGCTCTACCCAACTTCACTCAACCATTTGTAATTGAGGCTGATGCTTGTAACTATGGAATTGGGGCTGTTCTCATGCAGACTGGAAGACCCATTTCATTTTTTAGCAAAACCTTGGGAGTTAAGGCTGCAGGAAGATCTATTTATGAGAAGGAAGCTTTAGCCATTTTGGAAGCACTAAAGAAATGGAGGCATTACTTATTGGGTAACCCTTTAATTATCAGAACAGACCAAAAGAGCTTGAAATTCATGACCACTCAGAGACTAATTGAAGGAATACAACACAAATTACTTTTGAAGCTAATGGAGTTTGATTACAGCATAGAATACAAGAAGGGAAGAGAAAATACAATTGCTTGATGTGGCGGGCTCGGGAGGCGCGGGTCGGGAGGAGGGGCGCCGGTCTGGGAGGCGTCGGAGACGAGGCGGCCGGGCTCGGGAGGCGCTGGTCGGGAGGAGGGGCGCCGGGTCGGGAGGCGTTCGAGACGCAGGCGGTGGCGGAGGTGGCGGGCTCTGGGAGGCGCCGGGTCGGGAGGAGGGGCGCCGGGTCGGGGGAGGAGTTCGAGACGAGGCGGCCGGGCTCGGGAGGCGCCGGGTCGGGAGGAGGGGCGCCGGGTCGGGGAGGAGGGGCGCGGGTCTGGGAGGCGGCGAGAGGGGCGTTCAGAGACGATAGGTTAGATCAAAACCCTATCGCCTCGAACCTTATATAGTCAAGACGCATCACGCAGGCGGTTCTCTCTAGAACCGCTCGTGATGCGTGAACATCACTGAGCGGTTCTAGAGGGAACTGTCGTGATGCGAATATCACAGACGGTTTCCCAAGAATCGCTCGTGATGCGTGAATATCACGCAGCGGTTCTTGGGAAACCGTCGTGATGTTACGCAAGATCGAGCATTTCGCCTCTAGAACCGCTCGTGATGTTTACGATCATCATTTCGATTCTAGAGAGAACCGTCGTGATTCCACATCGACATCACGCGGTTCCCTCTAGAACCGCCTGCGTGATGCGTAAATGTGGTGGAATATAGAAAAACAATATATACATCATGTCAATTTTCCTAAGATCATTATACAAATCATCAAATTAAGATTCTGATGGTTCCAAGTTGGAGCTACCAAAGTTATGTACCTGCAAACATAATAAGTATGCATTTCAGTCTTCATAGATAGTGTTAATTTATTTGTTGATGCTGCACATCATGCAAGCTATTCTTGTTATGAACTGTGCAAAGCATTGTAAAATGTCGTTCTTACCTCAATCTGACATTTGTTCCATTATATGACATTTGTTCTTACCTCAAGCATTGAAATAAGTATGCATTTCAGTCTTCAATATTAAAGATCACAAGTCCATAACACAACACATGACAATGGAATAAATAAATTAATTACAATGGAGTAATTAAATTCTTAATTAAAATACAGCCCTTCATGATGATCGACGCGCATATAGCTAGCTTCCTCACTGGGTTCTTCCTCGAGCCTGATGCCGTCTCCGAAAGGTGGCAACTCGTCAAATTGATTGTATTCTTCCTCGTCCACTACATTCTCAACTCCGACAATCCTCCTTTTTCCATGAAGAACTACGTGGCGCTTCTTATTTGCCGGGTCGGTTACATAGAAGACTTGAACAACTTGGTTAGCCAGTACGAATGGTTCGTCTTTGTATCCGACACGTTCGAGGTCCACGGTAGTGACGCCGTACTTGTCGACCTTCACCTGTGGGAGATGGACCCAACGGCACCAAATAGGGGATCTTGAAAAGCACGAGTCGATCTCCCATATCTCCTCTATTTGCCCATAGTACGAGCTCCTCACCCATCCAGCATCGAATGCATCTATCACGGACACCTGCTCGCAGATTGTGCTCTTCCTATCCCGAGTGCCGTATAAAATGTGTACCCATTTATGTCGATCCTTGCCATGTGACAATTGTAAAATGTGGCCCTCTTGCCAACCATAGCAACAGATCATCACTTGATGACCTCCGAGTGATTCGCACCTTTAACAATTCGTTGAACCGACGGTTCGCTCTCTCGTGATCCAAACCTCCGACCGGTGCCGATTCGTTGGCGCACCATATCTTTGTGCTCATCGATGTACGGGACACTTGGGTCATGTGTTGCAAGACCGTGAAATGGGCTTGAGCGCACGATCCAGATCGGGAGTGATTGATTTCCTTCCGATGGTCCCGATACCATCCGTCTCCCCTCATGACGAGATAGAGGCACACCAATCGGATCCACCGAGCCATGTAGTCGACGCAGAACTCAATGACCTCTTCCGCTGCATAACCTTCGATGATCGCGCCTCCGGCCGAGATCGATTCCGACGTAGGACTTGAGAATTCCCATGTACCTCTCGAACGGGTACATATGACGAGAAACACAGGCCGCATATCTTTATCTCTTTCACAAGGTGAACAATGAGATGGACCATGATATCGAAAAATGACGGAGGGAAATACATCTCAAGATGACACAGAGTCGTCACTACCTTGGCTCGCAGAGCATCTAGTCCTTGGGGATCGATGACCTTCTCGAGCAATTGAGTTGAAGAAATAACACGACCTCAAGATTGCCACTGACCTTGTTCGGCAAGATACTCCTAATTGCAACGAGGAAGCATTTGTGTCATCAGCACACGACAATCATGCGATTTCATACCAATTAATTTCAAATCTTGCATAGAAACAAGTTTCTTAATGTTAGCGGAGTAACCAGACGGACTTTCACACCGCAAGCTCGCACGCTTCATTTCTCTCGGCCTTGGACAGAGTGTAGCAAGTCGGGAAGGTACGTTCGTCTCCAGATCGGTCTCTTTCGGTGCTAACTCGGTCCTTATGTTCATATCGACCAAGTCACGCCGTGCGTTAACACCATCATTTGTTTTGCCACTAATGTTCAGCAAGAGACCAATCAAGCTATCACATACATTCTTCTCTACATGCATAACGTCGATGCAGTGGCGAACTTCTAAGTACTCCCAATAAGGCAAGTCCCAAAAAATTGACCGCTTCTTCCAGATGTTCTTCTCACGGGTTCTTAATTTACGCCCTTCCCAAGCACAACATCGATATCCTTAACCATATCATAGACCTCTTTCCCACTAAAAGCCCTTGAAGTCGAACCGCCTTCCTTATTTCCGTCGAATTGTTTCTTCATCTTGCGGTATGGGTGACTCTCGGAAGGAACCTACGGTGACGCATGTACGATTTCTTGCGAGTTGTTCAACCATACACTCTCCGTAGCATCTAAGCAAAGCGACGATGCTTTGGCTCCTTTTGTATCAAGCTGACAAAGTTACCAAGGGCGGGAAAATCATTGATGGTGCGAACAACATGGCGCGTAAAGTGAAGTTCTCTCGCTTGTACGCATCCCATACCTGCACCCCTTCGCTCCACAAAGGTCACAAGATCTTCCAAAGAATGGTGCTAGGTACACATCAATATCATTCCTGTGTTGCTTCGCCCTTGGATAAGTAGTGACATCAAAATGTACTTCCGCTTCATACAGAGCCAAGGAGGAAGGTTGTACATACATAGATTCACTGCCAGTGCTATGTCGGCCGCTCATGTTACCGAAAGGATTCATTCCATCCGTACTCAACCCTAACCTTATGTTCCTCTGCTCCGCACCGAACTCTTCAAGCTCCGATCGAAGTTTCTCCACCGCGTAATCAGCAGGTGTCTTAGCTTTCCATCTCTTACGCTCCTCGAGTGCCAACGCAGCAATCTTGCCTCCTTTGGGTTCGCAAATAAACGCTTCAAACGTGGGATTATAGGTAGATACCACAACATCTTAGCAGGAGGTCCTTGCTTCACCTTAGCGATATTTTGACGCTTGTATCGGGATGCTTTGCACACGGACAATAATGCATGTCTGCATACTCTTTACTAGAGAGGATACAATCGCTCGGACATGCATGTATTCTTTCTACTTCCATTCCCAATGGGCAAATAACCTTCTTTGCTTGATAGGTGGTCTTTGGGCAACACGCTTCTCCGGAAGGATGTCCGCTAGAGACCTAACAACGCCGTGAAACTCTTATCGGACCAACTATTGCTTGCCTTCAATTTCAGCATTCAAGCACGGCTGACAACCTTGTGTATTCCGGCTTGCGGCCTGTGGAACAAAGGTCTCACCGAGTCCTCCCTTAAGCCCTCGAATTTACAAAACTCTCTCATCGTAGTTCTCTTCGCATCGCGTAGCATCCGATCCAGATTGTCATCGTGCCCCGATCCTCATCAAAAGCACACCACATCCGCAAATCGTTGACTTCCTCGGCGATGTCGCCATTATTAACTTCGTATAATCGCTTCTTCACCGTAATCGTCCAACATGTATACCCTTTTTGAAACCCTTCAATCAAGTGCGCTCGATCTGCGCGCGTTGTTAAACATCTTCAGATTACGCAATCAATGCACTGACAAGACATAAAATTTATCCCTTCTTCAACATATCCCGCCAATGCTCTTCTAAAAGCAACCACGCCATTAATGTAATCTTGACTCACACGGTTCACACCGCACATCCATTCGATCCATCTACACTACGCATGTAACAAATTAGTGTCAAATTGATTAGCGATTAATTTATAGCAAACGAGAATGTGCAATATAAACTCATTCTCCAACATTTGTATCTAAGGTTATTGAAAGAAAACTCTTCACTAGTTATGTACCACACGCGGTGGCATAGCGTAGCCATGCCTCACGGCCACAACCATGATCCCTACCTCTCGACACCGATATCTTTCTCAATTGAACAATCATGCAACCAAATATAGGCATCACCTCATACAACACTTATTAACCTAAAATACCGGAACCAGTAAATGCAATATTGCTTGATCCAAACCCCACCGCATCGTGAACCTGTGTAAATTTTATTTTTTAAGCCAATTAATTATCCTAACTCAAATTTTAGTGATTATTAGACCTAATTCAATTTTATTAAGTTACCACTCCTAAGTCAAATTTTAGTTCATTAGTTATAAGGTTTCAAAACTAAGATTTGCAGTGGCTAATATTATTTATTCCAACATTGACGGTGCAAGATCATGTGCTCATACCAGATTAGAGGAGGAGCCGCAGTTGGAGGAGCTAGAGGCAGGAAGTGGCGCTGAGCGTAGACACAGCATGCAGCAGTGAGGAGCTAGGCAGGAAGTGGCGCAGTTGGAGGAGCTAGGGCAGGAAGTGGCGCCGAGCGTATACACAGCAGCAGTTGAGGAGCTAGGCGTGGAAGGAAGTGGTAGACACAGCCAAAGGCTGCAGAGGGATGTCTCGCCAATTTATATGAAGCACAGAAATCACGCATCGGTTCTATTTCGTAACCGTCGTGATAAACATTATCACGAGCGGTTGCTCAAATAGAACCGTCGTGTAATATCACGCACGGTTCTATATCATAACCGTCAGGATATCACTGCATTTGTTATGATATAGAACCGTCAGAGAACATCACGCACGGTTCTATTTCATAACCGTCTGTGATATCACAGATGGTTCTGGAAATAGAACCGTCGTAATATCACGCACGGTTCTATTTCGTAACTGCTCGTGATATTGTTTATCGCTGCGGTTCTTAAATAGAACCGTCTGTGATAGGCCCGCTGCGCCAAAACATAGCCCAGACAGACCCAACACAGACGGTTCCTTTTGAACCGTCTGTGATGGGCCGTCTGCTATAGCCTCTTTTGTAGTAGTGTAATTCTTGTTGTTTCCAATCTTAGAAGCATCTTATAGCAGCCAGCTTACCTAAATTGCATTGTTAATTATCTATGTTGCTCCGATACGCGATACCGGTACAGCGATACAGATACGGCGATACCCTATTTCTCCAAAAAAACCCGATACAGCGATACGAATGTATATATATATATTAAAAATACTAAAAATATAAAATGACTAGTAAATTATAGCAGTATGTATGTCAAGAATCAAGATGAAATGAACAATAGAAGACTTAGTTTCTGCATGACTAATGATAGAACATAGATAGATGGTTCATATTACATAATTCAAGCACACCCAGTCACAAACCATAAGGGTCTATACCCCATAACATAGTTCAACAATGTTCATAAAGCAACAAAACATAATCAATACCACTTCCATTCACCACACTCATCAATAGTGGTTTCAGCATCATCATCTCTTGCTGCATCTTCACATAATTCCATTTCTAACTCTGGTTCATCAAGTGAGAGATTAGCAATCTCAAGGATGCTCACGACACTAGTAAAACTTTCATGGGCATCTGCTCCAACATCCCACATCCTTGTAGGTCCATGATGATATTTTTCTGATTTTCTTGATAGAAGGCGTAGATTGGTGTGCACAAATACCAAATCTTCTGCACGTTCAGGAGTCATCTTGTTTCTCTTCATGCTATGAATGAAACCATAGGTACTCCAATTCCTTTCACAGCAAGAAGATGATGATGGTTGCCCAAGCAATTTTAAAGCCAACGCTCTCAACTCTGGAGCTGAACCTCCATGCGTGCTCCACCATTGCTTTGGTTTAAGATGAGCTCTATCCTCAATTGATTTGAATGAATCAAAGCCTTCTCCAAATTGAGAGAAATCTGCAAACTGTGCTTTCAATTTTATGTATTGTTCAGTAATGGGAAAGAACTTCCTCAGGCACTTCAAAACATTTTTGTTAATCTCATTATCATCATGGGGGAATTGACGGTTAGGACCTCCTTGAATCCATGCTTCAGCATAATATCTACCAAATGAAATGATTGAAAGAAACAAAAATATAGAATCAAATTTAAAGAAGAAACCACTATTTACCTTGGATTGAGTGAGTATGCCAAACAATGGAGTGGGGTGTTACTTTTGCCCCATTGATCCACTAAAATTATGTGAATAACGGAGTAGAAAAAACAATCCTCATGGGGTTCTTTTCCTTCCCATTTATAAATGGCATCTTTAACCTTCTCTATCATGCTATCCCACATCTCATAGACCAAATGTAGGCATGACTTGTCGGTGTCGACTTCATGTAGCATCGAATAAATGGGCTCCGCGAACTCAATAAGATGTTTCACATTACCCCACCACACGTCATTAAGAACATTTTCTTTCACAAACTGTGCCGTACCCACACTATCATCCTTGTAAGTGTCCCACATGTCACAAATGACCATTTGCTTAAGAGCCGACCGAATGAAATAAAACCTCTTTAGCATGATAATAATAGATGCAAACCTTGTTTTAGCAATAGCAAGCAATTTTAATTTACTAAACTCATTAAACATAGCCAACCTTAGGCTATGATTCATGATGAATTTTTTTTATTATGGTAGCATCCCCTGCAACATCCATAATCCATTGAAATTCTTCATGAATGGTACCATCGGGACTCTTTCGAGCACATATATTCTTCAATGATAAGTTTAATGTGTGCACGACACATGGAGTCCAGAAAATGTGATTATACTTTTGTTCAATGATCATACCTGCAGCTTTGCAAACTGGAGCATTATCGGTAATCACTTGGACAATATTCTTCGCACCGACTTCTTAAATCATAGCAACCATCTTCTCAGCTATGTATTCCTTATTCTTCACGTCACCTTCTGTGTTAATAGCTCGCAAGAACATAGGTCCACCCTCTGTTACAGCTAGAAAATTTATTAGTGGTCACCGCTGTGCATCAGACCACCCATCAGAAGCAATGCTAACTCCCTTGGTGCTCCATGTTGTCTTAATTGGTACCAACATACCTTCAACATGTGTCCTCTCTTGTTGAAGAAGAGTTGTCCTTATCCTATTGTATGCAGGAGGGACATATCCATTAAGGGGGTTGTTGCAAGTATACATAATCATTTCTCGCCAATATGGGTTTCTTGCAAGATTAAATGGCAAGCCCGCAGTATAAAATGCTCTCACAACAAGAGCATCCATGGTGCTTCGAAGCCCAAGATTAAAACTCTTGTCAATTGATAGTTGCCCCTTTCTTTTCTTTGCAACAACTGCCATTTGGCTAGCACTGCCTACTTCGTTGCTTGAGGTATTCTCCCCTGGCAAGGGAACTCTTCTTGTAGTACTTGATGTTGTTGCCTCTGTTGCAGCAACTTCATCACGGAGTTATTGTAGTATCAGCACTGTCACCTTTGGACAAGTCTTGACACCACAGTTTGAAATCTTCAATAAATATGCTTTAACTCTATAGTAGCTCCCATGGATGATAGCATCACAATAGCGACATTTGGATTTCATATTTCCTCCACTACCACCAGTTCTTTCCAATTGAATGACATGCCTCCAAAGAGGTTTGGCTGCATCTACAATCTGGTTCATGGGAGGGGCTGAAACACTTCCTTCAGCGCTTCCACTTGCCATATTGCACAAACAAGACCTAAAGAAAATAATCAGAATACATATTAGTTGGCCAATGCATCAGCAGCACAATCATCAACAATTCAACACCAGCACAATCATCAACAATTCCACACCAGCAATTGCAGCACGCCGGCACATCAACCCCTACTTCACCTTCAATCCCTACTGGCCTACATCTCCCCCACCGGCCTACCTTCAATCCTAACCCCCACTTCATCTCATCACATCAGATCTGAGAGAGGAGAGGAGAGTTCACCTGGTTTGAGGCGTCGGCTGCCGGGGAGGAGCACCGTCGGCTGCTGGGGGTAGCGCGGAGGAGGTGGCGCGCAGGAGGGAGAGCCGGTCGCGTGGAGGTGTCGCGGAGGCCAAGCGCCGACGGTCGCCGACTCGGCCGGCCGACGGAGGAGGTGGCGCGAGGAGGTGGCGCGGAGGTTGCCGCCTCGGCCGCGCGGAAGGAGGTGGCGCGGAAGGCCGGTCGCGCGGAGGAGGTCACGCGGAGGTTGCCGCCTCGCCGCCGCGCGGAAGGTGGTGGCACGGAAGGCCGCTTGCGCGGAGGAGGTCGCGGGAGGAGGTCGCGCGGAGGTGGTCGCGGGAGGGGTCGCGCAGCTGGTCGCCGACGCCGCCGCCTCTCGCACGCCGGTCGCCGCCTCGTCGGTCGCCTCTGCGCACGCCGCCTCTGCTCTCGGGAGACAGGAGGCAGGGCGCAGCTGGGCATGGAGAGACCTAGGTTAATCAATCTGCGTGGGCTGGGCCGCTAGGAACAGTAGTTTTTTTTCGTGGGCTGGGCTTCTTTCCGAACCGTATCGGTGTATTGGGGTGTATCGGGCCGTATCGGAATATATATATATATATTTTAAATGAAAGGAATTTCCGATACTTCCTATACGTATGGGAGCCGTATCGGACCGTATCCGTACCGATACGTATCAGGATACGGGTACACCGCCTTCCAGGTGTATCGGCGCATCGAGTTAATAATACATCACAAGCGAAGTAACAACATACAGGGACAGCTCGGAGATCGCCTTATTGCTGTGAAGAAGCTTCACTCGTCTCTTGAAATCGAAGACAAAACATTTGAGCGTGAGGTTGACAGTCTGGTGAGGGTTAAGCACCGCAATATAGTTGGGTTTAGAGGCTACTGTGGTGAATCTCATTTGGAAATGGTAAAGAAAGGGGCGAAATACATCTTTGCAGAATCATGGACTAGGTTGCTTTGCTTCGAGTATATGCGGAATGGAAGCCTTCACAGGCATCTTACTGGTATGATAATGGGACATGTGATTCAGTAGCTTCCTTACTTTTTTCCATCGATTTCACGTTAATTTCAGGAGGAATGCTCTATGTTTACTTGTACAGACGAACCTTGCGAGCTTCAATGGCATGTGTGTTATCAGATAATCAGAGGAATTTGTCATGGTTTGCACTATCTTCATGAGAAACACATAATCCATCTAGATCTCAAACCAGACAATATACTACTCGATGATGACATGATGCCCCAAATTGCGGATTTTGGTTTGTCAAGGCTCTTGCGTGAAGGGAAAAGCCGAACTTTCACTCAAAACAAACCTGGAACGTTGTAAGCTTGGTCCCTCTTGAGAATTCCATTGTTTTGTCAGACTTATCATTCAGGCCAGCACTTTCATTTGGGCCTTCATGGATCATGCCTCAAGCATCAATAAATTTCATGCAGGGGATACATGGCACCCGAATACTTAGACGATGGAGCGATAACAGTCAAGTCAGACATATACAGTTTAGGTGTCATAATCAGACGGATTGTGATAGGACGTAAGACGGGACAAACGATCGAGAATGTAAGAGGAACTAACCAGATCCTATACAGTTTGACCATTAATTCCAGCTCTGTTTTGCTCATCAATATATATATATATACACACACATAGGTACTCGAAATTTGGAGGAGTCGGTTGGAACAGCATTCGTCGCGGAGGCACACGCCGTTGGAAACAGGTTACCAGCAAGTAAAAGAATGCATCGAGATATCAACGAGCTGCACGGAGTGCAAACCAGAGAACAGACCTGTTACAGGAGATATCATCCGCAGGCTTGATGAAATGGGGAGTGGGGACTGGTCTGTGAGTCCGTCGAAACTCGCAAGTGGCATAAGCACTTCTCCAGTAGGGCAGGTGCATATTCCACCACTCCATTTATTTTATGAGAACTCGCGTGTGATCGTTTCCGATTGTTGTTGCAGATAAGCTCGCTCTCCAATTTGATGGATGAGAGGTCCAAAGTGTTACCCCTGCCATCGTTGCCAGCTAAGGTGGCTACTGCTCCCTCCGGTCCAAATTACTTGTCGTTTTAGCTCCATGAATGGATAACAAGAAAAGAGTTTAAATCGTTTTTTTATGTAGTTTGCCCTTGTTAGTTGTTACTGAAAATACGTAGAAGCATTTGATGGAAAACATTCTCTAAAGAATGCAAAACCAAGTTGCTAAATTGTCGACTATTTTAGGTTGACGATCAACGCATGCAGAGTATTTGGTTGGAGACGAGAACCGGCGCCAAGTGCTGCATGCTATCATCGAGATCACTACGGATCAGTTGGGGAGAGACGCCCCTGTACTGGAGATGGATTTCCCTGCCTGGTTCCAGGTTTGCTTACCGAACTTTCAGATCAACAAATTAAGACTGGTCGAGGGCCTCAAATCAACACAATTATATTGTTTTTCTTTGAGGTTGTGGGAACAACAGAATCAGATTCATAGTCTTGTGCGGGGCTTAATTGCACAGACTGACTTAGTTTGATGGTAGATAATGACGATGCAGTTTTTGTTTTGCTCCTTGGCAAGGTTTGCGGAATGCGCGGAGCTCCTAGGCGTGTACTGGTTCGTCGTCAGTGGGGAGATCGCAACCAAGGACCTGTCTGCAGGCACAAGCTACGAGGTTTACCTCGTGTACAAGCTGGCGGGCAGCTTCTCCGGCCTGGAAGGCGGGCAGACGTCGTTGGTCAGGCTTTACGGCGAGAGGATCGTCGCCACCAGCAGGGTTAGCCTCGACCCCGACGCGCGCGGGATCCCTGCCGGAGCCGACGTCACCTACCCTGTCGCGAGGGGCGATGGATGGATGGAGCTCAGGCTGGGAGAGTTCGCCAACCATGGCGGAATGCTCATGGAGAGGGCGGTGATCGTGGATGTCCGTGACGAGAACGACCACATCAGGAAGAGCGGCGTCATCGTTGAGGGCATGGAGTTCAGGGCCAGCAACTAGATAGCCGCACCATGCGTCAGGACGAGTACGGGATGGAGATATTCCGTCAATCCCGATCCCTATTATATCCTCTGACATACACATATTTGCGTGTAGAGTGGCGCATCGATCCTACATAGCTAGAACTTTTGTATTTTGCCATGTACCGTATACTTTTTTTAATTATAATTTTCATTACATACCTCATTGGTTTTGCTTTAAAAAAAAATGGAAGACAGTAAGACCAAGCTGGTCCTAATGTGTGTGTACATTTTCCTAATATATAATCAATTTTTTAACTCTCAACTATTATCCGAGTCCGATTTTCAACATCCAACTTCAAAATCGTCTAAAACGCAACCTCCAACTCTCAAAACCATTCTTTTTTCATCCTTCGGCCCTTCCAATCCCCGGTTTTCGCTGATGTGGATGTGATTTTTGCTGATGTGACAACGGTTTTCGCTGAGTAGGGTGGGGGGCCCACACATCAGTCCTCCCTCTCCCTTCTTCCTCCTCTCTTCTCTCTCTCTCTCAAGTAAACCACCGTTGACTGAGCCTCGCCGACGCCTCCTCCGAGCCCCTCCCTCTCCACAACGCCGATGTCGTGGTGCTTGGCGTTAAACTCGGTTGGTCGGGGCTGGTCCATCTATCTGCTTCTCTAACGCTGTTCCCAGAGCAGGCTGCGGAGCTCGTGGTGAAAGGCGACATAGAGGTGGAAGACCAGGAAGTCTGTGGCATCGGGCCCATTGAACCCGTCGTAGATGCCGACAAACACCCAAACTCACTCCTTCGACACCACGATGTGGACACGGTCCTCGTCGGCTTTCCCCTGCAGACCGTTAGAATTGCTGCCACAAGCAGCGACGGTTGTTGCGGCGTCTGACGAACCAAGATCTGTCGAATCTTGAAATTTCTCGGTTCACATGAGGAGCACGCATGTGAAATTGCGGAGGCGGTGGCCGCTGTGGGAGAGGCTTCGGCAGAGCACAGGGAGAGGAACCCACTGGAGAAGGGCGCGGAGATGGGCCCTGATGGGAACCTCAGGACCGGTTGCAGAGGCATGGCGGCGAACGACTCGAAGCTCTCAAAGCCCGAGGATGCTGTGGCGGCAGCTGAGGATGCCGACTCATCTGGTGGCAGCAAGAGAATTGAAGTAGAGAGCGGCATGGGAAAGGGGACCTGATGAGGACATCACTTCTACTGATATGAACACTCCTCATGTGCAAGGTCCAATTACTCGAGCACGTACTCGTCAACTTATTTATCAGGTAAATTTATTTCTAGGGCTAAGTGTATTATTTGAGAACTCTATGATACTACCTAACGGAGATGATTTACTTGTATTTAGGAATCTAGGACTACGACCAGTTCAAGAAGGTCTACGACCAGTTCCGCATGGTCTACGACCAGTTTCGCATGGACTCCTCAAGACCACCCTAGGACCAGTCCTACGACCAGGTCTTCGACCAGAGATACGCGACCTGGATAGTGAATAAGGTGTTGCGTTACCGTTTTGTCCTAATATGGTCTTGTAAGCGTGTCGAGGTCGGAGTCCAGGTTGTGTACGCCTCTTCCCGCGGCCGCACAACCCTAAGTCGACCTCCTCACGTACCCCTATATATATACAGTAGCCGTCATAGTTTAATGTGAGTTTTTCTTTGAGATTATTCTGCTTAGCAGTCTCGCCGCATGTTCGGTTGAGGAACCCCACATTGTGTACTTCATCTATATTCGCAATACAATATTAGATTGCATCTTCTACTTTCTTGCTTGTGTTCTCGATTCACATGTAGTAGATAGGCTTCTTGGTGAGGTCAGCCGCGTTCGGCACGGTTGATAACCATCGGAGCAGTGGTGTAGTGATTGCAGGAGGTTTGATCTGTTCTGATCGGAGCCTTCGGATCATCAACGTCGAGTTCTCCACAATCGACTTATCAGTACCTTTCGGAAGATCGGGCCACCGATACATCAGTTGGTATCAGAGCAAAAGTTGTCCGTTAGGTAATCATTATTTTTTCCCCTGTTAGATTAGTTGTTTGCCATCGTCCTAAAAGTCCAGAAAATTACCTCACAAAATATTTTTTGTTCGTCGTGTTCTTCCGCTGTCCCATCACCCATTGTGCCTTTGCAATTTCTGTTCTTTGTTTTACATTGTTGAATTAGTGTCCTTTGTCTAAGTCGTGTTGCTGGTTTAGAGTCGTGTTTTTGGTCGCTAGTCAACACCGTCGCCCACTGTGCCACCATCCATCCTGGCCGCGCCACCCCCTTTTTTCAACCAGCTCCTCGCGTTCGACCACCTAGTCGGAATCGACCACCTAGTCGGGTTCAACCACCTACTCGTTCCCGCCCCGACCACCCTATTATTTCTTGTTGCTCTCGGACACCCCGCGCACTCATCATATCGTGCCTACCACACAAAGTCCGAGAAGAATTTCCATAGCCAAAGTTCACAGAGAGAGAGAGTATCTTTTAATTACCTATATACCCCTCTCTTCTACAAAAAGTTTATGACCCATATATATCCATAGACTCAGAAGAGGGTTTTGAAGAGTTTTGAGTCAAGGTCACATTCGCAAAAAAAGGAACCCTAGGTTGGGTTTCGGCAATTTTAAAAAAAAGAAAGAGAGAAAAAAAGAAGAAGAAAGGAACCCTAGGTTGGGTTTCGGCAGTAAAAAAAAGAGAGTTGAAGAAGAAGCAAACCGACCACCCCCAAGGAAGAATAAGAAAATCGACCACCCCCAGTTGGTCTACGACCACTCCCCGCCTTGCATCCTTTGAATCCTTGTATCCAGTCCTTGTTATCGATCAGTGTGTGCTAGGGTTAGGGACACTTCTCAGGCCAGCAACCGTGACGGGTACTTTGGACACTTATTCAACTTTGCTAATCAGGTTACGGTTTTTGCTAATACTTGCTACATATTGTGCCTTCCGAGCTCCACCTACTTTTGATCAGAACATGTCCCCTCTTGCAATCATACCCACTCTCGACAAGGTATCACGAACCAGCCACCGGTCGTACCACCTGCTGCGCTGTAAGAACACTTGTAAGAGTGTGGTAAGATGCTTGAGAGTGTGTGTTTCCACCTTCCATCACCTAGTAGTTGAAGGGATAATAAATTTGTGTTGTCTTTTGTTTTCTGCTAACTATGATAGGTGAAACGTTTGATGAGAAAGAGTGTGTTATAAAGGGACTGCTCATGACGCTCTTGGATGAACAACACACTACCATTAATGAGGACATCAACAGTAAGTTTGAAGCTACTATGATCACATTGCAGCGCTCAATCAACGATAGTATTGCATCGCTCACTACACGCCTTGAAAGAATGGCGAACCGACCACCAAACATTGGACGTGGGTATGATCACGATGCAGCCCAAGATCTTGAGGAGGGAGATGATAATGAGAGAAGAAACCGTGATACCGGAGCTGTGTTTGCTGACCAAGATGCACGTCAACGACACCGCCTACAACACAACCGTCATGGTATGGGAGGTAATAATTTTCAGCACCA
This sequence comes from Hsuehochloa calcarea, assembly GCA_036346395.1. Lineage (NCBI taxonomy): Eukaryota > Viridiplantae > Streptophyta > Magnoliopsida > Poales > Poaceae > Hsuehochloa > Hsuehochloa calcarea. The sequence continues at coordinate 39,692,245 of CM070610.1, read as the reverse complement.
CCATGCTCGTACTAATGATGACCCATTTGCTAAGGTTAAATTCACAATACCATCTTTTGCGAGTGTTTATAAGATGACGGTTGAACAAAAATTTAATGCCCATTTAGTTCCTGAAGTGCATAGAGTCCGACAAGCTACTAGTGAATTTAAAGATTTTGCTATCATTTGGTGGAATCAAGTAGTTAATTCTGGTTTAACACCTGATACATGGGATGATTGAAAGTAGCTATGCATGCTAGATTTGTTCCTCCTGCTTATAAACGTGATATGCGTAAGAAATTACAGCGCTTAGACCAAGGTAATAAATCTATCGAGAAATATTATCAAGAACAACAAATAGGCATGCTGCGTTGTAATGTTGTTGATGATAAGGAGGATAAGATGGCTCGTTTTTATGGTGGTTTAAAGCGTGAGATTCAAGACATAGTTGATTACAACGAATATAATGATATTAATAGGTTGTTCCAACTTGCTTGTTTGGTAGAAAAAGAATTGCAGGGTAGACAACAAAGGACCAGGAGCGACTTTGGTAGTACGTCTACATCGAGATCAACGTCGGGACAAGCCAAGATAGCCACACATGCTTTTCGGTCTGCTGCCCCCTCTTTGAGTAAGGCGCGTTTCAGCACACCATCTCCACCGTCACGCGCACTCGAAACGAGCAAATCTACTAGTGTGCAGGCACCAGCGCAGAGCTCTTCCTCGGTTGGTTCCATAGGTCGTACAACAGGAATTGTATGCCACCGTTGTAAAGGAATGGACCACTTCATGAGAGATTGCCCAAGTCAACGAGCGTACATTGCGACAGAAGATGGTGGTTATGTAAGTGCTAGTGATGTTGAGGATGAATATGCTCTTGCAGCTAACCTTGCAGGCAATGATAATGACCGTGAGGTAGATAGCGATGGTGGAGAAATTTTAGGTGCCGCTGCTACGGCAAATTATAGGACCATAATTGTGCAACGAGTATTGAGCTCTCAAAGAGAGCAAGAGGAGACGCTACAACGTCATAATTTGTTTCAGATGTTCCTCATCGTTAAGGATTGCTGTAAGATCGTAAAGGCGACTAGAGGGGGGGTGAATAGGCGCTTTCTCAATTTTTCACCTTAATCAAAATTCAACACGCACTTTTCTCCTCTAGCTATGAAAGCTAAGAAGATTAGTAAATGCACAGAGGAAGCCTTGTGCTGAATTCAACTACCCCCTTAACCACAAGACTCAAACAAGGAGAGTTGATCTCACTAGACCGGTCGGACCATCAGAGATCTGGCGGTCGACTACCGCGATCGGACAGAGAGTCAAGGTCCGATCACATTGCTGGTCGAACCGGCAGTGCAAAATCGGTCGGACCGATTTAGTCCAGAGGCAATGCACAATGCCCAAATCCAAAATGAAAATTGGTCCAACTTTTGATTCAACCAATGAAACTTGACCAAATTTGGAGCACACCTCCCTGAGGATATCTGAGACCTATTTCTAGCGACGATCGTTCAGATCCACTTCAAATAATCAATCTCTTTAGGTTTTACCAGAGAAGTGTTCTAAAACCTAGAAATATGAAAATCTGGATCCAAGACTTGCTTGTGGGGGTTGATGATCTAGATGATTCTAGGAGTATTCCCACACATCAAAGCAAGATAAAATCGGTCAAGAGACCAAGCATAAACACTTGAATCAAGGAAGCACCAAAATCATCAAAAGAGAGAAGAACACAAAAGAGACAATCGATCTCTTAAGTCCAACAAGATGCTTACAAAGCCACTCCTTCAAGGAGGACAAGAGCTCAACAAAGAGCACACATACAATCTTTCTCTCCTCTCCTCTCCAAACCCTAACCCTAACAAGGGATTTTGCAAATGAGGGCTTGAGTGCTTGGGGGGTTTTCCATCTCCTCCCTTTCTATTTATAGGTGAGGCCTAGGGTTTCACTTATGGGCTCCCATGAAGGCCCACACACATGGGACCCACTCACACACATCTGTTGAAGCAATCGTCTGCTTCACCACGTGTAGGTTGATCAGCGGCTCTCATCATGTCGGCAAGTCTCTCCCGTCCGAATCCCATCGGAACCTCCCAGAGACTTGCACCGACTTCCGCACCGCCTGATCCAACCAGCTGCCACGAACTACCCGTTCGATCCATCTTGCCCATTCTGCACCATGCTTGAGTCACACGACCTCACCCGGTATCCATGATCGTTCTGGACCTCAGCTCTCCAAGCGTAGTCCCGATCCACCTCACCGTTGACGTCGTTGACATGCAAGCCACCTGCACAGCAATAGACAAAGAAATCGTCTCCGGGAACAAGTTCTTCACAACTTGGCCCACGTTAGTTCAACAATGCAATATGCAACAATAAAGCATTGAAATCCTTACATAAAACACATTCAAATCAAAACAATGCCAAAAAGGCTACACTCCAAGTGATTGGCGGTCTGACCGCCCCATACGGCCGGTCCGACCGATTCCACAACGGCGGTCGGACCGCCCGAAAAGACTTAGCCATTTTTCCATCTCGAAAATCCGAAACGTTCTGGAATTTTTAAATGAATAGAACTTTCGACTAGGAGCTCCAAAAATTATGTGACCACATCCAGGAGACTCCCCTCACTTGCCTACACATCCTTTTTTTGCTCAGCTTCAAAAACCAATTTGAACCAAAGCCTGTCGGACCGGCAAGCACTGCCGGTCGGACCTCTCCACGGGCGTTCTGACCGCCGATGCCACCGGTCAGACCGCCTGTGGTCTGACAAAACTGAAGCAAACCCGAAAATGCGAGATTTTGCAAACCAACAATGCCATTGCCAATTGACTCATCATCCTAAGATCATGCATATATCCCCACGATATCCACAATTGCCGTGTTAGTGTCATAATTGATGGCGGAAGCTGTAATAACTTGGTGAATTCAGGATTGGTCAAAAGCTTGGCTTGACCACACGCGCGCATCCTCACCCATACCACCTTCAGTGGTTCAACAACAGCGGTAAGTTGAAGGTAACACAAACTGCGAGAGTGCATTTTTCCATTGGTTCCTATCATGATGTTGCTGATTTCGACGTAGTACGTATGCAAGCCTGTTCTCTTTTATTAGGTCGTCTATGGGAATTTGATACCGATGCAACTCATCATGGTAGAAGTAATAAATACTCTTTTATGCACAAAGAAAAGAAAATAACTTTGCTACCTTTGACGCCTACTAAAATTATGAATTGTGATAAAGAGCTAGCTGAAAATGAGAAGAAAGAACTTGAACATGAATATGAAAATCAGCAAGTAGTGAAGAATATTTTCCCACCTAAGAAAGAACGGTTAGCACCTAGTTCTAAGACCGAGGGAATTAAATTAAAAGGTTGTGTCATACTTACAACCAAATCTGATCTTGCAAAATTTTTGATGATGAGCTGCCATGCTATGCTTTGATATGCAAAAATGCTTTATATTTACTTGAGGATATATCTAGCTCTTTGTCTCCTGCTATTGCTAACCTTTTGCAGGAGTATGTGGATGTATTTCCAGCTGAGGTACCCCTGGGATTACCACCTATTCGAGGGATTGAGCATCAAATTGATTTGATCCCAGGAGCGACTTTGCCAAACCGTGCTGCATATAGGACCAATCCGGAGGAGACTAAGGAAATTTAGCGACAAGTCCAAGATCTTTTGGACCATGGGTACGTAAGAGAAAGCCTTAGTCCTTGTGTTGTTCCAGTTCTTTTGGTTCCTAAGAAAGACGGTAGTATGTGGGTTGATTACAGAGCCATTAATAATATTACCATAAGGTATCGTCATCCTATTCCTAGGCTAGACGACATGCTTGATGAGTTAAGTGGTTCTATTATTTTTACAAAGATTGACTTGCGGAGTGGTTACCACCAGATTAGAATGAATTTGGGAGATGAAGGGAAAACTGCTTTTAAAACTAAGTTCGGACTATATGAGTGGTTAGTGATGCATTTTGGTTTAACTAATGCGCCTAACACTTTCATGCGTTGATGAACGAAGTTTTGCGTGCTTTCATTGGAAAATTTATGGTGGTTTATATTGATGATATTCTGATCTATAGCAAGTCATATGAAGAACACATGGATCATTTACGTGCTGTTTTTAATGTTTTGAGAAATGCACATTTGTTTGGTAACCTTGAGAAGTGCACTTTTTGCACGGATCAAGTCTCTTTTCTTGGCTATGTTGTTACTCCATAGGGCATCGAAGTTGATCAAGTCAAGATCGTCGTTATCCAGAGTTGGCCGCCTCCTACGACGGTCACACATGTGCGGAGTTTTCTAGGGCTCACTGGTTTCTATTGGCGTTTTGTTCGGGATTTCAGCACCCTCGCTGCACCGCTGAATGAGCTTACAAAGAAGGGAGTTCCTATTACTTGGGCCACCATACAACAATAAGCTTTCGACGCTCTGAAAGATAAGCTAACACACGCCCCTTTGCTTCAACTTCCGATTTCAGCAAGACTTTTGAATTAGAATGTGATGCTAGTGTGAGAGACCATGTGAGTAGGGTCCCCATCTGAGTGATGAGTATTTGACGCTGTGGTGAGAAGTTTGTGATTGAAATAATTGTGTTTGCGTTTCTGCTGGTTTGTTTCTGTAAGTGCGGAACTTCCGGTTTTGGAAAACGGAACTTCCGATAATCGGAACTTCCGCTGTGGTAAAACGGAACTTCCGATTATCCTGACGCTTTGAGTTCGTTATTTAGTAATCGAACTTCCGCACTGGGATCGCGAACGTCCGATAATACCGAGGTGAGTTTTCACGTGACGACAATCGAATCTTCCAACCTGGGAGTGCGGACGGTCCGATAATCGGAACGTCCGCAAAGGTAAGTGCGGAACTTCCGATAATCGGAACTTCCGCAATGGTAAGTGCGGAACTTCCGATTATCGGCAGAACTGTGCATAAAGACATAGTTTGTGATTTTGAGTTTGTATGAGTTTGAGTCTTGTACAAATATTGATGCTATGATATTGGGCAATGCTATGTGATGTGTTTTTGTCTGTGTTGACTGCAGGACATCGAGGCGAAGTCGTGGCGAGACACGAGGTGATCGGACTAGGCGCAGGCGGCGTTGAGGTCAGAACGGTCGAGATATGTCGAAGACGGCGTGAATCTTGAGGTGGTTGCGAGTCAAGGACAGCAAGGTGTACGGGAGGCTTCCAGAAGATGCGCAAGGGGCGAAACGGTCTTTTCGCAAAGCGGCACAAGTGGAGGCGGTTCTGTTCGGGGGTAGCGGGCTTAATGGGTTGGAGACCCGTTAGTTAGGCTATAAATAGAGGTGTAACCCTGGTGAGAGGGTTGGAGATTTTGGTTAGGGTTTTGAATATGGTTTGTTGGCTTTTGTTTTAGTGGTTAAGGGTTGTTTTGCTTTGTAGCTTTAGTTGTTGAGATTGAGAGGATGAACTAAACTTCCTGTAATCATTCCTCCTTGTTTACCTCTGTAATTTACGTTTCAATTAATGAAATCTTTGAAGTTGATTTCTCTATTCATGCCCTTGTTCTTGTTCTCCCGTACAACTTGATCTTGAGGTTTTGGCTTTTCTTGTTGATTCTTGTTGAAAAGTGCTAAGATGGATTGCTCTCAGTTGGGATGATACCTCTAGATCATTTGATCAACTTTTCCCACGAGCAAACTTAGTTTAATCTCCGTTCTTGAGTTTTGCTTCCTCTGTTCTTTCTCCCCGTGCCTAGGTTTTATTGAAAATCTTGTTTGGCTTGTTGAGAAGGGATGAAACTTGGCACGCAGGATCACTATGCTATTAAGTAGCCATCCTCAAAGTTTCATAATCCGAGAATCAAAGAATCTCTTGAATTTCAGTTTGTGGCCTGTCTTACCTTTTCTTCAAGAAATCTGATTTCTCTTTAGTTAGACGATCTTTGTCTGCCATTTCTTCTCATGAGGTCAAGATGTTGTTTAGGATCATGTCCTGTGAGACTTGACCTCAGAAGAGCAGCAAATCAAAAGTATTTCGGATTTTTGAATCGTTCCAGTGCGCTCTGTTCTTCTGTCAGGATAATCGGAACTTCCGCCATCTTAGCTGCGGAACTTCCGATTTCCGGAACTTCCGCACTAACACATCGGAACTTCACAGCGAAACTTCCACACTGACCGGCGGAACTTCCGATTTTCGCGTAATGTACCAAGCTTGTTTTCGTTCTCTGATTTTGCTTTACTTCTTTTCTTGAGATTTCCAGAGGGCTTTGTCAGTTTGTTTAAATACAGTGAAGGGGAGTTATTAATTTTTAAGGCACCATTCACCCCCCCTCTGTTGCCATTTCGGTCCTTCAATTGGTATCAGAGCCGGTTAGCTCTTCCTTATAGATCTTAACCGGTCTGTTGAGCCATGGCAACGGACAAGTATTCCACCAAGCCTCCAGTCTTTGATGGCCTGGATTACCCCTTCTGGAAGAGCCGAGTGGAAACATACATCCAGGCTCAGGGGTATGCCATCTGGAGAAAGGTGAAGGTTAGATTTGCTGTTCCTGCTGATGAAAACATCAATATGGGAAACATGCCCGATGTTGAGGCCAATGCTAAGGCAAGGAACATTATCATTCAGGGTTTGAGCAGAAGTGAGTTCGATCGCATTTCTCATTTGTCTTTCGCATTTACATCCGGGTGACTCTCGATGCATACCATGAGGGCACCACCCGATTAAGACGGTTCGACAAGACCAGTTCAAGCGAGAATACTGATAAATTTGAGATGCTTGTCTGGTGAATCTCTTGACGAGTGCTTTTCGCTTCCATAAGATTTTGAGCAACCTCCGAGCGGTCGGTCTTACATACCCCGACTCGGATAACGCCGATGATGCTTTCTCGACTCGATCTTCGTGTTTGGGAGATGAAAGTGACTATCATCAAGGATAGCACGGACCTCTCGCTCGACGACTCGACGCGCTTTACTCGCGCCTCAAGACTCACGAGATTGACATTGTCTCTCAAGGTCAAGTCACATCGATGGCTTTAGTCACCGATCCCACCTCTGGATCTTCTTCTCGAGTCGATACGGGTTCTCCCTTGTCGCTCGTGACATAACCGATGATCGCTAGAGCGGCTTGAGGATGAACAGTTAGCCCTCCTAGCTCAAAGTTTTCCCATGCTTACAAGAGGAGGAGGGATGGAAAAGAGGAGGTCCTGTGATTTGCTTCGAGTGTGGTGGCCCCAACCACATCCGAGCAACCGCCCCAAGCCGGGAAGGGCAAAGGTGACTACTATGGCTCGGGCAAGAACGACTACATCGACAAGAATCGCAACACGAAGTCCTCAAAGACTCGACCAAGGCAAGAAGAAGTTCCGCAACTTTGGGAAGGCAAAGAAGCTGTTCCATCGCGTCCTCACCGCCTCGATTTAACTTGACACCGGCGAGGTGGAGGGGTGGAGGACGATGATGGAAAGGACGATCAAGATCCCAAGGATGACAAAGAACTTCTCGGCATGTGCTTCATGGCCCTCGGGCGATCTAAGCGACAATGAATGTACTCGACCGATGAGGTTAGTCCCACTTACGACCAACTTAATGATGCTTTTCTTAAGCTAGGTAGATTTCATGCTAAGTCTAGGGCTAAGTGTACCGAGTTGGAGAAGGAAGTAGCTAGACTATCACGGAGCTTACCTTACTTACATCCGCTCCCTCCCGTGATGATTGTGACACATGTGTGCTCGCTTGATGACATGGAAAACTAAGGACCTTGCATGATAGTGTGTCCTCCGAATTAGACATGATTAAAGTGGAGAACATTAACCTTCTTCTTGAACTAGAGATGAGTAGGGTAGCACCTCCTTCATCTACTCTTTGTTGAGGCTACTACTTGCACCTCCCGTGAGGTTAAGGACAACTCGCTTAGAGGTCTATATACCATGTTGCTCAATCCGCTCGAGACTTGTGAAAATTGTAATAATCTCAAGATGAACCTAAAAGGCAGATCACAAAATTCTTGAATTCCAAGCCGCTTTATTAGAGCCCATTGTTTCTTGTTTAAACTGCCCTAAGTTAATCACGAACTAGAATCAGATCCAAACAGTTTCAAAAATGATTGATCACAATAACACACTGCTCAAGATGCTTCCAAGGACCTTGTTAGCTCACCATGCAATCAAGTGTAATAAACTAAAATGTAATTTGGTTGCTTTGGATGAAAAATGTGTGAAGCTAACTAAGGACCTTCTAGAGACACAATCATCCGCTTGTATTGTGTGTGTGGGAAGAAGTCTAAGGGTTTGGTAGAGACGCCTAGCAACGTGAACCAATCTGCTGCTTGATGAGGACTGTCCCCCAAAGTCGGTGTGCATGCACAAGCCAATCTTTCCTCTCGCCGTTGGTTCTTCTTCGCCCTTACCTTCTCGCTATTCCTTCTCCCCCTGCTCTTCTTGCACTCTCTCTTCGGGAGTGTCGGATCTTATGAACACTCTCGAGAAGTTTGTAGGAGGCAAGAAGAAGCTCAATCTCATTCTAGACCAATCTAAGATTTGCAGATTTAATCAGGGTCTAGGATATGATTTCCATGAGGATATGAGGAAGCATCCACCGCCGTGCTCGTAACATAGCACGTGTGTGATCAAAACTAAGCCTGGGATGAGAAAGTCAATTTTAAATCGCGGGTTTTGTTCAAAGGATCTCTGATAAAGAAGGTGATTCCACCTGCAGCTTCGGCCTCTCAGAAGGCGAAGTATCATTGCACCTTTTGTCAGAAGGATGGACATTTGGTTGATCATTGCTTCAGGCGCGCCAAGATCGCGCGTAGAGATCATGTTGAGTCTTTTAGGCGCATTCAGGGTCAGCCCCAGACCATGAGTGCACCTAAAACCAACATGAGGTCTAGGTTTGCTACAGCTGATGATTTAGGGCAGCATCGAGGACTTGGTTTTTCTGAGTTTTCTGATTTTCGTCCTCATGCTCCCTTTGTTCGTGACTTCTATTGCTATGAGGGTAGATCTTGGTTTCCCTTTCGAGATGGCTACATGGCGTGATCAAGATGTTGCGTAATTCGACTCGCTCTTCCATAGCGATCGGATTCAAAGAATGCCTTCAGTGTCCGCACATAGACCTTCCGCTTGTTGAGTGACAGAGAGCGAGGGTAGATAGAGGTCATCTTGCTTGACTACTTCATCCGCTCGACGTGTGACTCAAGATTGGGTGCCAAAATCATCGCTGATTCATCCCAAGATCGAGACTTTACTCTGCTTGACTCAGTTCACGGGCATTTGGGGAAAGGTCCAATTGTAGACTCCGGGTGTTCTCGTCATATGACCGGAGACTCTCGTTGGTTTTCTTCCCTAGCCCGTGCTCGAGGTGATGAGACGATCACCTTTGGAGATGCTTCATTTGGGCGTGTCATCGCTAAAGGTACTGTGAGCATTAATAATTCATTTATTTTGAAAGATGTTGCCTTAGTAAGAAAGCTGCAGTATAATCTGCTTTCAGTCTCTCAGCTTACCGATGACGGTTACGAGGTGAGCTTTAAGAAAAACAATTGCAAAATTCTTGATTCTTCTGTAGCCTAGTTTATGGATTTCGATATGGGAGGATCTTTCGTGCTGATTTTTCTGAGTCTTCTGGTGATCCTCTCCGGTGTTTAATTGCTTCTGAATCCCGTGATTTGACCTTCTGACATAGGAGACTAGGTCATATAGGCTTTGATCATTTAACACGAGTTAGCGGCCACGATCTCATTCGTGGTTTGCCAAAACTCAAGATGGTCAAGGATCTAGTTTGCTCTCCATGCCGGCACGGCAAGATGGTTGCCGCTTCTCACTCTCCAATCCAAGGATAATGATCGATGCACGGGACAACCGCTCCATATGGATACTGATTGGTCGGCCAAATCTTGATCGGCAGGAGGGAAGTGGTATGTTCTTGTTGTGGTCGATGACTTCTAAAGGTACTCTTGGGTGTTTTTCTTAGCCTCGAAGGATGAGACGTTTACTCATTTTTGTGGTCTTTTTAGTAGGCTTTCTGTTGAGCTCCCATGTGCATTACGAGCAATTCGCAGTGATAATGGCACCGAGTTCAAGAATTCCTACTTTGAGAGTTTCTGTGGTGAGACAGGTGTAGAGCACCAGTTCTCTTCTCCATACGTCCCCCAACAGAATGGCGTTGTGGAGAGAAAGAACCGTACCTTGGTCGAGATGGCCAGGACGATGCTTGATGAGTACTCTACACCTAGGAAGTTTTGGGCTGAGGCTATTGCTACTGCTTGTCATGTTTCTAACAGAGTTTTTCTTAGGGCACTCTTGCATCGCACTTCTTATGAGTTGAGATATGGGCGAAAGCCCAGTGTCTCGTATTTTCATGTGCTTGGTTGCAAGTGTTTTATTCTGAAGTCTGGGAACCTAGATAAGTTCGAGTCACGATCTTGTGATGGGATCTTTCTGGGTTACTCGACTTCTTCTCGTGCCTATGGAGTCTGGAACTGCGAGTCTAGCAAAATGGTAGAAACCTGTGAGGTGACCTTCGATGAGGCCAGTCCGGGGACTAGGCCTGATATCTCAGGTTCTCTAGAGCAGTCTCAGTCCATCTTTGTGGACGATGAGGAAGACGGAGATGAGGGTTGTCTACCCGATCCAGCTTCTTCCTCCTCCTCTTGAGGTGCCTTCTTCCACCGCACCTCGAGGAGATCACCTTACCTTTCGCTTCTTACCGGCTAGTGGCTCTGTCCCTATCTCATCTACTCATGAGATAGAGGCCACTTCTTCATCTCACCTCGACCTCCTAGACACATTCAAAAGGACCATCCTTTGAGCGCATCATTGGAGACCTCTTTGAGCGTGTCACACGCTCCAAAGTCGGGTTTGTCTCTCTTTGTCTCCATTCTACTTTCGTCGCCTCATTTGAGCCCAAAGACGCTTGTCATGCTCTATCCGACGAGTCTTGGATAAACGCCATGCATGAGGAGTTGGAAAACTTTGAAAGAAACAAGGTCCGTCCCTTGTTGAGCCCCTCAAGGTCACAATATCATTGGGACCAAATGGGTGTTCAAGAACAAGCAAAGTGAAGATGGGTTAGTCATTCAAACAAGGCTAATTTGGTAGCTCGTGGGTACTCCCAAGTTGAGGGTCTAGATTTCAAGAGACCTTGCCCTCAGTAGCTAGACTTGAAGCCATTAGAATCTCGCTTGCCTTTGCAGCTTCTAAGGGTTTCAAGCTTTACAGATGGATGTCAAGAGTGCTTTCCTCAATGGCCTTATTGAGGAAGAAGTCTATGTCGACTGACCTCCGTGTTTCGAGAACCCCAAATACCCTAACCATGTCTACAGGCTTTCCAAAGCTTTGTATGGACTCAAGCAGGCTCCCAGAGCTTGGTATGAAAGGCTTAAGTCCTATCTGCTGAGTCATGGTTTTTAAATGGGTAAAATAGACAAGACCTTGTTCATCCGCCGTCTTGGCACTGATCTTTTGCCCGTCCAGATCTATGTGGACGACATCATCTTTGGCGGCTCCTCACATACTCTCGCTTCCCAGTTTTCCGATGTTATGAGCTCGGAATTTGAGATGAGCATGATGGGCGAGTTGAGCTTCTTCCTTGGCTTCCAAATCAAACAGACTCGGGAAGGTACTTTTCTTCACCAAGGCAAGTACACTCGAGACCTCCTGAAGCGTTTCAACATGAATGATGGAAAGCCAGTATCAACTCCGATGGCATCTACAGCTGCTCTTGATCCAGATGAAGACGGCGAACCTGTTGACCAAAAGGAGTTCAGGAGCATGATTGGCTCTCTCTTGTACCTCACAGCCTCGAGACCAGACATACATTTCTCCGTATGTCTTTGTGCTCGGTTTCAGGCTTCTCCTCGCGTATCACACCGTTAGGCGGTGAAGCGCATCTTTCGGTACCTTCGAGCTACTATTGACTATGGTATCTGGTACTCTTCCTCTTCTTGTCTATCTCTTAGAGCCTTCTCCGATGCAGATTTATTGGTCAGAGGATAGATAGGAAGAGCACCTCCGCACTTGCCAATTCATTGTCACTTCTCTTGTCTCCGGTCTTCAAGGAAGCAACCGGTGTTGCATACCCATCGCAGAGGCCGAGCACGCTGTCGCGATTCTTTGTCAGAGCCAAGTGCTTTGGATGGTCTCGACCTTGCAGGACTTTGGGTTAGTAATCGACCGTGTTCCACTCTTTTGTGATAACACGTCTGCGATTTGCATTGCCAAGAACCCAGTGCAACGTTCTCGGACCAAACATATTGATATCAGATATCACTTTCTTCGAGATCATGTAGAGAAGGGTGACATTGTGCTCCAGTTTGTGGAGTGAACACCAGTTGGCTGATATCTTCACCAAGCCTTTGGACAGCTCTCGGTTTTCGGCTCTACGGGGAGAGCTTGGGGTGGTTTGTCCTTATGGACTGTTGTAAGGGGGAGCTTGGGTTTTACTACTGTATTATATTTTAATTATGCTATTTCTCCTTTCTGGTTGCATTTCATTTAAGTGCTTTGGGTCTAAGTCCTTCCAGCATAGGTTAGAGTGGTTATCTTGCCAAGTGTGCTTTGACTGCTTGTTCTTATCTTGTGCTTATAGGATGTTGCTTATTAGCTGTTCTCCTCTCTCTAAGTTGAGCTTACTCACTTCTTATAGGTTCTAGCGAGGGTCGGGCCACCCTTGGGTAGACAGGGACAGTGTTTGCTCCTTAGTGTGTTTGTCGATCAGCTGATAGTCCTGGAATCATATGGGGTAGATAAGAATCTGTCTGAGCTATAGTATTCTCTATATCTTATCTATGCTCTAAGGACCGCCTTTTCTCTTTCTCGTTCCAGTTTCTCGTTTTTGTTCCTTTGATTCGGGGGGAGTTCATCTTGGTTCTTCTAGTTCTTAAATTTGTCATAACTCAACCTGAATTAAAAGATGCATCTCATTCTGAAGGGGATCTGGATTTTCGTGCATTTCATCCTGCATTGCAATATAATCATATGGAGCCTTGTCTATTATCCCTTATGATCTGTTTTCACTGTTTTACATCTTGCCATGATTTATGCTAAACTGCCAGATTTATCATGACTTTTTATGTGTAGTTTAGTCTTTGCCTTGCTAAGGTGATTAAAAAAAATGCTAAACTTGAATTAAAATCTTGTCATGATAGCTCTTGAGACTAGTCTGGTTGAAGTTATCCTTTTATGATTCTCGCCATGTCAAGTAGGCTGAGTTGAGTCTTGAACCTTTATTGAGTTTCAGAGTAAGCTATGTCAGTTCATTCAGAAACTTGACTTATCTTTAATCGTTGGTCTAAAAACTTTAAAAGCAAAAATGATCTCTTTTGTGCGAAAAAACTGATCTCACCAAATCTTTCTCATGAGACTGCTTGCCATTGCACTAGGTATGAACTCAGGGGGAGCCTTGGATGACCTAAGATCACTTCCTTAAGTCTGTTGCTTGGAGTGGTCGCATAAGGCTTGGGATCTAGCACATGGTTAAGATTTGAAAAATTGGTTGAAGCTTAGGAGGCAGTTGTGGATGGCACCTAGTCCAGGACTTGCTTCACTAAGATAAAGCCATAATTATGTTTCCAGAAAAAGAAACTTGTGCTAAAATTGCTTATCATTAAAAAGACCAAGTACTGGATAAAATTGAGTCAATCTTTTGACTGGTAGCACTCTAAACTGATCAATATGAGGCTTCTTGGTTCAACTTAGATTATTTGACATGGCTTGTATCATCCTTGGATACTTTTAGCTAGACTACAATCTTGGTTTATTTGACTTGCTAAAGAATTGGATCATTAATCAGATTATGGATTTTCTGTCTTAGCTATTTTATACATCAATTGTGTTGGACCGAAAATGCGACTAGAGGGGGGGTGAATAGGAGCACGCTCACTTTTTCCCAAATTATGAATTCAACATAATTTCACTCCAATAGCTATTTGAGAGCTATGAAGATCAATGTACTAGTACAGCGAAAGACTAGTATTGAATCCAATAAAATCCCCTAAGCAAAATAACAAAATCAACTAAGATTACAAAATCTCAAAAATGCGGCGGTCGACCTCGGACCCACCGGTTGGACCGATTGTCAGGCGGTCGACATTGTTTGTATTGGCGGTCGGACCGCCCAAAATCGGTCGACCGGTGATGACGGCGATCGGACCGGCCGACTCGCACAGATCTCAAACAATAAAATCACCGATGACGGTTGCAATTAGGTGAAACTTTTGATTCTCAACTCCAATCTTTATGAAACTTTGCACACACCTTCTATATGCTATTGAGGACCTATTCCAATCGAATGTTATGATAATTCTTGGATAGATCCTGAGCAATTGCCAATTGAATAACAGAGGGTCTAAAACCGGGCAAGAACGAAAACTTGATCCTAATGCTTGTTCGTGAGAGATTGATGATCAAGATGATGCTAGATAGATTCACACATATCACAGCAAGCTAATTCACGTGAAAAAATCAATCACAAACTCGCGGATCAAAGAAAGCCCTAAAATCACGAAATTGAAAGCAAGAACGAAAAGAGACATATCTCAAGCAAACCTTGCATAGATTAAGAACGTGATCGTTCTTTGGATTACACCCACACCATCATGGATCGCTGGTCAATCCAAGATCACGAAATTCTCCTCAAACCATGAAAAGCCCTAGCCTCCACCTCAACTCCCCTAAGCCAATTAGGGTTTTGCAAGCAACAAAGAGGTGAAAAAATGAGAGAGAGGGTGCACCACCATCTCCTCCTATTTATAGTGGAGGCCTAGAACTCTCTAGGGTTTGACTCAATTGGGCTCCGTTAAGGCCCACTAACAAACGGGTCACACACGCACGCTTCGCAGCGCGCCGTCTTTAACCTTTTGACCTAAACCGCTTCACCATGCGCCATGGATTTGCCAATAGGTCACCCTTGTCCATCTTGTGTCACGCTTGAGTCATTGACCTCACCCGCACCGCCGATCATTCGGACCTCAACTCTCCAAGTCTAGTCCCGATCCTCCTCGCCGCTGACCGTCGTTGACCACCAAGCAACCTGCACAACCACGCATAAGCAAACACGATTCGGGAACAAGTTCTTCACAACTTGACCCATGTTAGTCAAAACATGCATCATGCAAACCATATGCCACGATACCAATGACTTTGACCTAACAAAATAACATCGCCACGGTTGGCCGACAAGTCAATACACGGTCCGACCGCTCCATGTGAGCGGTCCGACCGCCTAACGGTCGGATCGCTCCCTGTGAGCCGGTCGGACCGCGCCTAGGGACTTAGCCGAAATTCAAGCCTTGAAATTCCGAAACCTTCTGGAAATTACAAACGAATAGAACTTCTTACTGGAGACTCCAAAAATTATGAGACCAAGTGCATTGGGATCCCCTCACTTGCCTACAACACCTATTTTTGGCCCAGCTCGTTTTGACCACTTTTAGGTTACCACCGGTCCGACCGCCCCACATGGCCGGTCCGACCGATTTGGGACCGGTCGGACCGCCGTGCTAGGACCGGTCGGACCGCCCTATCCAGAATGCCTGTAGCTTTGTCGAAAAGTCGTGAAACAACAAACCGTAAACACCATTGCCAATTGTCACATCATCCTAAGATCTGGAACATATCCCCATGATATCCACAATCTCCCCTTGATGAACACATTGGCAATTATCTAGAAAATGTAAGTAAGAGGTTTGAAAACGAGTTTACTCGCAGTTTTCGCACAAAGGCACAACTTGGTCCATAAGCAAGAAAAAGCAATGTAAATGGCCAAGCTGGCATCAGAATAGTATAGGCATGTGAGACAAGGCAAGAGAAAGCATAAAAGCTTTGATTTCCAGAAAAGTGTCAAAATACTCACATGAGGTCCATATGAAAGAACAATTGTTCAATTGACCTATGATCATTGTGAGGATAAAAGAATGCAATTCAAGTTCAGAATATTCAATAAGACAATAAGAATGCAACTCAAGAACTCCCCCTCACTATGATCCTCAAATTTCAGAAATTTTCAAATTTTCAGTTTCTCCCCCTTTGTATAATATTCTCCCCCAATAATGAAATATTTTCTCATTAACACATCTTCTCCCCCTTTGACAATGGATTCATCAAGGAATCACGCCTTCCTCTCATCCAAAGATAACAAATATAGAATAAAGAGAGAAGTAGAAACAAAAGAAACATAAAGAGGAGTATGCATGAAGTGCAATGGAGTGGCTTTATTTTTGTATTTTTCAATTTTTGATTACAAGAAGCTTTGGAGATTACCCAAAAGAGCTAGCTAGTATTTCTAATATTGCACAAATAGCATATCAAGCCTGACAGCGCTAGCAAGATCATGGTAAGACATGTATATCAAAGCTAAGCACAAAGGCTCAAAAGTAAAGCAGTAGATTTGATCAATTTAAACAACGCTCAAATTCAAAGAAGTTCATCAACAGGATCCTAAAGTGAAGTTGGCCATGTCAAAATGTCAAAGTGAGATAAAAAATCTAACAAATACCACATTAAGAGTCAATCAGGTCCCGTATTGAATCATTTTGCTCAATATTTTGTAAACGCCCATTTGTCAATATTTTTCTCATATGCATTGAATATTGAAGTTGACTAATGATCTAACTTAGTGACAAGATCCCGGACTAGGAGCCATCCACAAACTCATCCTAAGCTTCACTGAAGTTGATTAAAGGTATATCTTAGTAAAGAAGATCCGGACTAGGAGCCATCCACAAACTCTTTCTAAGCTTCTACCAGGCGACAAATCTTGAGGTTCATGTAATTTCGACAAGCATCCCCATGAGATCGTCTGGTTCATCAAACTATCTCCAAGTTCATGTCATTTGACAAGCAGTCTCGTAAGAATAGTTTGGCACAATTTAAGCATAAGACAATCTTGATTTTTATTTTTCTCATAAGCAGTTTTAGAATCTCAAGAACACAAAAGCTCAAGTAATGGTCAATTTTAGATCAAAGAGCTAACAAAGCAATTCTGACAGGGCCAATGTCACAAGAGGAGCACTAATTGCGCAACTCGCTAAAACATCCACAAATTGTAATTTCTTAGTTCGAATTGTTTTAAAGTTCTAGCTCATATAGCAAAGACTTAGCTACACATGTAAAAGCATGATAATTCTAGCAAGTCAAAGAATTGGACATGACATTGAGCACGAATTGAAATACTAAAGCTCCAAAGGGTAATAGGCAAAGCTTCATCAATTTTAAAAGATAAGCAGAAAATCTTATATTACAATGCATCTTTTTGGATTTTTCATACCGCTTGTTGTATTTTTCATATGAATGTAATATGATACAATGAGATGCAATAAAATGCCTAAAAACCTAAAAAGTTAAAAGAGATCACTAAGTTCAGAAAAAGAACAATAAAAGATCAAAAGAACAAGAAAAGATTAGAAAAGATCAAACTCCCCCTCAAACCAGCCCATAGGGATAAATTACCCCTAACTCACTTCTCAAGGTTGCAAACCTGGTTTGATCTAAAGGCTTGGTGAGAATATCTGCCAGTTGAGCTTCGGACTCTACGAAGTGCATCACAATATCTCCTTTTTCAACATGATCTTTAAGGAAGTGAAAGCGAATGTCTATGTGCTTAGTCCTAGAATGTTGCACTGGGTTCTTAGCAATATTAATAGCAGAAGTGTTATCACAGAAAAGAGGAACACTAACAAAATTTAACCCATAATCTTTCAGAGTGGACGTCATCCACAAAATCTGGCTACAGCAACTAGCAGCAGCTACATACTCCTCTTCAGCCGTGGATTGTGCAACAGAAGACTGCTTCCTAGAAGACCAAGATCCAAGAGAAGTGCCTAGGAAGTGACAGGTGCCTGATGTACTCTTCCTATCTAACCGACAGCCCGCAAAATCAGAATCTGAAAAACCCCTAATGGACAAAGCTGAAGAGCATGAATACCAAATGCCATATAAGAGGGTAGAATGTAAATACCTGAATATGCGCTTAACGGCTTGACGATGGGAAGTTCTCGGAGACGCCTGAAATCTTGCACAAAGATATACCGTGAAGTGAATGTCCGGTCTCGAGGCCGTCAGATATAGAAGGGAGCCGATCATGCTGCGGTACTCGTGTTGATCCACGACTTCTCCTTCCTCATCTGGATCCAAAACAGTTGAAGTTGTCATGGGAGTTGAGATTGGCTTGCAGTCCCCCATGTCAAAGCGTTTGAGTAGATCTTTAGTGTACTTTGTCTGATGAATAAAGGTTCCTTCCTTGCATTGCTTAATTTGAAGTCCCAAAAAGTAATTGAGCTCTCCCATCATACTCATCTCAAATTCCCTGGACATAGTCTCAGAAAAACTGGAAACAAGAGCATTAGAAGGACCACCAAAAATAATATCATCTACGTAGATTTGAGCAAGCAAGAAGTCATTTCCACGCCTAAGAATAAATAGAGTTTTATCCACTTTACCCATCTCAAAATTATTTTTAAGCAAGAAAGTCTTAAGTCTATCAAACCAGGCTCTAGGGGCTTGTTTAAGACCATACAATGCTTTAAATAGCTTGAAAACACGATTTGGATATTTGGGATCCTCAAAACCAGGGGGTTGCTTAACATATACTTCCTCCTCTATGAAACCATTTTAAAAAAGCACTTTTAACATCCATCTGATATAATTTAAAACCTTTTGATGCAGCAAATGAAAGCAGAATGCGAATGGCTTCTAGTCTAGCAACAGGAGCAAATGTCTCATCAAAATCTAACCCCTCAACTTGGCTGAAACCCTGAGCTACCAATCTGGCCTTGTTTCTAACCACAGAACCATCCTCACCTTGTTTATTTTTGAACACCCAACGGGTTCCTATAACATCATGACCACTAGGAGGTTCTACTAGGTTCCAAACTTTGTTTCTTTCAAAATTCTCTAACTCCTCATGCATGGCATTTACCCAGCTAGAATCAGATAAAGCATGTGATATATTGCGGGGTTCAAAAGAAGCAACAAAAGCCGAATGAGAGTAGAGATTTGGATCATTATACCTAGAGCGAGTGACTCGCTCATGTAGATTACCTATTATCCGATCCAGGAGGATCTTTGTCTCTGAATGCGGTGGAGCGCCGGGTGAGATACTGTTTCTTCGACCTCAGTGATGCTGCGATGATGATGATGCAAGCAGAGCCTCAATCAAGGTGAAGTAGACGAGCGCATTCTTGTATCAATATGGGCGCCAAGAAGAAGCAGATGAAGGAATGATACGACCGTTCTCATCTTTCTCCACAAAAGCTCTCATCACTGTGAATCATCAGAATAATTGATCTAGCTCTGTGGCTAGTCTCATCAAAAGTGACATTACAAGTCTCCTGAATAAGGTTAGTCTCAGTATTAAAAACCCGAAAACCCCTCGAATGAGCAGGATAACCCAGAAATAACCCATCAAAAGTTCTTGATTCAAATTTATCTAAGTTGCCTGTCTTAAGAATAAAATATTTTGATCCAAAAACTTGAAAATGCGAAACAGAGGGTTTTCTACCAAAACGAAGCTCATAAGGAGTCTTGCCTAAAGATGGTCTCAAAAAGACACGATTTGCAATATGGCAAGCTGTAGCAATAGCTTCGGCCCAAAATCTCCTCGGTGTGCTATACTCATCTAGCATCGTCCTAGCCATTTCGACTAAGGTCCTATTCTTCCTTTCCACCACGCCATTTTGTTGAGGGACGTGTGGAGAGGAGAACTGATGCTCAATACCACGCTCAGCACAAAAAGAAGCAAAAGAAGCATTTTTGAACTCTAAGCCATTATCACTGCGAATCGCTCTCAAAGCACCAGGAAGCTCAGAAGCCAAGCGAAGAACAAGGTCATGAAAATAACCAAAAGCTTCATCTTTTGAAGAAAGAAAGAACACCCAAGTATATCTAGAAAGATCATCGACTATGACAAGAATATACCATTTTCCACCGATCGACGGACTCTAGCAGACCAACAAGATCCATATGAAGCAACCGTCCCGGTCCGTCACCATAACCATAGTCAGAAGGGTGTGAGGCGGCAACTTGTTTGCCATGCCTACAGGGGCGCACATACACCATCCTTGACACCTTTGAGTTTGGGCAAACCTCTCATGAGATCAAGGTTGCTAACTCGCGTCGATGATCAAAACCAATGTGCCCCAAACGTCGGTGCCAAAGCCAGAAATCAGAAGAAGATGTAAGCAAACATTTAAGAGATCCAAAGAAGAGATTCGAAAAATCACTCCAAAAATTCTACCAACTCTAGATATTCCAAACACAAGCTCACTAGTAGAATCAAGCACACGATAAGCATTTTTCTTAAAAACAGTCTCATAGCCATCATCAAGAAGCTGAGATACAGAAAGGAGATTATACCTAAGCTTGTCCACAAGAGCGACATCCTATAGAATGAATTTATTGTTTACCCTAATTGATCCTGTTCCTTCAATTCGCCCTTGTGTATCATCTCCAAAGGTGATGAAGTCATCACCAGTTGCCCGCGTGAAAGAGGTGAACCATTTTGAGTTTCCGGTCATGTGGCGTGAACATCCGGAGTCAACGAACCACGTGTTCTTCCCCTTTCCGCGGTAATCCTGAAAATCAAGGTACAGAAGAACGATGTGTCTCAATACTGGGGTTAGATAAACAAGATTTAGGAATCCAGTACTGAGACACACGTATGAAAGGAGTATACAAACCATAAGTACTATCCTTGATTTCATTTAAAATTCGGTTATGAGCAATGTTTAAATTAACATGAGAATTAAACTGTCCAGGGGCGGTCTGACCGGCGTTGTGCTGGAGGTCAGACCGGCGACCAAATCGGTCAGACCGGTGATTAGTATATGTAGAAACATAATGATTAGTATGTGAGAAAAATCCTAATCCAGGTTTATTCTTTTCAGTGTTACCATGTCTCATAAAAGCTCTAGGTTGCCTGAATGAAATTATATCAAGATTTTTCCTATCATTTTTCAATCTACGCCAACAGAAATAAATCAAATGCCCACTTTTCTTGCAATAAGAGCAATGGTACTTGGTACCACTAGAGGATGCACCATTTGAATTAATACAAGGTTGGGCAAAACTTGCAGATTTAAAAGAGGTTTTTGCAGGTTGGGTTTTGAATTCTATTAAACGTTTTTCCAAGACTTGAATGACTTTTGGGTTTGAATTGTCTTGAAAAGAATTGAATCCTAAACCTTGCTTCTTATAAGGAGTTTTAGACTTGTCAAGAATCATGTTTAATTGTTTCTTACCTTTAGAAAATTTCTCTAATGTATCATGAAGGTAAGCATTTTCTTTTCTCAAGTTAACATAAGCATCACAAGTTTTATCCATAGATTTCTCCTTATATAAAGCAATTTCAAGCTTAAGAGCGGAACAAGAAGCACAAGTAGTATTCTCAATATTGTCCTTAAGCTTAGCATATTTGACTCTAGCAGCTTCTAAGATATCTTTGATTTCACGTTCTTTCTCTAAACAAGAAGTGCAAGGACTAGAATCAAAAACATCAAAAGAAATCAATTTACTAGATTCTAAACATTTTTCACAAGGAGCACTTTTAATTTCATTTAGTTCAGATCTAACATTCTCAAGTTGTTGTACAGAAATATTATGAGCAGATTGTAACTTGGTAATTTCTGAATGCATAGCATGACAAGATAAACATTCATCAGGTTCAAGGGTCTTAGCATTTTTAAGCTCTACTTTCATTTTGTTAATCTTTGACTCTAATTTCTTATTTTTTGTCATGACAAATTCTAGCGATTCATCTTGACTAAGCAATTGCTCAACTATAGAATCATATTTAGCAGAAAGCTCATCATAAGAAAAAGATACCTCATCATCATCAATATCGTCGATTGTCGACCATGAAGCACATGCCGTGAAGTCTTTGGACTTCCTTTCTTTTGCCTTGAGGATCTCCTCCTCCTTGTCCTCCTCACTCCTGGAATCCACATCGCTTAAGGATTGATCCTTAAAAGCGGCAAGGACCCGGTGAGCGGCCTTCACAAGTTTATTAGCCTCATACCTTGATTTGTTGAAAGGGGGCTTCTTCCAAGTTGGCTTTCCTTCCTTATGATTGCTTTTGCCTTTCAGCTTGGGGCAATTTGCCCGGATATGATTGAGCTCACCACATTCATAGCATGTCACCGGACCACCTCTCTTTTTGTTTCTCACATTATTGTAGGCCCGTGTGAATTTTTAGCTAGGAGAGCTAACTCTGTCTCAGGAATACTTTCAAGCTCCTCCTCAGAAATCGCAGATAAGCAAGTAAATGAAAAATCAGAAAAAGATTCAAGAGTACCATCAGAAGACCTTTTGAGATGATCAGCTATCAATGCCATGTTCTCTTTCTTAGGATGATCAACTCTTTTAATTTCATGAGTCTTGAGTTTACTATAAAGCAATTCTAAAGTAAGACTTGAAAGATCAACATTCTCCTCTATAGCAGTAGCCTTCATCTCCCACTCCTTGGTGTTGATTGCAGCCAAGAGATGGTTGGCATTTTCAGATTGAGAATATTCAATATCAACAGCTTTCATTTGATTAATTACTTTATTAAAGCGATGAAAATGTCATCGATGCTCTCTCTGGACGATCTCGAATTTATTGTATTCAGCTTGTAAACCTGCTTGGCGCACCTTTTTGATTTGGGACGAACCCTCATGATATGTTTCGAGAGTGTTCCAAATTTCATGCGCAGTGGCAAGATTGCAAATGCGATCATATTCTTGTCTACCAAGTGCACCATATAAAAGATTTTTGGCCTTGTTGTTGTTTGCCACAAGAATCGCTGAAGCAGGTGTTGCAATTTCAGGAATAACCAGCGGGGCTCTGACAACATCCCAAATAGCTTGTCCCTCGCTCTCAAGAAAGACTCGCATACGATTCTTCCAATAGGCATAGTCGTGCCCATCGAAGATATGCGGTTTAGTAGAAAACTTATCCATCGCCTAAAGTTCAGTGACCGGTTAAGATCAAGAGTGAACTAACCGAGCTCTGATACCACTTGGTTGACCGAAAAGGCGACTAGAGGGGGGGTGAATAGGAGCACGCTCACTTTTTCCCAAATTATGAATTCAACACAATTTCACTCCAATAGCTATTTGAGAGCTATGAAGATCAATGTACCAGTACAGCGGAAGACTAGTATTGAATCCAATAAAATCCCCTAAGCAAAATAACAAAATCAACTAAGATTACAAAATCTCAAAAGTACGGGCAGTCTGACCTCTGGACCCAGCCGGTTGGACCGATTGCCGGGCGGTCTGACCGCTGTTGTACTGGCGGTCGGACCGCTCCAAAATCGGTCTGACCGGTGATGACGGGCGGTCGGACCGGCCGACCTCAACAGATCCAAACAAGAAAATCAGCCCGATGACGAAGTTGCAATTAGGTGAAACTTTTGATTCTCAACTCCAATCTTTATGAAACTTTGCACACACCTTCTATATGCTATTGAGGACCTATTCCAATCGAATGTTATGATAATTCTTTGATAGATCCTGAGCAATTGCCAATTGAATAACAGAGGGTTTAAAACCGGGCAAGAACGAAAACTTGATCCTAATGCTTATTCGTGAGAGATTGATGATCAAGATGATGCTAGATAGATTCACACATATCACAGCAAGCTAATTCACGTGAAAGAATCAATCACAAACTCGCGGATCAAAGAAAGCCCTAAAATCACGAAATTGAAAGCAAGAACGAAAAGAGACTTATCTCAAGCAAACCTTGCATAGATTAAGAACGTGATCGTTGCTGGATTACACCCACACCATGTGAGACCCCGGTTTATCCGACTTGTAATGCTTAACCACCCATTCGGTCCTAGCATCACAAAGCAGATAATCCGAGACTCGAGACATGTATACTTCCCAGAAATGCAGTATACACACCCCTTTACAAAGTTCATGCATCAATTCCATTCATTCACATAGAACCGAAACATAAACAACAATCCAGAAGATAACATAAATAAAGGATAGTCATTATAAAAGAGAGGCCGATAGGCCAAATGACAAATACATAAAGAAAATTAACAATGAAGCAAAAGTGCCATAAGATGGCCATAAAACAAAAGAGCCAATCGGTGTGCCTTTAACCCACAAGGCAACCGACAGGACCGCAAAGCTAGTCGTCGAATCCACAAAGACAACTTCGCAAAGTGAGGCCCTTGGGGCTCACCTTCTTCCTCTGCAAACAAAAGCAGCCCAAGAAAAGCGGGTGAGTACTTTGAATGTACTGCAAGATATATAATAATGATAATGAGATCTATACAATAACTATATGCAAGCTTATTTAAGTGGAGCAGATAGGACTCAAATTGGTAAGCATAAAGCAAGTTTTATTTGCAATAATGTAATAGATTGAAGGCAATTTTGCAATCTGATTTTATCGATAAAAGCAAGAGTAATCAAGTAGCAACAACAAGAAAAGCAGTCCGGAAGTGACTAAACCATTAGTCACCACAACAATAGCATGAATTACCCATTCATGCCAACCATGTCAAATTTTAATTTAAAAGGTTGTAGTCTAGTTCTTGCACGACCTTACCAAGCATGTCCATAACCTAGGACGAGGCTATTCGAATAGTTTTATCCCTGCAGGGGTGTACCAATGTACCCACACGCCAGACCGCCTTTTTGCCACTAGATTAAGCACACTTCCTTAGGTATGCCGGCACGGCTAAGTCCTACGAGACATTTCCAATATTGTGAATTATTCACGAGCCGCCCGTATGGATAGAAACCCATACGTTGTGTCGGAGTCATTGTAAAGCCTCGGTCAACTACCCGTCGCAGGTAAAGCCTTGGACAACTACAATGCTCCTCGAGGTGGAGAGCCTACCCGGAATCTCCACCACCGCACACCCAACACAAGAACACCGAGAACACATATCATGTTTCACACAACACACACAACCCCCTCCTGCGACTCGGAGATAACCCACGCCAAAGTACTAAGTCAAGAGAGGTCCCATATCCCTCTCGCGTGGTTAGCACGCATAAGCGCTTGGCTTAGTGACACAAGTAACACATCGGTCCTTAGGGACCTGGGCACCTTTCCTTGTTACACCCAACAATCACACCAACATACCATTGTGCCCAAGTCAAATCATTTTGTTTCATTTTCGGTTTTTACAAAACAAAAGCATAAGGTATTGAACCAAAAATAAACAAAATGATTTGTGTGATCAAGGTCATCGACTAAAATCGATGATCGCCCAATACTACCGACATCTAAGCATTTCTAAGCATGACATCGAAAAGACAATAAAAGAGCATAATTAAATCACCGGGCTCTAATTCACCAGCGATATTAATAACTTATGGTTGTGGCAGGGGATAACAATTTAATGACAACAATGCATTAGGAATAGCTACCTCTAAACAGGACAAAAATAATTGGACACAAAAGCAATGCATACATATAATTTGTAAACAAGATATTAGACTTTGAAAGTAATGGGACATTTATGATCAAATATCTTGCCTGCTTGCTGTGGGTCAAGGTGTTGCTGAGGATCAATAATATTATCAACGTGCTCTTCGGATCCTAACGAGAAAGCAAAAAGCAACCGATAAGAACAAATAAAACGCAAAGACCCAACAGTAAACCTTCTCCAAAAATTCTAAATTTTTTACAGTAGCAAGGTCTTGATTTATAATGATTTTAGCAACAAGAACCAATTGATTTGGATTCTTAATGCCAAAGATATGACCAAAACAATTTTGCTCAGCTTTTATAAATCAAAAATGCTACTATTCATTAGCAAAAATTTCTGGAGCTATACTGAGTTTGGAAACATTTTTAAATTAAAGTCTAGTTAAAAATATAACCAACAAAATTTGAATCAACCGAAAAGGATTTGAAATGAATTAGTTATGCATTTTACAAGTTATCACATTTTTCAGTTGATAAATAAATCTCTTTGGGAAAATCAGAATTTAGAAATGACGTGGCCGAACGAGGAGCGTCGATCTCGGATCCGACGGTCCGCGTCCAGCGCATGCGCAGCGCGCGCGCGACGCCGCCGCAAAACCTCAGTCGTTAACCGTTGGATCCGGATCCAACGGCCCACGTCAGATGGGAGCGTTGGCGGTCCGAACGTTCACGCGCCGACGCGGCCGTGGATCTCGGGATCAACGCTCCGCCGCGGACTCGCATCGGGACCATTGATCTTAGATCCAACGATCCACGCAGGCCGAGACGCGCGACGAATTCAAAATTTTCCACGCGAACGTGGGCCGTAGATCTAAGGATCGACGGTTCGCATCGACTCACGTTCAAACCACCGTCCTGTTTTCGTCCGGCAAAAACGACGGGGAGGAACGGCTCGCCGCCGGCGGCTCTGGCCGCGGCGGTGCGAGCAAGTGCCCAAAATGGGTCCCAAACATCATTGCGCACCTAAAGGTACCAACGAATTAATTGCGGTGGACGTAAGCGTTGTGGCCGGAGGGGACGAAGTGACCGAAATGACCAAAACGAAAAATGCAAGCGTGCTCACCAGTGCGGTTCAAGGGAGCAGTGCGTGCCACTAGGGACTAAAGAGGAGCTACTGAACGCAATGGACGCGCCGAGGAGAGTCGAAGCCGCCCGGCGAAGAAGAACGCCGCGGTTTGGTGAAATTGGGAAATCCAATTCACTCGTCCTGGACAAATTGAACCGAATTGAGTGAGGTTAAGCTTGATGAGTAGAGGAGAGCGAGGGAGCAAAGACTTGTGGAAGAAAACCCCATTGCACCGACTTCACCAAGCTCCAAAACCGTCAATGGCGCCGAGAGCTTCCCGAGAATCTGTGGCTCAGTGGCTTGTGAGTGCTAGCTAGAGTCTGCGGTGTTGCTAAAGGAAGCTAAGGGAGAAACCAAGGAGCTTAAATAGCCGGGGATGGCAGAGGGCAACGGCGATAACCCTTCGGGTCAAACCGCCGCTTGAGCGCGAGAGCGCCGGGAGCGGTTGGAGAGGGGACGCCTGAGGGAGGAGCACGACGAGCAATAAATGCGCGCAGAGAGAGCCGTTGAAAAGCGACCGGGGAAGGGACGGCACGCCGCGACTTTTCCTCTGCGCACGCCATGGCTAACGCCGACGCTATGGCCGGACGGAGGAAGGAGACGACGCACCGGCCGTCGGATCGAAATCGGACGGTTGAGATAGATCGGGTGGATTCTGACGATTCGATCGCGCTTGATCTCGGGCCGTTCGATGCTGATCCAACGGCTCACAACTCCCGCGCCTGACTGAGTCGCCCGGTGCGTTTAGTTGGTTGGACCGAGTCCATTGGCTCGAGCCCGAGTCTGGTTCGGACCCGAGGAACAGTGCAAACCAATTAGAAATTGAATTTTAAACATCTGAGTTTTGAGGAATTATTTGAGGTAGCAAACAAACTCCAAAATTTATAAAATTTTAACTGGAGCTTGCTGACAGCAGGAGGAACCTCCCATAAAATTTTCAGAGATTTTCATGCACTGAATTGTTCTCCAGAAATTCCACAAGAGGGGAAAATAGGGTTTGACCAATTTGACTTGCCTCCAAAATTATCAAATAATTTCTAAAAATCATGAGATAATTCAGAGGTGTTGCCAAGCCTCCCTAGAACTCAGGTAAAAGGTTTCCAAGGGTTTGGCAAAAGACCTTTGCCAAGGAGGGTTTTTGATTAGAGTCAACAGATAATTTAAATTAGATTTTCCATAATTCTTTTGAAAAGAATTACCAAAAATAGCCAAGTCTTCAAGATGCAAGAAAAGTTTTAATTTCTTTTGATTTTCTTACATTTGAAACACAAACCCATATTTGGGATGTTACACACCATCATGGATCAGTGGTCAATCCAAGATCATGAAATTCTCCTCAAACCATGAAAAGCCCTAGCCTCCACCTCAACTCCCCCTAAGCCAATTAGGGTTTTGCAAGCAACAAAAGAGGTGAAAAACAGCGAGAGAGAGGGGTGCAGCCACCACCTCCTCCTATTTATAGTGGAGGCCTAGAACTCTCTAGGGTTTGACTCAATTGGGCTCCCGTTAAGGCCCACTAACAAACGGGTCACACACGCACGCTTCGCAAAGCGCCGTCTTTAACCTTTTGACCTAAACCGCTTCACCATGCGTCATGGATTTGCCAATAGGTCACCCTTGTCCATCTTGTGTCACGCTTGAGTCATTGACCTCACCCGGCACCGTCGATCGTTCTGGACCTCAAGTCTCCAAGTCTAGTCCCGATCCTCCTCGCCGTTGACCGTCGTTGACCACCAAGCAACCTGCACAACCACAGATAAGCAAACACGAATTCGGGAACAAGTTCTTCACAACTTGACCCATGTTAGTCAAAACATGCATCATGCAAACCATATGCCACGATACCAATGACTTTGACCTAACAAAACAACATCGCCACGAAGTTGGCCGACGTTCAAGTCAATACCGGTCTGACCGCTCCATGTGAGCCGGTCAGACCGCCCCTTGGCCGGTCGGACCGCTCCCTGTGAGTCGGTCGGACCGCCCCTAGGGACTTAGCCGAAATTCAAGCCTTGAAATTCCGAAACCTTCTGGAAATTACAAACGAATAGAACTTCTTACTGGAGACTCCAAAAATTATGAGACCAAGTGCATTGGGATCCCCTCACTTGCCTACAACACCTATTTTTGGCCCAGCTCGTTTTGCCCACTTTTAGGTCACCACCGGTCCGACCGCCCCACATGGCCGGTCCGACCGATTTGGGACCGGTCGGACCGCCGTGCTAGGACCGGCCGGACCGCCCCTGTCCAGAATGCCTGTAGCTTTGTCGAAAACTCGTGAAACGACAAACCGTAAACACCATTGCCAATTGTCACATCATCCTAAGATCTGGAACATATCCCCATGATATCCACAAATTGTCATGATCTTGATAGCATTCTTATGTGTTATGGCTTGGTGTAATACTCTAATAGTCATTTTGGATAATCTTCATGGCTCCTAATGCTTAAAATGAATATCATATAGTCATTTCCTCTCTTTAAAACTTCTTGATGTGTTTATTGCCAAAAGGGGGAGAAGTTAGTTTGGAGAGTCTTCTGGAGCCTTGCAGAAAAATTTGCTCTTTCATTTAAAGCTCCAATCCTTCTTCTTTGACAAACATGGTTTTGAGCCTTCTTGATTTCTAGATTAGACCATGTTTGGCTTTTATCACAAACTCTTCTATATGCTATTGCTGTGTTTGTCAATATACTCATCAAGGGGGAGATTGAGAGACCATGTGAGTATGGTCCCCATTTGAGTGATGAGTATTTGACGCTGTGGTGAGAAGTTTGTGATTAAAATCATTGCGTTTGCGTTTCTGCTGGTCTGTTTCTGTAAGTGCGGAACTTCCGATTCTGGAAAACGGAACTTCCGATAATCGGAACTTCCGCTGTGGTAAAACGGAACTTCCGATTATCCTGACGTTTTGAGTTCTGTTACGAGTAATCGGAACTTCCGCACCTGGGATCGCGGAACGTCCGATAATACTGACGTGAGTTTTCTGCTGTGACGACAATCGGATCTTCCAACCTGGGAGTGCGGACGGTCCGATAATCGGAACTTCCGCAAAGGTAAGTGCGGAACTTCCGCAATGGTAAGTGCGGAACTTTCGATTATCGGTAGAACTGTGCAGAATGGCATAGTTTATGATTTTGAGTTTGTATGAGTTTGAGTCTTGTACAAATATTGATGCTATGATATTGGGCAATGCTATGTGATGTGTTTTTGTCTGTGTTGACTGCAGGACATCGAGACGAAGTCGTGGCGAGACACGAGGTGATCGGACTAGGCGCAGGGGGCGTTGAGGTCAGAACGGTCGAGATGTGTCGAAAACGGCGTGAATCTTGAGGTGGTTGCGAGTCAAGGACAGCAAGGTGTACGGGAGGCTTCCAGAAGATGCGCAAGGGGCAAAACGGTCTTTTCGGAAAGCGGCACAAGTGGAGGCGGTTCTGTTCGGGGGTAGCGGGCTCAATGGGTTGGAGACCCATTAGCTAGGCTATAAATAGAGGTGTAACCCTGGTGAGAGGGTTAGAGATTTTGGTTAGGGTTTTGAATAGGGTTTGTTGGCTTTTGCTTTAGTTGTTAAGGGTTGTTTTGCTTTGTAGCTTTAGTTGTTGAGATTGAGAGGATGAACTAAACTTCCTGTAATCATTCCTCCTTGTTTACCTATGTAATTTACGTTTCAATTAATGAAATCTTTGAAGTTGATTTCTCTATTCATGCCCTTGTTCTTGTTCTCCCGTACAACTTGATCTTGAGGTTTTGGCTTTTCTTGTTGATTCTTGTTGGAAAGTGCTAAGATGGATTGCTCTCAGTTGGGATGATACCTCTAGATCATTTGATCAACTTTTCCCACGAGCAAACTTAGTTTAATCTCCGTTCTTGAGTTTTGCTTCCTCTGTTCTTTCTCCCCGTGCCTAGGTTTTATTGAAAATCTTGTTTGGCTTGTTGAGAATGGATGAAACTTGGCACGCAGGATCACTATGCTATTAAGTAGCCATCCTCAAAGTTTCATAACCTTAGAATCAAAGAATCTCTTGAATTTCAGTTTGTGGCCTCTCTTACCTTTTCTTCAAGAAATCCGATTTCTCTTTGGTTAGACGATCTTTGTCTGCGATTTCTTCTCATGAGGTCAAGATGTTGTTTAGGATGATGTCCTGTGAGACTTAACCTGAGAAGAGCAACAAATCAAAAGTATTTCAGATTTTTGAATCGTTCCAGTGCGCTCTGTTCTTCTGTCAGGATAATCGGAACTTCCGCCATCTGAGCTGCGGAACTTCCGATTTCTGGAACTTCTGCACTGACACATCGGAACTTCACAGCGGAACTTCCGCACTGACCGCCGGAACTTCCGATTTACGCGTAACACCAAGCTTGTTTTAGTTCTCTGATTTTGCTTCACTTCTTTTCTTGAGATTTCCAGAGGGTTTTGTCGGTTTGTTTAAATACAGTGAAGGGGAGTTATTAAGTTTTAAGGCACCATTCACCCCCCTCTTTTGCCATTTCGGTCCTTCATAGTGGCATAGGTCTTGGTGGTGTGTTAATTCAAGAAGGAAAACATGTTGCTTACTTTAGTGAAAAATTAAGTGGTACTAGTTTGAACTATTCTACCTATGATAAAGAATTATATGCTCTTGTTCGAACTTTGGAAACATGGCAACATTATTTATGGCCCAAAGAGTTTGTAATACATTCTGACCATGAATCTTTGAAGCATATTCGAAGTCAAACCAACCTAAACCGCAGACATGCTAAGTGGGTTGAGTTCATTCAGTCTTTTCCCTACGCCATTAAATATAAAAAGGGCAAAGAAAATGTGATAGCTGATGCTTTGTCTAGGAGATATACCATGCTTTCACAACTTGACTTCAAAATCTTTGGATTAGAGACAATAAAGGAGCAATATGTGCATGATGTTGATTTTAAAGATGTGTTGCTAAATTGTCAAGAGGGAAAGAGTTGGAATAAATTTATGGTGCATGATGGGTTCGTGTACCGTGCTAACAAGCTATGCATTCCAGCTAGCTCTGTTCGTCTTTTGTTGTTACAGGAGGCGCATGGAGGAGGATTGATGGGTCACTTTGGCGTGAAGAAGACCGAGGACATTCTGACCCACCACTTTAATTGGTCAAAGATGAGGCGTGATGTCGAACGCTTCATTACCCGCTGCACCACGTGCCAAAAAGCTAAGTCACAACTTAATCCTCATGGTTTATACATGCCTCTTCCTGTTCCAAGCATACATTCGGAAGATATTTCTATAGACTTTGTTTTAGAGCTTCCTAGAACAAAGAAGGGGAGGGATAGTATTTTCGTTGTTGTGGATAGATTCTCTAAGATGACTCATTTTATACCATGTCATAAAAGTGATGATGCTTCAAATGTTGCTGATTTATTCTTTAAGGAAATTATTCGCTTGCATGGTATTCCAAATACGATAGTTTCAGATCGTGATGCTAAATTTCTTAGTCATTTTTGGAGAACCTTGTGGGGTAAGTTGGGGACTAAGCTGTTATTTTCCACTACTTGTCATCCCCAAACCGATGGACAAACTGAGGTTGTCAATAGAACCTTGTCCACTATACTTAGGGTTGTGCTTAAAAAGAACTTAAAAATGTGGGAGGACTGCTTGCCTCATGTGGAGTTTGCTTATAATCGTTCGCTGCATTCTACCACAAAGAAGTGCCCTTTTGAGATTGTTTATGGATTCATCCCTCGTGCACCTATCGACTTGTTACCTCTTCCAGCTTCAGAGAAAGTAAATTTTGATGCTCAACAACGTGCTGAGTTGATACTAAATATGCATGAGACAACGAAATAGAATATTGAGATTATGAATGCTAAATATAAAATTGCTGGTAGTCAGGGGCGCAAACATGTTTCTTTTGAACCTGGTGATCTTGTGTGGTTACACTTGCATAAAGAACGATTTTCTGAATTAAGAAAGTCTAAACTCATGCCACGTGCAGATGATCCTTTTAAAGTTCTTGAACGTATTAATGATAATGCATATAAGTTAGACTTGCCTACAGATTTCGGGGTTAGCTCCAGTTTCAACATTGCAGATTTGCGACCTTTCCTGGGCGCGGAGGATGATCTTGAGTCGAGGACGACTCCAATTCAAGAAGGGGAGGATGTTGAGAACATCACTTCTACTGATACGAACACTCCTCATGTGCAAGGTCCAATTACTCGAGCACGTGCTCGTCAACTTATTTATCAGGTAAATTCGTTTCAAGGGCTGAGTGTATTATTTTAGAACTCTATGATGCTGCCTAACGAAGATGATTTACTTGTACTTAGGAATCTAGGACTACGACCAGTTCAAGAAGGTCTACGGCCAGTTCCGCATGGTCTACGACCACTTCAGGAAGGCTTACGACCAGAGATAACATGGACTCCTCAAGACCACCCTAGGACCAGTCCTACGACCAGGTCTTCGACCAGAGATACGCGACCTGAATAGTAAATAAGGTGTTGCATCACTGTTTTGGCCTAATATGGTCTTGTAAGCGTGTCGAGGTCAGAGTCCAGGTTGTGTACACCTCTTCCCGCGGCCGCACAACCCTAGGTCGACCTCCTCACGTCCCCTATATATATACAGTAGCCGTCATAGTTTAACGTGGGTTTTTCTTTGAGATTATTCTGCTTAGCAGTCTCGTCGCACGTTCGGTTGAGGAACCCCACATTGTGTACTTCATCTATATTCGCAATACAATATTAGATTGCATCTTCTACTTTCTTGCTTGTGTTCTCGATTCGCATGCAGGAGATAGCCTTCTTGGCGAGGTCAACCGCGTTCGGCACGGTTGATAACCATCAGAGCAGTGGTGTAGTGATTGCAGGAGGTTTGATCTGTTCTGGTCGGAGCCTTCGGATCATCAACGTCAAGTTCTCCACAATCGACTTATCAATACCTTTCGGAAGATCGGGCCACCATTACATCAGGACCAGTCGCAGCTTGTGTCAGAGAGGAGGCCCGTCGCAACTTTCGACTGAGAAGAGCTTGATCTGGCCGGCGACGGGAAAAGGGGCTTTGATAAACAGAGGAGAAGAGAGAGAAGACAGAGGAAGAAGAAGATGGGGACAGGACTGACATGTGGGCCCATCATTTTTTTAATTTTCTGATTCGTTATATGATGTGGCACACACATGGCAGACACATCATATGAAACCGGGTGGGAAGGGCCGAAGGGGGCAAAGTGGATGGTTTTGAGAATTCGATGGTGCGTTTTAGAGGGTTTTGGAGTTTGAGATTGAAAAATGGACTTTTTCCTATATGTTAAATGTAAGAGGAACAAAGTTTGTACAAGAAAAGAGAAACTGAATTTACAAAAGATAAATTTAGAAGATGCTATCTAGCCAGTATTGTAGGTGTGGAAAATACTTTATTGTTGCCCTATGGATAACCATGGCAAACTCAAATTTGATCTTGAATTTCGAAGCACCCAATGAAGGATCAATGCTCTGGAACACCTTGTTCCTCGTATAGTCCAAATTGCCCAGCATGCCAATATGATAACTTCCATTGAAAAAAAATATTAAAGTTTAGATTATGTTTGATGTTTTACAAAGCTTCAAATGTGGAGAATCCAACCAATCTGTCAGGACAGAGAAGATCCCATCAGTTTTTAGCAAAGGAGCATAAAAAAAGGTGAAAAAGGGTTTCTTCCACATTTTTCTAACACAACAGTGTATTCCTGCAATACCTTCTGTTTTCTTCTCAACAGATTGCGAGTATTGAGTCTGTCCTTAAGAAATAACCAAAAGAACACTTTATGTCGAGGTTGACAAGAGCTTTTCCATAGCTATTTGAACAAGTTATGACACTGTTGCTGTCCAATTAGGATCTTATAGGCTTTAACTGAAGAATATAGCTCCAGACATTCTTTCCATCTGAAAGATCCATTTGCTCTAGGAGATCAAAGATTTGACCAAATAGCTGAAAAGCTTGTACTAACATAGGAAAGTGAAAAAGGTCCTAAAACGCTTCAAATGTTTTTAGAATTTTTAATGATCATTTGCATTGTGTTTTAAATAAGATGCACTGGGATAATATTTTCCTAGTTTGAACCTATTTTGGTTTGATTTTGGGCTGTACAAATCAAAATATCAGGTTTGGGTTGTGGCCTGTGGGTTGTAGTTTAGTTGGGCTTCTGGCTGCTGCTTCATGGAAGATCTTTGTTCTGCTTGGGCTGTGGCATAGTGGGTTGTGTACCTGTGTATCCACCATCTCGGAGGTGTTTGACTCATACAATTTTTATCGAAGAAGAGAATGTAGTTACTCATCATCATTTTTTTTTCCTGTGGGTAGGATCTCTGACTGCATTAAAGAAGAGGTGAGCATGCGTATCGAGCATCGCTCGAATGCGGACGAGCAGGGATCAACGCCCCCTCTTACTAACTGAGCTAAAAAACATCCATATAATTCACTCCCTTCCAAATTCAACTAATCACACTTGCTGTGTGAGCTTCACGAGGCATTAGCTGCATTTGGTCCGGTGTTAAGATGCGGGTTAAGGATCTAACTCATGAATCATCCGTGGGTTAGAAATCCCTAACTCAAGGCTATCATCCGTGGGTTAGAAATCCCCAACTCAAGGCTAAGTTAACCCACAAAAAGGTGGAATAGACTAACTAACCCAGTACAACTAACTAACGATGTCGAGTAACTGTTTTTCTGCTGCTAAACAAGCTAACCCACAAAGAGCAACGAATCTGGACTAAATTTTAGGTAGGACGAAGTTGTAATCGTGGATCAAAGAGGATTACCCAAGACCAAAAAGAATCCATAAACAAATCAAATTGCAATCGCACTAATAAGAATATATGATACTAAATGGAATCAACAACTACAATCCAGATGCGAACATGAGAAGATGACTGTAACACATAGAAAAATATCTTACAAATAAAGCTTACTTAACAATTTGTCACCATGTTATGGAACGTAATAGTTTGAACAAAAGATAAGGCATAGAAGAAACTACTTGTCAAAGAGAGAAGGATTAGTATTTAGTAGTGTCACTGTTAGTTGATAATAAATCATGAAAGATGTAGAAGAAAGAGAAGCAAACATACATACCACTACAGAACTAACTGCGGCTAGGAGAACCAGGCATTTTCATTCTACGAGATTTCATGCCTTGAAACCGTTTCTTTATTCTATCCCGCTCAAGTCCTTTGAATCTCTCTCAATCGACATAGCACACCACCAAGTTATTAAACCAATCATCTTATATCTTATTGCGCAAATCGGTCTTTATAATATTCATAGCCGAGAAGACTCTATTAACTGATATCGTTGCCACCGGTAGTAGCAATGTTAACTCCATGAGGCGGTAGACCAATGGAAATATAATATGTCTTTTAGTTTCAACCATCTTCACGGCTAGACTTCCAAGATCATGACAATAATAAAATCATCAACTCTTCGCACATGAAGAATGAAGGTTTCAAGTCGATCCTTTATAGTCGCACGATCAGCGATGGGGAAATCTTTATCTTAGATCTCCACAAATCGAATAATCTTATCTAAATCGAACTTAGATAAGAAGTCACTTGGATCAAGACAAGAAAAGTATACAAGAAACTACAAAGATATCTCATTGAAGTGATGGTCCATCCCTAGGAGTTTGCCGCTCCACGCCTCTCCTCGCTCGCCGCTACTGGCTGCTTGTTAGGGTTAGGAGAGCTGGGGAGGATTGAGGAGGCGTGAGGACTAATAGGCCGGCCGGCCAACCAAACCAGGCCCAATTGAATAAAGCCTACGAGGTCGCTCAGCAAGTTGGCAGCCCCTCCTCGTAGCAACCTCGGTGAACGTCGATGGTTGGTGTTGTGGATACTGATTGCTGGGAGAGGGGGGTTCCGACTAGAGGGGAGATGGGAGGTCCGCCCCTGCCCACAACATTTAAAACTACTTAGGCTAGTTACCCAACACAAAAAAATATATGTTAAGGTCAGTTAACCTAATTATTTTAACCCTCAACCTTTTCTTTAACGATTTCAACCCTGAACCTAATACCATGCACATGTAGAGCAATTTTTTCTTCATGAAGTTTAGATGCTGGTCCATCCTTAAAAATGATTTGACTGACGCGCGGACGGAATCGATCGGCTTATGTAATATTATCGTCAGTACGTCTTTGCACGCTTGCTGCTGACTTTGATGCCCTTGTCAGCTAAATGTATACTCCGACCTGTTTTTGTTTTTGTCGATACTAATGTCGCCTCCCGACATCAATAATGCAGGGAATGGCATCTTGCCCGTAGAAAATGTCACTCCGAATGGTTCTTGTCACAGGCAAAACTGCAGCTAGCGTCGGAGTTTTCAATTAACTATTTTTTCCTCAACATAAACTGCAGTTAATATACTAACAAATCTGGCTGAACAAACCGTGCATTAAAAAAAAAAAAAGTAAGTCCCGGATTGTTGTTGTAGGTAAAAGACCAATTTACCCTTGTTCTCTTTTTTTCTATTGACGCCAAAAGTCAGCATCTTTGGACTCAATTTTGTCCTCTCCCGGGTAAAGCTATGTTTTCCTTAATTTGCTAATTTCTTTTCTTGTAAACCATATTACCAAACCAAACGAATCAGAAAAAAAAAATAGACCCCTTATAAATTTTCATACTCAACCAATCCATACAAATCAGAAAAATAGATGTACAAAGGAAGGATACGCAAACGTTAATAGGAAAATGACACACCAACCAACTACATGAGCTGCCTAGCCAAGGCAAAATGCATATATTCCATAAGGAAAATGACCCGAACAAATTCACCAAAAGCCGCCGCAGTTGCGGACTTTGCAATTGTATGTTTATGCTAACTTTCGGAGAGATACAAATTAATCTCCCGTAAATCTAATAATACTAAATATATTTCCTAGCACACTCCCAACTTGTGTTGTAAAAAAACCTTGCATCTAAGTAAGACCCTGTTGTAACACAATTGTTTCCGAGAACAGATCTGAATATACTTGGTGTTTTGATTTAATCACGTCCGTCTTGCCGTCCCAATTATAACGGATTAATGAATTAATCTCAGGGGCCAGAGGTTAGTTAAAGGTCGCTAACACAAGAGTACTAAACGAAACGTGTCCGTTGAAACGTCAAATTAACTTAGTGGATCAATCGAAAACCGGTAGGCGATCACAACGAGCGGTGACGTGCGCACGCTTGCATGCAACGGCCAACGGATTTACGACTTTGATTCCCCTCCTCCTTGATTTCTTCGCGAGAATCTCAACGCAGGTGAGGTGAGGTGAGCTGAGCTGAACGCGCATGTCACGAGTTAGGTTGTGATGGTGCCGTTCTGCCGCCTTGTCTACGTCTACGCGTCCATTTTGTTACATCTGGAAGGTCGCATCGCATCAATTATGGCTCCATGGAGATGTACATGTCTGACCAGAACACCGGAAGTTGATGTATGGGGTTGGTTGACGACGGTTATAGCATGAAAAAACAATGGATTAACATGGACAATTATTTGTCCCAAGGGTCCAGATGGTAGGAGTAGACCTGTTCAAATATCGAATTGGACATGACGAAATAATAGTAGGATTTGATCTTAGTTCGGATCTACAAAAGCTCCGTCTTGAATGGCTAGACCCAACGCAGTCTGCCAGTCCGGCTCGAGGTAGGCCAAAACCGAAGCCCGACAAAGCCCATAAATAAGATTTTTTTAAATTATTGTTCAGGAGTATACTTGTGTTAGGTAAACTGTTGATCAATTAGTTACAGGGTTATCGACTTCTCATCCTAGTCACTCAGTTATCGTCCATATTCTACAATGTTTCCTCGAGCTGTTTGATCTATTCAGTAAATTTGATATCGCATAAATGGTTGAGCGGACGCTGTACTTGCATAACTAAGGTGGGGACATCAATTGTGTTGTTCCGATATCAATATCAGGATTACATTATTTATTCAGGGAATTATTAGTAGTTGAATCTACTTTGGTTTTAGTAGGCAACTAAGATGGAGACACCTGTTGTGTGACCTGATAATATTCTCTCTCGTGGTATACTGTGTTCATGGTAGAGACCAGCATTTGCACATTAGCTCACTACTTTTTTTCGGAACAAGACCTTGTATCTCATTCATTAATAGGAGCACCTAACATTCGGACGTATGATGAGAGTCTTTTCATTGTACGCTCCCATGCAATAAAAATGAATAATGTGTGCGATAGTTTTTTTCAACGGTCGCAACATATCAAAGAAGAGGCCAGAAACATTTCAAAGAAGCAACAATCAAACGGTGAAGTCTGTAGCTCCATCTTTTCCAGAGGATGAACGCAAACAAAACAAATTTTTCAATGAGGTGCAATAACAAAAATCCAGTAATAAAATTTTCAATGAGGCGCAACATCTCCCATCGTACGCTGCAACAAAAATGAACAACGTGTGCAATATTTTTTTAATGGTCGCAACAAAAAGAACGGGAGGATGCAACATATCAAAACAAAAAGCGGAAACATCTGGAGAACGCGTGCAATATTTTTTTCAAAGGTCGCAACAAAAAAGCTTTGATGGATGCAACATTTTCTCAGTATTTTGTTGCAGCAATCAAAACAAAAAGAGAAAAACATCTGAAAACACCTGTTGCAACATCCTGTGACAACAAATGCAACAAAAATTAGTCAACGTGCAACTAACTCGAGTCACGGCTAGCACACGACCGCGATGGAGGAGGTGGTTGGGCGCGGAGGAGATGGCCCGGGCATGGTGCGGTGGCGACCAGACGCGGGGGCAGCAGGGGCACGACAGAGGCAGTCGGGCGTTGGAAGGCCGTGGCGGCACGCGTGGCGTAGAGCTTGTCGAGCGAGAGGCGGTCGTCATAGTTGGAGAAGACCTTCAGTATGTCATCGTGTCGGTGCGGCCCAGGGTCTTGATGATGTGCTACACCTTGGCGAGCAGCTTCTCCTCGCCGTCCTCCGCCATAGGCTACGCGAGAAACTTGTCGCCCGAAGCCTCTACTAGCAACCTTGCGTGTGGTTTGGGCTAGGGTTTGGTGTTCACACCGTGCGGCCGTGGAGCTCATTCGAGTGGTTGCGGGGAAGGCGCGGTGGTCCGGGCCGACAACGGAGTGGTAACAATGGGTAAAAACTGGCGATGACCTCAGGAGATGAGAAAGAAAGGAAGGGAAAGACGGGTGGTGGATTGGTAGGTGGGGAAAGCATAAATTTAGAAGGCAACGCCGCTCGAGGGAGTAGTTGAGGAACTAAATTTTCACTGACAAGTCGGCGCATGAGCATGCGGACCGTCCAACGTAAATTGTTCAATCGGACGTAAGGGTTGTATCGATATCCTTCATCAATAGTGGAGTAAAATCAAGAAGAAGTCAATTCTCAAGGAATTCGTGCATACAATTAAGCCATGTGCATCCTTGACTACCCCCGGATGCTTGTTTTGCACACATGTGTGCTACCATATTGCATTCATGTCGAGCAAAAGCTGGCTTAAAAAAAATCAAAAACTCCTACTAAACCCCTGGACTTCATTGAGGATAGAGGAAAACTCGGATCAGTGACAGCCATGCTTGTTCCATAGATTCACCTAATTCTGTTGAGTCACATTTTCGATCTCCAACTTTTCAACGCCCCACAAAGAAGCCAATCAATTCGTCACGATCGCATGAGCTTCAACAATGAGAGCATTGGCCATATTGTTGTACCAACTTGCTCTTGTCTGTCGGGTTAAATATGTAAATTTGGACTCTCTGTATATAATACACTAGTTCAGAATCATACTAGTATACACAGTGTGAATATTGATGAATATCATTCCATACACATCGAATTTAAGGATAAACATACTAAGTTTGACAGATAAATAATTGTTATAACTTTATGATCGAGTTTACATTTATTCAAAGCATGCAGGGCTCAAGCATATGCAGGACCCATCGACTTGCCACATGCAACCGACTAGGAACAAAACCTAACGATCGACCTCCTTGTAGTACTCCTCCAAAAAGGTTGTAGACTCTTCCTCTTTGTCAACTGAGTGATGATTATTGCAGTAGTAAGTATATAGAGTACTCAACAAGTTGAACTACATAATGCAAATATATATGATGACTTATTCCAAAGGACATGACTAGTAAGGTTGCTTTTGCATAAAGTGACATTTGCAATTGAATAGAATATGTATAGATCGAAAAGTATAGAGTAATACTACAATAGTAAATAAACAAGAATTTGAACACAAAACTTGCACATAGCCTAATCCATTTTATTCACATAGTCATTCTTCCCAATTTTTATTTTTGAACACTACCCTTTGTGTGAAATCCCTGAGCATGTCCATGATCGCGGATATGGCTATTCAAATAGATTTGATTAACACTCTGCAGAGATTGTATATTTTTTCCACAAGATATAACCAATGATATGGTTCTGATACGTTTTCATGGACGTGCGACCTGGAGGATCATAACGCAAAGCATTTCAGAGATCTTACCCCAGCAATTCGCCCTCCCAATGACACACCTACACCCTTATTCCATACAAAGGGAATATCACAATACAATGAACAGGCGTAAGGGTACACTGTTGGATTTCAAAATGGGAATCGTTCATGATGTGGATCGTACACACCACACCACACCCTCCACTCTACACTCAGTTTAGCTTACTTCGTTAGGAAGCCAACATTGAAACTTAGTAACTTACTAAGCCAAAATTTTCCCATTAGAGCATGTGGTTGTACGATTGTAACTTAGTTCAATGACGTACAAAGTTAAGTTCTTAATTGTCCAGGGCAAGACTATCCAATGCACTAAGTTTACACATAGAATCATATAATTCGATACATAGTCCACAACGCATAGTTTAACATTAAGTCTTGCCACTTGCCCCTAGTCTAAATTATTTTCCCACACAGTTGATAATTGTGCAACACATTCCACACATATGTGATAACACATGACACCAAGATTCACAAAGACATTCCATAATCCATTAATGACGTGTAAAGTTGCATTTCAAAGTGATATCAATAACCCGTTGCAAAGCTATGCATACCAGTCGTGTCTAACAAACACACATTGGTGCTATAATAATCACCAACTAGTATTATCTAGCCTAGTATGACAAATGGTCATGGCATGCAATCATCAAGATGAATAAAATGACAAATAGGTGACATAACTATCCCTCTGAAATAATAAACATTTGATAATTTAAAGTAGCATTCAATAGTTTAAAACAAGGTAGTTTTGTAAAACTGGGTTCAATATGATCAATATCCAACTTGCCTTATAAAAGGTTCTCGTCTTGGTCTTGATCAACTTCGACTCCTTCGTACACTCTTGGTGTCTCAACGTCTATCCGCAAAAGGCAACAGAAATAAAATAAATAAATAAATAACAATGAAATAAACTCCAAAAATTATAATAAAAATCTAGGAAGGTATGGTTTAATTTTAGATGCATTTAGAAACTTGAATGAGCTCAATCAAAGTTTGTACGAGGGAGAACAAGCTTTTAGAAGTGGCTCAGGTTGAATAAATCGAGAAAATAACAAAGGAGAGAGAAAAAAGACTGACATGTGGGGTTAGGGGATTATTCTGTGAATCTTTATTTTCGAAAAAAGGCTGAGGGACTGACATGTGAGCTCCATGATCTGTAGACCGGGTTCATGTGTCTCGCTGATGGGTTCATGGTGAAATTGATATACATAACAATACTAACTTGTGGGACCCACGTGGCATAGGCTCGGCTTATGATGGACTAGGTCCATGCAGTTTGGATCTAGGGTTTGGGGTGATGCGGTGGTGATGCTGACGTGGTGCACACGTGGCACCGAGGTGGCAGTTGTGGTTGGCTCCGGCGAGGGCACTGTGTGGCGGTACTCTCCGATGAGGCAACGACGACGACAGAAGACGGCGTGGACCCGGATCTAGACAAGGACGCTAGGGTGAGGCGGACGGGACGTGCACGGGGACCGATGGTCATCAGAGAAGACTGATGGCGAGGAAGAAGTGGCGGTGACAGCATGGGTCTCGGCGAAGTCCACGATGCGACGAGCTCTGATTGAATCTACACGGAGGACAAGGAAGAGGAGGACGAGACAATCCTGTTTGTGGTAACAGTGAAGCCAGGGGCTCACCAATGGCGGTGGTGGACGGCGATGAAGATCTACATTAAATCTTTTTACCGCCCCTTAATCCATAAAAAATAGTTTTGGATTTAGTTGATGGCCAGGTTAATCACATTAAATCATTTTATATTTGGAAAATTCTTGGTTAAGCTGTAATTAAGTGAGGAAAAATGACACAACTTTTTAGAGAACCTAATCTGCCCAAAGCGATTTTGAAACTAAAAAATTGGGACATTACAATGCCCACCATGAAAGTAGTTGTTGAGTCATGTGCCACAGAGCCTGACGCTCCTTGGTCCTCCTTAGCACAGAACGCTCATCAACATTTATTTTATGGGTGCAATTACATTTCGGACGTACAATGGGAAGTCTTCCATCGTGCGTCCGATTGCAACATTTTTTTCCACGAGCGTAACAGTTTTTCAGCGGGTTGCAACAATTTTTTCAAGGACACAACAAGAACACTCGAAAAGACCAAACACCTTTGAAAAATCCGATGCAACACAAGGAAAAGAACGAGTGCAATAGTTTTTTCAACAGTCGCAACATTTTTTAACGCTTAAAACATTTTTTTTCAATGAACGCAACATTTTTTTAATGGTCGCAATATTTTTTTCAACGGTCGCAATATTTTTCCAAAACATTTGCAGCAACCAACATATCGCAACATCCCGTGTAACAAGCTGCAACAATTCATTTAAAGGTTTGTAACACTGCAACAAATAGAAGGCAACATCAACAAACACAACAAAAATCTTTAGTACAAACTTTGCAACATTATGAAACACTTTTTGCAATATTTTCATAAAAGAGCTACAACACATTAAAGAGAAGTCTGCAACAACCTACTTCGGTGGTCGTGGGAGTCGACCACCATTAAAATATAGGTTCAAAATGATCAAATGAATGTGAGTTGCCTCCTTACTTAAAGTCTTCTATTAACTCGTCTTGTTTGACTTTTTTCGAAGCTTGGTCATCGAACTCGAGACCTAACGCAACATAAAATAATCCAAATAAAAATTCAGGTTCAACAATGAATGAGCTGGGAACAACATGCAAGTAAAATAAAATCCAAAAAATAATTAAAAGAGAAAGGTGACGTGGTGAATAGAATTTAATGGGTGCTTGATCGAGCTGAACGGAGTTGAAAATGAGATTCATGGGCTCGGAAATGGTCAAAATTGATATATTATGTCAAAAATGGGTTTAGGTGAATAGTGTTGGGCTTGATAAATAGTGTTAGATTTGTACTGTTCATAGCAGGTTAGGGTTACAAATAGTAACAGGATGTGTTAGAATAGTGTTGGGTTGGATCATGAACAGTGTTGGGCCAAGCCCAACACCTAGCTGGGCCTCGGGCCAACTAGGCCAGGCCTAAAGGCCCAACTTTGGGCAGCTTGAGCTGCGCTCGGCTTTGAGCCAGAGCACGCTCTAGCTCACCCATTGTGGCCGTGGCTCGGGATGGGGCGGCGTCGGTTGTGATGCAAGGCGGAGGCGAGAGGAAGAAGGCGGTGTTTGGTGGTGCTCGTCAAATTGGTCAGGGCTTGAGCACTAGTGATCGAAGGGGGTTTCGGTGGTGGTGAAGGTGAGGTGGGGGAAGCTCTGTGGCGGTTTGGGGACGGTGGCTGTGCATGGCATGGTGGTGGAGCTCGGTGTCGGCGAGCTGGCAGCGGGGATAGGGGCGGAAAGGTTTGGGGTGATGAGGCGGAGCCGGTGACTGGGTTGGGAGGAAAGGGGATGGGTGGTAGCAGCGAATTTGCCTCCAGGCTCGCTGGGGAAGAAGGGAGGTGGCGGCGAAATTGAAGAAGATGGTCTGAGTTGGAGGAGAAAGGAAGTGTTGGTATGGGTGGTGAATATTACGCGAACTGGAGGGGCTTTTATAGCCCAAGTAAGACAGTGGCAGCTGTGGCCGGGCAAGGTGCGTGCGGCGCATGTCGACGAGGTGGACGGTGGGGCGTAATCGGCGACGTGCGGGGGCAAGGTGGCAGTGCAGCGACGTCGGGGTGGCGAGGTTGTTTCACTGGTGCGAAGTGATGCGTTGGCGAGGCTAGGCGCGGCAAGTGCCGCACAGTGGCAGGCGCAAGAGGGGGGAGGGCCATGGAGCGCGGTGTGGTGATGGCGCGTGGCGATTGGAGTTTGCTCCCGCAATGATGGTGAGGCGAGGTGGCGCAGGAGGTGGCAGTCACTGGTGTGGCTTTAGCGCGAAGCGGGGCTGCGAGCGGCGGTCGGGACGATGGCCACTAGTGCAACACGGGGCAGAAGCGAGTAGGGCGATGGCGGCTTTGGAAAAATCCATTTTTGGGTGGGGAAAACGGGAAGACGAAATGGTGAGGG
This sequence comes from Hsuehochloa calcarea, assembly GCA_036346395.1. NCBI lineage: Eukaryota > Viridiplantae > Streptophyta > Magnoliopsida > Poales > Poaceae > Hsuehochloa > Hsuehochloa calcarea. The sequence continues at coordinate 39,647,383 of CM070610.1, read as the reverse complement.
GTTTCCGAATCGGAAAAGATTTCAAAATCAAGCCAAAAATCCAAGAAAAATTGAAACTTTGAAACTTTTGGGTTGTTTCACATGTCTCTCAACTTCCTATTCCCATACATCCTCCTCTGGTCTTCCCAAAGGAATGTGAAGAATAAACCGTGCATCCGGTGTAAAGAAATTGCCCTTCGTGGCAGCTACACTCCAGGAAGCATATTGGTATCGAGCAGATCAAATACCTAAGGGCATTCCCGATAGCTTGATACTATAGCCTGTTAATAGGGCAGATAGAATGATTAGATGAGATTTTAGATACAACCAATGCAATAGTTTGTTACTAAAGTTTGTATTTAGATTAGAGAGAATGACTAGTTTGGAAAAAGATGACCCCACTAATTTCTTAATTTGCTAAAGAGACTTGATGCTTGCATGAGTATCAAGTTCTCTCTCTCTCTCCTCCAAGTCCCACCTCATAAAAAAAAAGTGATATAGCATTGGCTAAGTAAAGTAAATTTGCTTGTTGGAAGTGCCTTATGTCTGCCCACACATCAATTGAAGTGTCGTTTTTTATCAATCCTCCATGCAAGACCGATCAACCACCAAGGATAGCTTTCCAAGTACGAGAGGATAATATATAAAATATATACTTTGGATATATGAAAATGATAATGGCCGGTGGGGGACACCCCACGGGTTAAATCTTGTAACCATGTTCTTCTTTGCTAGTTAATGAAAAGACGTGAGTTCTCCTACGCATCTTAGACAAAATGATAAGAGGAATTTTTTCATAAAAGATATATATTTGTAATATTACAATTTATAACCTCTTTCGAATATACAAAAATAAAATTTAATGCTCCATATTGCACCTCAATTACTTTGAAAAGTAAAAAAGACAATTTTTTTTTTAAAAAAAAACTGAAGTGATAATATCAACAATTGGGGGGGGGGTACGCTTCAGGACTGCTGCATAGATTCCAACAAGAGTTGCCAAATGGGCTGCTGCTCCCTCGACTAAACCATGCATCATAAACTGTTTGTAAGTTTATAGGAATTAACTACAGAAATATTTCTTGATAGACCTATGTTGTGATGGAAATTCTTACTTTATCACACCTCCATAAACTTTCATGACAAAGTTCCAAGTTCAAATTGAACTTTTGTTGGGAGCAATAAAAAAGAAATTCCTGATAAAGTGTATGTTAAAAGAAACATTAAAAAGTAATTGACAAAAGTTACTATTTATAGCAAACTTTTTTGTTTTTTGTTTCTCCTAGTAGTTTTTTTAGTTATACTTAAAATTTTAAAAGGTTAATGTAACACTTCATAGATTTTCCAACTTCATCCCTCCCTTTTTTTTTTTGCAATTTATCATTTTTTTTTTTGCAATTACAACGAAGACACACACGCGCACACACCACCAGTCACACACACCACATGCACACAACAACACGAGTGCTCAAGTCTTCTATACAGGAATTCATGCAATAGGTAATTAACCAATAAAACAAATCAATTAACATAATGCTCAAATTGTTTTTATTTTTGCTCTCAAATATTGGGTTGCTCAAGCATGAAGCAAGGCCTCCTCGCCACTAATGGCCTAGTCTAATCACAGATTATGAATGACAATTTCCAAGAAATATGCTAGGTTTTGAGCTCTAACACATACCATTTGAATCAATTTACAACTAGCAATTTAAAATCACAATTAATTGCCATAGCAAAAGTAATCAAAACAGTATATTGAGATTAACATAAGGATTAAAGACAATGACAACTAGCTCAAAGCCTAGCTTATGACTCTAAATTGTCACACCAATCTCACTATGAGCACTTATCAATCCCACAATCTATTATGCAAAATCACACAATGCTAGTGCTACTAAAAATAAAAAAGATATAAGCTGACAATACACTAGCATGGCACACTAAGCAAAATAGACATTCAAAGTTTGAAGAAAGCTCACATCATTGATGCACTCAAAGCCACCAAGAAGTCAAGACAAGGCGTGTCGGCGACACTGTCCTAGAAAACCTATCATCATTTGCTATGCCACAACAGTGTCAGTGTGGTCCTCTGAGATACAATGCTCTTCTCCAACAATTAGGGACACTAGATCGCAGAGTCGAAGTCTAGGAAGTGTCACACAAGACAATAGAACAGATCACACACAGGCCAAGTGCACAAACAAAGCAACCACACACCAAAATCACAAACCGAACACGACTACGATCACCAACCACACCGAATCACATACAAGCCTCACCTGAGAGATGAGCTCCAACGATTCGGTGAAGTCACCGAATGGAACACCCTTTGCCCTACCTCCACTGCTCTGCCACCACCAAGAGCCCACCCACCTGTCTAGTTCTCCTAGAGGAGAAGGCAAACTGGCATGCAGGTCGACGGTGGAGAGAAGCCAAGTCATCTCCGCTGACACAGAGGTCAACGAAAGAAGCCGGGTCATGTAGATCGATAAGGGGGAAGGAAGAAGCTCTCATTTTTTCTATGTCACCAAGGAAGAGGAGGAGACTCGGTATAAGGAGAAGAGCCAAGGCGGCGTTGCCGAACGGCCACCGCAAGATCCGCAAGCATGGCGTGGAGATCAGATAGGCGACATCGTCTCCCTCCTTCTCTCTCAGTCGGGATGAGGCCGAGAGAAAATATCCTCTCTCTCTATCTCTCTCTCTCAACCAAATGGATGAGGAGAATCTTATCTCTTCCCTCTCTCAATGGCAAGTGGGTCCCACGAATTCAGATGGGAAATTATGAGAAAGCCCGTAGCACTAGAAAGACAGAGGTTACTGATAAATTCCTACTAAAGGGCACGTGCGTGTGCGTAAAGGTGAGCACAAGTATTTGAATTTTGACGGGTGAAGTCGTACATTCACAATTTCATTACCCACCAAGAGAATTTAAACCTTGGTGGATGTAGTCGTCGATGGCGGCCGCGTCCAGAACAATGCCGACACCGTGCACGCACGGCGACGGTGACACACAGAATAAAGGCCTGCAGCTATAGTTGTGGGCGAGAATCATAGCGACTCGAGCGCACGAGAAAAGTTATCTTGATTTGAGGCGTGACTTGGAGTTTGCGGTGGGTGACCAGGTGCTCTTGAGAGTGTCTCCCACTAAAGGTATTGTTTGATTCGGTACCAAAGGAAAGCTTAGCCCGAGGTACGTTGGACCGTTCCCGATTATTGCAAGAATTGGAAAGTTAGCCTACCGCTTGGATCTTCCTGAGTCCATGCGTGGAGTTCTAATGTGTTTCATGTCTCGATCTTTGAGAAAATTTTTGAGAGATCCAGAGCATAAGATTTCATTAGAGCCGTTGACTATTGAGCAAGACCTCACAGTTGAGTCGCGTCCGGCGCGCATTCTGGAGAGGTCGGAGCGAGTGCGGAGGCACAAGACGTTGGTATACGTTAAGGTGCTGTGGACGCATCAGTCTGAGAGAGAGGCGACTTGGGAGTTGGAGTCTCGCATGCGCGAGCAATATCCGGAGTTGTTCACGTCGGGTACGTGTTGTTTTGTTGTTTAATTTCAGCTGTGCAGTTTTTCTTTGAGTAGAACGGCGATGTAGAATTCGGGGTCGAATTCCGTTAAGGGGGGTAGAATGTAATACCCTGAAAATAATATTAATAATCGCGTCTTAATGGTCGGAGAGTAATTAATTTAATAGTAACAATAAATAATTAATTAAAACCGTCTTAAGGGCTTTTGCGTAATTAAATAAAAAGATTTTGTGAAGAATAGATTATTTTCGGAATTTTCTGAGCTATATAAATAGTGTGGATTTTCTTAAAACCCTAGCCTTTCTTTTCTTTTTCCCACCCTAGCCGCCGATTGCTTTTCTTTCTTTCTGTCTTGTAGCCCTCTCTTTGTGTTGCTTGCTTGTTTGCTTCTGCTTATGCCAAGACGCCATCCGCCGCCGTCTTACTGCCACAAAGCCAATTCTTCTTGCCGAGCTCAGAAGTCTTGCTTAGTGCCTTTGCTATTTTCTCTGCTTCTTGTCCTCGAGCCGAGCCAAGCGCCTTGTAGAAGCGATCGCTGGGCAGGCTGTAATCACCGAGAGGTGTCTTTGCCTTCTTTGTCTTTGCCGATCGACATTGCTGCCATTCTTTGTTTCGCTTCGCCACTGCCGTGCGCCCCTTGGTAGTGAGCATTTGTTGGTTAGTGCCGCTCATTACTGCTCATTGATGTTTGGCCTCGTGTGAGTGCTCACGTCACGTGATTGCGCTGCCATAATTTCTTTAGGCTGTCTACTGCTAGGATTAGCTAATTGCTTTAGGTTCTAGTAGTGTTGTAATTAGAGTAGGTTCTATAGTTTTAATCAAAGTGCCGATTAATAGATCTACTTATTACGCTGTTCCGTTGAATGATTTATTCGGATATCGTAATGGCGAATTTTGGAAATCTCATCTACTAGTTAATTGTAGATAATTTCGATATCTGTCTATAGCATGTTTAATCATGTCGATCGGACAAGCAGAATTTGAGTTATGATTTTGAGAAGGCCGCTGTTTTTACGGTTGTCGTTATTCGGCGCTGTTTTGGTAGACTGAAGATTAAAAATAGTAAATAGACTAATTAGAGTTTTTGATCTACATGAAAGTTGTAGATAATTGTCCAATGGTTCTGTAGAATCTGAGAACGCGTATTTTGGTTGAGTAGAACAAAAGTTATGAAATTAGGAAGACTGCTGTTCCGAAGCGGACAGACCGATTTTCTGGGTTAAATACGGAGGGTTAGATGATTTAATTAGAAGTCTTCGTAATCTAAGAAAAGGTGGATAATTTTATAAAGAATCCAGAATGGGGTGGTTTGTGGTGATCGGACTTTCGAGTCAAAAGTTACGCTTTTTTTAGTAACCGGTCAGCTATGGGTAACTAGTCGGTACCGGAGTAATGTGGTATAATTGGGGACGTGTAGGAGCGAAGTGTATTGATTGCTATTCTTGTTGCTGTAATTTGTATTGAAGTTGGTGTATTTAATATAGGAGAGGCGTCGTGCTTGTTGCCGTCTTCTAATCAAATCGTGCGTCGCAACTAGTAAAGGCAAGTGCATGGTAGACAGCGATCAATGATTGATCACTGTTTTCTTTATCTTCTATTACCATTATTGTTGTGCTTTTATTTTGTTTAGTTGCAAGCAATGGAATGGTATGAATTTATATTGTTAATGGACATGATGAAAAGTTGGATATGATGTTTATGATGGAGTTTGCATGTTTGCATTCATAAGCATCTTTGCATAAGAGAAGGTGATCTTGATGATCACAACTCCACGGGAGTGGAGGAGGTCCCCGATCCTTATGGAGGAACGGGCTTGAGAGTGAATGTTGTCGCGAGCATTCACTCACGCTATACGGTATCTGTGAAAGAAGTGCATGTGGACATGTAGAATAGATTTGCATTGATACATGAAATTAATTGATGAGGATACTAATGGAAGTACCTGTGATGATAATGAAGTTATTGAATGCTGATGATTTATTACTGTTCGTTGTATATCGATGTGTTTGCTGAGTCGTGGACTCACCCTTGCTCTATTGTTGTCTTTAGGTGATCTTCGAGGATGCCGTGGCGAGAGCGAGTAGAGCACATGGACATCACATGATCATTCGCCATGATAATCTTTTCATTCAGTATTGGTTTACACTTGGACATGTTAGTTATTGAATAATGTTTAGGATATCATTTGGACTAGACTAGTTGCTTTAGTAATTTGGATTCATTGGTTGATGCTGCTTTGGATTATTTGCCTGGTTTTATTCCCCTTGCCTATTGTTTATCGTTTGATCCATATTTATACATGTTCGTTTGTGATCCTTGGATATGATTATTGTTGTTCTCTTGCTGAAATTTTATAGTGTGTCAATAATTATTAGTTTAAAGTGTAGTGTGGTGGCATTCTAGGCTCAGTGTTGGGCTGGGGTGTTACAAGCGGCCGACACCGGTGCACGGCACGGCGACGGTGACACACAGAATAAAGGCCCTGCAGCTATAGTTGTGGGCTGTAAATAATGTAGTTGGATACAACATTCCTCCCGATGCAAGTTTAGAAACGGCTGATGTAGGAGCATGGTGAGTAAGCCTTAGGAAACGAGAGAAGCAACAACATATATACAGTTCGGCTCCTGTCTGCAGGCCAGCTCCGTGCTTACCGCGTGAAGATTATGCGCATACCAGCGCCAGGCAGTTCGGCGCTGACCCGCTACTGACTTGGCGCTATTGTCCAACGTGTCGTTTACTTCAGCGCCATACACCTTGGCGCTGAGATCGATGTTAAAACTCAGCATCGTTCGCACTGACGCTGAAAAAAAAGGGTTATTCCTAAAATTAGTTTCTAGTAGGGTCTATTTTGTAAATAAAATAGAAAAAGGGCCAAAATGAGAAGAAGAAAAGTAGAGAATGTGAAAATTTCGTTCATTCAATCGATAGCATCTTCTGTGATACAGAACGCCTTTTTAACCTATTTCTTCTCACAACAACTAGACGCCTGATAGATATTTTTTTTTTCATTAAACATAGATTTAGTGATGTGTATGTGTATAGTAGTGGTTAAAGAAAATCAAGTTTTCGGTATATTAAATAGCTTTGTCTGTAAGTATGTAGTGAAAATGGAGTATATTATCATATATCTTGTATAGCTAGTCGTCACTACTGTCAAATCTACCTGGCCTGGTAGGAAAAAAGGAAGTATAGTCCAAGATCAGTTATGTTTGCTAATATGCTTATTAAAAGTGGTGTTCTAAGCACTAAAAGTAGAAATATGTTGGTATCTCTGTAAAAGTTTCGCTAATTCGAGTTAAGCTGTGAGACCCCGGTTTATTGGGCTTGTAATGCTTAGTCACCGATTGACCCTAGCATCACAAATCGAATAAACCGAGACTCGAGACATGTATACTTCCCAGAAATGCAGTATACACACCTCTTTACAAAATTCATGCATCAATTCCATTCATTCACATAGAACCGAAGCAAAGCAACAAACCAGATTGACAATATAAATAAAGGATAGTTGTTACAAAAGAGAGGCCGACCGGCCAAAGGACAAATACGTAAATAAATTTAACAGTGGAAGCAAAAGTGCCATAAGATGGCCATAAACCAAAAGAGCCAATCAGTGTGCCTTTAACCCACAAGGCAACCGACCGGACCGCCAAGCTAGTCGTCGAATCCACAGCACATCTCACAAAAGTGAGGCCCTTGGGGCTCACCTTCTTCCCCTGCAAACAAAAGCAGCCGGCAAAAGCCGGTGAGTACTTTGAATGTACTCGCAAGACTTACAGATGGTGTAACAAACCTGTACATATGCTACATGCAAGCTCATTGAAGTGGAGGCTGTATGTTTTATTTTAGCATAAAGCAAGTTTCCATTTGCAATAAGGTAATAGATTGAAAGCAATTTAACAAATCTGTTTTTAATGTTCAAATAATCGCAAAAGACAACAATATAACAATGAATAGGGAACATCAACAATCACGAAGTGACCACGACCGATGGTCACCACAACAATAGCATGAATTACCCATTCATACCACCCATGACATATTTTAGTTTAAAAGGTCGAAGTCTAACTCTTGCAAAACCTAACCAAGCGTGTCCATAACCTAGAACGAGGCTATTCGAATAGTTTTATCCCTGCAGGGTGTACCAATTTCCCCACACGCCAGACCGCCTTTTTGCCAAGCTATTAAGCACACTTCCTTAGGTATGCTTAAGCACGGCTAAGTCTTCTGAGGCAGTTCCAATATTGTGAATTATTCACGAGCGCCGTATGGATAGAAACCCATACGTTGTGTCGAGTCATCGTAAAGCCTTGGTCAACTACCCTTCGGGTAAAGCCTTGGACAACTACGACGCTCCTCGAGGTGGAGAGCCTACCGGAATCTCCACCACCGCACACCCAACACAAGAACACGACCACATATCATGCTTCACACAACACACACAACCCCTCCTGCGACTCGGAGATAACCCACGCCAAAGTACTAAGTCAAGAGAGGTCCCATATCCCTCTCGCGTGGTTAGTACGCCAAAAATACTTGGAGAGTGTGACACAAGATGTTCGGTCCTTGTTGACTTAGGCAAGACAACCACAAACCCAATAACCCACCATCCGACCACTTGCCCAAGTCCAAATCAGTTTTCCATTTTCAGGTTTTGACTTTACAAAATAACAAAGCACAAGTGCTGGTCGTAATGACCTAATAAGTAATGTGATCAAGATCATCGACTACAATCGGCGATCGCCCAGTACTACCAGAACTAAGCATTTCTAAGCAATTTCAAATCGAGAGCTACTAAGCGACCAGAGTCCATCCATCGAACTCCGACCACAGCCAATAACCTAAGCTCATGGCAGCAGGGGCACGACAGAGGCAGTCGGGCGTTGGAAGGCCGCGGCGGCACGCGTGGCGTAGAGCTTGTCGAGCGAGAGGCGGTCGTCATAGTTGGAGAAGACCTTCAGTATGTCATCGTGTCGGTGCGGCCCAGGGTCTTGATGATGTGCTACACCTTGGCGAGCAGCTTCTCCTCGCCGTCCTCCGCCATAGGCTACGCGAGAAACTTGTCGCCCGAAGCCTCTACTAGCAACCTTGCGTGTGGTTTGGGCTAGGGTTTGGTGTTCACACCGTGCGGCCGTGGAGCTCATTCGAGTGGTTGCGGGGGGAAGACGCGGTGGTGGTCTGGCTGACAGCGAGTGGTAACAATGGGTAAAAACTGGCGATGACCTCAGGAGATGAGAAAGAAAGGAAGGGAAAGACGGGTGGTGGATTGGTAGGTGGGGAAAGCATAAATTTAGAAGGCAACGCCGCTCGAGGGAGTAGTTGAGGAACTAAATTTTCACTGACAAGTCGGGGCATGAGCATGCGGACCGTCCAACGTAAATTGTTCAATCGGACGTAAGGGTTGTATCGATATCCTTCATCAATAGTGGAGTAAAATCAAGAAGAAGTCAATTCTCAAGGAATTCGTGCATACAATTAAGCCATGTGCATCCTTGACTACCCCCGGATGCTTGTTTTGCACACATGTGTGCTACCATATTGCATTCATGTCGAGCAAAAGCTGGCTTAAAAAATCAAAAACTCCTACTAAACCCCTGGACTTCATTGAGGATAGAGGAAAACTCGGATCAGTGACAGCCATGCTTGTTCCATAGATTCACCTAATTCTGTTGAGTCACATTTTCGATCTCCAACTTTTCAACGCCCCACAAAGAAGCCAACTGAATTCCGTCACGGACTGCATGAGCTTCAACAATGAGAGCATTGGCCATATTGTTGTACCAACTTGCTCTTGTCTGTCGGGTTAAATATGTAAATTTGGACTCTCTGTATATAATACACTAGTTCAGAATCATACTAGTATACACAGTGTGAATATTGATGAATATCATTCCATACACATCGAATTTAAGGATAAACATACTAAGTTTGACAGATAAATAATTGTTATAACTTTATGATCGAGTTTACATTTATTCAGCATGCAGGGCTCAAGCATATGCAGGACCCATCGACTTGCCACATGCAACCGACTAGGAACAAAACCTAACGATCGACCTCCTTGTAGTACTCCTCCAAAAAGGTTGTAGACTCTTCCTCTTTGTCAACTGAGTGATGATTATTGCAGTAGTAAGTATATAGAGTACTCAACAAGTTGAACTACATAATGCAAATATATATGATGACTTATTCCAAAGGACATGACTAGTAAGGTTGCTTTTGCATAAAGTGACATTTGCAATTGAATAGAATATGTATAGATCGAAAAGTATAGAGTAATACTACAATAGTAAATAAACAAGAATTTGAACACAAAACTTGCACATAGCCTAATCCATTTTATTCACATAGTCATTCTTCCCAATTTTTATTTTTGAACACTACCCTTTGTGTGAAATCCCTGAGCATGTCCATGATCGCGGATATGGCTATTCAAATAGATTTGATTAACACTCTGCAGAGATTGTATATTTTTCCACAAGATATAACCAATGATATGGTTACGTCGTTTTCATGGGCGTGCGACACGGAGGATCATAACGCAAAGCATTTGTAGATCTTACCCGACAATTCGCCTCCCAATGACACACCTACACCCTTATTCCATACAAAGGAATATCACAATACAATGAACAGGCGTAAGGGTACACTGTTGGATTTCAAAATGGGAATCGTTCATGATGTGGATCGTACACACCACACCACACCCTCCACTCTACACTCAGTTTAGCTTACTTCGTTAGGAAGCCAACATTGAAACTTAGTAACTTACTAAGCCAAAATTTTCCCATTAGAGCATGTGGTTGTACGATTGTAACTTAGTTCAATGACGTACAAAGTTAAGTTCTTAATTGTCCAGGGCAAGACTATCCAATGCACTAAGTTTACACATAGAATCATATAATTCGATACATAGTCCACAACGCATAGTTTAACATTAAGTCTTGCCACTTGCCCCTAGTCTAAATTATTTTCCCACACAGTTGATAATTGTGCAACACATTCCACACATATGTGATAACACATGACACCAAGATTCACAAAGACATTCCATAATCCATTAATGACGTGTAAAGTTGCATTTCAAAGTGATATCAATAACCCGTTGCAAAGCTATGCATACCAGTCGTGTCTAACAAACACACATTGGTGCTATAATAATCACCAACTAGTATTATCTAGCCTAGTATGACAAATGGTCATGGCATGCAATCATCAAGATGAATAAAATGACAAATAGGTGACATAACTATCCCTCTGAAATAATAAACATTTGATAATTTAAAGTAGCATTCAATAGTTTAAAACAAGGTAGTTTTGTAAAACTGGGTTCAATATGATCAATATCCAACTTGCCTTATAAAAGGTTCTCGTCTTGGTCTTGATCAACCGACTCCTTCATTACACTCTTGGTGTCTCAACGTCTATCCGCAAAAGGCAACAGAAATAAAATAAATAAATAAATAACAATGAAATAAACTCCAAAAATTATAATAAAAATCTAGGAAGGTATGGTTTAATTTTAGATGCATTTAGAAACTTGAATGAGCTCAATCAAAGTTTGTACGAGGAGAACAAGCTTTTAGAAGTGGCTCAAAGTTGAATAAATCGAGAAAATAACAAAGGAGAGAGAAAAAAAGACTGACATGTGGGGTTAGGGGATTATTCTGTGAATCTTTATTTTGAAAAAGGTGAGGGATGACATGTGAGCTCCATGATCTGTAGACCGGGTTCATGTGTCTCGCTGATGGGTTCATGGTGAAATTGATATACATAACAATACTAACTTGTGGGACCCACGTGGCATAGGCTCGGCTTATGATGGACTAGGTCCATGCAGTTTGGATCTAGGGTTTGGGGTGATGCGGTGGTGATGCTGACGTGGTGCACACGTGGCACCGAGGTGGCAGTTGTGGTTGGCTCCGGCGAGGGCACTGTGTGGCGGTACTCTCCGATGAGGCAACGACGACGACAGAAGACGGCGTGGACCCGGATCTAGACAAGGACGCTAGGGTGAGGCGGACGGGACGTGCACGGGGACCGATGGTCATCAGAGAAGACTGATGGCGAGGAAGAAGTGGCGGTGACAGCATGGGTCTCGGCGAAGTCCACGATGCGACGAGCTCTGATTGAATCTACACGGAGGACAAGGAAGAGGAGGACGAGACAATCCTGTTTGTGGTAACAGTGAAGCCAGGGGCTCACCAACGGCGGTGGTGGACGGCGATGAAGATCTACATTAAATCTTTTTACCGCCCCCTTAATCCATAAAAAATAGTTTTGGATTTAGTTGATGGCCAGGTTAATCACATTAAATCATTTTATATTTGGAAAATTCTTGGTTAAGCTGTAATTAAGTGAGGAAAAATGACACAACTTTTTAGAGAACCTAATCTGCCCAAAGCGATTTTGAAACTAAAAAATTGGGACATTACAATGCCCACCATGAAAGTAGTTGTTGAGTCATGTGCCACAGAGCCTGACGCTCCTTGGTCCTCCTTAGCACAGAACGCTCATCAACATTTATTTTATGGGTGCAATTACAGCTCGGACGTACAATGGGAAGTCTTCCATCGTACGTTCCGATTGCAACATTTTTTTTTCCACGAGCGTAACAGTTTTTTCAACGGGTTGCAACAATTTTTTTCAAGGACACAACAAGAACACTACGAAAAAGACCAAACACACTGAAAAATCCGATGCAACACAAGGAAAAGAACGAGTGCAATAGTTTTTTCAACAGTCGCAACATTTTTTAACGCTTAAAACATTTTTTTTCAATGAACGCAACATTTTTTTAATGGTCGCAATATTTTTTTCAACGGTCGCAATATTTTTCCAAAACATTTGCAGCAACCAACATATCGCAACATCCCGTGTAACAAGCTGCAACAATTCATTTAAAGGTTTGTAACACTGCAACAAATAGAAGGCAACATCAACAAACACAACAAAAATCTTTAGTACAAACTTTGCAACATTATGAAACACTTTTTGCAATATTTTCATAAAAGAGCTACAACACATTAAAGAGAAGTCTGCAACAACCTACTTCGGTGGTCGTGGGAGTCGACCACCATTAAAATATAGGTTCAAAATGATCAAATGAATGTGAGTTGCCTCCTTACTTAAAGTCTTCTATTAACTCGTCTTGTTTGACTTTTTTCGAAGCTTGGTCATCGAACTCGAGACCTAACGCAACATAAAATAATCCAAATAAAAATTCAGGTTCAACAATGAATGAGCTGGGAACAACATGCAAGTAAAATAAAATCCAAAAAATAATTAAAAGAGAAAGGTGACGTGGTGAATAGAATTTAATGGGTGCTTGATCGAGCTGAACGGAGTTGAAAATGAGATTCATGGGCTCGGAAATGGTCAAAATTGATATATTATGTCAAAAATGGGTTTAGGTGAATAGTGTTGGGCTTGATAAATAGTGTTAGATTTGTACTGTTCATAGCAGGTTAGGGTTACAAATAGTAACAGGATGGGTTAGAATAGTGTTGGGTTGGATCATGAACAGTGTTGGGCCAAGCCCAACACCTAGCTGGGCCTCGGGCCAACTGGGCCAGGCCTAAAGGCCCAACTTTGGGCAGCTTGAGCTGCGCTCGGCTTTGAGCCAGAGCACGCTCTAGCTCACCCGAGCTGGCGGCCGTGGCTCGGGGATGGGGCGACGTCGGTTGTGATGCAAGGCCGGGCAGAGGAAGAAGGCGGCGGTGTTTCGGTGGTGCTCTGGTCAAATTGGTCAGGGCTTGAGCACTAGTGATCGAAGGGGGTTTCGGTGGTGGTGAAGGTGAGGTGGGGGAAGCTCTGTGGCGGTTTGGGGACGGTGGCTGTGCATGGCATGGTGGTGGAGCTCGGTGTCGGCGAGCTGGCAGCGGGGATAGGGGCGGAAAGGTTTGGGGTGATGAGGCGGAGCCGGTGACTGGGTTGGGAGGAAAGGGGATGGGTGGTAGCAGCGAATTTGCCTCCAGGCTCGCTGGGGAAGAAGGGAGGTGGCGGCGAAATTGAAGAAGATGGTCTGAGTTGGAGGAGAAAGGAAGTGTTGGTATGGGTGGTGAATATTACGCGAACTGGAGGGGCTTTTATAGCCCAAGTAAGACAGTGGCAGCTGTGGCCGGGCAAGGTGCGTGCGGCGCATGTCGACGAGGTGGACGGTGGGGCGTAATCGGCGACGTGCGGGGGCAAGGTGGCATTGCAGCGACGTCGGGGTGGCGAGGTTGTTTCACTGGTGCGAAGTGATGCGTTGGCGAGGCTAGGCGCGGCAAGTGCTGCACGGTGAGCAGGCGCAAGAGGGGGGAGGGCCATGGAGCGCGGTGTGGTGATGGCGCGTGGCAATTGGAGTTTGCTCCCGCAATGATGGTGAGGCGAGGTGGCGCAGGAGGTGGCAGTCACTGGTGTGGCTTTAGCGCGAAGCGGGGCTGCGAGCGGCGGTCGGGACGATGGCCACTGGTGCAACACGGGGCAGAAGCGAGTAGGGCGATGGCGGCTTTGGAAAAATCCATTTTTGGGTGGGGAAAACGGGAAGACGAAATGGTGAGGGGTTTCCGAATCGGAAAAGATTTCAAAATCAAGCCAAAAATCCAAGAAAAATTGAAACTTTGAAACTTTTGGGTTGTTTCACATGTCTCTCAACTTCCTATTCCCATACATCCTCCTCTGGTCTTCCCAAAGGAATGTGAAGAATAAACCGTGCATCCGGTGTAAAGAAATTGCCCTTCGTGGCAGCTACACTCCAGGAAGCATATTGGTATCGAGCAGATCAAATACCTAAGGGCATTCCCGATAGCTTGATACTATAGCCTGTTAATAGGGCAGATAGAATGATTAGATGAGATTTTAGATACAACCAATGCAATAGTTTGTTACTAAAGTTTGTATTTAGATTAGAGAGAATGACTAGTTTGGAAAAAGATGACCCCACTAATTTCTTAATTTGCTAAAGAGACTTGATGCTTGCATGAGTATCAAGTTCTCTCTCTCTCTCCTCCAAGTCCCACCTCATAAAAAAAAAGTGATATAGCATTGGCTAAGTAAAGTAAATTTGCTTGTTGGAAGTGCCTTATGTCTGCCCACACATCAATTGAAGTGTCGTTTTTTATCAATCCTCCATGCAAGACCGATCAACCACCAAGGATAGCTTTCCAAGTACGAGAGGATAATATATAAAATATATACTTTGGATATATGAAAATGATAATGGCCGGTGGGGGACACCCCACGGGTTAAATCTTGTAACCATGTTCTTCTTTGCTAGTTAATGAAAAGACGTGAGTTCTCCTACGTATCTTAGACAAAATGATAAGAGGAATTTTTTCATAAAAGATATATATTTGTAATATTACAATTTATAACCTCTTTCGAATATACACAAATAAAATTTAATGCTCCATATTGCACCTCAATTACTTTGAAAAGTAAAAAAGACAATTTTTTTTTTAAAAAAAAAAACTGAAGTGATAATATCAACAATTGGGGGTACGCTTCAGGACTGCTGCATAGATTCCAACAAGAGTTGCCAAATGGGCTGCTGC
The DNA here is from genome assembly GCA_036346395.1 of Hsuehochloa calcarea. Classification (NCBI taxonomy): domain Eukaryota; kingdom Viridiplantae; phylum Streptophyta; class Magnoliopsida; order Poales; family Poaceae; genus Hsuehochloa; species Hsuehochloa calcarea. The sequence continues at coordinate 39,632,339 of CM070610.1, read as the reverse complement.
TCCCTCGACTAAACCATGCATCATAAACTGTTTGTAAGTTTATAGGAATTAACTACAGAAATATTTCTTGATAGACCTATGTTGTGATGGAAATTCTTACTTTATCACACCTCCATAAACTTTCATGATAAAGTTCCAAGTTCAAATTGAACTTTTGTTGGGAGCAATAAAAAAGAAATTCCTGATAAAGTGTATGTTAAAAGAAACATTAAAAAGTAATTGACAAAAGTTACTATTTATAGCAAACTTTTTTGTTTTTTGTTTCTCCTAGTAGTTTTTTTAGTTATACTTAAAATTTTAAAAGGTTAATGTAACACTTCATAGATTTTCCAACTTCATCCCTCCCTTTTTTTTTTGCAATTTATCATTTTTTTTTTGCAATTACAACGAAGACACACACGCGCACACACCACCAGTCACACACACCACATGCACACAACAACACGAGTGCTCAAGTCTTCTATACAGGAATTCATGCAATAGATAATTAACCAATAAAACAAATCAATTAACATAATGCTCAAATTGTTTTTATTTTTGCTCTCAAATATTGGGTTGCTCAAGCATGAAGCAAGGCCTCCTCGCCACTAATGGCCTAGTCTAATCACAGATTATGAATGACAATTTCCAAGAAATATGCTAGGTTTTGAGCTCTAACACATACCATTTGAATCAATTTACAACTAGCAATTTAAAATCACAATTAATTGCCATAGCAAAAGTAATCAAAACAGTATATTGAGATTAACATAAGGATTAAAGACAATGACAACTAGCTCAAAGCCTAGCTTATGACTCTAAATTGTCACACCAATCTCACTATGAGCACTTATCAATCCCACAATCTATTATGCAAAATCACACAATGCTAGTGCTACTAAAAATAAAAAAGATATAAGCTGACAATACACTAGCATGGCACACTAAGCAAAATAGACATTCAAAGTTTGAAGAAAGCTCACATCATTGATGCACTCAAAGCCACCAAGAAGTCAAGACAAGGCGTGTCGGCGACACTGTCCTAGAAAACCTATCATCGCTGCTATGCCACAGCGTAATCAGTGTGGTCCTCTGAGATACAATGCTCTTCTCCAACAATTAGGGACACTAGATCGCAGAGTCGAAGTCTAGGAAGTGTCACACAAGACAATAGAACAGATCACACACAGGCCAAGTGCACAAACAAAGCAACCACACACCAAAATCACAAACCGAACACGACTACGATCACCAACCACACCGAATCACATACAAGCCTCACCTGAGAGATGAGCTCCAACGATTCGGTGAAGTCACCGAATGGAACACCCTTTGCCCTACCTCCACTGCTCTGCCACCACCAAGAGCCCACCCACCTGTCTAGTTCTCCTAGAGGAGAAGGCAAACTGGCATGCAGGTCGACGGTGGAGAGAAGCCAAGTCATCTCCGCTGACACAGAGGTCAACGAAAGAAGCCGGGTCATGTAGATCGATAAGGGGGAAGGAAGAAGCTCTCATTTTTTCTCTGTCACCAAGGAAGAGGAGGAGACTCGGTATAAGGAGAAGAGCCAAGGCGGCGTTGCCGAACGGCCACCGCAAGATCCGCAAGCATGGCGTGGAGATCAGATAGGCGACATCGTCTCCCTCCTCTCTCAGTCGGGATGAGGCCGAGAGAAAATATCCTCTCTCTCTCTCTCTCTCTATCTCTCTCTCTCAACCAAATGGATGAGGAGAATCTTATCTCTTCCCTCTCTCAATGGCAAGTGGGTCCCACGAATTCAGATGGGAAATTACGAGAAAGCCCGTAGCACTAGAAAGACAGAGGTTACTGATAAATTCCTACTAAAGGGCGCGTGCGTGTGCGTAAAGGTGAGCACAAGTATTTGAATTTTGACGGGTGAAGTCGTACATTCACAATTTCATTACCCACCAAGAGAATTTAAACCTTGGTGGATGTAGTCGTCGATGGCAGCCGCGTCCAGGAACAGCGGCCGACACCGGTGCACGGCACGGCGACGGTGACACACAGAATAAAGGCCCTGCAGCTATAGTTGTGGGCTGTAAATAATGTAGTTGGATACAACATTCCTCCCGATGCAAGTTTAGAAACGGCTGATGTAGGAGCATGGTGAGTAAGCCTTAGGAAACGAGAGAAGCAACAACGTATATACAGTTCGGCTCCTGTCTGCAGGCCAGCTCCGTGCTTACCGCGTGAAGATTATGCGCATACCAGCGCCAGGCAGTTCGGCGCTGACCCGCTACTGACTTGGCGCTATTGTCCAACGTGTCGTTTACTTCAGCGCCATACACCTTGGCGCTGAGATCGATGTTAAAACTCAGCATCGTTCGCACTGACGCTGAAAAAAAAGGGTTATTCCTAAAATTAGTTTCTAGTAGGGTCTATTTTGTAAATAAAATAGAAAAAGGGCCAAAATGAGAAGAAGAAAAGTAGAGAATGTGAAAATTTCGTTCATTCAATCGATAGCATCTTCTGTGATACAGAACGCCTTTTTAACCTATTTCTTCTCACAACAACTAGACGCCTGATAGATATTTTTTTTTTCATTAAACATAGATTTAGTGATGTGTATGTGTATAGTAGTGGTTAAAGAAAATCAAGTTTTCGGTATATTAAATAGCTTTGTCTGTAAGTATGTAGTGAAAATGGAGTATATTATCATATATCTTGTATAGCTAGTCGTCGCTACTGTCAAATCTACCTGGCCTGGTAGGAAAAAAAGGAAGTATAGTCCAAGATCAGTTATGTTTGCTAATATGCTTATTAAAAAGTGGTGTTCTAAGCACTAAAAGTAGAAATATGTTGGTATCTACTGTAAAAGTTTCGCTAATTCCCGAGTTAACTGTGAGACCCCGGTTTATTGGGCTTGTAATGCTTAGTCACCGATTGACCCTAGCATCACAAATCGAATAAACCGAGACTCGAGACATGTATACTTCCCAGAAATGCAGTATACACACCTCTTTACAAAATTCATGCATCAATTCCATTCATTCACATAGAACCGAAGCAAAGCAACAAACCAGATTGATAATATAAATAAAGGATAGTTGTTACAAAAGAGAGGCCGACCGGCCAAAGGACAAATACGTAAATAAATTTAACAGCGGAAGCAAAAGTGCCATAAGATGGCCATAAACCAAAAGAGCCAATCAGTGTGCCTTTAACCCACAAGGCAACCGACCGGACCGCCAAGCTAGTCGTCGAATCCACAGCACATCTCACAAAAGTGAGGCCCTTGGGGCTCACCTTCTTCCCCTGCAAACAAAAGCAGCCAGCAAAAGCCGGTGAGTACTTTGAATGTACTCGCAAGACTTACAGATGGTGTAACAAACCTGTACATATGCTACATGCAAGCTCATTGAAGTGGAGGCTGTATGTTTTATTTTAGCATAAAGCAAGTTTCCATTTGCAATAAGGTAATAGATTGAAAGCAATTTAACAAATCTGTTTTTAATGTTCAAATAATCGCAAAAGACAACAATATAACAGTAGATAGGGAACATCAACAATCCTGGAAGTGACCACGACCAGTGGTCACCACAACAATAGCATGAATTACCCATTCATACCACCCATGACATATTTTAGTTTAAAAGGTCGAAGTCTAACTCTTGCAAAACCTAACCAAGCGTGTCCATAACCTAGGACGAGGCTATTCGAATAGTTTTATCCCTGCAGGGTGTACCAATTTCCCCACACGCCAGACCGCCTTTTTGCCAAGCTATTAAGCACACTTCCTTAGGTATGCCGGCACGGCTAAGTCTTACGAGACAGTTCCAATATTGTGAATTATTCACGAGCCGCCCGTATGGATAGAAACCCATACGTTGTGTCGGAGTCATCGTAAAGCCTTGGTCAACTACCCTTCCCGGGTAAAGCCTTGGACAACTACGACGCTCCTCGAGGTGGAGAGCCTACCCGGAATCTCCACCACCGCACACCCAACACAAGAACACGACCACATATCATGCTTCACACAACACACACAACCCCCTCCTGCGACTCGGAGATAACCCACGCCAAAGTACTAAGTCAAGAGAGGTCCCATATCCCTCTCGCGTGGTTAGTACGCCAAAAATACTTGGAGAGTGTGACACAAGATGTTCGGTCCTTGTTGACTTAGGCAAGACAACCACAAACCCAATAACCCACCATCCGACCACTTGCCCAAGTCCAAATCAGTTTTCCATTTTCAGGTTTTGACTTTACAAAATAACAAAGCACAAGTGCTGGTCGTAATGACCTAATAAGTAATGTGATCAAGATCATCGACTACAATCGGCGATCGCCCAGTACTACCGGAACTAAGCATTTCTAAGCAATTTCAAATCGAGAGCTACTAAGCGACCAGAGTCCATCCATCGAACTCCGACCACAGCCAATAACCTAAGCTCATGGTAGTAGATGATAAACAAGTCCTACAGATTATGCAACTATAGGATACTAACCATAATTTTAACAACAAAATAGCAATGCATACATACGAGTTGGAAATCAATATATTAGACTTGAAAAATAGTAGGATCAACATGATCAAACTACTTGCCTGTTTGTTGCGGGTCAAGATGTAGCTGGGGATCACTTATGTTGTCAATGTGCTCTTCGGATCCTAACGAGAAAGCGAAAAGCAATCGATAAGAACGAATAAAATGCAAGGACTCAACAGCAAACTTTTTCCAAAAATTCTGAAAATCTTACCGAAGCAAGACACTTAATTATAAAGAATTTAGCAACAAGAACCAATTGATTTGGATCCTTAATGCCAAAACTACGACCGAAAGAAGGTCTTACAACCAGGTAGTGGTCGTAAAAGAAACCTACGACTATGACGTAGTCGTAGCAAGTCTTACGACTAAGTTCCAGTCGTGGAAGAACTTACGACCAGTTAAGGGCCGTAGAAGAACTTACGACTAGGTACAAGTCGTAGAAGGACTCATGCCCCTGGCATAGTCGTAGCAAGATTTACGACTAGTTACCAGTCGTAGCAGAACTTACGACTAAGCTAGGGTGACTGGTCGGAAATCCGACCACAAGGCAGCGCCTCCCGCACGCTTTGCCAGTGGCTCGGCGGCTTTCTCCGACCACAGCGGCGCCAGCCAATGGGCAGGGACGAGTGTCCTAAAAGTTAAAGGGTTCGACCGGCGGCCAGCAATGGTCGGGGCATAGCTGCTATGGTGGTACGACCACGGAGTGCGGCGAGAAGGTATGGCTCGGGAGGACTCCCGAACAAACAATACCACAAGAAGACGAAAACACGTCTGAGCTCCTACAGGGCAATACGGACTTACTTGAGCCGAAGAACGACCAGAGACCCACGGAGTGGCTCCGGCGACGAGTATCCGAATGGCGGTGGTAAGGTTCTCGCTAGGCCCCAGCGACCTGGGCACAGAGAGAACCAAACCGCGTGAGAGTTAAGCTCCAAACAGTAAAGGGGGAGCAGAGGGGGCGAAGACTTGAAGAAGAAAACCCCCGCTGCACCGCCTCCACCGAAGCTCCACTCTCAACAATGTCGGTCGAAGAGAGTGCGAGGGACTGCAGCTCAAGCAAGAGGGTGAGTGCTAGCTGGAGTTGTAGAAGTGCTAAAGGAAGCTCAGGGTGAAGCAAAAGAGAGTTTAAATAGAGCAATGGCAGAGAGCAACGGCCGGGTTTTCCCAGTCGGGTCAACACTGCCATGAGCGCACTTGAGAGCGATGGGAGCAGTTGAGTCATGGCCCTCTGAGGGATGAGCGCGACAGGCATTTAATGCGCTCAGAGCTAGCCGTTTAAAGGTGGACATAGAGTGGACTGCACGCCACTGCTTTTCCCCCCTTGCGCACGCCATGGCAGAGCTCACGCGCGCGCGGACAGAGGAAGGAGACGACTCGTCGGTCGTTGGATTGAAATCAAACGGCTGGGCTAGATCGAGTGGATTGAAACGATCCCAACGTTCGACTGGTCGAAGACCGTTCGATGTCGATCCAACGGCTGAGTCAGATCGGGCGGTTCACAACGACTCCATTCGTTCGGCTGGTCGAAGGCCGTGCGATACCGATCCAACGGCTCACGACCCTAGCGCCCGAACGATCGTGTTGGCAAAGCTAGGGGACTGGACCGAGTCAAGTGGCTCGAGCCCAAGTCTGATTCGAACCTACGGAACAGTGCAAACCAGTTAGGGTTTGGATTTGAATAACTGATTTTTGGGGAATTATCCAAGGTAGCAAGCAAGCTCCAAAAATTACAAAATTTTGACTGGAGTTTGCTAACAACCGGAGGAACCTTATATGAAATTTCCAGAGATTTTAATGTACTGAATTTTCCTCCAGAAATTCCAGGAGGTAAAAGCTATGGTTTGACCAAGCTTTGACTCGCCTCCAAAAATTATCAAATAATTTCTAAAAATCATGAGATAATTCAGAGGTGTTTCCAAGCCTCCCAAGAACTCAGGGAAAAGATTTCCAAGGGTTTGGCAAATGACCTTTGCCCAGGAGGGTTTTTTTATTAGAGTCAAGAGAGAATTTAAATTGGATTTTCCATAATCCTTCTGAAAAGAATTACCAAAAATGACCAAGTCTTCAAGATGCAAGAAAAGTTTTAATTTCTTCCGATTTTCTTACATTTGAAACGCAACCCCATATTTGGGATGTTACAAAACCTCCCCCCCCTTACAAAAAATCTCGTCCCGAGATTTGGCTCACTCGGTAAAGAAAGATGGGTAGTCTGCACGGAGACGATCTTCCCTTTCCCAAGTAGCCTCATCTTCCGAATGGTTCGACCACTGAACTAGAAGGAATCTGATGGTTTTATTCCTTGTTCTTCGTTCAGCCTCATCGAGTATGCGAACAGGGTGCTCGCGATAGGTCAAATCTTCTTGGACATCGAGGGTTTCCAACGGAGCTTCCTCTGTTGGAACACGGAGGCATTTCTTTAATTGGGACACATGGAACACATCATGCACCCCCTCGAGTGCAGCTAGCAATTCCAACTTATAGGCAACAGCCCCTTTCTTTTCGATAACACGGTAAGGACCGACATATCGAGGAGCTAACTTGCCCTTGACGCCGAAACGTTGATGGCCCTTCAAAGGAGAGACTTTGAGATAAACAAAGTCATTGGGCTCAAAGCTCAACTCGCGACGACGGCGATCCGCATAGCTCTTTTGCCTAGATTGAGCTGTGCGTAAACGATCACGAATAAGCTGGACTTGACTCTCGGCCTCATTGATCGAGTCCGGGCCAAAGAAAGGTCTTTCGCCGGTCTCGGACCAATTCAACGGGGTTCTGCACTTACTCCCGTACAAGGCCTCAAAAGGTGACATGCCGAGACTAGCCTGAAAACTGTTGTTGTAGGAAAACTCGGCAAATGGCAAGCATTTCTCCCAATTCTTTCCATAGGAGAGAACACAAGCACGAAGCATGTCCTCCAACACTTGGTTGACCCTTTCGGTCTGTCCATCAGTTTGGGGGTGATATGCCGTGCTAAATGTGAGGCGGGTTCCCATAGCCTCTTGCAAGCACTTCCAAAACCTGGCGGTGAAAAGTGCACCGCGATCTGAAACAATCGTCTTCGGTACACCATGCAAGGCGATCACGGGAGACATAGAGGTCCGCGAGTAAACTCACACCGAGGTTCGTCCGTCATGGCGTAAAATGGGCCGCCGTCAATCGATCGATGACAACCTGATGGAATCCTTGCCCTTGGATGTTCGGGCGCACCGGTGATAAAATCCATCCCGATCGAATCCCACTTCCATTCGAGGAATAGGCAAAGGTCAAGGCGATCCTGCCGACGCCGATGCTCGGCCTTGACACGACGACACACGCCGCGCTCGACAACGAACCGCAATCTCCCTCTTCATTCGGGTCCACCAAAATCTCTGACGGAGATCTTGATACATCTTTGTGGCCCCGGGATGAATAGACAAAGGCGAATCATGGGCTTCACGGAGAATCAAATTCCGCAATTCCATGTCCTTCGGAACCACAAGGCGTTGCCTGAACCTTACAACACCATGCTCATCCTCAGAGAAGCACTCGGCTGTTCCGTTCCTGACATTCTCCTTTATGCGGCTCACCCCAGCATCCGATTGCTGAGCGACCTTAATCCGATCCACCAAGGTTGGTTGCACCACCAAGGCAGCGAGGGAACCATGCTCAACCAAACCTAAGTTGAGACGCTGGAATTCCTTCAGAAGGGTGGGTTGACGCTCCTGGAGCAACAAGGCATTGCAATGCGCTTTACGACTGAGCGCATCGGCAACAACATTAGCTTTGCCCGGATGGTAGTGAACACCCATGTCATAGTCCTTGACCAACTCCAACCATCTCTTTTGCCTGAGGTTCAGATCCGGCTGGGTGAACAAATACTTTAGGCTTTTGTGGTCCGAATACACTTCACAACGATTACCAATTAGGTAATGTCGCCAAATCTTAAGTGCATGAATCACAGCAGCCAACTCCAAGTCATGGGTAGGATAGTTGAGTTCATGAGGTCTCAATTGCCTTGATGCATAGGCCACTACCTTGCCTTCTTGCATAAGTACACAACCGAGTCCTCGACGAGAAGCATCACAGAAGATATCGAAGCTTTGATGAATATCGGGAAGAACGAGGACGGGAGCGGTGGTCAAACGCTTCTTGAGTACTTGGAAACTTTCCTCACAAGCATCGGACCACAAGAACTTCTTGTCCTTCTTAAGCAACTCCGTCATCGGCTTCGCGATCTTGGAGAAGTTCTCGATAAAACGGCGATAATATCCCGCTAACCCAAGAAAACTCCGCACTTCGGTTACCGAAGTTGGCTGAATCCATGAAAGAACATCGCTGACCTTGCTAGGATCAACGGCTATGCCTCCTGTTGAAAGAACATGGCCCAAGAAGGCCACTTCCTTCAACCAGAATGCGCACTTGCTGAACTTTGCATACAGCTGATGCTCACGAAGCTTGCCTAACACAAGCCTCAGATGCTCATCGTGTTGCTCATCATCCTTGGAATAGATGAGAATATCATCGATGAAGACCACGACAAACTTATCCAAATACTCCATGAATACCGAATTCATGAGGCTCATGAACAAGGCGGGAGCATTGGTTAAGCCAAATGACATGACGGTGTATTCATACAAGCCGTAGCGAGTAGAGAAAGCCGTCTTTGGAATATCTTCAGCTCGTATCCGAACTTGATGATACCCCATCCTCAAATCAATCTTGGAGAATACTCGGGCTCCAGTTAATTGATCAAAGAGATCATCAATGCGGGGCAATGGATACTTGTTCTTTACCGTTACTTCATTAAGCGGACGGTAATCAACGCACATGCGCAAAGTATTGTCCTTCTTCTTTACGAAGATTGCAGGACAACCCCACGGAGATGAGCTAGGCGGATAAAACCTTTTTCTTGCAGCTCACTCAGTTGCTTCTTCAACTCCACCAACTCGTTCGGTGGCATCCGATAGTGCCTCTTTGAAATCGGGGCAGTCCCGGGAACCAACTCAATGACAAACTCGAGGTCTCGAACTGGTGGCATCCCTGGAAGATCTTCAGGAAAGACATCAACGAAATCACAAACTGTTGGGACTTCGCTAATATCTAGAGCGGGCTTCGCTTCAAGCGCGAAGAGACGCGGACCTAGCAGCTTCGGCGAAAAGCGAACCTGTTCGCCAGAAGGACTAGATAGGGAGACGCACTTCTTGGCACAATCGATTTGCCCATTATGCTGAGACAACCAATTCATACCAAGAATTACATCTAGACTTGTTGAATGGAGGAGGATAAGATTCGCGAAGAATCTCACTCCCTCAATTTCAATTGGGACATCCTTACACTCAGATTCAGCTCTCAACTCCGAACCAGGAGAGTGAATGAGCAATGGGATCAACAATGGAGTAAAGAGGAGCTCACTAAAAGAAGCAAAAGACTCGGAAACAAAAGAATGAGATGCTCCTGAATCAAACAAAACAGTAGTTGAATGAGAGTTAACAGAAAGCGTACCCAACACAACGTCAGGTGCCTCCTGTGCTTCCTCTGCTGAGATGAGGTTGACGCGTCCACTACCCATGCCTTGGGTAGCAGGAACGATCTTCAGATCCTGAGAAGGACCACCTCCTTGCCCGCGTCCTCCATTAGGACGAGGGGCTGCTCCTGTCTTCTTAGGGCATTGGTTCGCATAATGCCCCTTCCGTTGCAGCGAAGCAGTGACTCGGCGGCCGGGTTGCGGGGCCACCTGGCGACTTGCGTGCACGTGATTGGGGCACGGCTGCGAAGGGACGAAGAACAGTATCGACGGCCTCGGGGTGTCTTTGAAGCTGTGGACGCGACCCCGAGGCCGATCAAGGGAATAGCTGGCCCCAGATGACTTGCGGGCCTCCCACTTACGCTTGCGGGAATCCACAAGCGCTCTCCCTGAGTGCTCAGCGACAATGGCCTTGTCCACCAAGGCCTGGAAATCCGGGAAGTCAACGACAGATAGCTTGTCCTGCAGCTCCTCAGACAAACCATCCTTGAACTTCTCTTGCTTGGCCTCATCAGTGGCCACCTCTTCCGGAGCATAACGAGCCAAATGGTTAAACTCGTACAGGTACTCCGTAACTGAGAAACGTCCTTGTCTGAGCGACAAGAACTCCTTCTTCTTTAGCCTCATCAGACTGGAAGGAATGTGACTCCGACGGAAGGCAGTGCGGAACTCCTCCCAGGTGACGGTGTGTCCGTCAGGCTGCATGGCGAGAAAATTCTCCCACCAAGACAAGGCTGCACCCTCCAACTGGTGCGATGCGAACAGCGTCCTTTTCGTGCTCCTGGCACTGCGCTATGCGGCTTGCGCAAACGCACGAAGCCAATCGTCGCGTCAAGCGGGTCCTCGGACACGGAGAACGTGAGGGGTGAGTGCGAAGAAACTCCGCGAGTCCCCACGCGGTGGTGTCCACTCCTTGCCCGGATCTCGAAGCACCGTAAGAGCGGAAGTGTTGCGCGCGATGACGCCCGTAAGAATCCTTACATCCTCTGCGCGGTTGCGCTCGATCTCAAGAAGGACCTCGGCCATGGTCGGGAGGTGGAAGATCTCGTCCGGACGGTGATCGCCTTGGCGCCGCGAAAGTCGCGTCCGGCCATCCTGTTACAAGAAACTTTGGTTAAACTAGACTCAAAGATTCAAAGCCGAAAGAAAGCGAAAAGCTAACGACTAGGGGAATGGGATATCACCCTAACCGAAAGCCAGAAACAGTATGTGTATAAACTTAAACAGGCTTATAAAAAAAGACTCCAAAAACAGCAAGGAATCACAAAACCAAAGCTCATCTTCCCAATGCAACTAACCCGTATTGAATAAACGAGTAATTGATTGAGAAGATAAAAACCAGAAGATTAAGGTAAGATATAATACCATTAACGAGTAAGGTTCAATCAACGAAAATAGTGTTAGATACATAGCTAACTAGTATCACATCTTACCCATCTACCCCATTTAGAACCTTTGAGCTTGCTGTCCGGAAATTGAGGTTGCTGTAGTGATTTTGCATCCAAGCTTCCAGTCGAAGTCTTCTATCCTAGAAACTTCAAAATCTGGCACACTTCAATTTGCCAAGCTCAGTGGTCCGATCAGAAACCATTGAGCTCGCTGTCTGGAAACTGAGGCGTGTTGTCCAGATTCCGCATCCAAGCCTCTAGCCGAAATCTTCAGTCCAGAAACTTCAAAACCCTAAGCACTTCAATTTGCCAAACTCAGTGGTTCCCAAAATCCATTTAATCGATAACACTATCTTTGAAAAGAAGGAGAGGAAATCAATTTTCAAAACTCAAATGAGAGTAAGGTGAGAGGAGAAAGCTAAGATAGGTAAGGAATAAAATCTGAGAATTCCTTAAGCTTTCATAAACCATTTGATACCTTGAAAATAATATTTTCCAAAATATCCTAAAAAGACGACCAAACTTGGGTTACTACGGTCAGTATGGCTCTGATACCAAACCTTGTGAGACCCCGGTTTATTGGGTTTGTAATGCTTAGTCACCGATTGACCCTAGCATCACAAATCGAATAAACCGAGACTCGAGACATGTATACTTCCCAGAAATGCAGTATACACACCTCTTTACAAAATTCATGCATCAATTCCATTCATTCACATAGAACCGAAGCAAAGCAACAAACCAGATTGATAATATAAATAAAGGATAGTTGTTACAAAAGAGAGGCCGACCGGCCAAAGGACAAATACGTAAATAAATTTAACAGCGGAAGCAAAAGTGCCATAAGATGGCCATAAACCAAAAGAGCCAATCAGTGTGCCTTTAACCCACAAGGCAACCGACCGGACCGCCAAGCTAGTCGTCGAATCCACAACACATCTCACAAAAGTGAGGCCCTTGGGGCTCACCTTCTTCCCCTGCAAACAAAAGCAGCCGGCAAAAACCCGTGAGTACTTTGAATGTACTCGCAAGACTTACAGATGGTGTAACAAACCTGTACATATGCTACATGCAAGCTCATTGAAGTGGAGACTGTATGTTTTATTTTAGCATAAAGCAAGTTTCCATTTGCAATAAGGTAATAGATTGAAAGCAATTTAACAAATCTGTTTTTAATGTTCAAATAATCGCAAAGACAACAATATAACAAGAGATAGGAACATCAACAATCCTCGAAGTGACCACGACCAGTGGTCACCACAACAATAGCATGAATTACCCATTCATACCACCCATGACATATTTTAGTTTAAAAGGTCGAAGTCTAACTCTTGCAAAATCTAACCAAGCGTGTCCATAACCTTGGACGAGGCTATTCGAATAGTTTTATCCTGCAGGTGTACCAATTTCCCCACGCTGCATCGCCTTTTTGCCAAGCTATTAAGCACACTTCCTTAGGTATGCCGGCACGGCTAAGTCTTACGAGACAGTTCCAATATTGTGAATTATTCACGAGCCGCCCGTATGGATAGAAACCCATACGTTGTGTCGGAGTCATCGTAAAGCCTTGGTCAACTACCCTTCCCGGGTAAAGCCTTGGACAACTACGACGCTCCTCGAGGTGGAGAGCCTACCCGGAATCTCCACCACCGCACACCCAACACAAGAACACGACCACATATCATGCTTCACACAACACACACAACCCCCTCCTGCGACTCGGAGATAACCCACGCCAAAGTACTAAGTCAAGAGAGGTCCCATATCCCTCTCGCGTGGTTAGTACACCAAAAATACTTGGAGAGTGTGACACAAGATGTTCGGTCCTTGTTGACTTAGGCAAGACAACCACAAACCCAATAACCCACCATCCGACCACTTGCCCAAGTCCAAATCAGTTTTCCATTTTCAGGTTTTGACTTTACAAAATAACAAAGCACAAGTGCTGGTCGTAATGACCTAATAAGTAATGTGATCAAGATCATCGACTACAATCGGCGATCGCATAGTACTACCGGAACTAAGCATTTCTAAGCAATTTCAAATCGAGAGCTACTAAGCGACCAGAGTCCATCCATCGAACTCCGACCACAGCCAATAACCTAAGCTCATGGTAGTAGAGGATAAACAAGTCCTACAGATTATGCAACTATAGGATACTAACCATAATTTTAACAACAAAATAGCAATGCATACATACGAGTTGGAAATCAATATATTAGACTTGAAAAATAGTAGGATCAACATGATCAAACTGCTTGCCTGTTTGCTGCGGGTCAAGATGTAGCTGGGGATCACTTATGTTGTCAATGTGCTCTTCGGATCTTAACGAGAAAGCGAAAAGCAATCGATAAGAACGAATAAAATGCAAGGACTCAACAGCAAACTTTTTCCAAAAATTCTGAAAATCTTACCAAAGCAAGACACTTAATTATAAAGAATTTAGCAACAAGAACCAATTGATTTGGATCCTTAATGCCAAAACTACGACCGAAAGAAGGTCTTACAACCAGGTAGTGGTCGTAAAAGAAACCTACGACTATGACGTAGTCGTAGCAAGTCTTACGACTAAGTTCCAGTCGTGGAAGAACTTACGACCAGTTAAGGGCCGTAGAAGAACTTACGACTAGGTACAAGTCGTAGAAGGACTCATGCCCCTGGCATAGTCGTAGCAAGATTTACGACTAGTTACCAGTCGTAGCAGAACTTACGACTAAGCTAGGGTGACTGGTCGGAAATCCGACCACAAGGCAGCGCCTTCCGCACGCTTTGCCAGTGGCTCGGCGGCTTTCTCCGACCACAGCGGCGCCAGCCAATGGGCAGGGACGAGTGTCCCAAAAGTTAAAGGGTTCGACCGGCGGCCAGCACTGGTCGGGGCATAGCTGCTACGGTGGTACGACCACGGAGTGCGGCCGAGAAGGTATGGCTCGGGAGGACTCCCGAACAAACAATACCACAAAAAGACGAAAACACGTCTGAGCTCCTACAGGGCAATACGGACTTACTTGAGCCGAAGAACGACCAGAGACCCACGGAGTGGCTCCGGCGACGAGTATCCGAACGGCGGTGGTAAGGTTCTCGCTAGGCCCCGACACAGGCACAGAGAGAACCAAACCGCGTGAGAGTTAAGCTCCAAACAAGATAAAGGGGAGCAGAGGGGCGAAGACTTGAAGAAGAAAACCCCCGCTGCACCGCCTCCACCGAAGCTCCACTCTCAACAATGTCGGTCGAAGAGAGTGCGAGGGACTGCAGCTCAAGCAAGAGGGTGAGTGTAACATCCCAATTTTCAGAGCTTTAAAAATCTTTTAAACAATGGTATTAAGAGAATTCACCATTTGGATTTATTTGAATTTTAATTTAAAAAGCTTAATATGGACTTTAAGGATAAACCGATTTAATGAGCTTAATCCCAACATTAACAATTGCCAAAATTATTTTATTTAGATTCCATATGCTTGGTTATATTTTACAGAATTTTCTAGAATTTTTCCAAGATCATTTGCTATTTTCCATTGCTTATTTGAATTTACGCTATTTTCTAAAAACGAAAAACTAAGTTAAATCTCCAAGCGATCGTTGGGCGAATCTCTCCTACCAACATCGCTCATCCGCCCATCTCCGTGGCCGTCCGATCGGGATCGACGGCGATTCGCCACGCGCGCCTCGCCTCCCGTCTCTCGCCGGTGGACCCCACCGCTTTCGTCCTCGCCGCCTTCTTCTCGCAGCGGACAAGGCGCAAGAATCGCTTATTGACGGTCAACGCAGAAGCCGCTGTGGCTGGCGCCTCAACCTCCCGTTCCCTCCGGACGCGCGCGCGAGACTCGCGCCTCCTCCGCACGACCTCCACGTCTTCTCCCCTCTCCTCGCGCGCGGCGCCCAAGCCGCAACCGCCGCCACGACCTCCACGCCGCCACGCCGCCGGACCTCCGGGCCCTATAAAGGAGAGCCCGGCGCCTCGCGTCACCCATCCCGGCCGCCACCCACTCCTCTCTCGCCACGTGCTGCGCCGGATCGCGAATTTCGCCGCCGACACCGAGGGCTTGAGCTCGATTGCGCCGCCTCCGCCGTCCTCGCGTCGCCGCCACCGCCACCGCTGATTCCCGTGACGCCGCTGGCCGGTGCTCACTCGCCTTGGGAGGAGCCCTCTAACGCCGCCGCCGCCGAGCCGCACCACCTCCTCCGCCAAAGCCTCGCCACGGCCTTCGCTCGATCTGGAGCACCGGGAGCACACCCCTAGGTTCGTGACTGGCGCCTCTACCCGCCGGTACCACCCACCTTCACCGGAGGCTGTCACGGAACCCTTGGTTCCGTCTTGCGCGCCCCTCGCCGCCGCCCACGTCACCTCCACTCACCGTTTCGCCTGTGGCGCATGCGTGGCGACCACGTGGCGCGTGTCGGCGCCGCGCGCGCACGGTGCGCCACGCCAAAGACCGGCTCAACTCAGAGGGCTCGGTGGACTTAGTCCACTGCGTGAGCGGGTCACCGACATGTGGGCCCCACATGTCGCTTAATTCTTTAATTCTTTTAATTTCCGGAAAATCCTTCACGACGTCATGCTTGCGCAATAATCTGATTTTTCTATTGAAAAATAATTGTAATTCCAATAAATCCTATTTTTAGGGTTTTCTTTTGTTTCAAACTTTGAAACCTCATAACTTTTGCATCCTAACTCCAAATCCATCCATTCAAATTTCTAAATTTGTATAAAATCAAGATCTATTTATTGGAGATTTTTAATTATTTTTATCAGAGTTATTTACTTCTGTTATTTATTTTCTTGTTGTTGCTTCACGGGTAGACTTGACGATACTACGGAAGGTTTGAGGAAGAAGGAGCTTTCCAAGATCAAGACCAGCACTTGAACCTATTCCAAGGCAAGCTATACCCTTGACCATTTTGCTTCCCAGTATTATAAAAGTATTTTAATTCAAATTACTGCATCTTAATTTTAAGTATTTATTTAAAAGCTTTTGGGCGATGAGTTAATCCTACATTGTTATGCCATCCTTGTTAATTGCTATGTCCTGATTCCTTGTCACCTTAGTTGGTATTTAGTTGGTAAAAAATGGTAGCACCAACGTGGGTTGGTTAGATGCGTATTAGATTGCTTAGCCATGCCACGAATCACTTGTCATGTATACTGCTGTTATAAATTGACTAAGTGAATATGAGACTGTGTGAACAAACTGTGTGTACTATGTGTCTTTGTGGCATATGTTGCACTTAAATCAACCAGGGTGGTAAAAGGATTTGGACTGAGGCAAGGGGTGGATACTGTGTGAAAGGGTGGGTGTGTGTGGTGTGTGAATAATATTAATCTGTGTGTCTATGTGGTTTGGTTAGCTGGAAGTCTTGCCTTGGTCAATTAAGGACCTCACCATGTGCGTCATTGAACTGAGCTTCCTGTACGACCACATGCCTGTTTTAAGACGGGCCTAGCATAGTAAGATAAGGTATCTGAATTGCTTTGTTATGCTTAGTGTTAGCTACACTAAGTGTATCTTGTGGGTAAAGTGTACAAACCTCTGCAGAGTGTAACTTAATCTATTCGAATAGCCGCGTCCTCGGTTATGGACATGCTCGGAATTTCACACTAGGGGTAGATGTTTTCATAAAGCTGTAGGGAAGGGAGCTATGTGATTAAATCATCTAGCTATGTGAATAACTGTTAGGTGTGTGTGTCTTTGTGAAATAACTTGTTAAGATTATTATTGTCTATTGGTTTTACTGCTTTCAATCTATGAAATTGTATTAAATTGCAAAGGTTGCATTTATGCAAAAGAGCCACAAAATGCCTTTCCTTGTAAAAAGCCCGATATATACATTTTGCATCTCGTGGTGTGGCTTGCGAGTGCGGTGTGTACTCACGCTTGTTTTGACGAATCAAGCGGAGGAGGAGTCTTCACCAAAGATTTGAGGACGAGTACATCGAAGGTGCTTAATCGTGAGGTCTTGATCCCGATCGGTTGCTGTGGTGAATCGATGGGGTGCCACTACCTTTTCGTTTCATTATCGTTTATTTTCTCTGTTAGCCCTGCGTGGCTCAGTAATTGTAACTCGACCTTAAGGTCAAAACCATTATTTATTAATCAAAGTTATTCGTTTATGTTACTATTCGCTTGTATGGATCGACTTCCATCTTTGTTAACACTGTGTGCACTAGCGTGATCTCGGCTAGTGCATTAAACCTGAAGGGTCCTGAATCGTAATTTTGGGTCCCGACAAAAGTGGTATCGAGCCATCCGATCGTAGGTCTAGACCTTAGTTAGATTGGCCGTTCGAGTGTTCAAATTATTTTCTAAAAGAAAATTAACTTGCAAGACTAAATGAATTGCTTAACTCCTCTTATATCTCTCTTAACTCATCTATTGCTATAACTTCTTTACTCTCCCATTGCTTTAACATGGTTCCTACCTCCATCTGTCTTGACAGATGCCTTACCTTCGACCTTCGGAGATAGCAACGAGGACTTGCCGCAGTGTGGAAGCTATTGCTGAGACACTTGAGGCTTCGATCGCCCGATGTACCGTGGCGGTGAGTACATGGTCAACTGACGGGATCGTGGTATAGTCCGCCACCGACAATCTATGCGGGAGGAACACTAGAGGCCAACCTTTGTACATCTCGGTCAGAGGATCACCTTCACACAAGGAATCCAGAGTCGCCACGACCGCCATGCTCCGAAGTCCGCCACATTTACGCCAAGAAGCGCCACACACCGTTTTCCGCTATCATCCCGAGTTGCTTCGGGGAGACATCTGCGCGCTTCCGTCTACAAACGGAGAAGGCCATGCCACGATGGTGCATCTTGCACGGTTCACACCGCCAGAGGAGTCGCTGGAGATGGCCGCCACCGAGCCGAGGTGCGCCTATCGTGCCTGGGAGGAAGCCGAGAAAGGATCGCCAGACTAGAGCAAGCTCTCTACGGTCAAGATGAGCTCAAGATGATCAAAAGGAAGATCGGAAGAGCCGAAGAAGCCGAGGAAGACCAGAGGAGATTCTAGAGGATCCGAGAGGTTGCACACGGAGGAGCCAACAGACTGCACCTAGCACGCATGCTCCCACCGCACGATCCGGGGCATCGAATCGATTCATGACGATGCCGGCTAACTCGAGTCTACACCAGCGGGGCGTCGCCGTGGATTTTGAGGCTTTCTCGAGTAGTTCGCCTAAGTCCAGCTTTAGTCGCTTAGCCGCTTCCTTTTCGTAGTCGCCTTTAGGCGGTAGCTTGTGTGCTTAGGTTCGCTTTTTTCCTGTGTGCAAGTATGAGCTGCAAAGGCCCTTAGGCATTTGTTGCAGCCATGCTATTAAATTATTAATGAAGATTATTTCGTTCGAAGTTTCTTGAGCTGTGTTTGTTGGGTTTAATCTATCCCCTATCTAGTTCTTAACTCACCTTGTGCTCTCTACCTTATCTAACCCATGGAACCTCACCAGATGGTTCGGACTCGCCATCTCACGCAAGTGGAGCCAGAGCCCAAGGATCAAGGCAATGAGCAAACCACTACGGAGCAAGACCACCCCAAGCACCTCCTATTGACTTACGAACTTTGGAGCCTTCATGGCAAAGACAGACGCAGATGATGTACACCATGATGAACGGATGCAGTGCCATGAACAACAACAACAACCACAACCATCATCGTGGAGGAGCCCCGGTTGCTCATAGTCATCAGGGACCATCCAAATTGGCTGAATTCATGAGGACCCGTCCACCAACTTTCTCCGGACATGTCTCGCCAGTAGAAGCTGATGATTGGCTTCGCGTGATTGAGAGGAAGCTGTTGATCACCCAATGCAGCGATCATGAGAAGGTTTTGTATGCCACCCATCGATGGAGGGCATAGGCCGAGTGGTGGGAAAACTTCGCAGCCGCATGGAGCACCGCAGAATATCACCAGGAAGAGTTCTCCGCACTTTTCGCCAAGATCATGTACCAAGGCATTATGGATCCAAGAAGGACGAGTTCCGCTCTCAAGCAAGGGGTATGTCGCTGATCGACTACGAACAAGTTTTCTCACTAGCTCGCTATGCTCCGTAAGACGCCGCATCGGCTGTGTCTCGCCAGAGTCGATTCTTGAAGGGTCTCAACTCAGACTACAAGTCAATCGCTTGCCCACACCTTCCCGCATTTCCAGAGGTGATTAACAAGGCGTTGGTTATGGAGGACAAACGCAAGGAGTCGGAGGATTACCGCAAGCGAGGATGATTCAAAGCAGGAAGCCACCACCACAACAAAGCAGAGGGCAAGGATAGTGCCAGCCAGCTTAATCGTTTCCGCCACGAGTTCTTTCGTAACACCGCACCGCCTTCAAGACTCGCCTTTTGTTCAAGATTCTCGTAACCCTACACCACCAACCCCACCCTCAGAAACAACAATCGCCGAATGAACCAAGAGTGTGTTACCATTGCCGTCGGCCAGGGCATTTCGCTAACAAGTGTCCTCAAAAGGAACTATCACTCGATTCGCTTCAACCTTGGAGCAACACATGCCAAGACCCCAGCAGGTAACAACCAAGGAGTTTCTCGGGAACCACCAACAGAGGGCGCCTCATCGGTGGTCGAGGTCGTGTTAATCACGCCACTTTGAAGGAGCCCAGAAGCACCGTGGTTGTCTTGGGTAAGTTCCTAGTAAATTCAAGACTGCCTGCTCGTTTGATTCTCGAGCTTCGATTCGCTTGTTTCGGAGTTTTGCAACCAAGAATAAATTGGAAGTTATGCACCTTAAGCGTACTCTGTCGGTCCACCACCGAGCAGAGTTAAGTTCTAATATGGGTTGTTTAGGGCTAAGTTACTCATAGTGGAGTTGAGTTTCTAGCTAACTTTGGTTATTCTAGACACCCAAACCATAGATGTCATCCTTGGCATGGATTGGTTAACCAAGCACAAAGCCGTGCTAGATTGTGGCCGAAGAGCCGTTACAATCGAGGATACCAAAGGAAACAAAGTGGAGTTTCTATCTACCTCAGTACGTAATGGACATCTACTAGTCAATAGCCCAAGACCGCCTCGCTGGAAGATGTGCGGTCGTCAAAGAGTATCCAGATGTGTTTCCAGAAGAGTTACCAGGAATGCCACCGGATCGTGACATCGAGTTTGTCATTGATCTAGTGCCAGGGACAGCACCACTCTCGAAGAGACCTTATCGGATGCCAGCCGATGAGCTAGTAGAAATGAAGAAGCAAGTAGAAGAACTTTTGGAGAAAGGCTTTGTGAGGCCTAGTTCGTCGCCTTGGGGAGCGCCAG
Organism: Hsuehochloa calcarea; assembly: GCA_036346395.1. Classification (NCBI taxonomy): domain Eukaryota; kingdom Viridiplantae; phylum Streptophyta; class Magnoliopsida; order Poales; family Poaceae; genus Hsuehochloa; species Hsuehochloa calcarea. Next base: position 39,611,718 of record CM070610.1, on the reverse strand, counting down.
TTTTGTTCGTCAAAAAGAAGGATGGAAGCATGAGAATGTGCATCGACTACCGGTCTCTCAATGAAGTCACTATTAAGAATAAGTATCCATTACCCCGAATAGACGATCTGTTTGATCAAATGAAAGGAGCCGGAGTGTTCTCGAAGATCGACCTGCGATCAAAGTTACCATCGATTGAAGATCTGTCCCAAGGATATACCTAAGACCGCTTTCTCAACGCGGTACGGACATTATGAGTTCCTAGTCATGTCCTTTGGTCTGACCAATGCCCCTGCCTATTTCATGAACATGATGAATAAGGTATTTATGGAGTACCTGGACAAGTTTGTAGTTGTATTCATCGATGATATTTTGGTCTACTCAAGGTCAGAAGAACAACATGCCGAACATTTGAGATTAATTCTAGAGAAGCTTAGAGAACATCAGTTGTATGCTAAGTTTAGCAAGTGTGATTTCTGGAAAAGGAAGTGGATTTTCTTGGTCATGTGATGACAGCTGCAGGAGTAGCCGTTGACCCCAGTAAAGTTAAAGCAGTACTACAATGGGAACAGCCCAAGACTGTCACTCAGATTCGTAGTTTCTTGGGATTGGCGGGATACTATCGTCGTTTCATTGAAGGATTCTCATCAATTGCTAAACCTCTTACGCAATTGTTGAAGAAAGAAAAAAGTTTACCCGACTGACTTGTGAAGAAAGTTTTCAAAGATTGAAGAAATGTTTGACTTCAGCCCCAGTACTGACTTTGCCAGATATTCGCAAGGATTTTGATATCTATTGCGATGCTTCGCGCCAAGGATTAGGATGTGTCCTGATGCAAGAAGGAAGAGCCGCCGCTATGCGTCAAGGCGATTAAGGCCGCATGAAGAGAACTATCCCACCCATGATATGGAGTTAGTGCAGAGTGCATGCCTTAAAGATTTGGCGCCATTACCTCATCCAGAATCATTGCGAGGTATATACTGAGATCATAAGAGCTTGAAATATATTTTCACTCGATCGGATCTGAATATGAGGCGAGAAGATGGCTAGAATTGATAAAGGATTATAACCTTGGAATCCATTACCATCCCGGTAAAGCCAATGTCGCTGCGACGCTTTGAGCCGTAAGAGCCACCGTAATGCCTTGGAAGTGAAAGAGCTTTGTTCGTAACTTCAAGAGGAATTCTGTGAAGCTAGAAGTAGTATCTAAAGGATTCGTGGCAACTGGAAGTGCAATCTACTTTGGAGAAGCAGATTCGTGAAGCTCGGTACCAAGGACTCGAGTTCTCCGACATCAAGGAGAAGATGACGAAGGAAGTTCAAGGACTTCACAAGAGATGATCAAGACATATGTGGATCAATGGACGATATGCGCCCCAGATATTGATGGATTGAGACAACTAATTTTGAAGGAGGCCCATGACTCAAAATACTCGATTCACCCCGGTAGTACTAAGATGTACCAGATGTTAAGAATAAGTTTTGTGGCCAAATCAAACGAGAAGTCGCAGAGTTCGTTGCCTTGTGCGACGTGTGTCAAAAGTTAAAGCAGAGCATCGAGGCCCAGTCTCATTGTAACCTTTGAAGATTCCAGAATGGAAGTGGGAAGAAATCGAATGGATTTCATTATTGGGTTACCCAAGACTCAATCAAAGTTACGATTCGATTTGGGTAATAGTGGATCGTCGACTAAAGTTGCCCATTTCTTACCGGTCAAAACCACTTACTCAGAGATCGCCCGCAGAGGTGTATATGTCGAAGATCGTCATTTTGCATGGTGTGCCTAAGAAGATTGTGTCCGATCGAGGATCTCGCCACCTCCGATTTTGGCGAGTTTACATGAAGCCTTAGGGACTCACCAATTTCAAGATCGCGTATCATCCCTGCATGATGGACAGACTGAAAGGGTTAATCAGATATTGGAGGATATGTTGAGAGCCTGTGCGCTAGCAAATGCTGCTCGTTGGGATAAGAGTTTACCATATGCGGAATTCTCGTACAACAACAGTTATCAAGCAAGCCTACAAATGTCACCATTTGAAGCCTTGTATGGTCGTGCAGAGAACCCGCTGAACCGGTCGAAACCGTGAACGCATGATCTTTGGTCCGGATATTATTCAAGAAGCAGAAGAGCAAGTGTCAATGATCAGAGAGAGATTAAAGATAGCTCAGTCGAGGCAGAAGAGTTATGCTGACAACCGTCGTCGTGATCTCAGTTTTGAATCAGAAGATTTTGTGTATCTTCGAGTTACGCCTCTCAGAGGTGTGAAAAGGTTCCACGCCAAAGGGAAACTTGCCCCTCGGTATGTTGGTCCGTTCAAGATTTTGGAACGTCGTGGAGAAGTGGCTTATCGCTTGAGCCGCCACAATCGCTAGCGAGTACACGATGTCTTTCACGCCTCACGGCCAAGAAGTGTCTTCGTGTGCCAGAAGAACAAGCACCGTTGGATTCGATTGAACTAAAAGAAGACCTCACCTACAAAGAGCAGCCGGTCAAGATTATGGATGTCGCGAACGCCGCACTGTAAGCAAGACCGTTCGTTTACGCAAAGTCCAAAGGAGTAACCACTGAAGGAGAAGCAACGTGGGAACGTGAAGAAGAGTTGAAAGCCGAGTTCCTAGCCTTTTCTCTAGCTAGCTTTGAATCTCGGGTCGAGATTCCATTAAGGGGAAGGTTTGTAACATCCCAATTTTCGAGCTTTAAAAATCTTTTAAACAATGGTATTAAGAGAATTCACCATTTGGATTTATTTGAATTTTAATTTAAAAAGCTTAATATGGACTTTAAGGATAAACCGATTTAATGAGCTTAATCCCAACATTAACAATTGCCAAAATTATTTTATTTAGATTCCATATGCTTGGTTATATTTTACTGTAATTTTCTAGAATTTTTCCAAGATCATTTGCTATTTTCCATTGCTTATTTGAATTTCTCGCTATTTTCTAAAACGAAAAACTAATTTAAATCTCCAAGCAGATCGTTGGGCGAATCTCTCGGCCCAACATCGCTCATCCGCCCATCTCTCCGTAGCCGTCCGATCGGATCGACGGCGATTCGCCACGCTGCGCGCGCCTCGCCTCCCTCACCGCCGGTGGACCCCACCGCTTCGCCTCGCCGCCTTCTTCTCGCGACGCTGGCTGCGCAGAATCGCCATTGACGGTCAACGCTGAAGCCTTGGCGGGCGCCTCAACCTCCCGTTCCCTCCGGACGTGCGCGAGACTCGCGCCTCCCGCACGACCTCCACGTCTTCTCCCTCTCTCGCGACGCGGGCGCCTAAGCCGCAACCGCCGCCACGACCTCCACGCCGCCACGCCGCCGGACCTCCGGGCCCTATAAAGGAGAGCCCCGGCGCCCTCGCGCCACCCATCCCGGCCGCCACCCACTCTCTCTCGCCTCGTGCTCGCCGGAATCGCGAATTTCGCCGCCGACACCGAGGGCTTGAGCTTGATTGCGCCGCCTCCGTCGTCCTCGCTGCCGCCACCGCCACCGTTGATTCCCGTGACGCCGCTGGCCGGTGCTCACTCGCCACGGAGGAGCCTCTAACGCGCCGCCGCCGAGCCCGCACCACCTCCTCCGCCAAAGCCTCGCCGCCGCCGCTCGCTGCCTGGAGCACCGGGAGCACACCCCTAGGTTCGTGACTGGCGCCTCTACCATTGGTACCACCCACCTTCACCGGAGCTGCTGTCACGGAACCCTTGGTTCCGTCTTGCGCGCCCTCGCCGCCGCCCACGCCACCTCCACTCACCGCTTCGCCTCCGTGGCGCATGCGTGGCGACCACGTAGGCGCTGTCGGCGCCACGCCGCGCGCACGGCGCGCCACGCCAAAGACCGGCTCAACTCAGAGGCTCGGTGGACTTAGTCCACCGTGAGCGGGTCACCGACATGTGGGCCCCACATGTCGCTTAATTCTTTAATTCTTTTAATTTCCGAAAATCCTTCACGACGTCATGCTTGCGCAATAATCTGATTTTTCTATTGAAAATAATTCGTAATTCCAATAAATCCTATTTTTAGGGTTTTTCTTTGTTTCAAACTTTGAAACCTCATAACTTTTGCATCCTAACTCCAAATCCATCCATTCAAATTTCTAAATTTGTATAAAATCAAGATCTATTTATTGGAGATTTTTAATTATTTTTATCAGAGTTATTTACTTCTGTTATTTATTTTCTTGTTGTTGCTTTCACATGTAGACTTGACGATACTTCGGAAGGTTTGAGGAAGAAGGAGCTTTCCAAGATCAAGACCAGCACTTGAACCTATTCCAAGGCAAGCTATACCCTTGACCATTTTGCTTCCCAAAGATTATAAAAGTATTTTAATTCAAATTATCTGATCTTAATTTTAAGTATTTATTTAAAAGCTTTTGGGTGCGATGAGTTAATCCTACATTGTTATGCCATCCTTGTTAATTGCTATGTCCCGATTCCTTGTCACCTTAGTTGGTATTTAGTTGGTAATATGGTAGCACCAACGTGGGTTGGTTAGATGCGATTAGATTGCTTAGCCATGCCACTAATCACTTGTCATGTATCTTTGTTATAAATTGACTAAGTGAATATGAGACTGTGAACAAACTGTGTGTACTATGTGTCTTTGTGGCATATGTTGCACTTAAATCAACCAGGGTGGTAAAAGGATTTGGACTGAGGCAAGGGGTGGATACTGTGTGAAAGGGTGGACTGTGTGGACTGTGTGAATAATATTAACTGTGTGTCTATGTGGTTTGGTTAATGGAAGTCTTGCCTTGGTCAATTAAGGACCTCACCATGTGCGTCATTGAACTGAGCTTCCTGTACGACCACATGCCTGTTTTAAGATCGGGCCTAGCATAGTAAGATAAGGTATCTGAATTGCTTTGTTATGCTTAGTGTTAGCTACACTAAGTGTATCTTGTGGGTAAAGTGTACAAACCTCTCGCAGAGTGTAACTTAATCTATTCGAATAGCCGCGCCCCTGCTATGGACATGCTCGGAATTTCACACTAGGGGTAGATGTTTTCATAAAGCGTGTGGGAAGGGAGCTATGTGATTAAATCATCTAGCTATGTGAATAACTTTGTTAGGGTCAGGTGTGTCTTTGTGAAATAACTTGTTAAGATTATTATTGTCTATTGGTTTTACCTGTTTTCAATCTATGAAATTGTATTAAATTGCAAAGGTTGCATTTATGCAAAAGAGCCACAAAATGCCTTTCCTTGTAAAAAGCCCGCATATATACATTTTGCATCTCTGTGGTGTGGCTTGCGAGTACGGTGTGTACTCACGCTTGTTTTGACGAATCAAGCAGAGGAGGAGTCTTCACCAGCATTTGAGGACGAGTACATCGAAGGTGCTTAATCGTGAGGTCTTGATCCCAGTCGGTTGCCTGTGGTGAATCGATGGGGTGCCACTACCTTTTCGCTTCACTGCCGCTTATTTTCTCTGTTAGTTCTGCGTGGCTCAAGAATTGTAACTCGACCTTAAGGTCAAAACCATTATTTATTAATCAAAGTTATTCGTTTATGTTACTATTCGCTTGTATGGATCGACTTCCATCTTTGTTAACACTGTGTGCACTAGCGTGATCCTGGGCTAGTGCATTAAACACAGAGGGTCCTGAATCGTAATTTTGGGTCCCGACAGTGAGTGCTAGCTGGAGTTGCAGAAGTGCTAAAGGAAGCTCAGGGTGAAGCAAAAGAGAGTTTAAATAGAGCAATGGCAGAGAGCAACGGCCGGGTTTTCCTGGGTCGGTCAACAACGCCATGAGCGCACTTGAGAGCGATGGGAGCAGTTGAGTCATGGCCCTCTGAGGGATGAGCGCGACAGGCATTTAATGCGCTCAGAGCTAGCCGTTTAAAGGTGGACATAGAGTGGACTGCACGCCACTGCTTTTCCCCCCTTGCGCACGCCATGGCAGAGCTCACGCGCGCGCGGACAGAGGAAGGAGACGACTCGTCGGTCGTTGGATTGAAATCAAACGGCTGGGCTAGATCGAGTGGATTGAAACGATCCCAACGCTCGATCGGTCGAAGACCGCTCGATGTCGATCCAACTACCGAGTCGGACGGGCGGTTCTAACGACTCCATTCGCTCGGTGGTCGAAGGTCGTGCGATAGCGATCCAACGGCCACGACCCTAGCGCCAACGATCGTGTTGGCAAAGCTAGGGATCGGACCGAGTCAAGTGGCTCGAGCCCAAGTCTCGATTCGAACTCCTACGAACAAATGCAAACCGCTTAGGGTTTGGATTTGAATAACTGATTTTTGGGGAATTATCCAAGGTAGCAAGCAAGCTCCAAAAATTACAAAATTTTGACTGGAGTTTGCTAACAACCGGAGGAACCTTATATGAAATTTCCAGAGATTTTAATGTATTGAATTTTCCTCCAGAAATTCCAGGAGGTAAAAGCTATGGTTTGACCAAGCTTTGACTCGCCTCCAAAAATTATCAAATAATTTCTAAAAATCATGAGATAATTCAGAGGTGTTTCCAAGCCTCCCAAGAACTCAGGGAAAAGATTTCCAAGGGTTTGGCAAATGACCTTTGCCCAGGAGGGTTTTTTATTAGAGTCAAGAGAGAATTTAAATTGAATTTTCCATAATCCTTCTGAAAAGAATTACCAAAAATGACCAAGTCTTCAAGATGCAAGAAAAGTTTTAATTTCTTTCGATTTTCTTACATTTGAAACGCAACCCCATATTTGGGATGTTACATTAACTGGGTATCATTACTGTGTTGATGGGATAACAGGAAGGACTAAACAATGATAGCAGTGATATGATCTATATTATTGGAAATAATATAAAAAAACAGTTTATTTAGGCAACATATGATATTTTTAGGTTCCAGTTCGAAGTCCTCACCTTTTTTTTTTGGCATTGTTTAGGTTTTGAACATACGATGTACTATACATAATGGATGCAGTGGCAAAGTCTGCGGCATGGATGCTTAAGTTATGTACATAACAAAATGTAGTCCGCTACACGAAAAAAAGTAGCATGGGCTCACGTTGTACAAGTGTTTGGGAACCTTTTTTTACGGTTTATCCCTGCAACATGAATAGAAAACTTTATTTATTCGGTGATAGGACACTTGGAAATTAAAAATGTGTATGTATTGTTTGGTGTGTTTCCATGTCTTAGCAAACAGGCTGACAAAATACCTTGGAAAAGTTTTCTTTGCTTCTTCATCCATCTCTAGCTTTATAGTAGATGTGTGTGTGTGTGTGTGTATATATATATATATATAGAAAGAACTATTTGTAAGAACCAGGAATTAAAGAAACTAAATACACTTGAACGTAACTATGACTATCCAACAATAATGCTAAGTGTGGTATTTGTTAACCACACTGCTTCTATGGTATTCTGTGGCATTGCATGCCATGTGTACATACATAGGACATTTGGTAATAGTCAATGAGTAAGCAGACATGCTATTGTGTGAACAAATGACAAAAAAAAAAAAATCAATACAATGCACGTGAGGTAGATCATAGGTGAGGTAGATCATAGGTCTACAGGATGCTTTATAGTACATGACAAAGTGCATAGGGTAATATATAAAAAATCTTGGTACATGTATACATAACACAGGTTTTGACGAACATTATCCGAATATACAAGAAGGTTGGAAGAAGGTATTAACACAGACGACAAACACAGTTCTTTATTTTTACAAAGCGTAATGAAGCCGGGTTGCCTTCGGTCAGTTGTTCTTTGTTGTGAGGCCCACAATAAAGACCTCGTAGAATCCTAAGCACTTCATCATAGACAATATTTCTTGTTTCTGACCCGCTTGATCCATCCTCATTTTCAATCAATATTTTAAGTCCTTGCCTGCATGTAACCCTTGACATGCCTGCATGTAACCCTTGACACTGCAACATATAGTTGACCATGGGTAAAGACTGGATTTTTCAAATATACTCTAATTTTTTCTAGAGTCTGCCCTGGCATTTGTTAATAGTCACGGCGTAACAAACTCTAATAGGAAATTGACGTCGTTGCAATATGAAAGGCCATTTTGTACTCTTTGTATTTAGGATAATCCTTGGTATGCAAACATTTTGGCCTGCATGTGACCCTGTTATTATCTCTCCTTCTAACACATGATCCCCAAGTCCGCCATTGCCAATTTTCACATCATCATAAGATCTGGAGTATATCCCTATGATATCCACAATCTCCCCCTTGATGAACACATTGACAATAATCTAGAAAATGTAATTTGGAGGTTTGAAAAGTAAAATACTTTTTTTTTGCACAAAGGCACAACTTGGTCTATAAGCAAGAGAAAATAATGGAAATGACCAAGCTAGCATCAGAATAGCATAGACAAGTGAGATAAGGCAAAACAAAGCATAAAAACTTTAAATTCCAGAAAAGAATAAAAAATCTCACTTAAGGTCCATATGAAAGAACAATTGTTCAATTGACCTATGATCATTGTGAGGATTAATAAATGCAATTCAAGTTCAAAGGAATCAATAAGATAATAAGAATGCAATTCAAAAGCTCCCCCTCACTATGATCCACAGATTTCATAACATTTTAAATTCTCCAATTTCTCCACCTTTTATCATTTTTATAGATCTTCTCCCCCTTTGACAATGGAGTCATCAAGGAATCACGCCTTCTTCTCATCCAGAGATAACAAATGCAGAATGAACAAAGAAGCATAAGGAGTATACATGAAGTGCAACGGAGTGGCTTCATTTTTGTATTTTTTAATATATTTTTTTCATTAGAAGAAGCTTTGGAGATTACCCAAAAGAACAAGCTAGCATTTCTAATATTGCACAAACAACATATCAAGCCTAACAGCGCTAGCAAGATCATGATAAGACATATATATCAAAGCTAAGCACGAAGGCTCAATATAAAGCAATAAATTTGATCAATTTAAGCAGAGCTTCAAATTCAGCAAGTTCATCAACAGGGATCCTAAAGTGAAACTGACCATGTTAAAATGTCAAAGTAAGATCGAAAAGCTAACAAAGACCACATTAAGAGTCAATCAGGTCCTGTATTGAATCATTTTGCTCAAATTTCTCAAATGCACATTTTTCAACAATCTTTCATTTGCACTGAGTATTGAAGTTGACTAATGATCTAACTTAGTGACAAGATCCTGGACTAGGAGCCATCCACAAACTCATCCTAAGCTTCGATCAGAAGTTGATTAAAAGTATATCTTAGTGAAGAAGATCCTAGACTAGCAGTCATCCACAAACTCTTCCTAAGCTTCTACCAGCGCGACAAATCTTGAGGTTCATTTCATTTCTGACAAGCAGTCCCCATGAGATCGTCTGGATCATCAAACTATCTCCAAGTTTATGTCTTTGACAAGCAGTCTCGTAAGAGTAGTTTGGCACAATTTAAGCATAAGATAATCTTGATTTTTCATATTTCACAAGAGCAGTTTTAGAATCTCAAGAACACAAGAAGCTCAAGTAATGGTCAATTTTAGATTCAAGAGCTAACAAAGCAATTCTGACAGGGCCAATATCACAAAAGGAGCACTAATTGTGCAACTAGCTAAAACATCCACAAATTGCAGTTTTTAGTTCGAGTTGTTTAGAGTTCTAGCTCATACAGCAAAGACTTATCTGTATATGTAAAAGCATGATAATTCTAGCAAGTCAAAGAACTAGAAATTGCATTGAGCAAAAATTGAAATACTAAAGCTCCAAAGGGTAATAGGCAAAGCTTCATCAATTTTAAAAGATAAGCAGAAAATCTTATATTACAATGCATCTTTTTGGATACCACTTGTTCCACTTGTTGGATTTTTCATATGAATGCAATATGATACAATGAGATGCAAGAAAAGCCTAAAAACCTAAAAAGTTCGAAAAGGTCAACAAGTTCAGAAAAGAACAAGAAAAGATCAAAAGAACAAGGTAAGATCAGAAAAGATCGAACTCCCCCTCAAACCAACCCATAGGGATAAATTACCCCTAACTCGCTTCTCAAGGTGGCAAACCTAGTTGGGTCTAAAGGCTTGGTGAGGATATCAGCCAGTTGAGCCTCGGACTCTATGAAGGGCAGCACAATATCACCTTTTTCGACATGGTCTCTAAGGAAGTCATAGCAAATGTCTATGTGCTTGGTCCTAGAGTGTTGCACAGGGTTCTTAGCAATATTAATGGCAGAAGTGTTATCACATAAAAGAGGAACACTAGCAAAATTTAACCCATAATCCTTAAGAGTGGTTACCATCCACAAAATCTGACTACAGCAACTAGCAACAGCTACATATTCAGCTTTAGCAGTGGATTGTGCAACAGAGGACTGCTTCCTAGAAGACCAAGAAACAAAAGAAGTGCTTAGGAAGTGACAAGTGCTTGAGGTACTCTTCCTATCTAGCCAACAGCCCGTAAAATCAGATTCAGAAAACTCCCGAATGGACAAAGATGACAAACAGGAATACCAAAGGCCATACAAGAGGGTAGAGTGTAAATACCTGAATATGCAATTAACGGCTTGGCGATGAGAAATTTCTGAGACGCTCAAACCTCGCATGCAGGCGTACTCATGAAGTGGATGTCCGATCTCGGCCGCCAGTCTGTGTAAGGGAACCGATCATGTCGCAGACTCGCGTTGATCCACTTCTCCTTCCTCATCCGATCCAAAATCGCCGGTCGCCATGGGAGTGGAGATCGGCTTGCAATCACCCATGTCGAAGCGTTTGAGCAAGTCTTTAGAGTACATCGTCTGATGGATGAAGATCCCTTCCTTGCATTGCTTGATTTGAAGCCCTAAAAAGTAATTGAGCTCTCCCATCATACTTATCTCAAATTCTCTGGACATAGTCTCAGAAAAGCTGGAAACAAGAGCATTAGAAGAACCACTAAAGATAATATCATCCACGTAAATCTGAGCAAGCAGGAAGTTATTACCACGCATAAGAATGAACAAAGTCTTGTCTACCTTACCTATCTCAAAGTCATTCTTAAGTAAGAAGGTCTTAAGTCTATCATACCAGGCTCTAGGGGCTTGTTTAAGATCATATAAGGCTTTGGATAGCTTGAACACATGATTTGGGTACTTGGGATTCTCAAAGTCTAGGGGTTGCCTAACATAAACTTTCTCCTCTATGAAACCATTTAAAAAGGCACTTTTAACACCCATCTAATATAATCTAAAGCCCCTAGATGCAGCAAATGCAAGTAGAATGCGAATGGCTTCTAGTCTAGCAACAGGAGCAAAGGTCTTATGAAAATTCAACCCCTCAACTTGGCTAAAACCCTGAGCTACCAACCTAACTTTGTTTCTAATTACAGAACCATCCTCATTTTGTTTGTGTTTGAAAACCCAGCGGGTTCCCATAACATTATGGCCACTAGGAGGTTCTACTAGGTTCGAAACCTTATTCCTCTCAAAATTCTCTAACTCCTCATGCATGGCATTAACCCAGCTAGAATCCGATAAAGCATGTGATATATCACGGGATTCAAAAGAATCAACAAAAGCAGAATGAGAGTAGAGGTTTGGATCATTATACCTAGAGCGAGTGACTCGCTCATGAAGATTACCTATCATCTGATCAGGAGGATGCTGCCTTTGAATGTGAAGTGGCGCACCCGGAGAGGAAAGCATCTCTTCGACCTGCGCAGGTAATGCTGATAATGAAGATGCAGCAGGAGCCTCATCTGAAGGCGAAGTAGTCACAGCAGGTTCTTGTGCTGGAATAGGAGCATCAGCAATAGCAGGTGGGTTCTTGAGCATCCAGTCCTTCATCATCTTCCTCTATAAATATGCTCTCTGTCACCTGTGTATTACCTTAAATATCTGATCTAGCTCCAGGGCTAGTCTCATCAAAAGTGACATTACATGTCTCCTGAACAAGATTAGTTTCAGCATTAAAAACCCGAAAACCCCTCGAATGTGCAGGATAACCCAGAAATAAACCATCAAAAGTTCATGACTCAAATTTATCAAGATTTCCTATTTTGAGAATAAAACACTCGGATCCAAAGACTCGAAAGTGCGAGACAGGGGGTTTTCTACAAAATCAAAGCTCATAAGCAGTCTTGCCCAAAGAAGGTCTCACAAAGACACGATTAGCAATATGGCAAGCAGTAGCAACAGCTTCGGCCCAAAACCTCCTCGGCGTGCTATACTCATCTAGCATCGTCCTAGCCATCTCGACTAGGGTCCTGTTCTTTCTTTCTACAACGCTATTTTGTTGAGGGACGTGTGGAGAAGAGAAATGATGCTCAATTCCACGCTCAGCACAAAAGGAAGCAAATGAGGCATTCTTGAACTCCGTGCCATTGTCACTGCAGATCGCTCTTAAGACACCCGGAAGTTCAGAAGCCAAACGCAGAGCAAGATCATGATAATAATCAAAAGCTTCATCCTTCGAAGCAAGAAAGAACACCTAAGTGTATCTAAAAAAATCATCGACTATGACAAGAATGTACCATTTTCCACCAACTGACCGAACTCTAGCAGGACCAACAGTATCCATATGAAGTAATTGTCCCGGTCCGCCAGTCATGACCATAGTCACCGAAGGGTGTGAGGCGGTAACTTGCTTGCCATGCCTACAGGGCACACAAAGAGCATCTTTAACGGCTTTGAGTTTGGGCAAACCTCTCATGAGCTCAAGGTTGCTAACTCACGTCAGATGATCAAAATCAATGTGCCCCAAACGATAGTGTCAAAGCCAGAACTCAAAAGAAGAAGATGAAATCAAGCATTTGAGAGAACCAGCAACAGATTCAGAAAAATCAGCTCCAAAGATCCTAGCAACTCTAGTAATTCCAAAAACAAACTCACCAGTTGAATCAAGCACCCGACAAGCATTTTTCTGAAATCTAGTCTCATATCTATCATCAAGAAGTTGAGAGACAGAAAACAAATTAAACATTAGCTTGTCCACAAGGGCGACGTTCTTGAGGATAAAACTGTCGTTCACCCCGATCGATTTTGTTCCTTCAATCCGCCCTTGTTTATCATCTCCAAAGGTGATGAAATCATCACCTGTCGACCGCGTGAAGGAGGTGAACCATCTTGAGTCTCCGGTCATGTGGCGTGAACAGCTGGAGTCGACGAATCACGTGTCCTTCTTCTTTCCGCGGTAATCCTGAAAATAAAGGTAAAGAAGAATGATGTGTCTCAATACTGGGGTTAGATAAACAAGACTTAGAAACCCAGTACTGAGACACATGTCTGTGAGTAGTATGCAAAGTAGAAGTGCTATCCTTTATTTTATTTGAAGTTCTGTTATGAGCAATGGTTAAACTAACATGAGAGTTTTCCTATTTAGGAGAATGATGATTAGCATGTGGCACAAATCCTGTAATATCCCGGAATTGAATCGGGTAATTAGAAAATCAGCTGAAAGAAGAGAGGGCAAAGAAAGGAGTAAAAATTCTGAAATTAAAAGGGGGTTTTCCGTATTATTTGGACAACCTGGGCCACAGGCCGCGACCCAGGGGCAGCCCACAAAGTGGCCGGCCAGGGGGGTCCCACCCCGCCCCCCCCCCCAAACCCTAATTTCCCTCCCCTCCCCACTCCCCTCATTGAGCCGCCGCCCCTCCCCTGCCCTTGTGTGCCTCCACCTCCTCCCCATTGTGCCTCCCCTACGCCATCAGCCCCCCAACAGCACCATCTCTCTTCCCGGCAAAGCTCCTTGCTGCAGTCCATTGGAAGGAAGGCGAGGATATGACAATTGGAGGGCCGACCAAGTGGAGGTAGCAGATCAGATTTGTTCAGCGCTCTTTCTCGTCAGTTTTGGGTAAGATGCGTACGTTTTATGATATTACCACCTCTTAAAAAGTTATAGCCCTTGGTCTTAGGATTCTTTAGGCACTGAGATCACCTGATTTGGACTTACAGTTTAGGAGTTATGGTAGTTTTACCGCGACTATCCAGGAGAGCTGACGAGAATTGGCAGATTGTCTTGTTAGGCCATTATGAATTATTTAGAGGCCGAATCAGAAAGGCCACCCAAAATGAATGTTGTAGAGAATTTAGTAATATTTCCAATTTGATAAATAACACAATTTTTAGAGTTGTTAATAAAAAGTTATAGATTTTTTACCACCGCTGTTTCCTGACTGTCAGACTTGTAGAGACAGAAACTTTACCTGAACACAAGAATTAGTAGGAGACCGAATCAGGGGACTTGCCCAGCTAGATTATTGTAGCTGGTTTTGTTGTGATTCCAGAGACTCCAAGATCACCCCGTTCCGAGTTGCGTAGTAGAAGTTATGTTATTTTTAGCGCTGCTGTCCCGTAGTCCTTTCTGCTAGACTGTCGGGAAGGTGGAGTAAAACCGGTATTCGAACCCTTGGTCTTGAGGAGTTGGGTTAAGGGGAGTAAACGGAGTCCACTTTAAAGCGTATTTATTGTTAGCGCTATTCTTGTGTAGGAGGCGGAGTCCCGGAGTAGAGGCACCATCCTTGCTTCTTCGCGCGCCGTAGCGGAAAAAGGCAAGTACGATTTTAGTACGATATTGTGTGTTGGGCAATATGGTTGATTTGATGCATGCTTAATATGATTGCGCGTGATGAAAGTGTTTATTTCACATTGTTTATGTGATGATCGATAATTGATAATTCTTATGAGAACATATTGTGGATTGTCCATGTCATTGCATATCAATCATGCATGTTGGCATGAGATACCCTCGGGAGTGGGCATTCAGATCCCCATATTTAAGATATGGGCAATGGGTCCCCATCTAAAAAGGATGGGCAATGGGTCCCCGCATTTGATAATGCGGGCATGAGTGAACACCGGCGGGTGTAACACTCCGCAATACCGGTATATGCAAAAGAGAAAAGAAAAGTGCATTTGAGCAATTCGCATAGCATGAGCATATGAAATTTTTATTATTGAGAATTGTGGATGGATGATGATGGTTACAGTTGTTTATGTTATTATCTTGCTAAATGTACTTTGCTGAGTCTTGGACTCACTCTTGCTGTTACTGTATTTTTAGGTACCCCGTTTGTGGACGGCATGCATGGGAGGGAGTAGATTTATGCTTGGATGCACATTGGCACGAACCAATTCTCCATTAAATAAACAAATAGAATGATATTTTAGAATTTGAGTAAACCGCTTAGAGTTTCTTATATTTATGCTTTATTCCTTGGATAATTTCTTATGGACATGCTTTAAATTGTGTGTTAGGATAATTGTTTATTCCTATTGTTAGCTGTGCAAACCCCCGGTATGGTTAGTTATTCACAGGAGAACCTGCCGAAAGTTAGCAAAATGCCTTAGCTTAAGTTGTATTCATGTTAGTGTGGTAGCATTCCAGGCTCAGGTTGGGCTGGGGTGTTACAGTTGGTATCAGAGCGGGCTTCAGGTCCGTGGTAGCTAGAAAAGCAAAAGAAAATTAAATTAATACACTATGCACAGTAGGATGGGAATGGGAAAAGTATTGCATTTACGTTTCTGTGATATCGTATTGATGATTACTGGTATGAACTTAGTATGATTGCTAACTAATTGATTATCTTGGGTTATGTGTAAGAATGGTTGATGTGGAGGTGTTGAGGTCGTGGTTGTGGCCCTGGGCTTTACCAGGTTACACCATCATTCGTAATAAGAGAATGGTGAAGTGGTTACCCCGGATATCTTAGTACAAGCGTAGAAAGTGATTATCTTTAGAAAAGTTGTTCTCTTTCTTGAATTTGACTTCTAAGATATCTTTAACTTCATGTTCGCGTTCTAAGCAGAAAGTGCAAAGGCTAGAATCAACCACACCAGAAGCAACTAATTTGCTAGACTCTAAGCATTTTTCACATGGAGCAGATTTAACCTCAACAAGCTCAGTCCTAGCATTTTCAAGTTGTTGCAAAGCAATATAATGAGCAGATTGCAATTTAGCAAATTCATAGTGCAAAGCATGGCAGGATGAACATTCATCAGATTCAAGAGTCTTAGCATTTTCAAGTTCTAAAGTCAAATTATCTACTTGTGACTCTAAGTCTTTATTCTTGGCCATGACAAACTCTAAATCCTTATCCTGACTCATGAGTTGCTCAAATATAGTTTCACATCTATCAGTAAGGATATCATAGGAAGGAGGTACCTCATCGTTGTTGTCGTCAACAGTGTCAGCCATGAAGCACTAGCCGGTGAAGTCCTTGGCCTTCCCCTTCTCCTTGTTTTGAGAGATCTCCTCCTCCGTGTCCTCCTCGCTCCCGGAGTCCACATCGCTTAAAGATTGATCCTCAAAAGCGGCAAGCACTCGGTGAGCGGCCTTCGTCAGCTTGGCAGTGCCATACCTTGATTTGTTCCATTGAGGCTTCTTCCAAACTGGCTTTCCATCCTTATGGTTGCTCTTACCTTTCAGCTTGGGGTAATTTGCCCAGATATAATTAAACTCACCACACTTATAGCAAGTCACGGGACCTCCTCGATTTCTGTTTCTCATATTGCTGTAAGCTCGTGTGACCTTTTTGACTATGAGGGCCAACTCAGCCTCTGGAACACTCTCAAACTCCTCTTCACGAATTGCAGATAAACCAGCAAGAGAAAATCCAGAAGAAGACCCAAAAGACCCATCAGAAGCTCTCATGAGTGGGTCTGCTACCAAAGCCATATTTTCCTTTTTGGGATGATCAATCCTCTTGATCTCTTGAGTCATATCAAAAGATTGACATTCTCCTCAATGGCTGTAGCCTTTATCTCCCACTCCTTGGTGTTGATTGCAGCCAAGAGGTGGGTGGCATTTTCAGACTGAGAATATTCAATACCAACAGCTTTCATCTTATTAATCACTTTATTAAAGAGACTGAAAATGTCATCGATGCTCTCTCCAGGACGCATCTCGAATTTGTTATATTCACGCTTATAGACTGTTTGGCGTTCTTGACTTGGGACAAACCGTCATGATAGGTTTGGAGAGTGTTCCAAATCTCATGTGCAGTCTCAAGATTGTAAATATGATTATACTCCTGTCTACCAAGCCCACCATACAAGAGGTTTTTAACCTTATTGTTGTTAGCCCAAAGGGCTTTTTGAGAAAATTCACAGAAATTCTATGAGGCATTCTGGACTTAAATAAAATAATTCCAACTTTTAGTTGGTAATAGATTTTGCACATAAATTCTTTTAGCCTTAATATACTTTAGGGAAAAGTTTTTAAAATTTCCAGAAAATCCACAAAAATTATTGATGTTTTATTTTCAACTGAAATTGAAATTTTTGGGCTGTTACAGCTTCTTAAGCCGGCATAGCAACTTCGGGCACAACGAGCGGTACTCGAACAACCTCTCATATAGCGTGTCCTTTGCTCTCAAGGAAGACTCGCATGCGATTCTTCCAATAGGCATAGTCATGCACATCGAATATATGCGGGTCAAAACGAAAACTTGATCCAAAATCTTGCTCGTGGGTGATTGATGATCAAGATTATCCTAGGTATGTTCCCACATGTCACAGCAAGCTATATCGTGTGGAGAATTTAATCAAAAACTCGCGGATCAAAGAAAGACTCAAAATCATCAAATATAGAGAAAGAACGCAATGAGATAAAATATGATCAAACTTTTATTTGATTGATTTGATATGATATGGGCTTACAGCCTCTCCATCAATGGAGGACAATGCTCAATCCAAGAGCACGAAAATCATATCAAACTATCAAGAACCCTAGCCTACACAAAAGCTCTCTCTAAGAAAAAATAGGGTTTACAAAAATAGCAAAAGAGACGAAGCAGAGGTGCAGCCACCTCCCTCCCCTATTTATAGTGGAGGCTTAGACTTTCTAGAAGTTTGACTCAATTGGGCTCCCGTTAATTCTCAAAATAAACGGGACACATACGCACGTATTTTAATGCCTCGTCTATATCTCCCCTTGACTTAATTAGCTACACCTTGCGCCATCTTGTGCCTCGGATTAGCCAATAGGTCACCTTTGTCCATCTTGCACCACTTTTGAATTCATTAACCTCACCCGTCATCATCGATCGTTCTGGACCACAGCTCTCTAAGCCTAGTCCCGATCATCCTCGTCGTTTACCGTCGTTGACCACCAAGCAACCTGCACAACAATAGACAAGTAAACCGAATTTAGGAATAAGTTCTTCACAACTTGACCCAAGTTAGTCAAAACATGCATCATGCAACATATATGCCCTGAAACTCATGACTTTGACCTAACAACCGAATATCGCCGCCACGACGGGCGACGACCCAAGTGAAAATCGGTCGATCGCCCTGTGGCCGGTCGATCGCACTCACTCGCCACCGACCGCCACCTATTGGCCGGTCAAACCGCCAGTAAAGACTTAGCCGAATTTCCTCTCTGGAAAACTGAAATCTACTTGAATTTTCAAACCAATAAAACTTTTGACTGGAGACTCCAAAAATTATAGGACCAAGTGCAATAGAATCTCCTCTCTTGCCTACACCCTCTATTTTTGGCCCAGCTCAATCCACACTTTCTGAAGTTGGCCGGTCGGACCGCCGCTATGGCCGGTCGGACCGCCCTTGGACCGGTCTGACCGCCGCCCTGGCCCGTCAGACCGGTTAAGGCCTGACAGTACTGTAATTGTGCCGAAAACACGTGAAATGACAAACCATTAACGCCATTGCCAATTGCCACATCATCCTAAGATCCGGAGCATATCCCCATGATATCCACAAATATGAATGTGGTAATTGGTAGTAGTTTGGCAGTATCACCTTGGTCAATTAAGGACTTAACTTTGTGTGTTATTGAACCGAGCCATAACTGTACGACTACATGGCTGGTATGAGATATGCATAACTTAGTAAGTTACAGATTCTTGACATTGATTGCTTATGTCGATAGGTTAGACAGTGTGCCAAGGTGGAGGTGTGATTCGGTCTGTGTGGTGAGTCACATTTATGAGCGATTCGCCGTGTCCTGGTCCAACAGTGTGTGATGGGCCAACCATCTGTGCGATGGTTTGGTGCTGGCAATATGCACAACGGGAGGATCAACTGTTAAGATGGAGTTTCGGAAAGGTTTTGTTATGATTGGTGCTAGATACACGGGTCATATCTTGTGGGTAAAGTGTACCACCTCTACAGAGTGTTAATCATTCTATTCGAATAGCCGCATCCGCGGTCATGGACATGCTCGTAGATTTCACACGAGTGGTAAATTTTCATTAAAAAAACAATTGGGAGGCGACAACTATGTGGTTAAACTCAAGCAGCTGTGTGAAAGAAATTGATTAGACTTTGTGAAAATAATTGTTAAACTATTAATGTTTATTCGTTTCAACGCTTTCAATATATTATTTGTATTCAATTGCAAGTGTTGTTTTTTTTTGCAACATAACCAAAGATGTCATTTCTTTTTGAATAAGCTATCATCTATAATTACATTCTATGGTGCAACTTGTTGAGTACTCAGAGTACTCATTCTTGCTGCAATCATTTAGTTGTAGTGGAGGAGTCTTCGCCTGCTTTTGAGGAGGAGTTTAACGATGAGGGTGATCGCTAGGTCTTGATCCCAGTCGGCTGCCTGTGGCAACTCGATGGGTTCCCATTGGAGTTATTTCCATTTCGCTGTTGTTTCTTTATTTAGTGTCAGTCCTGTGTGGCTTAATAAGTGTAAACTCGACCATAAGGTCACTGCCGTTATTTAATAATTAAATTAGTCAATTATTTTTATAATCGTCTTATGTAGAATGATACTTATCTATATTGATATTGTGTGCACTAACGTGATCCAAGACTAGTGCATTATATACAGAGGGTCTAGATTTTCATATTTGGGTCACGACAGATGGTACTGACGCGACTATGGTGAGTCTCATCAATGGCCTGGTCAGGCAGCTCGTATAGCCACTGCGCAACATCTCCTGGAGCCGTCATACCTAAAATTTAAGACGGGCAATATTTCAAAGATTATCTCTGTATACACATAATATTTACCGTGCAAAAATAAGAACAGAAATGAAGCTGAGAACTGTAATACTCCGGAAATGGTTCGGTAAAAAGAAAGAGGTCGGAGAGAGTAAAAGAAATTGTTTTCGTCGGAAAATTCCAATCGTCGGGGTATACGTTATTGTTGGGAAACACGGGGCGCATTCATGACCCTGTGGCCCAAGAGTGGGCCGGCCGGCCCATGTAGGGGCCGGCCAAAGGGGGGGGCACCACTTCCCCCAAACCCTAGTGCCTCCACTCCCTTCCCCCTTGAGCCGCCCCTCGTCCCCCTTGAGCCGCCCCATCTCCTCCTCCCCTCCTAATAGGCGCCTCCCCCTCCATTGGTGGCTGCCATTGGAGATCCCCGGAGCTGCACACCCGGTCTTCCACTCGTTCATCTTCGGTTCTTCCCCCGCCGGGCGTTTGCAATCCACTCGGGTTCGCTGTTTTGGGGCCGGCCATTGAAGGAGAGGAGCAACCTTCGGGAAGTTGATCCTCATCGTTCTTCGGGTCTACAAGGGTAACGAGAGACCCCATCGCTGTTTGATTGCGTTAGAGTTGTTGATTCAATGATTTTGGTAGTATCGCTTAATCTCTGTCAGTAGATTGATTCGGTACAGAATGTTGTAACTCGGTTTTGGGTGTCTTAGAGGCAGAATTGGATGTCTTCGCCTTCTAGAGTTTTGTTCCTTATTTCATTAGCTTTCTTTTGGCACCTAGATCACGAATTTTCACCCAGTAGATTAAAAGTTATGACTGTTTTACTACGTACTGGTCTGTCTGTCAGAACTGCTGGGTATAGTCGGTTGCACCTAGGTTTTGATCTAGTTAGACTCAGAATCAGGTCGGCCACCCAACTAGGTTTATGAATATAATTTCACCATGTTTCCAGGCTGATAAAAATAACTTTATTTGGATCAGTGGTTTAAAAGTTAGAGCCTTTTCTTTAGGGCTGTTCAGATTTCTGGGCAGACTGCAGTTTTAGTTTTTCATTGGATGGTTAGACCTCTGTATTTGCCGAATTAGAGTTTACCATCAACTAGAGTTTTGTAGCCAGTTAAGTTAAGAAAATATGAGCACTGGTTTCAGGTCTTTTGGACTTACGGTTTTTTATTGGTGAATTTTCTAGTAAAACTGCCAGATTAGGGATAATTGAAATGTTTGGGTAAATTGATCAAATTGAACTTTTATTTGGTTAGTTTGGTTAGAGATTGAGGGAGGACACGTGTAGCCTTGCCATATTCGTTTGCCCTCATTTCGATTATTTTATATTGTAGGCGGTGAAGCGGTGAGTGGAGGGGTATCTCAATTACCTCCCAACCCGTTGCAGCGCGGCAGGCAAGTAATTTGTATTCTATGAATGATGCCATGTATGATGTGTGAATGTATGATTACAGTTGTTCGTATTTGTAGATGAATGCCATGTGTTCTTTTCATTTATGTGTACTATTCAATATTGACATGGGATCACATCATGACATGCATACATTACTTTTGTAAGACCCATCAATTCCAGTATGGGCACTTGAAATCCCATCAATTTCAGGATGGGTACGTGAGTCCACCATTCCAATGTGGGCCACATTACGTGAGTCCACCATTCCAATGTGGGCCACGTTGACTGATCGTATGAAACGTTCTTCATACGATTACTTTAAGTGAACACCGACGGGTGATTCACTCGCTATACCGGTATATGCTGCAATATGTCCATTTCCTTCAATGCACCATTCCACTTCATCCATTCATAAATTTGTTTCCAGTAAATATTCAAATTATGATTGTGATATATTGCTCATAGTATGTTTGATTGTTACATACAGTTGCTTGCTGAGTCTTTGGCTCATTCTTGCTTTATTGTCTTATTTAGGTAAATGACAAGGAAGAATGATCTTGTGAAGGGTAGTTCATCACGATGCACTCACTACCATAAAACAAACAATTTGAGGACTTTTACTGTCGTTAACTATGACTTGAGATGCATTGTAATAAGCCATCATGGCCTTGTTTACCATATCTTTCTGAATTGTTTACTTCCATTCCGTTGATTAAACTTGATTCAGGATACTTGTTTCCGTATAATCTTAATAATTGCTTCACCTTATCATGCGTTTTGATGTTATTCAATTGAAGAGTAGTGGTTGTAGGTGACATCTTGACTTCCTTATAGTCAGGGTGTTACAGTTGGTATCAGAGCGGGCTTCAGGTCCGTGGTAATAATATTAAAATGACACACTGTGCACAATAGGAAGGGTTGGGTAAACCATTATTTTCCGCAATTGCTTGGTTATGTCCCAATTATTTTGTTTATCAGTTCGTTGAGCTAAGTATTTGATTTTCTTTCTGTTGTGTTGTTCATAGATGGCTAGAGGTAGAGGCCATGGTCGTGGTCGTCCACCGACCCGTAGTCGTGGTCGTGGCCGCGGTCCGGCAGATACATCGTCTTCGTCTGAAGGGTTACCGGTGCTTTGTATCGAGGAGATTGCCTCAGTGCGCCTCCGGTTCTCGAGCCACCGCCGCAATGGTGATCTCATTCAGAACCTAATAAGGGAGAATCAACAACTCCGCCAACAATTGCAGGCGGCCATTCCTGCGGCTGCTGCACCTGTGGCGGAACCTGTTGCTGCTACTGTTCCACTCGAGGCTAGAATGAGCCTCCGTGAGTGGGTGTCGCTTCGCCTGGACACTTTTGACGGAGCAGGCACACCGGTTCAGGCTGCGGACTGGTTGAGGTACATGGAGCGTCAGTTTGGAGCCTTAGAGCTGGCATCCGCGCAGAAGGCGCGATTTGTGGCCTTTCAGCTGAAGGGCCAGGCCGACATCTAGTGGGAAGGGGCCCTGTCTTCCAGGACTCCAGCGCAGGGTCTTGTTACTTGGGAGGTTTTTGTGGAGAGATTCAGACACAGTTTTATCGACTCCTTCATCGAGAAGATGGAGCAATCACTCCTGACCTTTGTGCAAGGAAAAATGTCGGTATCTGAGTATGAGGCCGGATTTAACAATGGCTAAGTCCCAGCTGGCGGTCTGACCGGCCCATAGGTGGCGGTCAGACCGGCCAGGCACTTTGATTGTCGGCCTTCGAGGCGACGATATTCGGTTGTTAGGTCAAAGTCATGAGTTTCAGGGCATATATGGTGCATGATGCATGTTTTGACTAACATGGGTCAAGTTGTGAAGAACTTGTTCCCAAATTCTGTTTACTTGTCTATTGTTGTGCAGGTTGATTGGTGGTCAACGACGAGGATAATCGGGACTAGGTTTGGAGAGCTGAGGTCCAGAACGATCGACAATGCCAAGTGAGGTCAATGAACTCAAGCGTGACGCAAGATGGACAAGGGTGATCTTTTAGCTAATCCGAAGCGCAACATGGCGCAAGGGTAGCTAGTTAGGTCAAAGGGAGATAAAGACGGCGCATTAAAATGCGTGTGTTAGTGTCCCATTTGTTTTGGGCCTTAACGGGAGCCCAATAGGATCAAACTTCTAGAAGGTCTAAGCCTCCACTATAAATAGGCGAGGAAGGTGGCTGCACCTCCGCTTCATCTCTTTTGCTTTTCTTGCAAACCCTAATTGTCTTAGGGAGAGCTTTTGTGGAGGCTAGGGTTCTTGATAGTTTGATATGATTTTCATGCTCTTGGATTGAGCATTGTCCTCCATTGATGGAGTGGCTGTAAACCCTGATCATATCAATAAATCAAATGAAAGTTTGATCAATGTTTTATCTCATTGCGTTCTTTCTCTCTATCTGATGATTTTAGGTCTTTGTTTGATCCGTGAGTTTTTGCTTGGTTTCTTCATGTGATCTAGCTTGTTGTGACATGTGGGAATCTATCTAGGATCATCTTGATGATCAATCACCCACGAGCAAGAGTTTTGACCTAGTTTTCGTTTTGACCCGGTTTTGAACCTCTCTTCAATCAAATCGAAAAGGATCGCTATTCTTCTAAGAATTATCATAATCTTTGATTGGAATAGGTTCCTGATATCGTAGAGAAGGTGTGTTCCAAGTTTCATCAAGTTTGGATTAGTAGATCAAAAGTTTCATCTTTTTGCATCTTCGTCATCGGCCGTTTCTTACGTTTCGAGCCCGCGGTCGACCGCTCAGATCGACCGGCCGGCCGGCAAGAATCGGTTCGACCGCCCTTGAGCCAATGGTCGACCGGGCAGGTAATCGTGATTCATTATCTTGTGCTTGATCTTTTGTAGTATTGCTTAGGGTGTTTATTGGATTCAATATTAGTCTTCCGCTGTACTGATATACTGATCTTCATAGCTTCCATAGCTACTGGAGTGAAATCTTGTTGAATCCAGTATTTGTGAAAAAGTGAGCGTGCTCCTATTCACCCCCCCTCTCTCTAGTCGCCTTTTCGGTCCAACACTAGTTTAAAATGTATTCTCGGCATTTACAGAATATTTACAGTGCAAAAATAAGAATAGGATTGAAGCTAGGAATATATTAATAAAGCTCTACACACCCTATTTAACTACTCTTGAATTTTTTGATAGAATTTTTAGAGTTGCCTTGCTATTTTCGCATTTAAAATGTATTCTTGGTATTTACATAATATTTATCGTGCTAAAATAAGAACAGAATTATAGATGGAAATATTTTAATTAGGCTCCACACACCCCATTTGGCTACTTTGGAATTTTTACGAAATTTTTAGAGCCATCTTGCTTTTTTTTGCGTTTAAAATATATTCTTGGTATTTATAAAATATTTATCGTGCAAAAATGAGAACATAATCGAAGCTAGGAATATTTTAATCAGGCTCTACACACCCTATTTAGCTACCTTGGAATTTTTACGAAATTTTTAGAGCTACCTTGCTATTTTTGTTGGTGATATACTCTAGATGTCAATCATAGAGATGATTGTATTACGTCTATATTTATGAGTTATTGAATAACTGTTATTTTGTTCCTTGAATGAATCATCTGTTATAAAGATGTCGTTGGTGAAGCTCTTTTAAATTATGTGATGTTGTTCTAAATGTATTCATAGTCGGATGTCACTGGTAGGAACATTAGTGACTTATCGACGGGCACATGTATTGATTGGTGGTCATGTTTCATTAGTCATGGATATAAGGATATCGAATCAATAATGTGGACACATGTTAGAGAACATGATGTTGGATTGAACCACCTTAAGACACTATTGAGAGTGTTATGATTTTATGTGTCATCAGTTAGTCTCAAGCAATGATGATGTATAATCCTTATACCTAAGATCAACATGGTTCCCTACATGTGTAATAGTGCATTTTGCAGTTGTCAAACGCTACTCCGTAACTGGGTAGTTATAAAGGTAGCTTCCGGGTATGCTATAAAACATGCAGAAGAATATGATTATTCAGATATGGGATTTGTCCATCCTAACATAACAGGAGAGATATCTCTAGGCCCCTCGATGTGGTCGGATAAACAAAGTGCATGGTCATGCCACTAGTGGTCGAAGAGTCAACCACATGAAGTTATTCGATACTTGATCGAGAAAGTATTGAACAGTCCATGGATGACAATTTATCTTACAAGGAGTTCAACCAGATATCGTGTGACAAAGGGAGAATACACAAGAAGGTCGTTCAGTTAGAACAGATACAGACTAGACGTATGGAGATATGAGTTGGTCGTAGACTAGTTGAAGAACATTATCACTAACTGGTCGTAAAATAGTCGTAAGGAGTTACGAACTGGTAAGGACTAAATATGAACTGGTCGTATAGATATACGAGCTAGTCATAAGTGACAACGACCTACTCGTAGATCATATTACATTAAGGTTCGTCCGATATAATTTATGTGTATTCACGAATCGTTATGTCATGTTAGGAACCGCTAACAACTCGTAGTCGAAAAGGTATTTCCGAGTCACAACCGATTACGCATGAGCCTACCGGGTCACACACTTAACGGGTTAGAATAAACGTGTTCAGATAGGATCCGTCATGGGCCCTATATAAGAGGATGCAAGAGGCTATTGGTAGTACGGGAAAAGAGAGAGACACGTGACGTGAGTTGCTCCACCGAAACCCTAGTCACCATCTTGTCAAGAGCCCTGCTGTGCGAGTTGGTGCTAACACACTGGCGCACAGTGTTTCATCTCCGGACGTGTGGATACCGTACAGGCGATACTGTGGTTGCTGTTGCGCTAAAGGACGATCTACGAATTCACAAGGGACGTGATTGGTTGTTGGAGGAGACGATCGACACCAGAAACGTTGGACGATTGACTACGATCATTACATCGATGCGCTCTACGTTGGATCAAGCTGCTCTAACTCTTCTTCCACTGCACTGCGTGTTTAGTGGTAACGATCTATGATCTCTTGCTTGTGTAGCATTTTGGTTTACATGGTAGAATTTTTGAATTGTCATCTAGCGTAGCCTACCCGTAGCCCTTCAATTTTCAGCATTTCTAAATTATTTCATGTGTAAAAATTATCCAAACAACAACGATAATCTAAAGTAAAATAGACTACACTACAGCTAAAATGATCTAATAAAACCAATTCTCAGTCGCTAGTTTTATTTCTTAACCTACCAGGGTTTGGAATTAAATTACAAAGTTGTAAAAAAAAATTACCTACGAGATAGACGACAGGATCTGCTTCTCTTTCTCTCTCTCCTCTGCGACAAATCGGCGGGGTTTCGCTATGCAGTTCTCCTCCTCTCCTCTCTCCTTTCCCTCCCTCTTCTCTTCCTCCCCTCTATTTGATCTCGGTTGGAATGAGGTGGGGGCGAAAAATGGGTTTTTATATCTGGACCGTGTCGCTATTTCATCTGGCGGCGGGTGCCTGTCGCCAGATGAAATGACGACAGGATATCATTTTGCAAAGAAAAAAAAAGATAACTATTTAATTTTATAATTATTAATTAAAATAATATTATTTTAAAAAATAGGAGGAAGTTGTATCCGCATGCCACCTGCTGACTAAAATGTCCTAGTCAGCTCAAACATATATATAAAGACTAATAGAGGTATGGATGCATCATTACGTGTATGTTAGTTACATAGTAGTATATTGATTTAGAGTGAAATATGTCACCCTGAAATAAGTATACGGAAGTTGGGTTCCATTTGAAATATGTCCCCAAAAAAAATACTCGATCATATATTATATTAGTAGTTTAGAAAGTTGAAGCCTTCATGCATGCATGCAAGTGAATAAAAGCTACTATAGTGACATAATGCTTGATTAATGAGAGGGGCCGGAGGTTAGTTTAAGGTCGTTAACACAAGAAATAGTGAAATAGTACAACCATTAGTTAGCAGTGCATGTTTGTGTCTGTTGCTACATCAATCGAGTCAATAAAATACTATTGGTGGCCGATCACAAATCAAGGGTGACGCACGCAATGCGACCGGCAACGGCCAGATTTCTTCCCTGTCAAAATATTTGTGCTGTGGAGCTCAGACGAATATATATATATATATATATATATATATATATATATACGCTCGTGGTAGTAGGTGATGGGAGAGTGGCATCGCGCTGCCCTCGGGATCGTTTAGAATGTCGCATTCACACATATCGCATCACCGGAGGTTGGATGGTTTGGCTCGCCGGAGATGTGCATGTTTGACCGGAACCTGAAGTTGATGTATGGGGTTGACGACAACCAACTACTGCTCTCTTTAAAAAAAAAAAAAAAAGAAAAGAAAACTTTATAGATTACTCAGAAGTTTGGGAGAACTCATGAGCTACCGGGTGTTCTATACAAAAATGCATTTGTTCACGCCAAACTACACAATGATTTAGATGTTTTGCGAGTTGCGTTAGCTCATGAGCTACACTATTTTGCTATCTTTTCGTGTGACAAATTCGAAAGCCTCGTAAAAGAGAAGCCATCTTTAGCATTTCAGACACAATAAACATCAGTCTAGAGCGGTAATCCTTCGGGTGGGACAGTAGATAGACTAGCGATGCGCAGTCAGTCTCAAGGATTGCCGCCTTATGAACCCATTCTACAGTCAGTTTGACACCTTCATAATAAGCCCAAGCTTCAACTTCCTCCGGATCCCCGCCGCGGTGAACTGTCCTCCAAGAAGAAAGATACAACCAGACAAATTTTTTGCTAACCTCTGAATAGTACAAAGATACAGAAAGACAAAAAAAAAATCTAACCTCTGAATAGTACATATTGTTCTGCTGGAGACATGGCAAGGTCGAAATCAGCATTTTCCTGATGTGCTCTTAATATCTGACAAACAGTTAAGGCTAATAAGAACTATGTCTTAAAATGGTACAGGCTCATAACCAAAATAAGATAAGAAAACACACCAAATCAGGGTGAGATTCGGTTGCTCCTAGGACAACATGTCTATTTGGCCAGGCATCAACATCCCAAGTAAGTACCTGGATTTAGTTATTTAGTTTACATGTTCTGTACGCAACAAATTATGTACGCAGTACCCAACCAAAATTACCAGTAACTAAGCAAAATATGTCATACAGTAGAAAAGCTGTCCAGCCCAGCCAAAATACGTAAAGAGTTTCCGCTTGGAAACTAAATTTAGAAACATATTAAAAATAAGTAAAAGACATCACTTCTACTTGAAATATGAAAAATACCTTCAATGACATATCATCAATTCATTTGGTGGTCAATACAACATTAGCACCAACCTTGAGAAATTTCTCAATTCGCTCCTTTGTTACGTCAGATTCTCTGTCCAAAAAAAGTAAGGTATTAAGTTTAGTGTTGAGTATTTGATACTAATCTTGACAAAGCTTGTATCTGTATATTTACTTTGGTCTTTTGCATGTAGTGATCGTGTTGTATAGGTCTTTGCGTGGTAGTAGTGTGTGGCACCAGAATAAGTGCACAACCATACGTGTGATACATACAAGTATAGAGGCTTGAGTCGGAGTGCATGATGAGCCGTGAGAAACGGTCGAACGGAGGCGCCAATATATGCAACGTGCAAAGGGCCGCAGCCTGAGTGGTCGTGGTCGTTGAAGCTGCAGTGGCCGTGGTCATTGAAGCAGTGTACTCGCAAGAGTACTATAGCAGTCGAAACGCCCGAATGAAGCAGTAGTCTGAGTCAATAAGATTGGCCGAGTCTTTTGGATCATTGAGAGATTCCAGGAGGCCGTGGCATGAGAATAGATCCTAGTGGAATTAGTGGGTGCGTGGAGTACTGGTCGTGTAAAATTATGTTTTCGTGAGGCTTATTTAAGCCGAATATTTCCCTGTTAAAGATAGCTGAAGTAATAGAGATTAAGTGATTTAATCTCAAGAAACTTCTTCTTTGCGTGTGTTTATCAAGAGATACGGGAGAGACTAGTGAGTGCTTTCCAAGAGAGATAGAGAGAGAGATTGAGTGATTCAATCCCAACATTTGGTATCAGAGTCTGAGTTCTCGGTTTGGTGTATACCCAAGTACTCTCGCCTGAACATGATGTCCACCATCGAGCAAACGGTGGCAACGGCGGCACACGCGACGAGGGAGGGTGTAGGACCGTAAAGGCGACTAGGGAGGTGAATAGGCGCTTTCACAACTTTTTCGCCTAAATCAAATACAACAAGAACTTTACTCCTTTAGCTATGAAAGCTAAGAAGATCAGTAAGCGCACAGTGGAAGCCTTGTGCTGAATTTGATAAACCCCTCAACCACACGACACAAATGGAGAAAAGAACTCACTGTTCTGAACTGGGTACCGGCGGTCTAACCGGCTACCACGGTTCGCGACGGTCAACCAACCGATCGGACCGGCTACCAAAGCGATCGGACCGTTGGATATCTGTTCGACCCGGCAGTACTAGCGGTATGAAAAGCGGGCGGTCGGACCGCCGTTGCATAACCGGTCAGACCGGTTCAGTCCAGTACTGAAAATCAAGCCCAAATCCAAAACGAAATTTGATCCAACTTTTGATTCAACCAATGAAACTTGACCAAATTTCGAGCACACCTCCCTAATGATATTAGAGACCTATTTCTAGCGAAGATCCTTCAGATCCACTTCGCAGAATCGATCTCTCAAGGTTTTACAAAAGAAGTGCACAAACCCTAGAAATACGAAAATCTTGATTCAAGACTTGCTTGTGGGGGTTGATGATCTAGATGACTCTAGGAGTATTCCCACACATCAAAGCAAGATAAAATAGGTCAAGAGACCAAGCATAAACCTTTGAATCAAGGAAGCACCAAAATCATCCAAAAAGGAGAAGAACACAAAGGGGACAAAAGATCTTTCAATTAAGCATCACAAGATTGCTTGTTCACACTAGATGCTTACAAAGCCTCTCCAACAAGGAGGACAAGAGCTCACACAAGGAGCACACTCACAATCTCTCCAAACCCTAGCTTCTCCTCTCCTCTCCTCCAAACCCTAGAAAATGAAGGAAGGGGGCTAAATGAATGCTTAGAGGGTTTTCCATCTCCCCCCTTTCTATTTATACTAGAGGCCTAGGGTTTCACATTTGGGACCCACACACACATGGGACCCACACACTCACATCTGTTGAAGCAATCGCCTGCTTCACCACGTGTAGGTTGATCAGCGGTTCTCATCACGTCGCCAAGCCTCTCTTGTCCGAATCCCATCGAAACCTCCCAGAGACTCGCACCGATATCCGCACCGCCTGATCCAACCAGCTGTACCGAACTACCCGTTCTATCCATCTTGCCTATTCTGCACCATGTTTGAGTCACACGACCTCATCCGGTATCCATGATCATTCTGGACCTCAGCTCTCCAAGCGTAGTCCCGATCAACCTCACCGTTGACGTCGTTGACCTGCAAGCCACCTGCACAGCAATAGACAAACAAACCGTTTTCGGGAACAAGTTCTTCACAACTTGACCCACGTCAGCTCCGCAATGCAATATGCAACAATAAAGCATTGAAGTTCATACAATAAACACAATCAAAACACATCAATGCAAAGAAGTCCAAGCTTCAAGTGATCGGCGGTCTGACCGCCCCACTCCACCGGTCCGACCGATTTCAGGCCGGTCTGACCGATGTCATAACGGCGGTCGGACCGCCCGAAAAGACTTAGCCAAATTTTCAGCTTGAAATTCCGAAACCTTCTGGAAACTTCAACTGAATAGAACTTTTGACTGGGAGCTCCAAAAATGATGTGACCACATCCAGGAGACTCCCCTCACTTACCTACACAACCTATATTTGGCTTAGCCCCAAAATCCACTTTTCATTTTGGCGGTCGGACCGGCAAGCTCTGCCGGTCAGACCTCCCCACTGGCCGGTCGGACCGGCGACCTGGCCGGTCGGACCGCCCGTGGCCTGACAGCCCTGGATCAAACCCGAAAACGTGACAAATTGCAAACCAACAAAGCCATTGCCAATTGACTCATCATCCTGAGATCGTGCACATATCCTCACGATATCCACAGAGGGAGGCGTCTCTCTCCAGTACCCGATGCTCACCTCCTCCAACTACTCCACCTGGGCGATCAAGTAGAGGCTTGTGTGGAGGTGCAGGACATCTGGGAGGCGATCGAACCAGCGGCCGGAGTGGTCATGGAAAGGAGGAAGGACAAGATGGCACTTGCGTGCATCTTTCAGGCCATTCCTGAAGACGTGCTCCATCAGGTTGCCAAGAAGAAAATAGCCAAGGAGGCGTTGAAGAGCTTGAAGACAAGGTATCTCGGTGCCAATCGAGTGAAGAAGGCGCGGTTGCAGACCTTGAAAAGTGAATTCGAGGCCATACGCATGAAGCAAAGAGACTCCATCGACGAGTTTGCTGGCAAGATCAGCGGGCTAGCGAGCAAGTTTAGTGGTCTTGGTGCTACCCTGGAGGATACCGCACTTGTGAAGAAGTTACTCGATTCGATTCCTAACAAGTTTTTGTAGGTTGTTGCTGCAATTGGGCAATTCTCCGACGTGGATATCATGTCATTCGAGGAGGCGATTGGTCACCTCAAAGCGTACAAGGAGTGGATACACAAGCATGAGAACAGTCACAAGGAGCATTTTCTTCTCACCAAGGCCGAGTGGGAGACTCAGTCGTCGAAGCGAGAAGGAAAGGGCTCCGACAGCACTAGCAGTGGTGGTGGTTGAAGAAAGTTTGACAAAACCAAGGTGATGTGCTATAACTGCCAACAGTTTGGTCACTTCGCATACGAGTGTCCTAAGAAAGGAAAGGAGGGGAAAGCGCTACTCTGTGAAGTTCAGAGTGATGATGAGCCAGCTCTTCTGTGAAGACTCGTGAATTGTGGCCAGTCAAGATTAGGAGGAAATTATTAGATACTAATATTGACAAAGTTTGTATCTGCATATTTACTTTGGTCTTTTGCATATAGTGATCACGTTGTATAAGTCTTTACATGGTAGTAGTGTGTGGCACTAGAAGAAGCACACGGTAATACGTGTAATACGTATAAGTGTGTAGGCTTGAGCCGGGGTGCATGCTGAGCCGTGAGAAGCGGTCGGACGGAGGTGCCAATATCTGCAACGTGTAAAGGGATGCAGTCTGAGTGGTCGTGATCGTAGAAGCTGCAGTGGTCGTGATCGTAGAAGCAGTGTACTCGTAAGAGTACTATAGCAGTTGGAATGCCCAAATGAAGCGGTAGTCTGAGTCAATAAGATTGGCTCAGCCTTTTGGATCGTTGAGAGATTCCAGGAGGTCGTGGCATGAGAATAGGTGGAGTACTGGTCGTGTGACCTTATGTATGCATGAGGCTTATTTAAGCCGAGTATTTCCCTGTTAAAAATAGAAGAAATGATAGAGATTATGTGATTTAATACCAAGAAGCTTCTTCTCTGCATGTGTTTAACCAGAGATACGGGAGAAACCAGTGAGTGATTTCCAAGAGAAAGCGAGGAGATTGAGTGATTCAATCTCAACATTGAGGACCTCAAAAAAATAAAATGAATTGCTTGTCGATCCATTCATAAAAGCAAAACAGATAAAGAGAGCAAGTCATTTCTGATTCATGCAGGAAATAACATAAAGGAATAATAATAAGCTTGCAAAATAGAAATTGCTCATACCTCTGACGGGTCTTCTAGGATTCCCTTGGATCAGTTACGGGGACATGAACACCCAATTTCATTTTTGTCTTCTGAAGGTTAAAATCCAGACAAGCAATTCTAGTCGGGGTTACTCCAGTAGGCATTCCATGAGCTGCACGGCATGTGTTCTGTTCATATCCATTTAGCAGGTAACTATTATTGGCACTTTTACCATGAGCATCCAAAATATTAACGCTCTGCAGGACAAGGCCATGGTCAAAATGAAATTTTCACTCAAAGGATAACAAAGCACCATTTGTGCAGCAAAACAGAAAGGATTCAAACAGTATGTCCACTCCACATAGAATGGTTAAGATGAAAATCAAGGAAATACGCCATATAATGTTAAGGTAGAAGTAGAAGTACTGTATTATCTGCCAAGACGTCTAATACACAACCAGCTGGAAGAACACTTTTCACACAAAGCAAAATGACATCACAAACTGGTATTATAGGTGTGTCTACAACGTCCAGACAGTAATATAGGCTATTAATTTGTAACACTTAATTCTACCTTTAGAAAGAAGGCACCTAGTGAGAAGAAGAAAAAAATGAAAACAATACAAGGAGCACAATTGCACAAAACATGAGTCTCTTTCACTACATGGCAGTTGCAGACAGTAAAGTTTGCTTTGATGGTGTAGTACTGCAATCAAATGAACTTTAGTACTTTACTGACCTTGATCGGATACTTAACTTCTCACTTAGCCTTTGTAATCTTCACAGCTTGAACTTCTTATACAACCTAGAAAACCACTGCCACATCAATTAAAAAGCATAGATTTTGTAGCAATGCTAACAGAAAGACAACTGAAGCCCTAACATTTGTTTCCATGGACGAATAAATAGTCAGATAGAAACCATAACAACAAAGCATTATCAGATATTGCTAGAATTTGAAAAGCAAAAAAGTAAAGTGCCCCAATATACATGTACTGAGTATTGACTATAAATTTACTTTATACTTAACAAATGACACTAAAAGAAGACTTATAGCTAACCATATCATCAAGTTTCACACGATTTTACCACACACAAGTAAAAAACAAGGCATGAATAAGAAACCTAAACTACACATATGATGATATAACCATAGGAACTTACCAGATTTGCAAAGAAATCACTGTCACTATTAATCAATTTCGAAGACATGCTAATTTTTGCACAGTTCATAAGGGAATCTTTTCCATGTTTTATCAACCTGAAAGTGTAGATTAATACCCATGTTAACAAGCATGGAATGGAACATCACTTTGTTGTTGTTTGTTCAGAAGGAAGTACTATCTTAACTTGCAGCCAACTTTTCTTCAACATACTTGCAAGCTTCACGCATCGCAAGATGGTAGAATATGAAGCTTTTAAAAAAATCAAAGATGTAAGGGATCACGAGTTTGCTGCCGAAATTATCATTTAAAATTGAAAATGCTACCCCAGCTAAAATATAAATTACAAGCTCACCCTGTAGCCAGTAATAATTAATAGAGGTCGGGCTGGTAAAAAGAAACAGAACTTCATAAACATGAGTGCAGAATGGTACGAAAGCTCCATTCCATTACCTTAAACAACTCTGCAGCTATAATGACAATTTCCATCTCCTACCTCCACCTATTTCTTTTCTTCTGACACTACCGCAGAGAGGGTCATCACAGACGACTCCAAATCGTTATCACAAACGGTTTTGAACCGTCTGAATCTATGTGTCTGTGATAAAAGGTGGTTATCACAGATGGTCTGTGATAAAAGGTATTACGACGATTTCCAAAAATAAGTGTCTATAATATTTATGATTTCCAAAAATAACCGTTTGTGATATCATAAATATCACAGAAGATTGTTAATAGTAGCCGCCTATGATATTCGACATATCACAGACGGTTGTTGGTAGTAACCGTCTGTGATTGGATACAAGTTACAGACGGGTGTTAGTAGTAGCCGTGTGTGATTAGATACATATCACAAATGGTTGTTAGTAGTAGCCGTCTGTGATTGTATATATATCATAGACGGTTAGTAAAAATAGCCTCTTGTGATAGTATGTATTCACAGAAGATTTATTTCACAAAACCGTATGTGATAGTTCGTTCTATACCTAAATATTTTAGTTTTTCGGCTAGTCCCAAGTAATGTTAGTCATGCCCTCTGAAAATAAGCAAGCAGAAAACAGATATATCACAATTGATTTGATATAGAATAACTCAGAGTGGTTTAAAAACTCAATATCAATTACAAAGTGATTTGATTACAACTCAAAGTGAATTACAATAAATCGGTGTCGCTGGGGTGAAACTCTCCATTCTGGTTAATGATCTCCCCTGTGATGAAGGCAGCGAGCAATCCTCGAACGTCCACGAGTAAGTCCATATGGAAGACACTTTCTGATATTTTCATGCCCTATCGATAGCAAGAGTAAAGTAGTAAGCATATATATTTAAATTCATAATTACGAAAGAAATATTGCAAGATTGACTGACAAACGTCTGGATCATTCGTCTTAGCACTCATGATTTCCAGCATATGACGACAAACGTGGAATGTACATACGTTGTCTTGTAATAGTTGTTGGTGGCACTGCAAAAATAGAAGTGTGATATAGGATATAGGTATAGTCAGTTCAAGAGGTCCAGGTTATGAAGTGTGATATAGGATTATTGTGATGTAGCGGGTACCGAAAATCATATCCTATGTCACAATGTGACACCCGATTCCTTGTGTGTCCCTCCCCCAGCAACATAGGCGCTAAACGGCCTACGTGATTCCAAAAAGTTATCCTCGGACATTTCAAACGAAGGAAGACTACAATAGAGTTACGTATGGAGCAAATGAACATACATGTTGAGTACTTTTTGCACAAGGGTGAAGTCGTGGTTCTTATTAACTAGTGAATCAAGGTATATTACCTTGTCCCACTTTGGTACACTGACTAAAAGGATCCAGTGGAAGCTACTCATGTATGTCACTATAGTCATTAAACCTAAGTTCGTATTGCATATAAAGAACAAATAAAATTTGTATTGACCAACCTCTCTTTCTTCCTCCTTTCCTTCTCCTACCTTCCACCTTCATTTGACATAGTCGGAACTGAAGCTCACTATGATGTAAACAACATTATTTTACACAATACAGGACAAATTAATGTATATATACTACTCATTGCTTTATTGTAAATCTTAACTGTCAATAACCTCCTTAGATGGTAAACCTAGCTATCATTGATCTCTCTAGATTATAATGCATATAATTAGAAGAAAATACTAACCTTAGATCACCAAGAATAAATATATCTACAAGCACACTTCCAAATCTATGTATTTAATTCTTTCACCAAATGCCCCAGAGTCGGTCGCCTCCTTCAAAGCAGCTGCATATCAGAGATAGATCTGTCTGGAGTCAGGATGACCAGATATTTAATTGTGCATATCACATACCGTTCTTAAAAAGAACCGTCTGTGATACGTATCACAGATAGTTGAAAATAACCACCGGCTGTGATAATCGTAGGCCTCACATTCGAAGACCGTTGGTTCAAAACTGTTGTCTATAATACATATCACAGACGGTTCTTAACATATGCGCCATTAAATATCTGGTCACCCCCTCAGATCTAGATCTATCTATAGTGAAAAATATCTCTAATATATATGCGGCTGCTTTGAAGGAGGCAACCGGCTCTACGCGTTTGGTGAAAGAAATACCATAGATTTTCAAGTGTGCTTATAGATCTATTTGTTCTTGGTGATCTAAGGTTAGTATTTCTTTATCTTTGATGCGGCTGCTTTGAAGAAGACGGCCAGTACGCCTAAGAAAGCAACCAAGCCCACCACGAAACATGATCTTTTTTTTGGGGGGGGGGGGTCATTCAAGCGGCATGAGGAGGATGAGACAGCAGCCATTGCGAGTTCAAGAAGCATGGCTGCCAAGAGAGTGTGTCAGGTTCGATGAGGTTGGCGTGGCTGCTGTCTCATCCTCCTCATGCTGCGTGGATGCCCCTTAAAAAATCATACTTCGTGGTAGGCTTGGTTGCTTTCTTAGGTGTACTCGTCATCTTCTTCAAAGTAGCCATGCTTATTAGAGACGGTTCTTGTTAATAACCATCTGTGATAATTATATATCATAGACTGTTATAGTTTATAACCGGCTATGATATATATCACAGACGGTTTATACCACTAAACCACATGTGATAATTCTATAGCCAAAAAATATTCGCACACCAGCATAAGTAGGACCAATCCTAAGCTTTCTTATCTTCTTCTAGTACTTGAGCTCAGCTCTTTCTCCTTCTGGTCTCACCTCACCTCAACTCCTCCTCTTGAGTGAGGGTCATATGTCTGAGGCATTGAGCTCACCGAATCATAGGGTCCTAGAGCTAGCCACTGCTAGGCGGGTGGATTGCCCTAATTGCCATGTCCAAGCAAATGTGTTCTACGCCAACACCAAGGGAAATATTGGTCAGGTGTTTTACAAATATCCTTATTTCTCAGTAAGTAAACTTGAGTTTGATTTCTTGCGGTTTGAATGTTTCTCCAATAGCTATGAAATATGTGTGTTGTTTTGGCATTTGTACGGTTCTGTAGGCTGGAGGATGTCAATATTTTCAATTGGCAGACACCATGGACAGAGCAAGGGAACGCAGCAATACAGGGCAAAGGTTGGATTCGGGCTAGAGCAGAGAATGAAAGTTGTGTTGGAGTAGGGGCTAAGCATGCTGGAGTTGAAGATGGAGCGCATTCTGGACCATATCAAGTAGCCGGAGAAGATTGTGTGTGTGTTTCATTATTGTAATTTATGGCATATTTATGAAGTAGCTTGTTTCCTGTAGTTGTATGCAAAGTAGACTTTGTTCACATCACGGACAGTTCCAACCACAAACCGTCCGTGATACATATCATAGACGGTTATATTTAAAAATTATATCATATGTGATAATTATATATCACATATGACTTTTTCTACTAAAACGCCTGTAATAGTTCGTTGTATAACTTGTTCTGTTTTTTGGCTAGCATCATGAGTAAATATGTATGACATAAAAGACAGTAAGATAAACATGTTATTCAGTAAACATATTCAATATGTAACTTAACTGGATTTTGTTATCATTTTTTGTATTTACATATGGGCTAGCATCAAAAGATTAAAAGAGTAAATAATAAAAGATATGACATGGCCCAAAAAGTTATCAAAAAGATAAACATCGTTATTCATAGGAAGCCCAAACACTTCCAACCAACATATTCAATATGGTGAGGTTAGCTCAACTCGGTCATTCGCGCCTCGATGTCGCAACACCCGTAAGACACTTGGGGGACTAGGTTAGCTCGTCGGAAGTTGCAGAACACCCAGAAGACACGGCGGGGGAGGTCGTCTAGACGGCGCAACGTCGCCGTCACGTGTCCCAGCATAACCTCCACCGGAGGAGGGGGACACTGTGTTCCGCAGCTTCCGCCAGCGTACAGCCGGCGAGGTGCTCGTACAGGATGGCCACGTAGACCATCAATGTTGGTGTCAAGGGAGAAGAGTTGGGAGCCATTTCGTTTGTGCTTGAGAGTAGAGCGATTTGTGAGGAGTACGGTGGCGGATGATCATTCTTATAAAACAAGGAGTAATGTCGACGTGCGAAACGATGAGACGCATCTCGCAGGAGCCGAAGCGGTATTGAACATATCACAGACACTTCTAACCACAAACCGTCTATGATAAAAAAAATTATCACAGACGGTTCTTGTTAAGAATCGTCTATGAAGTATCACAAACAGTTATATTTAAAACTTATCACATACTATTTAAAACCCGTCATAGACGGTTATTGTTAAGAATTGTCTGTGATACTTCACAGACGGTTTTCAACATGAACCATCTGTGATATTACCTCTTCACAGACTGTTTTTAGCGCAGCTAGTAATACAGACGTGCGCTAAACCAAAACCGTCTGTGATTGTATTTAATACTGACAATTCTGGGGAGCCGTCTGTGATGAGGCGTCCAATATAGCCCCTTTTGTAGTAGTGTGAGAGGGCAAAGGCGGTGGAGCAAGCAGACACCGGAGTTGGGGGAGGACAAATCCATGAGAAGGCAGATTGGAAGGGAGGTGGGTATGCCCAGGAACTCACTAGAGCTAAGGATTCCGGGAGAGTCGAGGAGGAAGCTCACCATGGACCCGAGAGACCAGCCACAAAGCACCTATGCCACTTCTGTCCCTACTCCACCACGCACACTAACGTCTCCTCTCTTCCACAAGCGCTGCCACCCGATTTCGCCCATCCGTCCACCCTGAGCAGTGCCGCCTTTGCCAACTGCAAATCACACCATTTTCGCCTACCTCTCCTCTTCCTCCTCCACCCTGTTGTCTGTTGGCCTCCTCCGTAGTCTCTTGTCCTCCACGCCTCTACCTCCCCTCTCCACACCAACGGCGTAGATCCATGGAGAAACACCCCAAAAAAGGGGAAACGGAGGGGAGGAGAACCGCATGAACGAAGGACGAGCAGCAGCGACCGAAAGAAGACAACGAACGGGCAACACGAGCGAGGAGAAAGAAACGGAGGAGGCGACGAAGACGACGCATGGGCAACAGGAGCAAGAAGGAAGAAATGGGGAAGGCGTGTTGGGGAATATGAATTGATAGGATGCACAGACAACGAGGGCACCGAACAAGCCGCCTGAGCCTCTCCTTGCGCGAGACGACTACACGTGGAGAGGCGGAGATAGCGCATGCCCACCCAGCACTAAATCCGATCGGACAGCGGGGACAAGGGCAGCACCATCAGACGGACGAAGGAAAAAAACGACGTGGCCACCCTCGTCGTACCCCTTTCGGCCCCCTTTTACCCAGTAGGATGTCAGTGACAAATGTATAATAGCTTTGGGGTGGGTTCTCCAAAACAACATCTGATTTTTGAACCGGGCTAGTACTATCTTTTCATGCAAAATTAAGGGGCCTTCACGCCGATGCATTATCATGTTCGATTGCCTAACCATGTGGCCTACTCCCGCAGTTATCATCATTAGGATTTAAGGGAGCAAGATGCTATCATTGTTAAAACTTAATAGCATGCATGCAATCCAATTTAAGCATCGAGTGGCAACAGTTTAGGTATGGTCATGCGCCTAGAATGCGACCCCCCCACATCAATTCTTGGCGCTGTAGCATATTGACATGCAGCTGCCGAACTAATGCTACTGCTGCTGTAACGGTGCGTAGTAGATATTACTACTACTTAATCATCAGAGATCTACAGTAAATATGATTATACCAAACCACACAATTCTGCATGATTCATAGCCAGAACTGAGTTGTCTATGCCATTAATTTCAGGTGTCTTTCTTATGCCCAACAGAGAATATAACCCGTATATTCCGATATATACAGAGAGAGAGAGCAAAGAGAGAAGAAAATCACAATAAGGCAGTGCCTCAACCACTAACATTCTCAGAACCGTTGGTGCGTCCTGTACACCCACTGCCATTCAGAGAGGAGAAGAAAATATATATGTTATGCTGTTTGTCTTCCCTTCCCACGGCAAAACCAAAGTTATGAACTAACCAACCAACCAACCAGAGTATATTCACCAGCACGATTAGTTGTGTTGCCCGAACCTTCGTGCTAAGGAAAGTGTGTGGCCAAGATGGAACATCCTATATATATTAATTAATTCTTGACGCAGCTGCTCAAATCAACAAATCACGCACGCGCCACTCCTCCACTAACCAACGGAATAAAGGGGGGAAGAAGAAAGAAAAGAAGAAGGAAAGCCATTGAATTATTTTGTTTTGTTATCCTTGCAAGTGATGGTCACCTCAAGAGCAACATCATGCAATAATATTATGTTCAACCGCGCGCTGTCCTACACTGCTTCCGTTCGCGTTTACTTGCCACCGCCGCTGTTGACTTTGCATGATCGACGGTAATTTTTTTGCATAGCTGATTATGTAGCATAAAAGTGTAGATTTATATCCAAAAGTACTTCACTGATATTCTACATGTAGAGGTATTTTCTTGTGTGTTGCTTACAAATTAATCTTCGGAGTTGGATCAATCTTCAAACGAACTGACTAGAACGCAAGACGGAAAGCGACTACTGCCTTCGGACTTCGGTTGGGGTGTATAGTGAGTGAGCAACAGCCGTGTATCGACTGAATGGGTCCACCAACAGTATATTTATGAGAAATCAAAGATCAGTGTGATCAAACTCAAAACTCAGTGGTCAAACTTCTTATCGTCAGTTAAATTCAGTGGTCAAACTTCTCGTCGTGAGTTAAATTGAGTGGTCGAAACTAAGTAGTTGTCTGTCGCCAGTTCAACCGGCGACAAGAACTCATTTTTTATAATTTTTTTAAGTCAATTATTTATTTATTTTAATTTTTGTTTTTTTTTAAATAATATAAATTTTTGAAACAGTATATTTATGAGAAACCAAAGACCAGACCAGTGTGATTGAAACTCAAAACTCAGTGGTCAAACTTTTTATCGTCAGTTAAACTGAGTGATCGAAACTAAGTAGTGGTAATTTTTTTAAGTCGATTATTTGTTTTTGTAATTTTTATTTTTTAAAAAATAATATTACTTTATGAAGAAAAAAAAAATTCACTGATAAGCCCCCCTAGCTTTGGCACGAGAAACGAGGAATAACCCCGCTCCTACTACTCGTTTACACTCCATTGGTTGATGAGGAGACAAGACGAGTCGATTAAGACAAGGACGGCTAAAACTGTGCCAGTATAGGCTAGTCGTAAAGTACTAGTGCTACTCCATCAGCGGTGGCGTCACCGCCGGTCAAAGGTGCGTGCGTGCGTGACAGCTAACAGCTGCGCGCGTACGTAACTGCACATAATACTACTAAGCTAGCGCTGCGTAATCATTGCTCTTCTTGTGGAATAGGCACGGACACGTAACAAAATAGTATTTTTTTTTGTAACACATTAGGCATGTGTCGTTGCTTGTTAGTGCGTCGCACGAGAGGAGGGGGGGTTTACGGTTGCTGCCCAGATTCCATCGGAATGAGATGTGCCCCCAATCTGTACTACAAACACAAGCGCGCAAACCAACAGGTTATCTTCCCTGCCTGTCTGAGAGCTAATAACATTTATAGACAGGAAACAGTACTAATATGCTCGGATGGGTGACCGCTCGACCGTTATGTCTCGAAATATTTTTCTTGAGGGGTTACCGTCACACTTTTTTTAATGTATTTTTGCGTCAGCCCTACGGTATAAATTACCGATCAAAATTGCTGTTCAGAATGATATGTACCTGTGACTGTATTTTTCGACCTCTATTGGATATTACGTGCAAAAGTTGGCGTCAAAAGGGCACGCACCTTGGTAGCAAGCATCCGCGGGTAATGGGTACGTGTGGAAAAATATACCTATCGTGGGTGGTGGGCATAGCTACGGACGGAAAAATTATAACGATGCAGACATATGTGTGTACCATCCTGTGCCCGCTGCGAGCTATTGCCATCCCTAATGCGACTCAGAAAGAACACAGGTTGGGCCATATAACCCAGAAATGGAATCAAATGGCTGGGACAAAGCGGCCATTTCAACGTTGGCCAGAGAATCGTGGAACCATTCTCGCCAGTCGCCCTTCCATATATTGAGATGCGCTTAACTTGATAAGTGATATCTCCCAGAAGAAACAAAAATGAAGGCTCGAACGAATCTTGTAAGATTGTTTCCTTACTAGCCACTCGACTTTTGCAAAACTCCTGATTATATCACTTACATGTTCCACTGACATATAAAAAAAAGATAAATTTTCAGTGGTGTGTAAAGTATTCGTCCAATCATGTATTTGGCAACGGAGTGAGGAGCTCGTCTGACTCTCTCGAACCCACTGCCTTTTTTCTTCTTCTATTGGCTCCTCCGTTCTCACGGCACATAGGTTTGGTCGTTGCAGCCGGTAGATCGTCGTGGTCGCGCGCCGCGCCAACCGATCGAACTAGGGCGATCGAGCAGAGCAGAGCAGAGCAGAGCTTACCAGCAACGATCCTCGACCCCCCAACCATGCAAAATTCTGTAGCCAGGTTCGGGTCCGTCGAGCCATTGTTTTCGCAGCACTGACAGCCGACTAATGACACCGTAACAGAACGCCCTTTTTAATCTATGCTACTGGCTAGCTTGCTTGCTTTATTTCTTTCTTTCTTTGTGAGATACAAAAAGGTTTCTTCCAAGTCTGAACCACCGACTACCTGCCTGCCTGTAGTTATCCTGTGATATTCTGACTGGTACTCAGTAGTGTAGTAGTATGGTTTGGCTAGCTCTGCTCGCGATTGGTGGTCAGGTCGAGAGCATGAGTGGATGGATGAGGTTGCCCACGACCAGAAAAGATTAACTGCCCCCGAAAACAACATCTAACCAGCAAAATATCTATATCTGGCGCCCCAAGCAAGCAAAACCACGCGCACGCATGAACAAATGCAGGCATGCCCGCGTATCACATACATATATTCTAGTAACCAAACAACCTGCTGCCGCCTTGCCTGACCTCGCCAATGGAACAAACCAGCACACAAAATCATACTTCCATAGGTTCAAAATAATAGTAAAAATAAGTTATACAACATTGATCATTTAATTATTATTGTGATATATCTATAAAACATGATAAAATAATAGTATTATGATATTATTTTTCGAGACGAATCTACATGTATGATTTCTATGTATATAATATAAATATTTAAAAAATATCGATAGTATAAGGTTTTCAAAGTTTGACCGCATATATTTTAAAACAATTTTTTTTTTTTTTAACCTAAGGAAGTCCAGTGGGAATACAACACAGACACATCGCGAGGTAAGTTTGGTGGGTCGTGCTTCTGGTAGAAGCACCACTTGTGAACTGAATTTATGCAAATCGTCTCAAGAAACCGGACATAGCCAGCTAATTGCAGCAAAGCTTTCGTTTCTTTTCTTCAAGCTCGAATTCAGTTAGGATGTTGTTCGCATAACTGCAGCTTGGTCGTGTCAGTTTCTTTTTATAGGGGTGCGTGCGGTTGGTTAGCACCAAGGAGAAACGCCGGTTGGTTAGCTAACTTGTCAGTTTCTCCATGTACCTCAAAAAGCAACTCCCAAAAATCCCGATGTTCCAAGTGTTTCTGTAACGTTTATTTAATCAAGCAATCCACAGTCGAGATCATAAGTTCTTACTTTACCAGCTAGTAGCAAATTTGAGGCTACCATAATTGGAAGTAGAGTTGTTTGGTTTGATATCCTCGCTGACTAAACTAGCCAACAAAAATTGGTTATTGTTTAGTTTGCTACCAAAATTTGGTAACATCCACGATAGCCAACAAAAATTTGTTATTGTTTAGTTTGCTATCAAAATTTGGTAACATCCACGAAAATCTAATAGTGCCGGTAAAATCAAATATCACATATTTAGTTTTGCCTACTTAGCTATCTTAAAATTTTAGCTTGACTCGTTTAGGCATCAACCAACAACCCCGGTAATTTTTGCAGTAGACAATGCCATTCAGATCCCAGAACAGAATAGTCCTCTAAAAAAAATCTGCGGCGTGCATCGCACACGGTTTCCAAACCAAACACCAAACAGAAAACTTGACTAGTTTAGCACAAGGAAGTCTCCTCCTTCCATCTTTCTGGGGCCCAATAATGCAAGTGAAGTTTGTGATTTGAGGAGGCAGCTCGGTTCTCTTACCGGATAAGTGCACTCTGGTGTTAGGTGCCGTTTCAAAACTCTCCCTGTCTCTCTCATCCCCTGCCACAAGTAACAGTAAACAGCAAAGGAAGAGAGAGAATTGGATGCAGG
Organism: Hsuehochloa calcarea; assembly: GCA_036346395.1. Lineage (NCBI taxonomy): Eukaryota > Viridiplantae > Streptophyta > Magnoliopsida > Poales > Poaceae > Hsuehochloa > Hsuehochloa calcarea. The sequence goes on along the minus strand of CM070610.1, from coordinate 39,567,124 downwards.
AAGTGCACAACAGGCAGGCAGGCGGTTAGCTGTCACTCGCCCATTCTCCACTGCCACTGCCAATGCCAATGCCAATCCATCGTGGAGTAATTCCGTTTCGTCCTTGGTCTCCCCCTCTCTCTCTCTCTCCCCCCCAGCAGGACACCTCTCCAGCTATGTAGAGGAGAACAACCAAATATCTACATCTACCAGCAGAGAGTACCTAAATAAACTGAACAAGACTGCAAAGAAAGAGGCATGCAGATGTGATCCATGAACTTGGTCTCTCTTCTGATTTGATTCATCATCTCTTCTGATTTTTTTTTCCTTTCTCTCTCTGTACAAAAAGAACTTTGGGCTAGCGGTGCTGCTGCTGGTACCCAGCAAGAACTCTGCTTATTGTTGGTATAGTAGCTCCAGACAGACAGAGTTTTCTTGACCTGATCTCCGGAGAACTACGGACATCTTGGGAAATTTTAAAAAAAATGAAAAAAAAAATAACGAAAACTAGACAAGGAACTAAGGAATTATTGGAGAAGGATGGGATTGAAGCCGATCGAGCTCTTCTTTCTTCTCTTCACTTGCCGCCTCTGCTTTTCTTCGCTCGTTCCGTTCTTGCTGCGATTCGTGTTGAGCTGTTGCGCTCTGATCTGGGCTAATCGATGATCATCTCGTTAGCTGCAGCTGCCGCTTACTACTCGATCTTGGCCATGCCCATCATGCGCTTGGCGGCTGCGGCGGCGTGGACGCCGTCGGCCGGCGAGCGGGGGTCGAAGCCGGACATGTAGTTCCGGACCTCGATCCGGATCATTTCCTGCATCATCGCCAAGAACTCGGTGCTGAACGGCGCCGGCGGGCGCGGCGGCGCGAGGTTTATCGCCGGCGGTGACGGCGGCTGCAGCTGGAACGGCATGGGCCGCGGCGGCGTCATCTGAGACGCTGAAGCGGGCTGTACAGGAAGAGGCGGTGGGGGCGCCGCCGGGGCTGCCTCGGACGGAGACGGATCGGGCTGATCCAGGCCGGGCAGGGAGAGGGAGAGCGAGAGAGACGTCGCCGGAGGAGGCGGCGGCGTCGGGAGCACGACGACACCGCCGGTCCGCGCCACGGGGCGGTAGACGTGCTGCTCCTGCTGCGGGTGCGGCTGCGACGCGGCGGCGGACGACGGCATGACGGAGGGGAGGCTGTGGTGACTGGAGTCGCTGAGGTCGGAGCCGGACGGGCTCCCGGGGCTGAAGCAGAGGCCCGGGTGGCCGTCGCTGCTGGTCCGCTTCAGCGGCCGCGCCAAGTCGGCATCGGCGTCGGCGTCGGCGGCGGCGGCATCGAGTCCGTGCGCCGTAGAGTTAGGAGCCGAGGAGGAGTACTTCCTCTTGAGGGTGGAGTTCCAGTGGTTCTTGATGGCGTTGTCGGTGCGGCCGGAGAGGAGCCTGGCAATCGTGGCCCACTTGTTACCGAAGCGGGCGTGGGCGCGCAGGATGGTGTCGTCCTCCTCGGGGGTGAAGGGGCGGTGCTCCACCTGTGGCGAGAGCTGGTTGCACCAGCGGAGGCGGCAGGACTTGCCGGAGCGGCCCGGGATGGACTTGCTGATGAGGGACCAGTTGCGGGCGCCGTGCCGCGCGACGAGCCGCTGCAGCGCGTCGTCCTCCTCGGGACTCCAGGGCCCCTTGATCCGATCCACGTCCTTGGCACTGCCGCCGCCGCCGCCGCCGCCTCTACACGCCGCCGCAGCCATGTCTATTATGTGCCTATCAATCGGTATGGGACGTTGCAGGCAGGAAGGTCTCCCTGTTTCTAGAAAGAAAGGGAGCAAGTGCTGCGGTTTGGGGAACGAAGGAAGGAGAAGAAGACAAGGGAGAGGAGATGATGGGGTGTGAGCCAGGTGAAGCGAGGAAGGCGAGCTGTGGGGGAAGGGGGCATATATAAGAGGAGGAGAGGGGTCACCGGGACTGGGAGTAGCCGGTGACTGGCGAGATTGACGGTGGTTCCAGGCAGGGGGCGGTTAATGGTGGTGGATTGGGTACAGCTGGCGAGGGGACACGCGTCGACAGCCGGGTAACGCCCCCGCCTCCGCCCTGGTGTGATGTCGATCGTCTTCTCCGAAGAAATGACCATGATGCCCTCCCTCCCATCGCCGGTTACAGTGGGCCTTCCCTCCCTTCCCCAGTACGTACCCAACCCAACCGCAACCCGCCGTGGGGATCTTTTCTTGGCTGTTCGACGAATTCTGATACACTTTTCAATTTTAGATTTTGGATGTTATTTAAAGTCTTTGGCGCAAATTTAGCTTGGTCCTTCGTCAGGTAACTTCTGCATTGTCATTGTTTTAGAAGGAGGAAAAATTTGCTAGTGCAATTATCTTAACTCACAGCTGTTATGGGTTGAATTCCCACCAAATCATTGTTGAAAAACCAACAAAAATAACACATCCAATGTGCAATCAGTGGGAATCAAACTCTTGCCATAAAATAGAGAGACAATGTGCCACGGAAATTTCCCTGGAAATCTTTTTAGTTTTTTATATGTTCTTGTGTTTTCTACACTTTTAAGTTTGGGAATTGTCTACATACCACTCATCTAAAATTCCGAGGGATTTCAATCATATTTCGGACCATGGGATCAAAACCACACCTATCCTGACGGCTAACATGTGGCCCACTTCTCGCACCCCTCCCATGGTCCAATCATTGAGTGTCGCAAGCCCCGTTACCTCATCTCTTGCATGTTGGCCCAAACCGAAGACGAAAACTCGCGCTTGGAACAACCTGTCGGCAGAACACGATGTCCTGGAAGAGAGCTATTTTGTGAGAAAGTTTCTTCGGATAGACTCTGAAAAGTTTTTACAAATCGTCTCTACCATTGAGCAGTTCGGCGATCTCAAGGTGATAACGGTTGAGGAGGTGATCGGCCGCTTGAAGGCACACGAGGAACGGATTCAAGGGTTTGGCAGCAGCGAAGATGCACACTACGGATACACAAGCGAGAGCTTCCGCCGGAGCAATAATTTCTACCGTGCATGTGCTTCGCGCAAGGATCGGCTGGTTCGTTGTCAGTTTTGACCAATAATTATTGCGGTTAAGGTAAATTCTCCTATGTTCTCTCTGTTTATTTGCAATATGAGTTCTTTTTTCTTAGAGCTATGCTAACATCGCATCTCCTCGCCTCCATCGCCAGTCGACGCACCACCGTCCAACTGCCTCGACGCCGCCTCCGGCGCATTTCCATTATACATTGCCGGCGTCGAGGGCAGCTGCTGGCAGGTGGCTTTACCGGAGCCCGCGCGCGTAGGAGTTGTGCGCAGGCACACACGGGCACGCGGTCAGTTCTGCCGGAGACGGCGCTCTTGCATGCCCTTTCGCTTTGACCAGCCGGCTCGGCCGGGAGGGCGGTGGCTCGTGCGGTTTGTGTGCGTTCGGCTCGGTTGATTCGCATGCACGCCTGCCTTGGTCGCGCGCGGAGTCCCAGTCTCCGATCCTCCGCCCGAGGGGGACGTCTCCGCGGCTCAACCACTAGTCGCTTCGTCTCGCCCCCTTCCGTTAGCATGCACTACCGGTACTAGTGCTGGTGGTTGTTACTAACAGCTAGCCACTGCAAGACAAACTAATAACAAAAACTAGCCAGGGGAGGGAGGTTAGCAACGTAGTTGGCTCCTTCTCTAGCTGATGGGTCTCACTCCATTCATCTCAGCTAGCTACCGCCTCTCACCAGTTTTTCTTCTTGCTGCATCAGATTGTTGGATCCACGGTGAACATGGGTCAGGGTATCCACGGGCGCCAGTCATGATATTTTTGTGGGCCACAGGGCTGTTAGTGATATGCTTTAGAAATAATCATAGAGATAATTGAATAACGTCTATATTTATGAATTATTGAATAAGAGTTATTCTATTTTTTGAATGAATCATCTGTTATAAAGATTAGCAAGGATATGACTTGTTGGTGAAGCTCTTTTAACTGATATGATATCGTTCTAAATGTATCCCTGATCAAATGTCACTGGTCGGAACACCAGTGATCTTATCGACCATCACATGTATTGATTGATGATCATGTTTCACCAGTCATAGATATATGGACATCGAATCAATAATGTGAACACATGTTAGAGAACATAGTGTTGGATTGACCCACTTTAAGACACTGATGAGATTATTATGATTTCATGTGTCATTAGTTGGTCTCAAACAATGATAACATATAATCCTTAGGCCTGAGATCAATATGGTTTCTTACATGTGTAAGAGTATACTTTGGGGTTGTCAAAGGCTACTCCGTAACTGGGTAGTCATAAAGGTAGCTTTCGAGTATGCTATGAAATATGCGAATGAATGTGACTGGTTGGATATGGGATTTGCCCCTTCTAATATAACAGGATAGATATCTCTAGGCCCCGTGATGTGGTCGGATAAAGAAAGTGCATGATCATGCCACTAGTGGTCGAAGTGTTCGACCACGTCAAGTTATCTGACACTCGATCGAGAAAGTATTGAACAGTCCATGGATGACATAATATCTCACCTGGAGTCAACCAGATATCGTAAAGTAAAGGAGAATACATGAGCTGGTCATTCGGTTCGATCAGATACAAACTAGTTGTATGGACATACGAGCTGGTCGTAAGTTGGTCGAATATGATCACTAAGTGGTCTAAACCTGGTCGTAAGGAGTTACAAACTGATCGAAACCAAATATAAGCTGATCGTAGGCTGGTCAAAACCTGGTCGTAAAGAGTTACGAACTAGTCGAGACCGAATATGACATGATCGTAGATCATATTGTATTGAGATTCGTCTGATATAATTTGTGTGTATTCGAGAATCGTTATATTCCGTTAGGTACCACTAACGACTCGTGATCAGAAAAGGTTTCTGAGTCACAACCGAACTACACATGAACCTACAGGGTCACACACTTAATGAGTTGGAACAAACCAGTGTGAATATGAATCGTCAAACGTGTTTGGATAGAATCCGTCACGTGCACTTTTATAAGGAGATGCTTGAGGCTATTGGGGAGACGGAAGTGGAGACGAGAATACGTGATTGCTCGACCAAACCCTAGCCGTAATCTTCTTGAGAGAGCCTTCCCGTGCGACTTGGTGCTAGCACACCAACGTACGGTGTTCCTGCCCTGGACGTGTGGATACCGTAGAGGCGCTACTGCAGTTGCTGTTGTGCTCGACGACGATCCGCAACTTTGCAAGGAAAGCAATCGGTTGCTAGACGAGACGATCGACAACGATTAAGCAGGACGATCGACTACGAGCACGATCGACTGCATTGAACGATCGGCTACATTGAACGATCGACTACATTGGACGATAGACTACGTCGGACGATTGACTACGACCACTACATCGACGCGTTCTTCATTGGACTAGGCTGCATCAACTCTTCTTCCGCTGCATTGCGCGTCTGGTGGTAATGATCTGTGATCTCTTTCTTGCAGTGGCATCCTGGTTTACGTGGTAGAATTTTTAATTATCAGCTAGCGTAGCCTACCTGTATCCCAACAAGGTGACATAAAAACAATTGGGCCCATTGTTCAAACAAGCATATAAAATGATAGTTTGTGTTTTTAACGTTTAAAGCCAAGAGCTTGTCTGGAACGCAATAAGGGCCTGTTTGGAACAGCTGTGGTTTTCATGAAAAGTGGCTTCTGGCTGGGCTGAAAAGGTTTGGTATTTAGTTGTCTAGCTTTTAGGTAGACTTGCTGCACCTTCTGAGATGAGAAACGTCTGAAATACCCCTTAGGCAAGTAATAACTTGTTTGATGTCGTTTAACGACAATTAACAACATTTAACGAGAACTAACGATAATTACCGATAATTAACAACAAACTAACACAATTGACGATAATTAATGCTCCAATTACTGCAATTAACGACATCAACTGTAATTGACTGCAATTAATGAGGACTACCGTAATTAACGATAATTAACGCAATTAACAGATCTGGATCTAGGCCAGGGCGACGTTGGGTAGGAGGGAACTCGGGAGGAGGAGAGGGCACCGAGGAGGAGGGAGGAAGACGGCCGCGGGAGGGAGGAGGGAGGCGAGTGGGCGTGCGCGCGGGGGTGGGGGGGTGGGGGTTTCATGGAGTAGCATTTGGTGGGTAATTACCCCTGAACTATGAGTGTAATTACCCCGTGGGTGGCTTTCAGCTTTTGCGCGTTGTAATACGAAGCCGTTTCGGAGAAAAGTCGTTGTGAAAAGCCTCCCGTTTGGGACAGCTTTCGACTTTTCCGGGCGAAAGCTGGAAGCTGAAGTCGTCCCAAACAGACTCTAAATGATGGGGAAAAATACAGGGATTGGATTCGGCATCATGGAGTGGAGAGAAGCAGAGAGATAAAGAGAGATGTTGCCTTGCTTTCTTAAAGGAAATGAAAACCCTCAGGTTTGAGCTCATGTTTGAAATCCAATTGTACAATCCAAATATATTCCTATAAGAAAAATTGTATGGTATTTCAATTCTAAGAAAATCCTAAACAAATCCTATGTTCCAACAAACATAAGATTATTTTTTTGGAATGAACCTATAAGCAACAAGAGCATACAACATCCTACGGAGGTATTGTTGAGATGTGATGAGGAACACGTCTGATCACAGGGCTGATATTACTCCGATGTTGATGGAGATTAGGGAGCTTAGCAAGAACTTTTCAAATTTTGAGCTCACTTATACTCCCCCTGGTCACAAAAGAATGTCGTTTTGGGAATTTAGATTGAACACATGAAAATTGTATGTACATACTTGTCTCAAAAATAACTTTCATAAAAGTATAATTTTATTAGGTTTTATAAATGTATTATTTTATAAATTAGTAGTTAAACAATTTTGAGATCGTATCGATGTCCAAAACGTTATTATTTTATGACTAGAGGAGGTATGTGAGGTGTTTGTTCTGGGGAGCGGTGCTTCTAGCGTGAGGCATCGAGCTTCATATCTTAGACCCTATTTGATACAGTTTTAGATTCTTATTTTTAGATTTTGCTCCTGATTCTCTGAGAATCTGGAGCTGTCTGTTGAAACCGTTTGGCTGCTACGTTGGCTCCAAAAACCATATGAGAGAGGATTAGAGGTAAATAGACCATGTCACCCCTGGGCGTAATACTTTAATTGTATTTGTGTAACTCAGTGGTATTTGCGGGTAAAAATCTTCAATTTCAAAGGGTATTTTCGTTTCTGAATGTTGGATTCTCACGAGAATCTGCTGTGAGGCTGCTTCTCGTTGTTAGTTCATTTTCGAGACAACTCCTCGCAAGAAGCAGAATCTAGTGTTTTGAGAATCAGGGTATTTGGTACGGCTCCACGAGAATCGATTGAGAAGCTGGGAGTGGAAGCTGTACCAAACATAGCCTTAACTAATAAAAGAAGGAGTTTACCCCCACGCAGCGAGACGATATCCTTTCCCCCGAGCGAGTAGTTGGCCTCTCCCACCCCTCCCAAACTACTCGTCGATGCGCACCAATATGTGGATCCAACCTAACATGGACGAGGTCTCGCCCCACAACCTGCCTTCCCCCCGTGACTCACCAATGTTACCATGCCCCTACTTCTTCCAAAATCACCCAAACTGTCGTCACCCCACTTCTTCACATGCACAAATCGAAATTCATTGCCATTCCACTCCTTGTCTCGTGCCGCGACTCACCACCTGCTCTTGTCCGACATACGCTTCGTACATCAGAGATCCCAACCCTTCCGACATTCAGTCCAAGGTTGCAACGGTGGCATGCACGAAGATGAGGGGATCCGACAACGTAGAAGGTGGCAGCGCGAGTAGGGGAGGTGGCGTCGGGGACGGGAGAAGCCACCAGGAGGGGAAAGAGGAGAGGAGGAGAAGCGGCAGCGTGGGGAGGGGAGGCAACGACGACGCATGAGGAAAAGGAAGAGACGAATGCGTCATTCCCTTGCCACGCCGTCGTCTCAAGCTCACCGCACTATGTCCTCTTCATCCTAACACTCCCCTGCGCTGCCGTCGCCTCCTGTTCCGCTCTGGCCGTGCAAGCATCGTCGCCTCCTCCTCGCTTACCACCGCGACGCCGCCATCGCCACCTCCCCTATCCTCCCATCTCCTCGCCGTAGTATTAGTAATTATGGTAGCAACAACAACAACAACAGAAGTAGTAGTAGTAGATGATGATGTAATAGGTGAGGTGAATATTTCTATTTATATGTGTATGAAAGAAAGTTGATATTTATTATACGGTTTAGGATCCTGTCTACTGATATGTATGACTCTATTTTGGAATCCCATTGCAGCGCACGAATACCCTGTGTGTGTAATCCTGCTTCAAGTGAATGAAGCTTCATATATACATCTATTTTTTTAGTACTTGGGCTAGGGCCTTTATCGTTCATGGGCCCTAGGTGTCTGGGTGGGGCCCTGTTGCCCATGGCGTCCCATGGGCGGTCGGCCCAGAGGATATCATCGTCCTGACTGACTAAACCGATTTTATCAGGTTAGGGTTGGGCCGGGCCGGGCCGGGCCGCTAGAAGCCGACTACATCCAGGCTGATCTAGACCAAGACGCACGCCATATACATATATTCTTAATCATAATTATAATTGAAAAGATGATGGTCTGCACCGTAGTGTGCATAATTTTCACGTGTTGTTGATAGCCACGCCCACCTGGCGTAGGGATGTGATCGATCGATTTGATTGATCATTGTGGGAGCCGAGATCCGGGCCGTCCGTCCGTCCGTTGATTGCATTGTCCTTACGTCTCCGCGTGCGGGGCTGCGTGGTTTTGTCTGGACAGCCTCCATTCCAGTGGGCCCCGCCTGCTCCGTGGGGTTACTACTTACTACTACTCGCGGTACCAACCTTGGCTTGTTTGCCGCTTGCTTTGCTCTTCCCTCTGTGAAACTGGATCGGTAGTACTCCACGTGACCATACTATGTCAGTGTCATTACTTGCTACTAGTTCTACAAGAAGCAGATGAGAAGAGAGGACATACATGATCGAGTATGTATCGCGTGGCAACTCGACCTGGTGATCAAAATTTAGAAAGTGTTAATGGGATTTACTTAATTGTTTATAGTTTATCGAATGCTGAGTTGCCATTTAGTGGTAGTCTGTCTGAACGTGATTAAATTAGAAGGTGTTAATGGAATTTGTTTATCTATTTATAGTTTGCTGAACACTGAATTACCGGTCGGTGATAGTCTATTTGAAAATGAATAAATTAGGTGTTGCTAATGGATACATCATGAATCAACCGTCCGTAGAGGGCCGTCAGTCCCCCTCGGGTCCGTCCCTGACTCGAAACAAACCAAACGCAGGTCGTGTGAAGAATGTGACGTGGCACTACAGATGGGAATTTTACGTAGAACTCTGGAATCAAGAAAAAAACACCGGCATTTCAAACGGCTCTAGGTACTAATACTGTAACGAAAAGGATAGAGGCGTAGAGAGGTGACGTGGCAGAAGAGGACGAAAACGGTCGCGGAATCATTGCGCTAGTATTTGGCTTTGGGAGTGGCGCTAGACCGAGTAGTGGCAGCCAGGCTGTCATCCGCGGGCGGGCGCCTCCCCTCCAGCCGACCGACACCGCGCGCACAAACCCCGACGAATAATGAAACCGCGCGCACAAACTCCAAACTCCTCCTCCCCCAAACGCACGCAGCCTCCTCGCACCTTCCATTACTTACTGGAGTAGCACAGATGCCGTCCAGTGGATTATCTCCCTTTTGTTTATTGTTCATTTCTTCCTTCTCGCCCATCTATCCCGACTCCCAACCTGGCCTGACGCACTGACACAGAGCACACGTTGCGCTTGAACCATGTCTAGTCCGAATAGTCCTTGTGCTCTCTCCTCTCCCTGCCTTCTGTCCACCGCATCCACATCCACATCCACAGTGTGGGTGTCCACAGGAGAATAGACAGAAGAAACTAAACTATCTATTTATTAATTTGGATTAGATTTGGGACTCGACCAGACCTCAGCAACCACAATCTTGTGGTTTACCAGCCACAAGGGTGTTTCCCCAAGTGCCTACGGACGATAAAAATTGCCATATATTAAAAAGAAAGGCGTTAACTTTGTATTTTCCACTCTAACTAATGTTCAGTAACCACTACCCCTCTCAAAGCTAGGTTCGGCCATATATCTTAACTACTATAATTCTAAATTTATCTTTTCCACCCCACGCCAAATCGTCACCTCGCTTCTCTTCCCCACCCACCCCACGCCAAACCGCTCCGCCCTCCTCTCCCCGGTCACCGCCAACTTTGGTTGGTAGGACGGCTGCCCACGCGGTCAGGGCACCTTCCTCTGGGCTGACGACAGCGTCTACGTCGGCTACTGGACGCGCGACAGCCCCACTAGCATTGTTTAGTAGAAGGGCGTGTACTACCCGTCTCCAGCAGCGTTGTCCCCAACGACGCGTGATCCCCGTGACGTGTTCGCGAGGGACTTGCCGGGCTTCATGCGTGGCAGCACCGAGTCAGCGTCGTTACAAAAGTCGCTGAATTATTCAGGGAACAGGATGGCCAATGGGCGGGCGAGCTCGCGTCTGGGCTGAGCAATAGCTCCGGCGGCGACCGGAAGTACAACAAGATTTGCATTTGGGAGTCGGACGGGGACATCACGTGCGACATTGTGGATGGAGCCGCCTTGGCAGACGAGGTGGTGGACGCGCTGAGAAGCGTCAGGACGAACAACGGCAGCGAGGGGAGGGGCTGCCGGCACCGCACATCGCCAAGTGGGTGTCGCAGCGAGAGGTGAAACGGCAAGGGGAGACCATCACCAAGGGGCACAAGAACTACTTGCTTATGCTCAACTTGCAGCTCGGGATAAGGTGCGTGCTTTCGTTTGCCTTTAATGGTAGGTGTGAATTATGAACATTCTGGTTGCTCAATTGTGGGATTTGACTATGTTACTACTTTGTCACCACATAACGTGTAACACTAGAGAAATTCGCATTGGCTTTGGTACCTTTGCCGATTTACAAGTTTGAATTAGGAAATATTGACATGTGAATCATCAAAGAGCTTTCTTTGGGTGATGTAAGTAATGGTTAAAAAGCGATTTTTTTTTGGTTGGCCAATCTGATTTTGATTACAAGGTAGATGCTTCACCCTTCTATGTGAATTTTCCACCAACTCAGAGCATTTCATTGATGGTTCAAATTGTTACTGAACTCCTTGCAAGCATATTAGCCATTTTTCTTTTATTTTTTTCTCCACGGTTAAATTCATCTCTGTCTTACCAATGATGTGTTGACACAGGCATGCAATAGGCAAGCAAGGTTCAATTACGCTTGATTTAAAATTGCCGGCTGTCAACCCAAAGGAAAAGGTATGGAGAAAGTTCCCTCCAAAAGGCTCAAAATATACTCCTCACAATTCTCGTGACTTCAGATGGAAGGATTACTTCCCACTGGTGTTCCGGTTGGTCATCACTCCCATGATAAAGATATATGTTGTACCCTTGCTCTGGTGTCATCATGCTGATCGACGTATCATTTATTCTGATCAATCGCAAGACACTATGCAAGCTGTTCAAGGTGGATGCTGCCGACTATATGTTATCCCTTTGCGGAAGTGAGGCTCTCCGGGAGCTCTCATCTCCGGGTAAGAGTGGAAGCTTCTTTTACCTAACAAATGATGATCGGTACTTGATAAAGACAATGAAGAAATCAAAAGTAAATGTTTGTCCTTTGTGGTTCCTTCTGTCTCTAGACTTTGCAAGCTTCATAAATAAGGTCAGAAGTTTTATCTGAATGCAAGAAACACATTTACATTACAGATTCTTCTGAAGATACTTCCAGCTTACTACAATCATGTCTGCGCATTTGAGAATACTCTAATTACCAAATTGTTTGGTTTACATTGTGTCAAGTTAGTGTTAGAGATGAATGTGACTGTATATTTCTTCTTCATCCTTAGCACTACCTTTGTTATATACATTTTTGCCAATGTTCAAAATGTGTGCCCTGACTGTTTACTGCTGTATTACTACTCAGATTCGTTTTTGTCATAATGGGAAATCTATTCTGCTCTGATTATTCTATCCATAGACGTTTTGATCTGAAAGGCTCATCTCTTGGCTGTACAACTGACAAGCCACACACTGAGATTGATCAGTATACTACCCTGAAAGAACTCGATCTGAACTTCATATTTAGATTGAAGAAGCAGTGGTTTCAAGAGTTTTGAAGGTGCAACCATATTTTGTCTCATATTCTTGCCTCGACCGATGCATCTGCAACTTCATTAGTTAGGTTCCAAATGTGGAAAATGGCCCTTTCATTTCTGTAATGGTGTATATACATGGGTTGTGTCACTGTAGTTGAAATTGATGGGGGACAGTATGCATAGAAATGCAGGGGCTCAATGAACGCAAGTGCTAACAATGTATAATAAACAGTGTTGATTTTGAGTAAATTCCTCATCCTTTGGGATAGGCAATTTCATCAATTTTCGCTCTATTCAATTGTAGACGGTTGAAACCTTGTGAATTCCCTCTTCTATCAATAAAACCCAGTGCAATATTTTATCAAAGAAATGGCTTGTATCACTGTGGTATTAGTCTTTTATTTCATAAAGTGATCTTTGCATAGATTTGAGCAAAATTATCATCAAAGATCTTTTATGTAAACTGATAAATTTTTGGATGTTAACTATTTATGGTACATGTAATGAAAAGAGATTGAGTAGTAAAAGTAGGGATTTTTTTGCTCCTTTTGATAGGGCTAGGCGGTAAAGGGAAAGGTAGGTTGAGAACCAAAGATTAGGAGCAGCCTAACATATTTTTAAATTTCAATTGTATACTATTCAGTCATAACATAACTGGGTTAAATATTGACACAATTTAGCATTTATGATATTATTTATTTAAGATCTATTGCAATGCACGGGCACCCTACTAGTTTTTTAAAAAAGAAAACTACCACCCCCCTCTCCCCGTGATTCCACACCCGCCGGACTCCCGTTTTGTAACACCCTATTATTTATTTTGTTTTTAAAGCTTTTATAAACAAAAAAACTATTTGATTTTCTTGTTTGAGGCAAAGTTTAATTTGTATCTTTAGAAACCAAAATAATTTAATGTGATTAATTTAAAATTTAATTTAATTAAAATTTGTTTTTTATGTTCCTTGAGTTCCAGAGAATTTCTGGGATTTTCTAGAAATTTTTGGAATTTAATTACTGTTTCTTTGAGCATGATTCTCTTTAATCTATTTTTTGAAATTCGAAAATCATTAAAATCCGAATTTTCCCTTTCGGTTGGAAAACCTTTTCTTCTTTTGGCCCATTTTCTTTCCCTCGCCGCAGCCCACCGTTTTTTCTGCGCCAGCCCTTCTCCTTTTTCCCTTTCTCCCATTGCCGTATGGGTCCTCCTTGTCAGCCTCCCTTTCCTTTCCTTCCTCTCCCTTTGGACTCCACTGAGCATGTGTCCGAGTTCCATACGAAGTTGCGCCGCCGTCTACAACACAAATACTCCCTCTCTGGTGCCTATTTACGTGCGCCCTTTGCGTCAAAATCTTTGCCCCGAGTTTCTCTTCCAAATCCCTAAGAAGTCGCCGCCGTACTCATCTTCGTTTCGCCGGATTTCATCGACCAAGTCGTGCGCCGTCGAAGGTCTTCTTCACCGGAGTTCATCGCCGTCAAAGCATCTCTAGCCGCATCATCACATCCATCGGATTCACGTCGTCGCGTTCTATGCGGTGCTCTCACCCTCATCGCTCGAAGACCATCAAGTCGCCGTCGTCATTTTCTTCCTCAAAGCCGGATGCCGCTCACTAATCTGATCTCTTTGCCGGTGAGTTCCTCCACCCTCCCTCGTGCGTCATCCCCTGTTCCGAACCTTCTTCCTCTGTTCCCCTCTCTTCTCCCTCTCTCTCCGCCGCCGAGATGCCCGCCACTGCTCTTCTTCTTCATCTCCGGCCACCCCAGTCTCGCCACCGTTCTGATCGTTCTCTGGCCTGTCCAAGGTGCTCTCTGCGTTCCTTGTGCCGTCATCGTCCCAGTGCTCCCCCCAATTCCTTCGGGCACCATTGCTTCGCCATATTCGCCGCCAGCCGAAGCTTTTCCCCACCGCCAATGTCGCCATCGCCAACGAGCCGTCGCCACCCTTGCCGAAACGCCACCACCCTTGTGTTCCTCTCAACCTTGGGAACCCGTTTTGCTGGTCACCACCGTTCGCCATTGACAACACTTTCCATTGCCGTTGGCCAAGCTCCCTTGCTTTCCTTCTCCGCAACTTCCTCATCTCTCTCTTACATGTGGGTCCCAATTGTCATCCACTCTCTTTGTTCTTTCTCTCGATAGCTACTTTGGCACCACATGTCATTCTATGATTTCAGCTCTCTCACTTGCAGGTGGACCCTACTTGTAAGTTCCAAATTCTTTTTATTTTTATTTCCAGCCAAGGAAATATTCTCTGAATATTCTTTTCTCCCTTTCCTTTTCTTTTTGGGCAAATCTTCCGAGAGTCCGTTTTCCTTCATCCGAACTCCGATCCAGTCCATTCAAATTCCTAAATTCATCTAAAATCAAGATATTTCTTTTAGAGTTGGCTTTACTATTTTTATTTTATTTGAATTTATTTGTGCTTCGCTTGTTTTCTCTCTTGTTAGACGACCTATTTCACTGGGCAGGTGCAGAAGCAAACTTCGAAGATCATAGTCCTTTGATCATATTGAACTTATGATTTCACAAGTATATTGTTTTATATCAAATTACATGCTATCTTTATATCAATTATTTTTTAGAATAGTTAATCACCTATTCGTCATTATGCCTCTATTGAACATTAGAATACCATGAATCACTTGTCACTATGGGATGGTTAATATTAGTTGGACATAATTATATCACCAATATGGGTATCGTGCAGATGCTTAGTCACTGTAACAGCCCAATTTTCTGATCTTTTAAAAATCTTTTATTAGTTATTAGTTGGAAAATTCAACATTTGGATTTTATTTGAATTTTTAATTAAAGCTTAATATGGAAATTTTTCATCAAATAAATTTAATACAATTAATACCAATATCAATAATTGGTAAAACTATTTTATTTGCATTCTA
Organism: Hsuehochloa calcarea; assembly: GCA_036346395.1. NCBI lineage: Eukaryota > Viridiplantae > Streptophyta > Magnoliopsida > Poales > Poaceae > Hsuehochloa > Hsuehochloa calcarea. The sequence goes on along the minus strand of CM070610.1, from coordinate 39,552,106 downwards.
CGTGCTTGGATATATTTTCCAGAATTTTTCCGCGTTCATTTGCTATTTTCTAATTGCTATTTGGATTTTATGGTACTTTCTAAAATAATAAAACTAATTTAAAATCTCAGAATAGTGTTAGGGCCGAAACCCAAACTCTATTCCCGCCGACCCATCACTGTGCAGCCCGCTCGCCCCGCTCCGCTGACATGTGGTCCCCACATGTCAGCCTCTCCCTCTCTCTCGCGTCGCACCCGAGCTAGTCCCACCTGCCAGCGTCACCTTTGCCTTTTTCCACGCACACTTGTCCAAGACATATCCAATGATGAGTGGGCCCCACCCTGTAACAGTCCAAATTTAAAATTTCAGTTGAAAATAAAATTTTAATTATTTTTGTGGATTTTTCAAAAAATTAAAAGCTTTTCCTTAATTGTTTTAAAGCTAAAATAATTTATTTGCAAAATCTATAACCAATTGTAAGTTGGGATTATTTTATCTAAATCCAGAAGGCCCTAGAGAATTTCTGTGAATTTTCTCATAATATTTGGAATTTATTTGCTATTTTCTAAAGCCTTTTTGAATTTTTGGAATTATTTAAATTAGAAAAGGAATTAAAATTACAAAGATCATCTTGATGAATCATCCCAAACCAAAGATCGTGGTTCGTGACGCTACCCGCCCTCCTCCCCGCGTGCCAGCTGCAGCCGTCCGATCATAATCGGACGGCCATCTCTCCGCTCGACCAGTTCCTCCCGCGCGTCGTCGCTGCGAGCCATCCGATCAAAATCGGACGGCCATTGCTCCGCCCGACCAGTTCCTTCCGCCGACAGGTGGGCCCTCCTACTGGCGTCGCCTTCCTCAAGATCTTCTTCTTCCTCCAAGGCCGCCGCTTATTACCGCCAAGATCGACGCCTTCAATTCCGAGATTCCCTCCCCCATTTTCCTCGCAATCGTGCGCAATCAAGTCGGCCATTTTCGTCGCACTCATTCCCGGCCTTTACCCCTCTTGAAAACGTGTATTCACGCCGAGCGTTCGCCGTAGCCGCCATGAATGCCACGCGCGATCTCTGCCTCCCGACCTCCCCTCGCGCTATAAAAGCCAGCCCCGGGTGCGCACCTTCTCCCCCACCTCGACGCCCCAGCTCTCCTCGCCCCAATCACTCTCGTGCGCCCACAATTTGAGTTTTCTCGCCTCCGGTCGAAGCCTCATTCTTCTCCGATTCTGGTACCGTCAAGCCTCCTTCGGCCACCTCGACCACACACTCAGCATCGCCTCGTCGCTGCGATCCTTGTGCCCCCTTCGCTTCGCCAGGAGACCGCCGGAGCTGCGTCACCACCGTCGATCGAACCTCACCGCCGCTTCTCTCCGTCGCTGACGACCATCCGCCACTTCCCTCCGTCGCAAGGCAGCGCATTAGATTCCGGGCCTCCCCATCTTTTTTTGTGCACCTTTGCACACCTTGCTGGGCTACGTAGCGCCAGCGACGCCGTCGTCGGAGCTCCGCCGTGCCTCGGGTCGATGTGGCTCGACACCACCTTAGCGCCACCTCGGCACGTCGGTGTGCGTGGCTGCCCACGTGGCTGCCTACGTCAACCATTACGCCAGCGCCCCCGCCCTTTGTACTGTGCTATGAGATGAGTCCACCGTGGACTCGTACCTTCCCGTGGACCCAGTCCATGACTGTAGGGCCCACATGTTAGTAACACAATTTTGTACGTTGATGCAATAAATCGATCGAATTTCCTTTAGAAAAATAATTCCTAAATTCAGAATTTCTGATTTTTAGGATTTAAGTTAGATTTAAAACTTTCAGGAGCTCGTATTTCTTCATACGAACACCGAATTAGGTGAATCAAATTTCTAAATTTGTATAAAATCAAGATCTAGCTAACTAAACCAAAATTATTTCAATTGGAGTTAATTTTGAATGTTCATTTGAATTTATTTGTGTTTATTTGATTTTATTTTGAATTTGGTTTATTTTTTACTATAAATTTTGACGACTCAGGAGAGCTCGACCCTGTTGAAGAGGTAGAATATCAAGAGTTTGAGCAAGGCAAGTTACACCATTGATCATGTTGAACCCAATATTCTAAATTTATTTAATTATGCATTTAAATTAATATTGCATGCATAATTTTATTTAGATATTTTAAAGCCCTGTTTTAAACTTCCAGTTAATCCAATTCCTTTGTATAGCCAAACTTGAATGTTGAATCATCATTCCCTTGTCACCTTAGTCAATTTTTTTTAAAAAAAATACAAATGTGCTTAGACATTGATTAGATCACAAATATTTGATTTTGGGGAATTTTATCCAAAACAGCAAGTATTGATTAAAAGCCTATGACATTGTTTTGTCATGGTCGATTTTTGCAAACGTCTTGAAAAATAAAATTGAAAAGTGTGTTTGGACTTGAGCGGAATGGATGCTTGGTGGGTGCAGGTTTATGCACGGGCTCAATCCGGGTAGGGTTGAGGCCCAGGGGTTATTTTTTAAGTCACCCAAGTCAGTTAAGGACAGGTCTTCGAGCCGTATCTTGCAAAACTCCACCGTACTACCACAAGCCTGGAATGGGACATGCTATGCTGAATAATTTTCAACGTTACATTGTTAGTTATGCTATTTTGGTGTGTGGGTGTTGGTTAGACAGTATTCCCACCTAGCACAAGAGGGGGTTTCCGGCGTGTGGTTAACCTAATGGAAGTGAAACCTTAGCGGCACAAGAGGGGGCTTCTAGCGGATGGTTAGTCCAAAGGAAGTGAAACCTTAGCGGGCATGACTAATTTGGAATGACGTATTGTAAAGGGCTCGTGATAATCACTTAGTCGCACACCTACGGAATTGTGTCAGACGGATATTGTGGATTTCATGGGGATATGTTCCAGATCTTAGGATGATGTGACAATTGGCAATGGCGTTTACGGTTTGTCGTTTCGCGTGTTTTCGACAAAGTTACGTGCTTATCGATGTAGGCGGTCCGACCGTCCTTGCATCGGCGGTTCGATCGGTCCCAAATCGGTCTTGACCGCCATATGGGGCTGGATCGGACCGCAATGACCTAAAAGTTCTCGTAATGGGTCGGGCCAAAAATAGGTGTTGTAGGCAAGTGAGGGGATCCCAATGCACTTGGTCTCATAATTTTTGGAGTCTCCAGTAAGAAGTTCTATTGGATTTAAGTTTCCAGAAGGTTTCGGTTTTTGAGGCTATGAAATTCGGCTAAGTCTCAGGCGGTCCGATCGCTCACGTGGAGCGGTCCGACCGCCAATGGCGGTCCGACCGGCCACCCGAGCGGCCGACCGCAATAACTTGATCATCGGCCAACTTCGTGGCGATGCTGTTTTTGTTAGGTCAAGTACATGGGTTCCATGGCATATGGTTTGCATGATGCATGTTTTGACTAACATGGGTCAAGTTTTGAAGAACTTGTTCCCGAATTCGTGTTTGCTTGTCTGTGGTTGTGCAGGTTGCTTGGTGGTCAACGACGGTCAACGGCGAGGAAGATCGGGACTAGACTTGGAGAGTTGAGGTCCAGAACGATCGACGATGCCGGGTGAGGTCAATGACTCAAGCGTGATGCAAGATGGACAAGGGTGACCTATTGGCAAATCCATGATGCATGGTGAAGCGGTTTAGGTCAAAGGTTAAAGACGGCGCTATGGCGTGCGTGTGTGACCCGCTTGTTAGTGGGCCTTAACGGAGCTCCAAGAGAGTCAAACCCTAAGAGTTTTAGGCTCCACTATAAATAGGAGGAGATGGTGGCTGCACCTCTCTCTCTCTCTCGTCTTTTTATGTTTCAAAACCCTAATTATCTTTAGGGGAGTTGAGGTGGAGGCTAGGGCTCTTGATGGTTTGTGGTGAATTTCGTGATCTTTAATTGTCCATCGATCCATGATGGTGTGGATGTAATCCAAAGATCAATCACGAAATCAATCTATGCAAGGTTTGCTTGAGATAAGTCTCTTTTCGCTCTTGCTTTCAATTTCGTGTTTTTAGGGTTTTTTTTGATCCGCGAGTTTGTGATTGATTCTTTCACGGAATTAGCTTGTGTGATATGTGTGAATCTATCTAGCATCATCTTGATCATCAATCTCTCACGAACAAGCTTTAGGATCAAGTTTTCGCTCTGCCCTGCTTTATACCTTCGTTAATCAATTGGCAATTGCTCAAGATCGCTCCAAGAATTATCATAATATTCGATTGGAATAGGTCCTCAATAGCATAGATAAGGTGTGTGCAAAGTTTCGTGAAGTTTGGAGTTGAGAATCAAAAGTTAGACCTAATTGCAACTTCACATCGGCCGTTTTTACTGCTCAGAGTTCACGGCCGACCGCCCCACACCAGGTCGACCGATTTTGGTGCCGGTCCGACCGCCCCACACCGTAGGTCGACCGATTTGGTATCGGCCGACCGCCAAGATAACAGCCTGGTCGACCAGCCGACCACTCGTTAGTTTTGATTCTTGTTGATTTTTGTCGCATTGCTTAGGGTTTAATTGATTCAATACTAGTCTTCCACAGATCGGTATATTGATCTTCATAGCTTCATCATAGCTATTGGAGTGAAATTGTGTTGAATTCATTATTTGGGAAAAGTGAATGTGCTCCTATTCACCCCTCTAGTCGCCTTTTCGGTCCAACAGTGGTATGAGAGCCCTGCTAGTTCAATCTTGATCTTAACCGGTCTCTCGAACTTTGGCGATGGATAAGTTTTCTACTAAACCGCATATCTTAGATGGGCACGACTATGCCTATTGGAAGAATCGATGTGTCTTTCTTGAGAGCGAGGACAAGCTATTTGGGATGTTGTTAGAGCCCCACTGGTTATTCCCGAAATTGCTACACCGCTTCAAATTCTTTTGGCTAACAACAATAAGGCTAAGAATCTTTTATATGGTGCACTTGGTAGACAAGAATATGATAGAATTTGTAATCTTTCAATCACAAGATGAAATTTGGAACACTCTCAAACATATCATGAGGGTTCGTCCCAAATCAAAAAGGTGCGCTAAACAGTTTACAAGCGTGAATACAATAAATTCGAGATGCGCCCCGAGAGAGCATCGATGATATTTTCATCGCTTTAATAAAGTAATTAATCAAATGAAAGTCGTTGATATTGAATATTCTCAATCAAAATGCCACCCATCTCTTGGCCGCAATCAACACCAAGGAGTGGGAGATGAAGGCTACCGCTATAGAGGAAAATGTTGATCTTTCAAGTCTTACTTTAGAATTGCTTTATAGTAAACTCAAGACTCATGAAATTAAAAGAGTTGATCATCCCAAGAAAGATAATTTAGCTTTGGTAGCGATCCTCTCAAAAAGGCTTTTGATGACTCTTTTGAATCTTCTTCTCGATTTTCATTTGCTTGTTTATCCGCTATTCATGAAGAGGAGCTTGAAAGTATTCTCAAACAGAGTTAGCTCTTCTAGCTAAAAAATTCACAGGCCTACAATAATGTGAGAAACAAAAGAGAGGTGGTCCTGACATGCTATGAATGTGGTGAGCTCAATCATATCCGCAAATTGCCCCAAGTCAAAGGTAAGAGCAATCATAAGGAAGGAAAGCCACTTAGAAGAAACCTCCTTCAACAAATCAAGGTATGAGGCTAATAAGCTTGTGAAGGCCGCCACCGGTCCTTGCCGCTTTGAGGATCAATCCTTGAGCGATGTGGATACCGGGAGTGAGGAGGACAAGGAGGAGGAGATCCTCAAGGCAAAAAGAAAGGGAAGGCCAAAGACTTCACGGCATGTGCTTCATGGTCGACACTGACGACATTGATGATAATGAGGTATCTTTTTCTTATGATGAGCTTTCGCTAAATATGATTCTATAGTTGAGCAATTGCTTAGTCAAGATGAAGCACTAGAATTTGTCATGACAAAAAATAAGAAATTAGAGTCAAAATTAGCAAACCTGAAAGTAGAGCTTAAAAATGCTAAGACTCTTGAACTCGATGAATGTTTATCTTGTCATGCTATGCATTCGTAAATTACCAAGTTACAATCTGCTTCATAATATTTCAGACAACAACTTGAGAATGCTAGATCTGAACTAAATAAAATTAAAAGTGCTCCTTGTGAAAAATGTTTAGAATCTAGTAAATTGATTGCTTTTGATGTATTTGATTATAGCCCTTGCACTTCATGTTTAGAAAAAGAACGTGAAATCAAAGATATCTTAGAAGTCGCTAGAGTCAAATATGCTAAGCTTAAGGACAATATTGAAAATACTACTTGTGCTTCATGTTCCACTCTTAAGCTTGAAATTGCTTTGTATAAGGAGAAATCTATGAATAATACTTGTGATGCTTGTGTTAACTTGAGAAAAGAAAATGCTTACCTTCATGATACATTAGAGAAATTTTCTAAAGGTAAGAAACAATTAAACATGTTTCTTGACAAGTCTAAAACTCCTTATAAGAAGCAAGGTTTAGGATTCAATTCTTTTCAAGACAATTCAAAACCAAAAGTCATTCAAGTCTTGGAAAAGGTTTAATTGAATTCAAAACCCAACCTCGCAAAAACATCTTTTAAATGCAGGTTTTGCCCAACCTTGTATTAATTCAAATGGTGCTTCTTCTAGTGGTACCAAGTACCATTGCACTTATTGCAAGAAAGGTGGGCATTTGATTGAATTTCATGGCGTAGGTTGAAAAATGATAGGAAAAATTTTGATAGAATTTCATTCATGCAACCTAGAGCTTCTATAAGACATGGTAACACCGAAAAAATAAACTCGATTAGGATTTTTCTCTCATGCAAATCATTATGTTTCTAGATATCCTAATTCTAATGTTTATTCGATCGCGGTCCGATCACTGGTGGTCACCGGTCGATCGTTTTGGTCACGGCCCGACCGCCAAAGACAACGCCGGCCGACCGCCCATGGACGCTTAAGTCTCATGTTAATTTAAACATTGCTCATAACCGAATGTTAGATGAAATCAAGGATAGTACTTCTGGTTTGTGTACTCCTTGCAGACGTGTGTCTCAGTACTGGATTCCTAAATCTTGTTTATCTAACCCTAGTATTGAGACACATCGTTCTTTTGTTCCTTGATTTTCAGGACTACCGTGGAAAGGGAAGAACACGTGGTTCGTCGACCGTGTTCACGCCACATCACCGTAAAATCAAAATGGTTCACCTCTTTCACGCGGCAACAGTGATGACTTCATCACCTTTGGAGATGATACACAAGGGCGAATTGAAGAAACAGGATCAATTAGGGTGAACAACAAATTCATTCTAAAGGATGTCGCTCTTGTAGACAAGCTTAGGTGACAGAGAGCATTTTTGTGGAGGGAGATGAGGACGAAGCTAATATCATTCCTTCATCTGCAAGCATCAAGCGCCCATATCGATACAAGAACTCGCCACGCCTACTTCACCTTCAATTGAGGCTCTCGTGATCTTCATCATCGCCAGATCATGAGGTCGAAGAAACTAGATCTCACCCGGCGCCCACTTCGCATTCAGAGACAAAGATCCTCCGAATGTATAATAGGTAATCTACATGAGCGAGTCACTCGCCTGTATAATGATCCAAATCTCTACTCTCATTCGGCTTTTGTTGTTTCTTTTGAACCCCGCGATATATCACATGCTTTATCCGATTATAGCCGGGTAAATGCCATGCATGAGGAGTTAGAAAATTTTGAAAGAAACAAAGTTTGGAACCTAGTAGAACCCCTAGTGGTCATAATGTTATAGGAACTCGCTGGGTGTTTAAGAATAAACAAGGTGAGGATGGTTCTGTGGTTAGAAACAAGGCCGATTGGTAGCTCTGTGGTTTCACCAAGTTGAGGGGTTAGATTTTGATGAGACATTTGCTCCTCTGTTGCTAGACTAGAAGCCATTCGTGATTCTCGCTTGCATTTGCGTGATTTGTGCAAGATTTCAGCGCCTCCGAGAACTTCCCATCGCCAAGCCGTTGTTGCATATTCGTGTATTTACATTCTACCTCTTATATGGCATTTGGTATTCTGCTCTTCACCGTCCATTAGAGGTTTTTCGATTCTCGATTTTGCGGGTCGTTTGTTAGATAGGAAGAGTACCTCGTGCACTCGTCACTTCCTAGGCACTTCTCTTGTATCTTGTCTTCTAGGAAGCAAATACATTGCACAATCCACTTCTTTCAAGCGAGTATGTAGTCACGCTAGTTGTCAGAGCTTGATTTTGTGGATGACGCCCACTTTGAAAGATTATGGGTTAAACTTTGCTAGTGTTCCTCTTTCTCGTGATAACACTTCGCTATTAATATTGCTAAAACCCAGCTTCAACATTCTAGGACTAAGCACATAGACATTCGCTTTCACTTCCTTAAAGATCATGTTGAAAAAGGTGATATTGTGATGCACTTCAGAGAGTCCAAGCTCAATTGGCGTATATTCTTACCAAGCCTTTAGATCAAACCGCATTTTCCTCCTTAAGAAGCGAGTTAGGGGTAATTTATCCTTATGGGTTGGTTTGAGGAGAGTTTGATCTTTTCTTATCTTTCCTTGTTCTTTTGATCTTTTATTGTTCTTTTCCGAACTTAGTGATCTTTTCAACTTTTTAGGTTTTTAGGTTTTTAATTGCATCTCATTGTGTCATATTGCATTCATATGAAAACTCCAACAAGTGGTTACAACAAATGGTATGAAAAATCCAAAAGATGCATTGTAATATAAGATTTTCTCGCTTATTTTAAAAATTGATGAAGCTTTGCCTATTACCCTTTCGAGCTTTTGTATTTCAATCCTTGCTCAATGTCATGTCTAGTTCTTTGACTTGCTAGAATTATCATGCTTTTACATGTGTAGCTAAGTCTTTGCTATATGAGCTAGAACTTTTAAACAACTCAAACTAAGAAATTGCAATTTGTGGATGTTTTAGCGAGTTGCAATTAGTGCACCTCTTGTGACATTGGCCCCTGCTGTAATTACTTTGTTAGCTCTTTGATCTAAAATTGACCATTACTTGAGCTTTTGTGTTCTTGAGATTCTAAAACCGCCATGTGAAAAATGAAAATCAAGATTGTCTTATGCTTAAATTGTGCCAAACTATTCTTACGAGACTGCTTTGTCAAATGACATGAACTTGGAGATAGTTTGATGAACTGCACGATCTCATGGGGACCGCTTGTCGAAATGACATGAACCTCAAGATTTGTCGCCTTGTGAGAAGCTTAGAAAGAGTTTGTGGATGGCTCCTAGTCCAGATCTTCTTTACTAAGATATACCTTTAATCAACTTTTGGTCGAAGCTTAGGATGAGTTTGTGGATGGCTCCTAGTCCAGATCTTGTCACTAAGTTAGATCATTAGTCAACTTCAATATTCAATGCAAATGAGAAAATATTGACAAATGGGCGCATAAAATATTGAGCAAAATGATTCAATACGGGACTTGATTGACTCTTAATGTGGTCTTTGTTAGATTTTTTATCTCACTTTGACATTTTGACATGGCCAATTTCACTTTAGGATCCTCGTTGATGAACTTGTCAATTTGAAGCGCTGCTTAAATTGATCAAATCTATCGCTTACTTTTGAGCCTTTGTGCTTAGCTTTGATATATATGTCTTACGATGATCTTGCTAGCAATCGCCAGCTTGATATGTCGTTTGTGCAATATTAGAGATACTAGCTTTGTTTGTATTAGAACCGATCTACGTAAAGATTATTTGATTCGGGGTCTCCTAGAGATGAAATCACGCAGAGTGGTTGACACGGATGTTTAGACAGTTCAGCCTTCTCCGAGAGAATAATAACCCTAATCCTCGTGGTGTGGTATTCTTTGATGATCAAGTAAGAAGCTAAGACTATTACAGAGAATAGTACTTGTATTTCCTTGACTCGCCTCTTTTCTCTGCCTCCCCGATGCCCTTATATAGTCGTGAAGGAGTAGCCGCTTTGTCCTCGCGAAGAGGCGCCTTTAATTGAGCCAAGAATGGGCGCATGATGGCGAATTACCGCGCATTGGCTTCTCCACGCTCGCCCGCAATTATCATTCAAAGATAATGGGGTATTTAAGTACTATTAGTACGCGGAATAGTAGTGCGTGCACTGCTCGATTCCTTAATCAATTGGACCCACTTGCTCGTAGGTTTGATTATAAGGTGGTCGTGGTTTGCCCGGTCGTAGGAGAACTTACGACTGTGTAGTAGTCGAAAAGGTCTTACGACTATGTAGTGATCGAGAAAGACTTATTTACCATGTAATGGTCGAGAAAGACTTACGACCAAGTAGTAGTCGAGCAAGACTTACGACTATGGGGTGATTGTAGAAGATCTTACAATCACTTGGTAGGCCTCTCCCTTATAAAAATAAGGGGTACTTCTGGAGACTATGTGACATCATATTTACCCATAATAAGAATTATAGATAATAGATAAAATGAGGATTATTAGATCCTCGCCATCTAGCCCCCCAGCTTCAAGTGAAAGTAACTTACTTGGTGAAGGATTCGCAAATGGACTTGCGACTATGAAAATGTCGAGAACCATAGTCGAAGGAAAAACTCTTCGACACTTGAGTATTACTTTGACCAGAGTTTGCTTGGTCGTAAAGGTTGCTTACGACTCATCGTAAAGTCATAAAACCCCTACAATTGTGTAGTGGTCGTAGTAAGGCGATCGGAGAAAAACCCTTCCGACGATACTTCCTTTCGCCGTAAAGACTTGGTCAAGAAAGTGATTTTGCTTGGAGGTGACAAAACTAACCTAACTTTCTCGAACAGATCGTCTCGGGAATTGCAAACGAATTCCACAGATCTGTTGATAAACGGTTTCGGGCGATTGCAATCGTGAAGATTGCTTACGACTATTAAAAAGTCAGAAACCCCTACGACCGTATGATGGTCGTAGTAGGGGAATCGGAGAAAAACCTTCCGATTGATACTCCTTCACCGTAAAGACTTTGGTCAAGAAAGTAATTTTGCTTGGGGTGACAATACGCACCTAATTTTTCTCGAACGACCATCTGGGAATTGCAACCGCTCTCACAGACTTGTCCGATGAAGCGGTTCCCGGCGGTACAACCAACTCCCATAGACCTATAGCCGAGACGGTTTCCGCGGCGAGATCATGCGTTATAAAACTTACCAGAGGTAGACTTGGGTTTTTACCTTTCCTCAAATCACTCGTTCTTCGAGCTCTTGCTTTCTCCGCCCTCGACTAGGTTTCATCTTCTCACGCTAACCCAATCAAAAACTTTTGCTTCTCGAGTTTAAATGGCCAAGAGAGTTTCGAATGGGAAGAATCGAGATGGATGCGCTAAGATCAAGATCTTGGTCGATGCCGGAAGATTCCAGAGAAGGCTCGTAAAGTGGATTCCGCCATCGGCAAAGATCGCCATCGGGGAAAATGGGCAAATCCTCGCCTTCCAAGCGATTGTGAGCGCGCCTTCGATTTCGCCCACCCCTTTCTTACAGAGTACTCGAACACTTTGGGGTGGAACCGTGAACTTAGGTCCCAATTCCATTACCATGTTGAGTGTGTTCGTATCTGCGGCGAGGCGCACTGGGATTCCCGGATCTCGAGCTGCTCCAATATTATTATGGGATGGCTCGACAAACCGAATCGCCGAAGTCGTGGTCCAAACTCCACGACTCAAGTCGAAGGAGTATATTCAGAGTTTCACCCGGCTCGTGGGTCGGGCCGAGAAAGAGGTGGTTCTATCGAAGGTCACCTCAAGACACCTTTCTTTCGGGAAGGTCGCTGAAAGAAATCTTCATGGATTCGACTCGAAGATATCTCACGGATTAGCCCTTATATTCAAGCCATTAAGGACTTGAAGGAAGAAGGGTTGACCGGATGGCATGTGGTGAAGGATTTCATCACACGCCAATTAGTCCTTCAAGAAACGAGCATCTCCTATGTGGAGATACTCTGGAAGAGGAGACCCAACCAGAGACTACGAGGAGGGTAAGTAATTGTCGACTTAGCTCTCGGCTTGGTCTTTCTCAACCTTGTCTAATATTTTTATCTGCTTACACGATCTTTCAAGCCGAGGTTGACTCTAGAGTCGACTCATCTCGCGAGAAGTCTCCGCCACCCGAGGGGCGGCTCAAGTCATTGCGGCTTTGCCCGCAGATGAAAGGATAGAGCGCCTAAAGGTAATCAAAAAGTTGATTCTTTCTTTAGGACTTTATAGTCGAGAAGATACTTACGACTAATGGTGATCGAGAATATCTTACGATCAAGAAAGAGTCGAGAAAAACTTACGACTTGGCACTAGTCGAGAAAAACTTACGACTAATTAGTGATTCTTCTTTTCTCGCTTTGTTTACGTAAAGTAGGCATGGAAAATCGCCAGACGACGAAGAAGTCGCATCGATGACTATTGGCGCCGGGTTGTCGAAGACAAAACTCGGCCCTCCTCTAAGAGACGCCGACTTGTAAAATCACGGCAAGGGGGAGCAAGCTCAAGCTCGTCTTTCGACTGCACTTCTACAGTACTGCCGCGCAATGTAGTCAGATCAAGCCGAGGCCGCACCATCGAAGCCGAGGAGGTTGAGGCAACAATCTCTAAGCGCAAACCTCGCAAGGCTAAGGTACCCTTCGTTATGACAAAGAATCTTTCGCAGCTTCGCCACTCCTAGTTTTGTTAGGCAACCGAAAAGGAGAATTGGAAAGATTTTGTGTCTTTTATGAAGGACGATGTCGCATCAAGACAACTCGCAATCGAGGGCGTTGTCGCTTTGGAATGGTCGAGACCGATCTCGCCATCCAGAAAATTAGGAAACCGAGCTCGTTCTGCTCAAACTCTACGACTGCACGTGGTCGAATGAGCCGATTGTTGAGCCTCACTGCACGTGGTCGTGGAGAAGAAGAGGTCCTCCGCTGGGAGGATTGCCCCAAAATTCCCGGTTAAGACTGTGGTGCAGAGGTATGTGAAATTTACTAAAGTGTAAGAACGACATTTACCTTTTTCTTTTCACAACCCGATTTGCTTTTCTTTATTTCACCGACTTCTTCATTTCCTGAATGCTTCCACCGAGAAGTCCATTGCCATCCTTTCACCATCGAGGAGGTAGCAATGGAGGTGGTCAAGCATCACCCTTGGCCCTGTGGCCGATGAAGTCGAGACTCAGAGTGACTCCCACATCCGCCAAGTCGTAGCTACGACCTTGAAGTAGCGGCCGCATCGTTGAGGTGGCCGCCACGACCATCGAGGTCGAGAAACAACAGGGCACCGTGGAAGCTCGTCAAGGCGGTGACCACTTGTGCACCGCCTCGGGAAGGAAATTGTAGGAGGCGTTCTTCCCTACCCAAAGAGAAGTTACGTAACCGTATGAGAAAATTTCAACTTCGTGGTGACTTCTTTGGGCTCGCCTCCGTCAGAGGGTCTTCTCCATAGATTCGTGACCGAGTCCCCATCCCAAAGATATTCCCAACACGGAGAATACTTTTGATAACGAGCGCCGAGAAGGTGTGGTGGGACAAAGTCGCGAGGATAGATAAGTCGCAGAACCCTGACCTTGTATATTCGATGTTTGCTAGACGACTATGAATGTAAGTATCTTCAAAATACTTATATATGTGATTTTCCTTCTCTTCTCACTATTTTTTTTGCGTAAAGCTCGAGCAAATTGTCGTTGTCTGTGAGTACCATCGACAACTTTTAGAGCTAAGACAGAGAAAGAACTACTCTGCAGAGGCAGAGAGATGGTAAGTCACTTATCATTCATAATTGTTTTCGACTTAAATACTGTGATAATGTTTTACGAGAATAGTCATGGAAGAAACTCATGACAAAGTACTAGTCGTAAAAAGCTTACGACTACTTACGACCGTGTAGTGGTCGAGAAATACTTACAACCATATCGTAGTCGAGAAAAACTTACGACTAGGTCGCTGGTTGTAGAAGTACTTACAACCATTCTACCGATGTTTATCTTCGCTTCGCTCTTTGTAGGTTAAATAAGGTGATACGAAGACCTTAGTCGACTCACCGACTATGAAAAAGAAGAGTCGAGGAGGCTAAGGAACGAAGTATTAGTCCTCCTGATAGACTTCGAGAGACCTGCTCTCGATCTAAAAGATTGCAGGAAAAATAAACAAGAAGTGCCGAACTTAAGACCGCTTTTGATCTTTAACTTTACCCGACTCTCATTTCTTCTCCAGATAAAGAAAATGAGATGCGAAGCTCCTGATCAAGTTCAAGAAAAAGCTTTGGTCATTCAGAGTTTTCCAGATACTACGAATAAGGATCAAGAACTCGAGAGTCTTAGAACTCAAGTAATGTAAGTAATTCTTTACCGCTATCCTTTTGAGTATTTTCCTTTTCTAATGCCAATTTCTTGTTCGTAAATTGTCGCCCAATTGAGAAGCCTCGAGGTCAAATCCAAGAGAAAGCCTTGATCTACAATGAGTCCGTCCGCATCGCTAAGATGAATGCAGAGGACATCGTGAGCATGGGAGAAAAACACACAAAACCATTGCTTCCCATCGAGAAGAGGTTAAGAAATTGATTCTCAATTAGTAGGTAAGAAATGCTTTTACCTACAATTATCTTTGTGTTATCTTCCTCCGTAAGTTTATTTTGTTTGACCGGTTTTATTCTTTTCGTAACAAGTGGTCGAAAACAAGAAACTTCATGAGGCTTCGATTTGTACCCAACAGAGATGGAGTCGATGAAGACTAGTCTTCAAGGCAACATCACTCTCCGAACAATGTGCTTAGTGAGCTACATTTCGAGGGAAAAACTCCTCGAGAAGATACTATAGCCGCCACACAAGTACCATTGGGGAACAAGTCGAAAATTACAAGAAATGGTGACCACTCAAGGCTAATCTGTCAATCAATAAGGAGGCAATGAAGTCGAGTAAGTTACGCTTTGGCTAAACTTAAAGCTCAAGATCCCCGCCTTTAATGTGCAACCAATTGAAGCCGAGTTCGATTGTTCAATCGAGGCAAATCGTCTGATTGAGGAAATGCAATCGGTTGGCAAAAGGTATGAGGAAATGCACTAGGCTCTCCCCTTCGTGAGTAATCTTGTAATTACCTTGTAAGGCGCATAATATCTCGTTGATGAGTGATATATGATCCATCAGATTTCTAAAATTATCTTGTCGAGTAGTTAGTAACTCATAAGATAATAAACGAATGAAAGACTAAGAATTGAAGTCAAATTAATAACTTTATCCTAGGCCATCTTGTTTCTCGAAAATCATCTTGTCGAGTAGTTAGTAACTCAAAAGATAATAAACGAATGAAAGACTAAGAATTGAAGTCAAATTAATAACTTTATCCTAGCCTCGATTATTTGCTTAGATTGTTTAGACAATCTAAGTAAATAGTGATTGAAATGAGGTTTCAAAACAAAGAGAGGTTTGTTTAACTTATAGTTTTTGTTATGGTTGTCAAGCACTTGATCGAAAAAGTAGAAACGACTCGACACTAGGAAGTTCCTTCTAGTGGGCAGGACCACATGCAGAGAGGAAAGGCTTCGACTAGGTGATGTTACCATCTCCACTAGTTTAATCAAACCAAGAACAAGAACTTGAGTTAAGCAAACGCCTAGAGGACTTTAATAATTCGCTCGCCTTTTCTCGATGGACTCGATAAGTCTTTTCCAAAGAGCAAAAGTAGGAGACTCGAGCAAAGACTAGGAAGTTCCTTCTAGTGGGCGGTGACCACATGCAGAGAGGAAAAGCTTCGACTAGGTGTGTCTCTTCCTTCACTACCAAAACGAAACGAGTACATCAAAGGTGGTCGAATAAATATATCAAGTGCACTCTACTTAGAATATTTTTGGAAATCATCAAAAAATAAACTAAGATTGAGAGAGTTGGTTTGAGAACATTTAATCGGATAAAACCCGAGCTCTTTGTATTGAAGCAAAATGAGTAACGAGTCGATGTTAGGAAATTCCTTCTAGTGGGCGTAACCACATGCAGAGAGGAGAAGTTTCGACTAGATGACGTTACTCGCCGACCAAAGGTAAAGAAAACGGGTGTTTTTGTATCATAGTCGAAAGATTAAAAAGCACTACTCAAAAATAAGGCAAGAGAAGTAGAAAGAACTCGACTTTTATTGCTCGAGAAATTGGTCACACATAGAATTTGCGAATCGGTCGATGTTCCAAGAGTTTGAGAGAACTCCGCCCATCTTCCATCGCTAGTCGCATCGACTCGCCGGGTTACTTCGACCATCGTAAGGACCTTCCCATTTGGGGAAAGTTTATTCCGATTAGACTTGGATTGGCAGAGCCTCAATACTAAGTCACCTACAAAGAAGGTCAGCGAGGTTGACCTTACGATCATAGTATTCGCGCAGGCTTGTTGGTAGACCGCCGAACGGATTAAGGCTAGGTTTCTCCTTTCTTCGAGTAGGTTAATGTCATCCGCCGGTTGTTCCCGGTCCGAGTTGTTGAAAGTTTCAACTCGTGTCGATCGCAATTTTAGCTCCGAGGAAGCATGGCTTCGCCCAACACTAGAAAAATGGTGTTTCTCCCGTTGCTCGATCGGTGGTCGCATTTAACCGCCCATAACACGGAGGGTAATTCTTGTACCCAAGCCTCCGAGCGCTAAAAGTCGGGTCAAGACTCGGGTTTTAATTCTCGCATTATTTGGCCGCTTGCACGCTCGACCGCCCGCTGCTTTGGGGATGTGCAATGAAGCATAGCATAATTTGGTACCCAACTCGCCGTAAAATTCACAAATTTTGCACTTGCGAATTGTTTACCATTGTCCGTAATTATCCGACTTAACTCCAAATCGACTAATTACGATCTCATCATGAACCTTTTGTCGCTCCGATGTTATCCAGCCATGTGTTCAGCTTCAATCCATTTTGTGAACGTGTCAATAGCCACAAAAGGAATTCAAACCTCCCGGAGCTTTGGGAAACGGTCCTAGGATATCGAGATCCTGTCGCAAAAGGCCAAGAAAGAGGTATTGTCCGTAATGCTTGAGCCGGTTGGTGTATTTGTCTACCATGGAATTGGCATCGACACACTTTTAACCACCTCCTTAGCATCGCATGTATCAGAGGCCAATAAAAACTTGTCGAAAGGCTTTACCAACCAATGTTCAGAGGAAGCATGTGTCCCATGATGCCACCTGTATATCGTGAAGGAGTGTTATTCCTTCGTTTTATGAATGCATCGCATGAGTATCCCTTGGGTTCCTCGCTTGTAGAGGACTCCTTCACCAAAGTATACATTTTGGCTTTTCGATAAACGATCGGCCTCAAGATCATCTTCGCTGGAACCCTTGCAAAGATACTCGAGAGATCGGCCTCAAGATCATCTTCGCACTGGAACCCTTGCAAAGATACTCGAGATGGGAGTCATCCGTATCCTCGTAGTCTAATGAGGCCATTTCAATAGGAGGTGTCTCGGTTCTTCGACTGTGAGATGATTTTTGGAGTTGCTCCAAGAAAACTCCTTTGGTACCGTAGATCGGGAAGAAGCCATCCGAGCAAGTTGGTCTCGCGAGGAAATTATCCTTTCGAGGATGAATTGTACCTCAAACCTAAAAATACTTTTCTAGCTTGCGAACTTCCGATAAGTATCGAGACATTGTCGAGCTAGAGCACCGTACTCTTTCCGACTTGATTCACGACTAGTTGAGAGTCTCCTCTCACGAGTAGTCGATTTAATTGAGAGTGCTTTGCACTGTATGCCGCCTAGCAAACCTTACTCTCGCCACATTATTAGTGGCCCGAAAGTTTAATTGTATGGCATACTTTAAGGTTTCTCCGAGAGGAGATACCAGACCACCTCACCTCGAGCCACTTAAAGTAAGTGACCGTCAAAGTACATCATCCATCGGGTCGTGGGAATCAGATCGGGATCCCGAACGAGTTCAGATTTGTCCATTCGCGACAAAGTCCGCCAAGATCTGGGATTTTATGGCCGTCGACACGAAATGGAGGTCAAACTCCCAAGTTTGATCGACCATTTTGCCATGCGCCCCATTGCTTCCTTATTATGGAGGATTGCTCCCAAAGGAAACTCGCACGACATGACTATTTTGTGCGCCTAAAAATAATGCCGCAGCTTCTCAAGACATGAGGAGGGCATATAGAAGTTTTTGACTCGAGGGTAACGCCCTTAGGCCCGTAAAACTTCGCTAACGTAGTAAACCGGTCGTATGTACGCCACGCTCTACGACTAGTATCGCGCTTCTTCGCTCGTGGCGTGGCAAACTAGATAAATTAAGAGCGCCTCTTCCGCTTTGGAGAAACCGTATCAGAGCACTCGAAAGATACCTCTTGACATCCTCAAAGGCGTTTGCCTCGCTCGACCACTCAAAACCTTCATGTCTCCCGAGAAGTTTAAAGAAAGGTAGTCCTTTTTCCCTAGTCGTGCGATGAAACGACTTAAAGCCGCCATGCACCCAAAGAAGTTTCGACTTCCTTTTTGTGTTTGGAGGACGATCCGAGGATGGCCTTTATTTTTAGGATTTGCTTCGATTCCTCGCTCGGATACTAGGAATCCAAGCAATTTTCCCAAGAAATTCCAAACACACACTTCTCTCGATTGAGTTTTAAGCGGTGCTTTCGAGGTTGTCGAATGTTTCTTGTAGGTCGCTGATATGATTAAGTCTCTTAATGCTTTTTACGACTAGATCATCAACATATGCTTCCAAATTCGGCCTAATTGAGATGAAAAAGTTGATTGCATTAGGCGTTGAAAAGAAGCACCGTATTCTTTAGACCAAATGGCATTTTGACATAGCAAAAGGTACCAAATGGAGTAATGAATGCGGTCTTTTCTTCATCGCTTAAACACATATTGATCCGTGGTATCCGTAATATGCATCTAAAAACTTAATATCTCACAACCCGCAGAGAATCAACCAACCGATCGACACGAGGTAAAGGGAAATCATCTTTGGACAAGCTTTATTAAGATCAAGAAAGTCCACGCACATACGCCATTTGCCGCTTGACTTTTTGACCATTACAGGTTAGCCAACCACTGGTGGTTGACTCTCTTATAAAGCCCGCTTAAGTAGCTTATCCAACTCGATTTAATAGCATCTCGTCGATCAGGCAAATCTCGTAATTTTAGTTTTACGGTACTTTATCGTGCCGTAAAGCTAGCTCGTGCTCGATCACCTCACCGGGACTCGGGCATGTCGGATGCTTGCCACGCAAAGACATCTGCGTTAGCTCGGAGGAAGGTAATGAGGGCGTCTTCCTATTTGGGGTCGGAAGTCTCCCGATGCGAGCAGTCTTCGAGGGCTCCTCAAGGCCCGTGAGGAACCTCTTTGACTTGGTCGCTCGGCTTTGTGTGCGTTTTAGGCTTCGACTTGCTAGTCGAAGGTCGACTTTCATCTCGAGTTGGTATTTGACCAACCATCTCGAGGGATCGACGGCCGCACTATACGCCATCTTTTGTCACATTGAATGGTGATCACTCCTTTGGGACTCGCATCTTAAGACATTGATACCCATAATGAGTAGCCATTAAGAATTTTGCCAAAGTTGGTCGTCCGAGTATGGCGTTATATGCCGATCGAAATCGACCACATCAAAGGAGACTTTCTCGTCTCCGAAATTACTTGGTGAGCCAAATGTTAAAGGAAGAGAAACTTGGCCAATAGGTTTGGTCAAGACCCCTGCACGATTCCATGAAAGGAGTATCGCATCGCCTTACCTTTGTCCCGGTACTTGCATCTCGCCCGTGGCATTAGTAAATAATATGTTCAAAGAATCGCCACCATCAACCAACACTGATTGACCCGACATTGTTGATGGTGGGTTCGACCACAATCGGATATCGACTGATCGACTCAGAGTGATTGGGCGTCATCCTTCTCAAAAGAGATGGTAACTTCCGACCACTTCGTAATTTATTGACGAGAGGAGTATGTATGGAATTTACCTCGTCCGCAGCCTTTAAGTTGTCGCTTGGAGTCGATGTCGATGATCCTCCGTAGATGTGCTCAACGGTATGTTGCGGATCTTGAACGGCATCTCCTCATCATCCGACGACTTTTGACCACTCGTATGTCCTACCCGCCGAGAGTAGGGAGTGGTGCTTTGCCGTTGTAGTAGTCCTCGAGCTTTCTTTGAAAACTCGGCTAGCTATGAGGTCATGTCCTTCCTTTTATGAAAAGGATACCACCTTGGTTTGTCGCTCCTACGATCGTATGCTTACCTTTGCCTTGATCGAGTACGACTTGGTGGTTTGGGGCTCTCTATCTTCACTACTAAAACCTCCTTGGAACCACCGGTTTGTGGTTTTGACTTTTATTTTCTTCTTGGACTTTTTGCTTTTTATCCTTACCAACTTCACCTGCTCTCGAGGAGTGTACGCTTCTCGATCGATAGTGTTGTTCCACTCGACCGCCTCGTAAGCCAGATATCGATCGGCCATCTCAAGAGCTCGCAAATGTTGTTGGTAGGATTCAAAGCAATATCCTCCGCTATCCTTCTACTACGGACTCCTTGCTTAAAAGCCCCGATCACAGAGGAATCGTAAATTTTTGAGTTGAGTTACGAACCCGACTAAAGCGCTTGATGAATTGACGCAAAGTCTCGTTGTTGTTCTCGCTTTATCCGTGCAAGTCGCCTTCCTTTCCGTGGCGGTTGTATGTGCCTTGGAAATTCGCAGAGAAGATCGCAGAGGTGTTGCCAAGAGTAGATCGACTCGTGTGGTTGGTTTAATAACCACGATCGAGCGGATCCTTCGAGCACACGGAAGGTAATTCGCCATTACATGCTCTCCTCCTGCCGCCGCTGACAATGTTAGATAGATCTCAAGAAATTCGATGGGATTTTGAGATCCATCAAATTTCTCCATGTTCACCGGCCGAAAATGAGGTGGCAAATGAATCGCTCAAGGTCAGCGAAAATGCCCTAGATCCGTAATCACTTCTTGACGCCTTCTTTGTAGAAAAGAAGGGTTAATGTCACCAGTGATCGATACGACGATACCTGTGAACAGCCGATTGCTCGTAGTAGGTCTTAGTTCTACGAGGGAATACTCGCACTCCACCCGCTAGAATTTCTTTGTCGGCGGTGAATGATCACCTCCGAGGGGCTTCTTGATCTTCACCGATCGAAATGTATTTCTCGAATAGGGATCGATTCGACTTATGGCCGTGTCGATTCCTACGAGAGAAATATTCGATTGATCGGTAGCCGAGGAAGTCGATTGCTACGACTACCGAATGTTGTCGATGAGGTACCTCCACCTTGTCATCACATTCGAAGTCTTTGCGTAATCTCTTCAAAGAAAGAGATCGTGACTCGCGCTCGAGCAAGCTCTTGGTGGGATTCTCGAGCAAGTCGTTGATGTCCCGGAGTTCTTGTACCTCCTCCGATCGATGTTGAATGCGCCCAGCGCAGTTCTTACGGATCGCAATTTTCTTTCTTCTGACGACATCAAAATCCTCCTCATCGTGCCTTTGAGGCCTTCTCGGTGGAGTGCGAGAATGTCGAGGATTTTCTCGCTCATCAGTGTTGGTTCTCTCGCCAAGCGGTGGTGCCCTTGCCATTACCACGAGGGGCGCAGGTGTGATCTTCGTGAGTGTTCTTATCTCGCCTCCATGAGGTCGACTCGATTTGAGGGAAGGACGAAGACCTCCGCTGATGATTCTCACTTGCGCCGAGGCCTCCCGCTTGAGGAGTGCTCGAGAGACACCATCTGGCGACTTGGAGTAATCCTCCGTAGGGGAACTCGGGTTATAATCATCTCCGCTCGCAAATGAGATCTGCGGGAGACGGCCGAATTTGCAGAAAAGCATGCTTGATCCCACCCTCTCGGAGTTACCCCGAGAGAGGATCACTAGATTTGGTGGAGTCCTCGAATGGTGGCTCCTGTAACTTGACTCACCAAGTCGGACCGCCTTAAGGGACTTGAACACTTGGAGGAAAAACTCGTTGTGTTGTGAGTCCTCCGGTGCGGTTCAGTCGGATTGACCCTTGTCCTTTGAGGGAATTGGCTCCTCTCGTTGGACGACGTTGTGGGGATAAGGATCCTCCTCAACTCCATTAATGGGATGGTTTCTGGAGAATAATCTCCGGGGCAACATCACCATCACGATGCATCACTCGGCTCGTAGTCGAACCCGCATCCATGTCGACGTCTCACAGTAACCGCCAAGTCAAACCAGCTTCTCCTCGCTCCATTCTCCGCCATGATTGCATGAGATTTGGAAAAGAGAGTATGTTGACAAGAGATTACCGTAAGATCCCCACGGACGGCGCCAACTATCGGTGTATTAGAACCGATCTTACGAAAGATTATTTGATTCGGGGTCTCCTAGAGATGAAATCACGCAGAGTGGTTGACACGGATGTTTAGACAGTTCAGCCTTCTCCGAGAGAATAATAACCCTAATCTGTGTGGTGTGGTATTCTTTGATGATCAAGTAAGAAGCTAAGACTATTACAGAGAATAGTACTTGTATTTCCCTTGACTCTCCTTTTCTCCGCCTCCCCGATGCCCTTATATAGTCGTGAAGGAGTAGCCGTTTTGTCCTGCGGAAGAGGCGCCTTAATTGAGCCGAATGGGCGATGATGGCAGAATTACCGCGCATTGGCTTCTCCACGCCGTCCGCAATTATCATTCAAAGATAATGGGGTATTTAAGTACTATTAGTACGCGGAATAGTAGTGCGTGCAGACCGTTCGGATTCCTTAATCAATTGGACCCACTTGCCTGTAGGTTTGATTATAAGGTGGTCGTGGTTTGCCTGGTCGTAGGAGAACTTACGACCAGGTAGTAGTCGTAAAAGGTCTTACGACTATGTAGTGATCGTAGAAAGACTTACGACCATGTAATGGTCGTAGAAAGACTTACGACCAAGTAGTAGTCGTAGCAAGACTTACGACTATGGGGGGTGATTGTAGAAGATCTTACAATCACTTGGTAGGCCTCTCCCTTATAAAAATAAGGGGTACTTTTGGAGACTATGTGACATCATATTTACCCATAATAAGAATTATAGATAATAGATAAAATGAGGATTATTAGATCCTCGTCAAGCTTGTTCTTTTGGGTAATCTCCAAAGCTTCTTGTAATCAAAAATTGAAAAATACAAAAATTGAAGCCACTCCATTGCACTTCATGCATATTCCTCTTTATGCTTCTTTTGTTTCTGCTTCTTCCTTTATTCTATATTTATTATCTCTGGATGAGAGGAAGGCGTGATTCCTTGATGAATCCATTGTCAAAGGGGGAGAAGATGTGTTAAATGAGAAGAGAAGATGTGTTAATAAGAAGATATTTCTTTATTGGGGGAGATGTTTATACAAAGGGGGGCGAAAATTTGAAAATTGAGGATCATAGTGAGGGGGAGTTCTTGAGTTGCATTCTTATTGTCTTATTGAATATTCTGAACTTGAGTTGCATTCTTTTATACTCACAATGATCATAGGTCAATTGAACAATTGTTCTTTCATATGGACCTCATGTGAGAATTTTGACCCTTTTCTGGAAATCAAAGTTTTTATGCTTTCTTTTGCCTTGTCTCACATGCCTATACTATTCTGATGCCAGCTTGGTCATTTTCATTGCTTTTTCTTCCTTATGGACCAAGTTGTGCATTTGTGCGAAAACTGCGAGTAAACTCGTTTTCAAACCTCTTACTTACATTTACTGGATAATTGCCAATGTGTTCATCAAGGGAGAGATTGTGGATTTCATGGGGATATATTCCAGATCTTTGGATGATGTGACAATTGGCAATGGCGTTTACGGTTTGTCGTTTCACGTGTTTTCGACAAAGTTACAAAGCTTATCGATGGGCGGTCCGACCGGTCCTTGCACGGCGGTTCGACCGGTCCCAAATCGGTCGGACCGGCCATATGGGGCGGTCGGACCGGCAATGACCTAAAAGTTCTCAGAATGGGCTGGGCCAAAAATAGGTGTTGTAGGCAAGTGAGGGGATCCCAATGCACTTGGTCTCATAATTTTTGGAGTCTCCAGTAAGAAGTTCTATTGGATTTAAGTTTCGTAAGGTTTCGGTTTTGAGGCTATGAAATTCGCTAAGTCCCAAGGCGGTCCGACCGCTCACGAGGAAGCGGTCCGACCGCTCACCTGGAGCTGTCAGACCGGTAATAACTTGATCATCGGCCAACTTCGTGGCGATGCTGTTTTTGTTAGGTCAAGTACATGGGTTCCATGGCATATGGTTTGCATGATGCATGTTTTGACTAACATGGGTCAAGTTTTGAAGAACTTGTTCCCGAATTCGTGTTTGCCGGTGCGTGGTTGTGCAGTTGCTTGGCGGTCAACGATGGGCCAACGGCGAGGAAGATCGGGACTAGACTTGGAGAGTTGAGGTCCAGAACGATCGACGATGCCGGGTGAGGTCAATGACTCAAGCGTGACGCAAGATGGACAAGGGTGACCTATTGGCAAATCCATGATGCATGGTGAAGCGGTTTAGGTCAAAAGGTTAAAGACGGCGCTTATGAAGCTTGCGTGTGTGACCCGCTTGTTAGTGGGCCTTAACGGGAGCCCAAGAGAGTCAAACCCTAAGAGTTTTAGGCCTCCACTATAAATAGGAGGAGATGGTGGCTGCACCTCTCTCTCTCTCTCTCGTCTTTTTATGTTTCAAAACCCTAATTATCTTTAGGGGAGTTGAGGTGGAGGCTAGGGCTCTTGATGGTTTGTGGTGAATTTCGTGATCTTTGATTGTCCACTGATCCATGATGGTGTGGATGTAATCCAAAGATCAATCACGAAATCAATCTATGAAAGGTTTGCTTGAGATAAGTCTCTTTTCGTTCTTGCTTTCAATTTCGTGTTTTTAGGGCTTTCTTTGATCCGCGAGTTTGTGATTGATTCTTTCACGTGAATTAGCTTGCTGTGATATGTGTGAATCTATCTAGTATCATCTTGATCATCAATCTCTCACGAACAAGCTTTAGGATCAAGTTTTCGTTCTTGCGGTTTTATACCTTCGTTAATCAATTGGCAATTGCTCAAGATCGTTCCAACAATTATCATAATATTCGATTGGAATAGGTCCTCAATAGCATAGAGAAGGTGTGTGCAAAGTTTTGTGAAGTTTGGAGTTGAGAATCAAAAGTTAGACCTAATTGCAACTTCGTCATCGGGCCGTTTTTTATACGTTTCAGAGCTCACGGCCGGACCGCCCCACACCGTAGGTCGACCGATTTTGGTGCCGGTCCGACCGCCCCACACCGAGGTCGACCGATTGAGTACCGGTCGACCGCCAAGATAACAGCCGATCGACCGGCCTACTCGTTAGTTTTGATTCTTCTTGATTTTTGTCGCATTGCTTAGGGGTTTAATTGGATTCAATACTAGTCTTCCGCTGTACTGGTATATTGATCTTCATAGCTTCATCATAGCTATTGGAGTGAAATTGTGTTGAATTCATTATTTGGGAAAAAGTGAACGTGCTCCTATTCACCCCCCTCTAGTCGCCTTTTCGGTCCAACAGATATTAAAAGTTGATTATCTCTTGTGGGTAAAGCTGTACAACCTCTGCAGAGTGTAAAACTATTCGAATAGCCGTGTCCACGGTCATGGACATGTTGAGCAAAGCCACTCTAAGTTAGACTTTAGTTTTGGTTTTAAAATGACTTTGTACATAATTTTAGGATGAATAATCCATCACCATGTTTCATATGGAGGTTATCCACTATAAAATTATCAATTTAAAATCTGATTTTAAGCTATGGATTAAAAATGTGCCTTGAAACTTACTTTGATTATTTAAACTTGAAAATACTGATTTATGCAAATAAACCCTTACAACCTACCTTTGTTTACTTATGCATCCATTCTAAATTCTGTATTGGGTGTAATTTGCGAGCACGGTAGTTGTGCTCATGCTTGCTGAATATAGTATTCAAGAGAAGACTTTTATCTAGACGGTGAGGATCCAGACGTTTAGTCTACGCCTCCAGACGATTGCCTGTGGCGCATCGTGTGACCTACTACCTATTTGCTTCCACTATGTTTTGTTATTTGGCCTCATGCCCATTTTGTAATAAACTCTGTTCTTTATTAATAAAACGCTTGATATGATTGTGATAACACTGTTTGTGAGGCTGTGTACACGAGAAATCCTGTACTAGTGTGTAAACGTAGTGAATTCGGGATCCTTCGTTCACGGGTTCGACACACCCCGCCACGTCATCATCGTCTCTCGAACGGGACTATCGGTTCCGATTCTTACGCACCTGCGCAGCTGTCCTTGATGCGGTTTCCACGGTTCCTTGACCCTATTTAAAGCTGCACCCACGTCACGAGGATTGCATCCACCTCCGCTGCCTTTTCCTTGAAGTCGCCAACCCTAGCACGTCGCCTTTTTGCCAGATTTTGAGCTCGAGCCCTAGCGTCGCCGTGAGCTTCTTCGCCGAATTCCTTCGCCGTCGATGAGCTTCAGCCGTAGTCGAGCCCACCCTCTAGTTCACCGCGTCTCAGTCTATCTGATGTGTGCATCCTTTATCCTGGGTAATGTAGGGTTACGGGCAAGGCTACGATAGCACAAACAAAAAAATTATCGCGCAACCAAGAAACCACCGCTAGTAATAGATCACGAGATTACTGCTAGATGTGCCGACTCGTAGCGGAAGTAGAGTCATTGTAGCGAGTTGATACAGTCGTAGTCGTACTCACGACGCGTCTCCTCATTCGAGTGGTCGCACTCGCCGCGCGTCTGCTCCTTCGAATGGTCGTACTCACCACACGACTTCTCCTCCTTCGACTCCGGTGATCGTCACGAGTCGCGGATCGTCCTAGTGCTGATGCTTCGCAACAACACCTCCGAGGAATCCACACGTACGGGGCAGGATCACCACGCGCTGGAGTGCTAACACCGGCAGCGTGGTTGAGAAGGCGTGGCTATTAGGGTTTTGAGAGTTCTTCCAAAGATTATCCTCGCCCCCACACCATGCCACCGCCCCTTTTTATATAGGCATCCATGATGGGTCTTGACCTTGAGGCCCATTAGGAACTCGTGGCCTATACGCACTGGGATCACCATCCAAAACAGATCCTAGCCCTTTAAGTGTGCGACCCTACAGGTTCATGTGTAATCGGTTATGACTCGGAAACTCCTTTCCGATCACCAGTCGTTAGCGGTGCCTAGCAGCACATAACGATTCCCAAATACACATAGAATAGCAGACAAACCTTGATGTAATATGATATATGACTAGGTCCTCATCACATGCGATCAGTTCGTATCTCCATAAGACCAGATCGTATTTGGTCCCGACTAGTTTGTAACTCCTTACGACCAAGTCCTTACCATTCTGTGATTACGTTCGATCAATCTACGACCAGATCGTATCTCCATACGACCAGTCCGTAACTGATCGAACTAAGCGACCTACTCATGCATTCTCCCTTTGCCTCACGATGTCTTGTTGAACTCCAGGTGAGATGTTGTGTCATCCATGGACTGTTCAATACTTTCTCGATCGAGTGTCGGATAACTTCATGTGGTCGACACTTCGACCACTAGTGGTATGGCCATGCACTTTCTTTATCCGATCACCATGAGGGGCCCAGAGATATCTCTCCTGTTATGTTAGGAGGGGCAAATACCATCTCGACTAGTCACATCCCTCCGCATGTTTCATAGCATACCCGAAAGCCACCTTTATAACTACCTAGTTACAAGGAGCGTTTGGCAACCCCTAAGAGTGTCATTACATATGTAGGGAACCATGCTGATCTCAGGTCTAAGGATTATACATCATCATTACTTGAGACCAAGTAATGACACATAGATTCATAACAATCTCAATAGTGTCTCAATGATGGGTCTATCCAACCTCTTGTTCTCTAACATGTGCTCACATTATTGATTAGATATCCCCATATCCATGACCGGTGAAACAAGGTCATCAATCAATACATGTGCTAGTCATAGAGTCACCGGTGTTCTGACCAGTGACCTCCGACCAGGGATACATTTAGAATGACATCATATAAGTTAAAGAGTTCCACCAACAAGTCACATACTTATTGATCTATAACAAATGATTCATTCAAGGAACACGATAACATATTTATCAAAATCATGAACATAATGAAATATCATCATCTCTATGATTGCCTCTAGGGCATATTTCCAACAGGGAAACCGTAGTTCGCCATCGTCGCCTTCAGCCGCGCCGCTCTGCCGCACATCTTGTCGTCGCCGTCGTTCTGGTCGTCGCCGATGAGATTTGATCGTGTCACCAGATCCCCCAAGTTGTGATTGTCCAAACGCGCACTTCCGCCGATGAACTGCCGTCGTTCGCCGGATCCATGGTCGCAGAGCATTGCTGGCATTTTGCCGCCGTGCGAAGGATCTAGACCCGCCATTATGAGTTAATGGAATGTTTTGGTGATTAATGATAAATCCAAATATGAGACTAACTCTCTTGTCTAGTATTATTTTATGTAGTCTCATTGGGATATAAAGGTGAAATTCAACGAGGTATGCACTCGACATCTTAATCTTATATATTGTTGCATTCCTCAGGTCCAAAATATAGGTTGAACTCAACCATAAGTTTAACTTTAATATGTGCATATGATCTTATTACACATTTGTGTATGCACATATTTAGGGGGAGTTTATTCTATATTTTGTGGTTTTATTAGTATTGATCCATATTCCATTCTCTACATATATTAAGTATCTTTACTTTGAAACATATCCTTTTGAGTATACAAAACTTATGTAGTTGTTGTATACTCATGTTGCAGTATATATATAACTTGTGTAGTTCATATATACTCATGTTGTGTTACATTAAATCATCTACATTCAATTTATGTACAATTGAAGTGGTTATCATTAATTACCAATAAGGGAAAGATTGAAATATCTTGTTCCACCATTATGTGATAATGGTTTGTTATGGTAACTAATGGTAATCACATTGTGGAACTAAATTTTTCATAAGTTGGATGAATAGGTTATGTTACAGGGTGATGATGACTTTGGATGTCATCATGTGTCAATGACATTAAAGTCAAGAGCTTGGTGTAAAGGATACATCATGAGTTGATGCTTATCAAGAAGAGGAGATGATCATGAGTTGATCGTCAAGACAAGAGAAGACCCATCATGTGTTGATAGAGATCAAGCAAAGGATGCATCATAAGTTGATGTATGTCAAGTAAGTGACCCGGACTTGAAGTAATGATATGCGTCATCAAGCTTCAAGAAGATACCCAAGGCAAATGTATGACTAGCTAGGGCTAAGGATGTGTTCCTAGTCTTTTACCGGTCTTGGTGTTTGGTTGGAAGACCGAATTGCTAGTATAGGTTGTCGTACTATTAAGAGGGGTCTTAACTAGTAGCTTGAGTTAGTCATGTGTTGATAGCTCATTATGTTTGCTCTAGCTCATCTAGGCATGATGCTATTATTTGCGAATATGTTTTGCAAATAGTCGAGACTCATGCATAACCCTTGTAGCATGTGACTTTAGTTTGCAAATGTGTTTTGCAAATGGCGTAAGTCCCTGTACCTTATTCCTTGTGGTGTTGATTCTAAAAGTTGGCAAATGTCTTTCGCAACTTGTTGAGAATATCACCTATATCCCTTGTTGAATTTGCACTCAAATGAGCAAATGTGTTTTGCCATTTGAGCAAAGTAAAAGTGCAAAGGTTCTGTGGTCTGGCGGTTAGACCGCCGGGGTGGACCAGTCTAACCGGTGCCAAATCGGTCGGACCACCATGTGTTGGGCGATCAGACCGGTGGCCTTTTGTGCCAATTCTCTATGCGGTAGTACCGCCATTAAATAAACGGTACTACCGGAGAGCGGAAGTATCAGAGTTTTCGCGGTATATTTTTTTTTCAGAGAAGCACCATTCTGGATGCTGCAATTTTTTCTTTGGCGGTATGACCGATATTGCAGTGGTCCGACCTGTCGGCAGTTGGCGGTCCGACCGGCCGTGAGTCCAACGGCTAGTTTTATAGCCATTGGCACATGGGCGGTCCGACCGGCCCTTGTCAGATTCGATGGAATCTTTCCTCCAACGGCTAGTTTTTGTGTGTGGGGTATAAATACCCACCTTGACTGGTTGGAGGATGTTGTTGCTGCCATTGCAAAGTGTGCTAGTGCTGTGAGATATTCTTTTGAGCTAAGAGCAAACCCTCTGTTCTCTTTTGTGCATGTGTTGCACTTAGCGAGATTTAAGGGAAAACCCTAAGTGCATGGTTGCCTTAGGTTGTGGATTGAGTATCCACTGAGCTTAGACACTTGATTTGTTCAAGTGAGAGTTGAGTCTTGTTACTCTTGGTGTTTGCCGACACCTAGACGGCGCGGAGGCGTCCGGTGATCTTCTCAAGAAGCTTGTGAGAAGGCCCGGTGTGGTTGTGAGTGGTTTGGTGCCCACCATCTCTGGCGTGGAGGAAGAGCAACTCGAGTGGAGCGAGGTGTTGGTTCGTGTTGGAACTGGTCTAAGTGGTTGGACTTATCTCGGAGGTGTTGGCTTAATTAGTTGAGCCGGTCCAATTCGGTTGGGCTTACCTCCAAGGTGTTGGTTTACCATTATTTGCTATTCAAATTAGTTGTTTATTCTATTAATCGTCTTGTGTGGATCGATATCCATCTATATTGATACTGTGTGTACTAGCGTGAACCTGGACTAGTGCAAAATACACAGAGGGTCCAAAATTGTATTTTTGGTCCCGACAGTTACAATGAGTTCATGATCACGTGTTCTATAATGTTAAATTTGACTTAATGGGATATGGAATTGTAGCGTGTAGTCACTGTTGTTAAAATTTGTTTACCATGACAGGGTATATCATTGGTCTTAGTTAAATAAAATAATTTATGCTCGGGCGATCTGTTGAGAAGTGGGGGTGCGGGTAGCACGTTGTGGGTTTGTGGTAGACTCGCCTCAGTAACTTGTCAAGGACTTAATCTCGTGCTCATTGAACTAGGTCTTAATGTACAACCATATACTTGGTACGGGACAAGCCTATAATTTAGTAAGTTGTAGAGTTTTGACATTGACTACTCAGGTAATAGGCTTAGTATGGGAGGAGGTGTGGACTACTCTGAAAGTCACATCTATGGGCGGTTCGTCATCTCTAGGTCCAACGGTGTGCGTCGAACCAACGGTGAGGTTCGGGTCGGCTTTATACACACCAGGAGAGTCAATTATTGAGATGAAAGTTCCAAAAGGTTTTGTCGTGATCAGCTCTGTACAAGTTGATTACATCTTGTGGGTAAAGTGTACAACCTCTGCGGAGTGTTAATTAATTTATTCGAATAGCCACTGTCGGGACCAAAATACATCTCAGGAACCCTCTATGTATTCTGAACTAGTCCCAGATCAGTAGCTAGCTCACACAGAAAACAGTGATGTAATACCATCCATCTATTCGATTTAACTAGAAAGATCTCAAAATAACAAATAATATTAACTGGACCTTATGGTCAATGTTTACTTAACTTGCCACGCAGGGCTAAAGAAACAAATAAACTCTTGCAGCGGAACGAGAAACTTGGAAAGGCCAATCAACATGCCCACAGGCAATCGAGTGGAGAACGCATCCTAATCCGCAAAACCTTCATAGTCTTCCTTCTGAAAGAACTCCTGTGCAGCTTGATATTCTTCAACTGATCAACAAAGGCATGAGCCGTGAGTACATAAAGCACTCAGCAGGCCGTAGGGAAATGTATGCAAATAGTATTCATGCAAGGCTTACCAAAGGTCAGCTATATGGTTCTTTTGCAGAAAACAACATTTATGACAAATACAATAAATAGATTGAAATGCGAAATTGAAAAGAATAATAAATACATTAAACAATTTCTTTGAAACAACCAGTGAACTAACCATTCACTTCTCAACCAAACCAATGACAAGTGAACTCCCCATTCACCCATCGACACAAACCACCAAGTGAATTACCCATTCACCGAACAAACATTATATTCATCAAGTGAACTTCCCATTCACACTCCGACTTATTTTTAGAAGAAACTCTATCTCCCGTGTGAAATTCCCGAGCACGTCCATAACCATGACACGGCTATTCGAATAGTTTTACACACTGCAGAGGTTGTACAGCTTGACCCACAAGACACGACTTCTCTAGATGATTTGGCATCCGTCGATACCATCGCCACTACCTTGGGTAAGGTGCTAGAGCACGTGACAAAGCCTTTACAAAGCTCCTTCTTAACCTAGTTCTGCCCGCTGAGGTTTCAACACTGAATATCTCCATCCGACCAGACAGGGCCCCCCTCTTGCGCCATAGTGAGTATGTACCCCGTAACTCACTCTTCCAAGACAGTAACTGTAAATAAGATATTGCTAATTAATCACCAGTCCCGCCCATACAGACATGTGGTTGATTAAGGCTCCTCAATGGCGACAAGATTAAGTCCTTGACAAGTTACTCAGGCGATCTGTCCACAAACCCACAACGTGTTAAATCCACACCCTCAATCCACCATCCATTCACCCGAGTGAAAACCAATTTGTTTACAAGAAACCAATGACATCCCCTGTCATGGTACACAAGTTTTAACAACAGTGGCTAACCACCACAATTCCATATATCATTAAGTCAAGATTAAATCATTAAGACACATGTGATGATGAACCCATCGAGACTAGGCTTGACTAAGCACTAATACGATACCCATGTTGGTGATACAATTATGTCCAACTAAAATTATCCAAGCTAGGGTGACAAAGGATTCATGGTATTCAAATATTCAATGGAGGCATAATGACAACAGGTAATAACTAAACCCAAAACGGTTGATATAAAGATAGCATGCAATTGTATAAAACAATATACTTTTGAAATCATAGGATCAATATGATCAAAGGACTACGGCTTGCCTTGGAATAAATCCTGGGATTGATCTTGATCTTGGTGTACTTCTCCTTGTTCAAAAATTCCCGAAGTAGCAACGTCTACTCGTAAAATAAGCAAATAGAACAAATAAATATCAAACAGAGATAAAACCAACTCCAAAAATTAAATAAAAATCATAAATAAATAGAGCTCGAATTTAGATGAATTTACAAATTTGAATGGGCTTTGGAAGATTGGAAATAAATCAAAACCCTAATTTGGATTTTAATTTAATTTCCCGATTTATTTTTCAATGGAAAAATCGACTTATGACGTCGGCCGACGCAACGAGGAATTACTACATGAAAAAATAAAAAAAAGAAAAAGAAATTGCGGGTGACAAGTGGGCCCCATCGTCGATGGCTCGATTCACCGTGCCCGAGTCCAAGGAGGTTTGGCTTCGGCAAAAACGGGACGTGCCACATGGCGCTGATGAAGCATCCGACGGGGCGCCACATGGGTTGACACCTAGACAAAACTGCTGAGGTGGTCGCTGGGTGGCGACCAACTCGACCGAAACCGGTGGCGAGAGGTTCCGGCCGGCGGCAGAGCTGGTGGCGATGACGGCGGACGGCGGCGAGGCAGTGCCGACCAAGCAGCAAAATGGGATCCTAGGGAGACAGCAGAGCTGCTGGAGGTGGCAGCGGAGGTCGGGTGGCGACGGCTCACCGGTGGCGGCGACAATGGCGGCGGCGAATGAGAGGTCGCTGTCGGACGAGGCGGCAAGGCGGAGGGAGCAGGCGGGTGAAGTTCCGGCTATTGCGCACTTGATGGCGTCGGTGGCGCAGCCGAGGAGCGACTGGAGGCGGCGGATTACGGCGGCGAAGGAAGCGGCGACCGTCGGCAAATCTTCCGACAATGCCGGCGCTGGGAGGGCGAAGGAGCGGCGCTACCTGGGGGGTTCTGGAGAGGGAGGAGGGGCGAGGAAAACCGGAGGGTCTCGGGGGCTTTTTATAGCCGGGGGAGGAGAGATTGGGAAGGAGACGGCGGCGGCGGCGCGTCGGGCTAAACTCGGACTCCCGAGTCCGGGTTGAAGACGATGCCAGCGTGGTGCGCAAGGGCCACCGGCAATGGGCGAGCGAGGCGCGTGGCGTGGTCGGGTCATGCGATCGGGCCCACGCGCAGAGAGAGCGCGCGAAGCGCGGGAGGTCGGGAGGCGCGGAGAAAGGCCGAAGGGTGGGAGTTGGGCGGAGCAGTGATTGGGTTTGGCCCACCATCGCTTATTTCGGAAAATAGAATAGGTCTTTCTTTTATAAAATCTGAAAATCCAAATGGCAATTAGAAAATAGCAATTGCACTCTTAAAAATTCTAGAAAATTCTATAAAATATATCTAAGCCCATAGAATCCAAATAAAATAATTTTGTTAATAGTTGATGTTGGAATTAATCATGTTAAATTGTTTTGATCTCTCAAATTTCTAATTAAGCTTTTAACTTTGGTAGAAAAATTCAAATGGTTAACTTTCTTTTAAAACTTTAAAAGCAGACCAAAATTTTGGGATGTTACAAACCTCCCCTTAAAGGAATCTCGATTTCACCCGAGATTAGTTTGACTAGATAATAGGTTCAAAGTGTGAGTCTAGCTTAAAGACTTAATAAACGACGTTTCGAATAGGGTCGCACTTCTTCTCGAAGTAACATGATTCATCTTCCTCTTGAAACTGTTTGCTTGGTTGGGTCCTCGTAGCTTGATTTGGAGTTTAAAACACTCGTATTTCTTCCCACTCCCGCAAAAAAACTATACATGTAGGTCCAGCCTTGAAAGGAATTTGTGTGAGTCCTATGCTTCGAGCACTTGTTGGCATAATGACTTTGTTCTCATTGCAATTGAAACAAGTAAGAGTTCTTCGCATGATTGTTGGTCCTTTGATTCTTCACTGATTATTGAAATTGGAAATTTCGAGTTTCTCCATGCGATCCATCTTTAGGGCGGGGTTAAGTAAATCCATAAGGTCCAGATGAATTGCTTGCTAAATCGATAAAAGATGATATTTCAACGGGCATTGGTCCCGACTCTAGTTGTAGCGCTTCATATGTGACTCGATGAGCGCCCTGTTGTATCATTTTTCTTTCATCGAGATTCGTCCAACTCACGCATCCGTGGCACCGTCCGCTAGGACGTCGATGGATCGGCTGGCTACCGTCGTCGCCGTCGTGGTTGTCCTATTCCGAAAGATCAATATTTTTGATCATTTGTTTCAGATGTTGAAGATGCCATCACTGGTGGAGAACTATATGGTGTGAGTTAGCAAGACATCTAATTTTCCTTTTTATAATGTACTATCTTGCATTCTTGCTGAAGTATTTTTTTCATGTTCTACAATCTGTGGATGCCCGTTGCTAACTTGTATATGCATCTTTATATTGTCTTACTGTCCTGCAGACATTTGAGAATTACACTGATGTAACACCATGTTGGCCTTCCTCCTGGTTCTATGGGGAAAATAAGTTGCATTGCCCCTGTTGATCAGTACAGTTTGCAGGTTAGTAGATGTTACTCAACGACCTGCTGTTTCTGTGCTTCATTTCTTGTTCTTTTTGCTTAACTTTATTTGATGCCCTATTTCTATACATGCAGGATACAACACTGGAACTGGAATTTCAAGGCATCAAAAAATGTAGGAACGTAAAGGCGACTAGGGGGTGAATAGGCACTTTCTCGATTTCTCGTTTAAATCAAATCCAACACGAACTTTACTCCTTTAGCTATGAAAGCTAAGAAGATCAGTAAGCGCACAGAGGAAGCCTTGTGCTGAATTCGATAACCCCGTTAACCACACGACACAAATGTGGAGAAAAAGATCTCAAAGGATCGGTCTGAGTACTGGCGGTCAGACCGGTTGGAGACTGGCGGTCGGACCGACGGTTGACGAGCGGTCGGACCGGCTACCAACTGGCGGTTATACCGTTGGATATCGGTTAGACCTGCCACTACCGGGTAGTCTGAAAGGCGGGCGGTCGACCGCCGTTACTAAACCGGTCAGACCGATTTAGTCCAGTACAAAAAAAAACAACCCAAATCCAAAATGAAATTTGGTCCAACTTTTGATTCGACCAATGAAACTTGACCAAATTTGGAGCACACC
Source organism: Hsuehochloa calcarea (assembly GCA_036346395.1). Lineage (NCBI taxonomy): Eukaryota > Viridiplantae > Streptophyta > Magnoliopsida > Poales > Poaceae > Hsuehochloa > Hsuehochloa calcarea. Next base: position 39,516,278 of record CM070610.1, on the reverse strand, counting down.
TCCCTAAGGGTATTAGAGACCTATTTCTAGCGACGATCCTTCAGATCCACTTCGTAGAATCGATCTCACAAGGTTTTACCAAAGAAGTGCACAAACCCTAAAATACAAAAATCTTTGATTCAAGACTTGCTTGTGGGGGTTGATGATCTAGATGATCCTAGGAGTATTCTCACACATCAAAGCAAGACAAAATAGGTCAAGAGACCAAGCATAAACCCTTGAATCAAGGAAGCACCAAAATCATCCAAAAGAGAGAAGAACACAAAGAAGACAATTGATCTTTCAAGCAAGCATCACAAGATTGATTGATCTCACAAGATGCTTACAAAGCCACTCCAACAAGGAGGACAAGAGCTCACACAAGAGCACACTCACAATCTCTCCAAGCCTCTCCTCTCCTCTTCAAACCCTAACCCTAACAAGGGACTTTGCAAATGAGGGCTCAAGTGCTTCAAGGGGTTTTCCATCTCCCCCTTTCTATTTATAGGAGAGGCCTAGGGTTTCACTTTTGGGACCCACTCACACATGGGACCCACACACACAACAAACTGTTGAAGCAATCACCTGCTTCACCACGTGTAGGTTGATCAGCGGCTCTCATCCCGTCGCCAAGTCCCTCCCGTCCAAATCCCATCGGAACCTCCTAGAGACTTGCACCGACTTTCGCACCGCCTGATCCAACCAGCTGCACCGAACTACCCGTTCGATCCATCTTGCCCATTCTGCACCATGCTTGAGTCACACGACCACCCGCATCCATGATCGCTCGACCTCGGCTCTCCAAGCGTAGTCCCGATCCACCTCACCGTTGACGTCGTTGACCTGCAAGCCACCTGCACAGCAATAGACAAACAAATCGTCTCGGGAACAAGTTCTTCACAACTTGACCCACGTTAGTTCCGCAATGCAATATGCAACAATAAAGCATTGAAAATCACACAATAACCACAATCAAAACACATCAATGCCAAGAAGGCTCACCTTCAAGTGATCGGCGGTCTGACCGCCCCACACAGCCGGTCCGACCGATTCCACAACGGCGGTCGGACCGCCCGAAAAGACTTAGCCAAAATTCCAACTTTAAATCCGAAACCTTCTGGAATTTTCAACTCAATAGAACTTTTGACTGGGAGCTCCAAAAATGACGCGACCACATCCAGGAGACTTCCCTCACTTGCCTACACATCCTATTTTTGGATCAGCTCCAAAAACCACTTTTTGCAATACCGGTCGGACCTCTTCCACGGGCGGTCTGACCGCCCGAGCCACCGGTCAGACCTGGTGGCCGGTCGGACCTCTTCCACGGGCGGTCTGACCGCCCGAGCCACCGGTCAGACCGCCTGTGGTCTGACAGCCTTGGAGCAAAACCGAAAACGTGAGATTTTGCAAACCAACAAAGCCATTGCCAATTGACTCATCATTCTAAGATCGTGCACATATCCTCACTACTCCAACTCTTCTTATGCTCCAGATAAAGCATTTTCCCTTCATTAAGCTTGAACTTGTCATGGTTATGCATCTCTGAATAATTGTCATATTTCTTCTCTGAAGACATGACATGTGAAGGGATACAGGTAGGCTACACTAGCTGGTAATTCAAAATTTTTACCCTGTAAACCAAGATGTTATGCAAGCAAGAGATCACAGATCGTTACCACTAGACGTGTAGTGCAGCGTAAGAAGAGTTAGAGTAGTCCGGTCCAACGAAGAGCGCGTCAAAGTAGTGGTCGTAGTTGATCTTCCACCGTGGTCGATCGTCAAGCGTAGTTCATCATCCTCATAGTCGATCGTCTAATCCAGCAACCAATCGAGTTCCTCGCCAAGGTCGCGGATCGTCCTTTAGCGCAACAGCAACCGCAATAGCTATGAGAGCCGAGGGTATTTAACTTGTAATACTTAACCATTCGATTGGTCCAAGTATTACAAATCAAATATCTTGCCCTCGGTGTATTGCGTACCTCCCAAGAGCGGAACACACATATCTCACAAAACAATATCAAAATCAATGACATACAACAACATTACAATATCGCAATCTCAAAAGGTTACAACATAATCATCATACAACTTCAGTTTTTATACATACGGCCGACAGTCCAAATAGCAATAATAAAAATCAAGTACGCGGATGAATACCAAAAGCCATAAGATGACACAAAAGAATGCCGACTGACTGCCATTACCCACAAGAGAACTTGACCGGAAGCCCGCCAAGCTAGTTGTCGTCCTCGGAGACAGTCTCACAATGATTGGCCCCTTGGGGGGTCTGTAGGGTTAAGGGTAGGCTACACTAGAGCAAATTAATAAAAATTCTACCCAAAAAACTAAGATCACTGCAGTTATAGATCACGGTCTTACCACTAGACGCGTAGGTGCGGAAACTGATGCAGCACGTTAGGGCAGAGTAGTCGTACTAAGTTGATGCAGCACATCGGGGCAGAGTAGTCGTACAACTTCCTCGTCCTCGTCGCGGCGTCCCACGTACAGCTCCCCTCTTGTGGTTCGTCCAAACGCTACAGATGCAGCGCCTCCAAAGGTATCCACACGTACGGGAGGAAGCGACGCACGCTGGACTGCTAGATCCGCACGAGCGACTAGGGCGTGGGAGAGGTGGCGGCCAGGGTTTGAGGATGTCACGAAAATCGCCCCATCCTCAGGCGCCTGCCCTCCTTTTATAGACGTCCTTACAATGGGCTTCTACTAATAGAGGCCCATTAGGACTCAATGCCCACCTAATTCGGATCTAATCCGAATTAAGCTTCGACCTCTTAAGTGTGTGACCCTCTAGGTTCACGATGTTTAGACATGACACGAGTATACATACTTGGTCAATAGTTGGTAGCGGCCTCTAGCAAGACGTCCCAACTCCTAAACATACACAAAGATCATATCGGACGAACCAACACAACGTTATGTACATGCCAATCCCTTTGCCTCACGATATTGGTCGAGCCCAAGTCGACCACTCTTTCTCGATCTTGTGATCCGGAATCCCTTACTAGGTTAACTCTTAACCTTAAGTAGTATGGCCATGCATTTCTGGATCCGATCACTCGAGGGGCCCAGAGATATCTCTCTCAGGTAGAGTGGGGCAAATCCCATCTTGACTGACCATGCCTCGCAAAGATGCTTCATGACAAACCCAAAACTACCTTTATAACTACCCATTCATTTGAGTAGCGTTTGATAGCCCCTAAGTAGGTCGATTCACATCTCAAGTACATGCGACAATCTTAGGTCTAAGGACAAGGCGTACACATTGTGTAGAGAGAACCAAGTAAAATTGTTATGTCTCATGTTGGGTCGGTCCAACCCCATGTTCTAAACATGTGTCCACATTATTGGTTTGACATCTCCATGTCTATGACCTGTGAAACATAGTCATCAACCGATACATGTGCTAATCCACCATTCACGTGTGTCCTCACATGAACTCCAACTAGGGACAACTTTAGAATAACCAAACAAGTAAAGAGTTTCACAAACAAGTCACATACTTGTTAATCAACACAAAGGCAATATTCAAGGAACATTTATTAAATCATGGATACAACGAAATATCATCATCTCTATGATTGCCTCTAGGGCATATCTCCAACAGGGTCAACCTCCTCTGAAATTACAACAACCGGGTTGAGTACAAAATTGTACTCGTAAGACTTACAAGCAAAAGAATATTTAGATGCATTCATGTATTAAAGGAAGACTACTACACTAGGCAATTTTTTAACATAAAGCAATATTTTATTTGAAGTACAAGTAGATTGAAATGGCAAGTGAGCAAGCATTTTTTATACTTTAAATAAAAGCGAGTAAACAATATTATACGACATCTAAACAACAACAGGTGGTTGCACCGCAGCTCACCAACATAGCATGAGACCATTCTCAATGCAACCCAATCAAGTTTTAAAGTTAAAATTTCAAAACGCTTAGTCTAACTCCTGCAAGTCCAATACTAAGCATGTCTATAACCTAGGATGAGGCTATTCAAATAGTTTATACCCTACAGGGGTGTACCAATATGCCCACATGCCTAACCACCTATTTTGCCACCGGATAAAGCACACTTCCGAAGGCATGCCTGCAAGGCTAAGTCCTACAAGCTGCTCGTATGGATGGAAACTCATAAGTTGTGTCGGAGTCTTGTAAAGCCTCGGTTAACTACCCCTTGGGGTAAATCGTTGGACAACTACGCTGCCTCTCGGGGTAGGGAACCTAAACCTAGAACCCATCCTGCACACCCAACAACAACAGAATATTTTTTAACAGAACAACAACCACCATGCGACCCGGAGCTAACACATGCCAAAGTACTAAGTCAAGAGAGGTCTCATATCCCTCTCATGTGGTTAGCAGGCAACAATACTTAGTTTTGATGACACAAGATATTCGGTTCTTGTTGACCGAGGCAAGACATCCACACACCCAATAACACACTATCAAACCACTTGCCCAAGTCTAAATTATTTTATTTACACTTTTATTTTTCAATGTAAAAAGCACATGGTGCTAGACATAATGTAATTGTTGGACCGAAAAGGCGACTAGAGGGGGGGGGTGAATAGGAGCACGCTCACTTTTTTATAAATTATGAATTCAACACAATTTCACTCCAATAGGTATGAAGAAGCAATCAAGATCAATATACCAGTACAGCGGAAGACTAGTACTGAATCCAATTTAACCCCCTAAGCAATATGACAAAATCACCAAAGATTGAAATAATTTAATGTACTGGCGGTCTGATCTCTATTATACTGGTGGTCGGTCAGACCTCTGACCAAATCGATCGGATCGGTGCCCTCGGGCGGTCGGACTGGCTCGAGCATGAAGAAGAACGATTCGATGACGGTTGCAAATAGATCTAACTTTTGATTCTCAACTCCAAACTTCACGAAACTTGGTATACACCTTATATATGATATTAAGGACCTATTCCAATCAACAATTATGATAATTCTTGGACAAACAAAGATCCTTGATGATCTGATTGGAGAAAGGTTTAAAATCGAGCAAAAGTGAAAACTAGATCCAATGGCTTGCTCGTGGGTGATTGATGATCACGATGATCCTAGATGAGTTCCCACACAACACAGCAAGCTAATCCACGTGATGATATCAAGCAAAAACTCGTGGATCAAAGAAAGCCCTAAAATCACAAAATTGAAAGTAAGAACGAAAAGAGACTTATCTCAAGCAAACCTTGCATAGATTAAAACTTGATTGATGCTGGATTACACCCACTCTATCAAGGATCAGTGGTCAATCCAAGAGCACGAAAATCAATCCTTCAAGAACCCTAGCCACCACGCCTAGCTTTCCCTAAACAAAATTATGGTTTTCTAATATAAAGAGGGTCAAGGGTTGGTGCAGCCACAATCCTCACCTATTTATAGTGGAGACTTAGACCTTCTAGAAGTTTGATCCTATTAGGCTCCTGTTAAGGCCCACAATAAACGGGTCACACACGCACGCTTTGCAAAGCGCCGTCTTTAACCTTTTGACCTAAACAGCTTCACCTAGCGCCATCTTGCGCCTCGGATTTGCTAATAGGTCACCCTTATCCATCTTGCATCACGCTTGAGTCATTGACATCACCCGGCATCGTCGATCGTTCTGGACCTCAGCTCTCCAAGCCTAGTCCCGATCATCCTCGCCGTTGACCATCGTTGACCACCAAGCAACCTGCACAACTATAGACAAGTAAACCGATTTTGGGAACAAGTTATTCACAACTTGACCCATGTTAGTCAAAACATGAATCATGCAATACATATGCCCTAAAACTCATGACTTTGACCAAACCAACGAACAACGCCGCCACGAAGGCCGGCGTTTAAGTGACAACCGGTCCGACCTCCAGCTATAGGCCGGTCCGACCGCCCAAAAGAACTTAGCCGAATTTCAAGCCCTCAAATTCCGAAACCTACTAGAAATTTAAAACGAATAGAACTTTTGACTAGAGACTCCAAAAATTATGGGACCAAGTGCAATAGAATCCCCTCTCTTGCCTACACCCTCTATTTTTGGCCCAGCTTATTTTGACACTTTTTGGTCACGGACGGTCCGACCGCCGCTCATGGCCGGTCCGACCGATTTGGGACCGGTCGGATTGCCATGCTCTGGCCGGTCAGGCCGCCCCTGTTCTGACAGTTCTAAACTTTATCGAAAACACGTGAAACGACAAACCATAAGTGCCATTGCCAATTGTCACATCATCCTAAGATCTGGAGCATATCCCCATGATATTCACAGTAATAAAATGATTTATGTGACCATGGTTATCGACATAGTTGATAACCACCCAATTCTATCGGAAGCTAAGCATGACTAAGCATCAATTCGGATAAACATGTATAGACTCTATCATCCAACAAGCACTAACATCAGCGGGAATAATAACTTAGGCCTATTGGTAAGTAATAAACATTTGCTACCACTCATGCATCTAATAGGAATTACTACCTCTAACGAAAAATAATCATTGAACTAGAACATGAATACATACAAGTTGCAAACAAGAAATTTTTAACAAAAGTAATAGGATCAATATGATCAAAGGGGGGTTGCTTGCCTTGTTGAAGATAATCCACTTGCTTTTGTATAGGATTACACTCGAACTCATTCGGATCTTTGTAATCTAACGTTCGAATATGCTAATCAAATAAGAACGCATAACACCAAATATATCCAAAAATTTAAATTTATCCAAAATGCATGAAAATTTCACAGTATGTATATTATAATATTATATGAATTTATAAATAAAAATTATTTTATTTGGAGCTTGTATATGAAAGTTCTGTATTTTGGAAGATCAAATGGAAGAAAAAATAGAAACAAATGCAATCTGTTACTATTTATTGAAAAATTATCTATTTGGCAAAAAAAATTAAAAATATGGGGGGAATAAAAATTACATGGCATGATAGAGAATAAAAAGTTATAACCAGAATAACTTGATTATCCTCATTTGGAGTTCATAGGAATTTTCTATGAATTTTTTAAGTTAAAACATTTTCTAGTATAAAAATAATCCTATTCCAATAGCAATATTAAAAAATAATTTTTCCAGTACAGTAACATATTTAGAAATTTATACAATGTTAAATTTAATTAAAAATTAAAACTAACAAAATTATTTTCACTAGATTTGGAGTTAAAATGAATTAGTTATGCATTTTTAAAGTTAAATAATTTTTTAGTGCAACAATAAATCATTTCAAAATATATAAAGGCATTAAATACCTTTCTTACCAAGTCGGTAGCTAGCCACAGTCACTGACATGTGTAGTCCATTGCATGGTGTTCTTTTTCATTTTAATTTTCTACTGACACAATGCTAATAAATAACCAATCATTAACGCGGTTATTTAAGATTTGCCGACAGTAATTATTGATTAGATCCTAACGACTGTCATTAACTCCTAATCATCATGCTACAGTACTAGTAAGAGTAGAGCTTGCTAGACCGCGAGCTTGACCGGATCCCCGTTGGCTATTCCGGCCATGATGGCGCGTGCCAAGGGCGTGAACGGGTTCCTTGGAGCATTACGCAGCTTAAGGTGCCGAGGACAACCTTTAAGATGGCCGGTAGCAGAAGCACACCGTAGTTGGCCGGCGCTAGCTCTACGGTGTACGTGCATGTGCTAGACAAGATCCACAGTGTCCATACAAGCGAGTGCTCAAGCATCCACTAGGTCCAATGAACCTACCTGGAGCAATGAAAGGACCGGAGGTGCACAGGGGTTGGCCGGCGATGAAGAATACAACGGCGGCGCTTGCGATTCACGTGGAGGAGGCATTCTGGGGAAAAAGAAGGAAAATGAATGGTTGGAACATCACCAAGGAGTGCATGAGATGGTATAACCGCATGGAATCGGAGAGTGACTTACTTGATCAACAATTGGACGAGGAATAGTATTGTCGGCTGACAAAAGGGCAATGTCCAAATCCACCGGATCCTGTGCGATATTGATGAAATTAACTGAGGAGAAATCATAGTTGTGCTCTGGAACGCATGATGACACACTAAGGGAGGAGAGGGCCCACCGGGAACGAAGATGGCACGGCGGAGCTCCTAAGGGCATGCTCTGGACGTGCTCCGAAGCCAAGAATATGCTTCCTCGTTCCGGGTGCTACAAGAGAATTGAAGGTCGTCCATTAGAAAAAATGGACACGGTGATGAACGGAGATGGAGAAGGACGCGACGAAGGAAACATACTTGAGACTAGAGCACAAGAGAGCTTCCTTCTCCTTAACGGTCAAGAGGAGAAGTGAGGTGAATGGAGGTGGTGGAGGGGGTTTTGTTCAGGATTGAGGATGGGGATGGACACAGCGTGAGCTAGCGATGCTTTAGGATAGGCTGGTGAGGGCGGTGGAGTCACAACGTTGACGGAGGTGCGGCAGAGCGGCGCTGCCGCGTGGGGCTCGAGCTCAGCTCACTTGCGAGCACGCTAGAGATGATAAACTGTGCGCGGGCCTAGGCTATCAGTGAGAGGAAGTGGCGAGCGGGTGTGGCTGAACCAAGTCAGGCGCAACGGGTTAGGTCGAGTCAAGTCCAAACAGTGGTTCGGTCCAAGTCAAACCAACAATTCACTGTTGACTAAGGTTTAATTCAAACACTTTGACTTTGACTGGGGTTTAAAAATAGCAACTAAATTCCTAAAATTCTAAAAATTTTCAGAGAGGTTACTGGGATGACCTAGTACCTAGATAAAATTTGAAACCTCCAAGTTCATATATTATTTGCTTATTTTTGTGCATTTGAAATACAAATCCAAGATTTGGGATGTTACAAATCTCCCCCCTTACAAGAATCTTGTCCCGAGATTCCGTCACTCGGAAAAGAAGGAAGGGTAGTCTGCACGAAGGCGATCCTCTTGTTCCCAAGTCGCTTCATCTTTGGAATGATTTTTCCACTGAACTTTATGGAATTTGATGGCACAATTCCTTATCCTCTGTTCAACTTCTTCAAGGATGCAAAAAGGACGCTCACTGTATGTTAGATCTTCTTGTACATCAAGACCTTCCAAAAGAGTTTGTTCGGTTGGAACACGAAGGCATTTATTCAATTGAGACAAGTGGAATACATCGTGTACTCCTGAAAGTGCAGCGGGCAAGTCAACCTTGTAGGCCACAACTCCTCTCTTCTCAATGATGCAGAAAGGTCCGACATAACGAGGTGCTAACTTGCCTTTCATGCTGAATCATTTGGTGCCCTTTAGTTGAGTGACTTTGAGATATACAAAATTATTTTGTTCAAAGATCAACTCGCGACGACGACTATATGCATAGCTCTTCTGTTGAGATTGTGTCGTGTGTAATCGGTCTCGTATCAACCAAACATGGTCTTCGGCCTCTTCATCGGTTTCAGACCAATTCAACAGGGTTCCAGATCTTCTCTCATATAAAGCCTCGAATGGTGCCATGCCGAGACTAGTTTGAAAGCTATTGTTGTAGGAGAACTCAAAAAATAGGAAGAATTTTCCCAATTCTTTCCATAACAGAGAACACAATCACAGAGCATGTCTTCCAAAACTTGGTTCACTTTTTCAGTTTGGCCATCAGTTTGAGGATGGTATGCGGTGCAGAAAGAAAGGCGACTCCCTATAGCTTCCTTTAAACTTTTTCAAAACCAGGCGGTGAAGAGGGAACAGCGATCTAAAATGATTGCCTTCAGTACCCCATGCAAGCATACATTGTGAGATGTGTAGAGGTCCGCCTAACGACTCACACTAAGATCAGTACGCACAGAAAGGAAATGTGCAACTTTTGTCAACCGATCAACCATAACTCAGATGGCATCTTTTCCCCCGGAGGTACGAGGTAGACCGGCGATAAAATCTATCCCCATTAAGTCCCACTTCCACTCAAGAATGGGAAGATGTTGTAACATGCTTGTAGGTCACTGATGTTCAGCCTTCACTCGGCGACATACGTCGTACTTGGCAACGAATCTAGCAATCTCTCTTCATTCGGGTCCACCAGAATCTCTGCTGTGGATCTTGATACATCTTTGTGCTCAGGGATGAATGAACAAAGGAGAGTCACATGCTTCGCGGATAATTAAATCCTACAATTCCATAACCTTCGGAAAAACGAGACGTGATTCGAACCATACGACTCCATGGTCATCTTTCGAGAAGCACTTGGTTGTCTCGTTCTTGATACTCTCCGTGATTTGTTTCACCCCAATGTCTAATTATGGAGCGGCCTTGATCTGGTCCTCCAAGGTGGATTGCACCTCCATGGCAGTGAAAAAACCATGCTCAACCATTCCCAAGTTGAGCCGCTGAAATTCCTCGTGGAGGGCGGGTTGTTGCTCCTTGATCGATAAGGTATTGCAATAGACCTTTCGACTGAGTGCATCTACAACAACGTAGGCTTTGTCGGGATGAAAATGGAGACCCTTATCAAAATCTTTGATCAACCCCAACCACCTTATTTTTATAAGGTTCAGATCTAGTCGGGTGAAAAGATACTTTAAACTTTTGTGGTCCGAATACACTTCGCAACGATTACCGATGAGGTAATGTAGCCAAAATTTCAACGCATGGACCACGACAGCTAGCTCCATGTCATGAGTTGGATAATTCAGCACATGAGGTCTCAGTTGTCTTGATGCATAAGCTACTACTTTTCCTCTTGCATAAGGACACACCCGAGTCCTTGGCGAGAAGCATCACAAAAGATATCGAAACTTCTACGAATATCATACAAGACAAGAACTGGTGTTGTGGTCAGCCTCTTCTTGAGTTCTTGGAAACTCTTCTCGCACTCAACGGATGTCAGGACCCAAAAATATATTTCTGGACCCTCTGTTTATTATGCACTAGTCGAAGATCACGCTAGTGCATACAGTATCAACATAGACGAATATAGATCCACACAAGACGATAAATAGAATAAATGACTAATTTGAATAGTAAATAATGGTTTTGATTTTATGGTCTAGTTTACATTAATTAAGCCACGCAGGGTTGACAATAGATAAAATAGCAGCAGAAAGAAAATAAACTCCAGCGGAATCCCATCAATCCACCACAAGATCAAGACCGACTAGGTAAATACCCTAATAGAGCCGGGTATGGGCTATTTTCTTTGCCCACGGGCATAAAAATGGGGGAAACTCTCTAACCGTCGGGTAAACGGGTACGGGCATGGGTAAGATCCACCGCACCGCTTCGCCTGCTTACCCGCCGACATACACGACAGTGGGGTCAGAATCAACTACTAGGGCTAACTTATCGATCGATGGGTAAAAGCATGCTCATGGGCGATGGGTACCATGGCGATGGGTACCCACGGGCGGTGATGCACTGTCCGCGGGTAAACGGGTATACCCGCGGGCGACGGGTATGGGCGAGATTCTTCGCCCGTTGTCCTTCGTGGGTATGCCCGTGGGGGGAAATCGGGGTCGCAGGTATGGGTATGAGCGAGCACTACCCGTACCCGCCGCGCCCGATTGCCATCCCTAATCAAGACCCTAACGATCGACACCTTCGTAGAACTACTCTTCAAAAGCAAGCGATGACTCCTCCACTTCTGTTGATTGTTTGAAGAAAGTATGACTACACAACCGTACTCGCAAGTCATACCATAGAATGTAATTTATAGATGATGGCTTATTCCAAATGAATGACTTCTCTGGTTATTTTGCAGAAATACAACATTTGCAATTTAATACAAATAATAGATTGAAAATATAATTCAAAATAAATAAGATAATAATAAGGTATCATTTGATTTCACAAAGACACACAGTCTAAACAAGTTATTCACGCAGCCATATGACTCAGATCACACAGATCCCTTCCCAAATGTTTTTATGAAAATCTACCCCTTGTGTGAAATCCCGAGCATGTCCAAGACCGAGGACGCGGCTACTCGAATAGATTGATTAAACACTCTGCAGAGTTTGTACACTTTACCCACAAGATACAATCAGTGTAGCTAGCACTGACCATAACAAAACCTTTAGAAACTACATCTCAAACATTGATACTACCGATGTGCTTTCCTGTCGTCCAACCGATACACATAGCATTTGGGTACAACACACACCGTTGGACAGGGATACGACCAACCGTCCCGCGATGTGATAAACACACCTCCACACATCGTATAGCTTAATCTACAACCTGAGTTGTCAATAGCAAGATTCCATTACATACTAAGTTATGCCCGTCCCATACTAGGCATGTGGTTGTACAGTAAGGCTAAGTTCAATGACGCACAAAGTTAAGTCCCTAATTGACGAAGGCAAGACTTCCAGTTTCTAGCTAAGTCACATATTTTATCATTCCCAGCACACAGTTCCACCATATCACACGGAATCCACCACTTGCCTCAGTCTAAATCTTTTCCTACCCTGTAAATTAAGTGCAACATATGCCATCAACGAGTAATAGCACACAACACATACAGTTTCATCATACAGTTCCATAATCACTTAGTCAAGTCTATATTTGCAACTCATATGAAATGATAACTCGTGGCATGGCTAAGCAATCTACTCGAATATAACTAACCCACATTGGTGCTACGATACTACCAACTAATAAAGAACCAACCTAGGGTGATAAAAGATCATGGCATAACAATAGACAAGGTGGATATAACAATTTGGATTAATAACTAAACCCAAAAGCATTTAAATAAATACTTGAAATAGAATGCAATACATTGAAACAAAATATTTTGAAAACTGGGTGCAATATGACCAAAGGTATAACTTGCCTTTGAATAGGTCTAGGTACTGGTCTTGATCTTGAGGCACCCATTCTTCTTCAAAAGTTCCCAAGGAATTAACGTCTACGCATAAATGAAACAAATAAACTAAAAACAAATAAATAATATAGGCAAAATAAACTCCAAAAAATAAATAAAAATCATAAATAAATAGATCTCAAATTTATATAAATTTAGACATTTTAATGGGCTCAATCGGAGTTCAGATGCAAAAAAATATGAGCTTTGGAAGTTTGAAATTTCAAAAAAATACCCTAATTTGTGTTTTCCAGAATTTTTGAATTATTTTTCTAAAGAAAAATCAGATTATTACGCAATACTGACGTCAGTGAAGGAATTTCAGAAATAAAAGAATTAAAAAAATCTGACATGTGGGGCCCACGTGTCAGCGGCACGGTTCATGGTGGACTTGGTTCACCGAACCGGTCTAGGGCTTTGAATCTGGACTACTGCGTCAGCGCATACGTGGCTTCGATTGGGATGCCACATAGGTGACACGCGAGCACCCAAGCTGAGGTGGCAGCACACGTGGCGACACGACGGATCGGCGGCGGCGGCGCTCAGAATCCATTGGCAACGGCAAACGGCCGCGCCTCGCCGGCGGCGAAAGGTACAGTGCGTAGCTGGCGCTATTGCGAAGCTGATGACGCCCTTACCAATGCTTAGATCCCACAGCAACGGCCGGCGATGGGCTGGAAGCGGTGGAGCAGAATTCGGTTTTGTCGGACGAGGCTCCGGGGGCGCCCGAGCGATGCGAAGGGGTTCCCGAGGAAGCTCTGACGACGGAGATGCTGACGGTGCTGTCCACGAAGGCGGAGCTTCAACGGCGGCGGCGGAATTGAAGCTTTAGGGTGTCGGCTCAAAAAACTCAAGGCTCGAATTGCGGCAGCGCTTGGGCTTCGGGGTGGACGAGGGTGGCGTCTTTGGGTTGCGGGGGCAAGGGCGAACCTGGGGCGCCTTTTATAGGGGTCGGGGAAGGGCTAGGGTGGCGTATCGGCGGCGGAGTTCAATTTGGAAACAGGAGGAGATAAGGAGATTTGAGCGGGATTTGGAAGGTACATGAGATCAAAACTATTGCGGAGAGATAGACGATTTGAATGACGGGATTGGCGCTACATTTGCGGGTCGTTTGTGCCGTTGTCGGATGGAGCTCTAAGAGGCATCCATGGCGGTGTCGGGCGATGCTCGCACGAAGGAGACGAAGACGAAGGTGCGGGGACCACCTGGCGGGGAGAGAGCAAAATAGCGCGTCGCGGGACTAGTTCAATCGGGGCTCGGAGACACGCGTCGGCGGATGCAGCTGGGAGGGTGCGCGAGGCTAGGAGTGAGGGGCTGACATACAGGGCCCGCATGTCAGTCGGAGGCAGGGTGCGCGCGCGGCGAGCTGGGCCGCGTGGGAATAGTGTTAGGTTTTAGCCCGACACTATTTCGGGGATTTTAAATGGATTTTTTATTTTTAAAAATACAAAAAATCCAAATAGCACTTTGAAAATAGCAAATGAACTTGGAAAAATTCCAGAAATTTCTTCAAAAAATTTGGGATGTTACAATGGACCACAAAAACTTCTTGTCCTTCTTGAGCAACTATGTCATCGGCTTTACGATCTTGGAAAAATTCTCGAAAAAGCGGCGATACTAGCCCGCTAGACCGAGGAAACTCCTGACATCAGTCACCGACTTGGGTTGTGTCGGCGCCCCGGGTGTCACACAACCCCGAGACCCTCTGTGCATACCAAGCTAGTCCCATGATCAGTAGCTAGCTCGCACAGTTGCAACAATGATGTTATCATAACCATTCAACAACGAACTAATGAAGCGCATAAAGTAATATTAGTTAACAAAGAAAGGACCTTATGGTCAAGTTCTTACAAAAGTCGCCTCACGGGCTTAGCAACAACAGAGTATCCGCGTGGAAATCTCAAAATACGTGGAGCCCAATCGACATGCCCACAGGCAATCGAGTGGAGGACGTGACCTAGTTCGCGAAGTCTTCAAAGTAGCCTTCCTCATAGTACTCAACCTGTCCTGATTCTTCTGCTAGGACTGATCAACAAAGGGCATAAAGCCATGAGTACATAAAGTACTCAGCAAGTCGTAGAGAAATGTATGCACATAGTATTCATGTCAGGCTTAAGCAAGGATGGCTTTATGGTTAATTTGTAGAAAGCAAGTTTAACAGTAATTACAATAATTAGATTGCAAAGCAGGATTTTAAAAGAATAATACATAGATAACCAAGTTCTTTTGAATCAAACAGTGAACATCCCGTTCACTTCCCAACCTTTCCAACCAAACCTTTCCATCGAACCAAACCACATTTTTGAAAATGCTACTCTTGCGCGAAATCACTGTGCATGTCCGTGAATCGGGACACGACTATTCGAATAGATTTTTAACACTCTGCAGAGGTTGTACAGCTTTACCCACAAGAGATAAATCACTTGTAATGTCCGTCTGACACACTTCCGAGGGTGTGCGACTAAGTGATTATCACAAGGCATTTACAAAGTTCCATTTTGCCTCGGTTCTGCTCGCTAAGGTTTCGCCATCACAGCCCCCTCTTGCGCCAATAATCAACCCTAATGAACCGACTCAAAACTTCCCTAATTAGTTGGCCAGTCCGTCCCATACCGGACTTGTGGTTGCACGAGGTGGCCGGATCAATGACTTGCAAAGTTAAGTCCTTAGTTGGCTGCTCAGACAAGACCTTCCACATCCCAATGTGCATCACACACCCACCTTCACTACCTACCACAAGCCCGAGCATAAATCATTTTTGTTCATTCCCGACCAAATGGCAATCCCTGCCATGGCTCAACACATTTTAATTACAGTGGCATCACACCACAATTCCATAGTTCCATTAGTCAAATTTCATTCATCATTGAACATGTGATCGAAAGTCTCGCGGGTAACTAAAGCAAGACTAAGCAATACTACGCTCCCAAGTTGGTATACAATCATGTCCAACTAGTAATAACCAACCTAAGGTGTCCAAGGATATATGTCAATCAAGGAGACATTTCATTTTCAATTCATCAAGGAGGCATAATGGCAATTTGGTAATTATCTACTCCCAAAACTATTTTTAATAAAACTAGCCATGCATGATAATTTTAAAACAATATACATTTATAAAATGGGTTCAACATGGTCAAAGGCCTACGACTTGCCTTCGTTGACGAGGAGCGGGTCTTCGGTTGTCGGGTCGAAGAAATCTTCCGAAACGCCGGAATCTACACGTGCGAGAATAGCAACAATAAATAAAACAGCACCAAATGAACTCCAAAAATTACAAAACCAGAACCAAATGAAAGGGGCTGAATTTATATGAATATAGAAATTTGGATCACCCAAATCGGAGTTCGGATGAGAAAGTTATGGACGAATGAAGTTGGAAATCACATGAAATGATAGAATTAGGGTTTTTCTGGATTTTCAGGAATTTCTGGATTTATTTTGCTATTGGAAATTCGGGAAAAACAGTCAGCGGCCACGTGGCGCCAAATGGGCTGCCACGTGAGCAAGTCCGCCTACGTGGCGCTGACGCGGCGCCACGCGGGCGGCCACTTCAGCTCAGGAGAGAGGGAGAGAGAGAGAGAGAACCGAGGAGGGGGAGGCGCTCGGGCGGCGGTGGAGACGCCGACGAGGGGAGGAGTTGAGGGTGGGGGGAGCTTCAGGGCGACATGGCGGAGCCGGTGACGGGCTCGGCCGAGGCGGATTCGTACCGGAGCGACGGGGCGCCGGAGAGGGAGCGGCGGGGAGAAGAAACAGCGACGGGAGCGGGAGGAAGAAGAGAGGGGAGGAGTAGGGAGGGGCGCACCGGCTTTATAGCCAAAGGAGGGGTGCGGCGCTCGGGCGAGCGGGAAGGAGACAAGGAGGGGAGAACCAAGGCGGAGGAGGCGCCGGGAAAGGTCACGGGCGGAGGCTAGGCTGCGGTAGAGCTCGGACGGCGCGCCGGCCTGGGGAAGGGAGCCCGAGGCGCTGACTAACGGGTGAGCGGGCGGCGCGACCAAGGCGGCGGCGAGGCCGAGGTGGGCGGCGCGAAGACACGCCGGGAGGGAGCAGGCGCTCACGGGCGAGACAGAGAGAGAGAGAGAGAGGCGCCGCAAGTGGGGAAGAGAAGAGGGAGGAGGAAGAGAAACAACGGCGCGGGCGTCGGCATCGCTCGAGTTTACATCTGACGGCCGAGAAGGGAGGGAGGCGCAGATGATCGGAGCCTGGAGATGGCGACGGACGGCCATGGCGAAGTGGCAAGCGACATCATGGAGATGGGCACGCGGAGAGAGGCGGGCAGGAGGCAGGCCGGAGGGAGAATAGTGGTGGGCCGAAGAGATTCGGCCCACAAACAGTAAGGGAGGGTTTTGGGGATTTTTGAATTCCGAAATTCAAACAAATCAAAAGGCAAATTAGAAAATAGCAAATAGAGTCCAAAAATTCTAGAAAAATTCTCATAAATTCCTTGAATTATTCTGGACTTAATAAAAATACTTTTAACTTTAATTTTTCTTTTTATTTTGCAAATAAAATAATTTTCCATTTCGGGTAAAATGAAAACCATTTTTAAAATTCAATAAATCCAAGAAAACACTTAAAATAATAATTTTGATTTTAAATACCAAAAATTCAATTAAACCAACTTTAATTTGATTGAAGTTTGATTAATTCATATTAAACCACAATTGATTCTGAAATTCCAAATTAAGCTTTTGGCAAATAGAAGCAAATGGTTCTCTTTTAAAATTTTCAAAAACTCTGAAAATCGGGACGCTACAAACCTACCCCTCTTAAAGAGAATCTCGACCCCGAGATTCAGGCTGCCTAGATAATAGGTGGGGAAACTCAGCCTTCAAGTCATCTTCTCGTTCCCAAGTGGCTTCTTCTTCGGTGTGATTGCTCCACTGGACCTTGCAGAAATGGATGATCTTGCTTCTTGTCACTCGCTCTGCTATTTCCATGATCTTGATGGGATGCTCCTTGTAGGTGAGGTCTTCCTGCAGGGCAATTGCTTCCATTGGCATCTGCTCTTCGGGCACACGCAAACACTTCTTCGCCATGCGACACGTGGAAGACATTATGCACATCCGATACCGAGGTGGGAGGTCCAACCGTAAGCGACTTCTCTCTTCTGCTAGAACTCGAAAGGTCCGATGTACCTTGGTGCAAGCTTTCCGCTTACTCTGAAACGACGCATGCCTTTGAGAGGCGACACCTTCAGCTACACATGATCACCAGGTGCAAATGCTAGATATCGGCGACGGTTATCAGCATAACTCTTCTGTCTGGTCTGTGCTGTTTTTAGCTTTTCCCTGATTGATCGAACTTGCTCTTCGGCTTTTTCCAAAATATCTGGTCCAAACACTTGTCTTTCACCCACTTCATTCCAATACAACGGTGTTCTGCATTTTCTTCCATAAAGAGCTTCAAATGGAGACATCTGGAGGCTTGACTGGTAACTGTTGTTATAGGAGAACTCTGCATAAGGTAGCATTTGATCCCAACTGGTTTGATTTGCTAAGGCACAAGCCCTCAGCATATCTTCTAGGATTTGATTTACTCTTTCTGTCTGTCCGTCCGTCTGGGGATGATAAGTTGTACTAAAATTTAGATTAGTACCCAAAACACTGTGCAACTTTTGCCAAAATCTTGAGGTGAACTGGGTTCCTCGATCTGACACGATCTTCTTGGGCACTCCATGCTGGCACACTATCTTTGCCATGTACAATTCTGCCAGTCTATCACCAGAGTAAGTAGTCTTGACTGGGAGAAAGTGGGCAACTTTGGTTAGACGATCCACAATTACCCAGATAGAATCATATCCTGACCTTGTTCTTGGCAATCCAGTAATAAAATCCATGCCAATTTCTTCCCATTTCCATTCAGGCACTCTCAAAGGTTGCAGGAGTCCAAAGAGTCTTTGATGCTCGACTTTACTCACGATGGACATCACACCGAGCTACATACTCGCAATCTCACGCTCATGCTAGGCCACCAATACATTTCCTTAAGGTCTTGGTACATCTTTGTGCTTCCAGGTGAATGGAGTACAAAGTTTCATGGGCTTCCTTGAGGATCACCGCTAAGTTCTTCTCGATCCGAACACAAATTCGCTTGTCAAACCAAATGGTGCCTTGTTCATCTTCTGAAAATCTCAAGGCTTTACCCTTCTTCATGTTGCTCTTAATTTCCTTAATATTGGCATCTTCAATTTGAGCGTCCTTAATCTGATTCCGCAAAGTGGGTTGAACTTCTAGGGCGGCTAGGTAACCTTCCTCAACCAACTCTAACTTGAGCTTCTGGAATTCTTCATGTAGGGCTGGCTGACTTTCCTTGATCGTCAGGGTATTGCAATAGACTTTTCTACTCAAGGCATCTGCCACAACATTAGCTTTGTCTGGGTGGTAATGGATTCCAATATCATAATCCTTGATTAACTCTAACCATCTTCTTTGCCTCATATTAAGATCAGCTTGAGTGAAAATGTACTTCAAGCTCTTATGGTCCGTATAGATTTCACAGCGATTACCAATAAGGTAATGACGCCATATCTTTAAAGCATGCACTACGGCAGCTAACTCCAAGTCATGAGTGGGGTAATTTACTTCATGAGGCCTCAATTGACGGGAAGCATAGGCTACTACCTTCCTTTCTTGCATCAGGACACAACCAAGTCCTTGCCGGGATGCATCACAGAAAATCTCAAAATCCTTCGGACATCGGGCAAAATCAACACCAGAGCTGTGGTCAAACGCTTCTTCAACTCTTGAAAGCTTTGCTCACAATCTGGCGTCCAAGCAAATTTCTTTTCCTTCTTCAACAGCTGAGTGAGTGGCCTTGCTATTTTGGAGAATCCTTCTATGAATCGACGATAGTATCCTGCCATTCCAAGAAAACTTCTGACCTGAGGCACCGACTTGGGTGACTACCAATTAAGCACATCCGTAACCTTACCAGGGTTAACAGACACTTCTTCTGCAGACATGACATGTCCCAGGAAAGTAACTTCTTTCATCCAAAACTCACACTTGCTGAATTTAGCATAGAGTTGATGATCTCTAAGCTTATTCAGGACCAATCGGAGGTGCTCTTCATGTTCCTCTTCACTCTTGGAATACAATAGAATGTCGTCAATAAAGACAATGACGAACTTATCCAAATACTCCATGAATACTTTATTCATCAAGTTCATAAAGTAAGCAGGGGCATTGGTTAATCCAAACGACATGACCATGAACTCATACAGTCCATACCGGGTTGAAAAAGCTGTCTTGGGAATATCCTCTGAACGTATCTTCAGCTGGTGGTACCCTGACCTCAAGTCTATTTTGGAGAACACTCCGGCTCCTTTCAACTGATCAAATAGATCATCGATCCTTGGTAGAGAGTACTTGTTCTTGATGGTGACCTCATTGAGGGCTCGGTAATCCACACACATCCGTTGGGTGCCATCCTTCTTTGCAACAAAGATCACTGGGGCTCCCCAAGGTGAAGAACTTGGCCGGACAAAACCTTTCTCTTGCATTTCTTCAATCGCTTCTTCACCAACCAAATCATTGACAGCAATCTGTAGGGTCTCTTGAAAATAGGTGCAAAGGTTCGAACTAGGTTGATGACAAACTCCAAGTCTCGATGCCAGTGGCATTCCGTAGGTCATCGTGAAAGACATCCAAAACTCTCTCGACCATCGCACTTCCTCCAAAGATACAACACTGGTGCTACAGACTAAAGCTCCAGCTAGCTTCTCTGGGGAGGCTTCAAACTTTACCTTGGTTCCATCCGGACTGACCAAAGTGATGCTTCTACCACCACAATCCAAGAGGGCTTGGTGATTGACAAGCCAATCCATTCCCAAAATCACATCAAGAGACTTGGTGTCTATGATGATGAGATTAGCAAGGAATTCTACCCCTTCTATGGTCACTTTAACCTTAGGGCAACCTTGGTTCGTACTCAATTCCGAACCGGGAGATTGAACCAACAAAACACTTTTAAGAGGCAAAACTTCCAACTGGTGCCTTTCAGCAAAACTCCTAGAAACAAACGAATGCGAAGCTCCATAATCAAACAAAACAGTGGTAGGTGCTGAATTGACAAGAAACTTACCCACAGCATGACGCTCGGGCTGCCGGGCTTCCTCCACAATGGTGTGGTTCACACGACCTCTTCCAAAAGGCTGAGGAGTCTTGATTGGTGCGGTGGAGTATGAGGAGCTCCACGTCCGGCTCCTGGAGTTGGGGTCCTGGTCGGAGTGGCTCCCATGTTGAAACGGACGGGAGAAGGGCCTTGCTTCTGCGGGCAGCTATTGGCGAAGTGCCCCAGCTGTTGGCACTTAAAGCAGGTAATCCCGGCTGCAGGGTTGCTGTTCCTTGGTTGCTGGTTGCTGGAGCTGTTGAAGCTGCAGGTCACTGGAACTGCTGGGCGAGGTGTTGCTATAGGGGCTCTGAATGTGACAGGTGGAGCAACACGGGCAGGAGGCGGCACATTCATTTTGACTCTCTGGGGGTGACTCTGAAGGGCACTATGATGCATCATCTTTCTCTTACGGGATTCTTCAAGCTCACGGCGGGATTCCTCGATGAGCATGGCCTTGTTCACCAGGTGCTGGAAATCTGCATAGTCATTCCCAATGACTTGCACCTTCAAGTTGGGGTTGAGTCCTCTCTTGAAGCGCTTCTGGCGGGCATCATCTGTGGCAACGTCCTCTGGGGCATAACGGGACAGCTGAGTGAACCTATTAAGATATTCACTCACTGACAAGTTGCCTTGCTGCAGCTCACGGAACTCATTCTTCTTCATTTCCACCTTCCCATCAGGGATATGAGAGTGGCGGAAAGCTCCTTAAAACTCGGCCCAACTGATGCCATCAGGGTTTCTATGGCGGCACAATAGTTCTCCCACCATTCTGCAGCAGTGCCTTCAAGCTGGTGGGTGGCATATAGAACCTTCTCGCGATCATCACAACGGGTGATAGCGAGCTTCTTTTCCATGGAGCGCAACCAGTCATCTGCGTCCAATGGCTCAGAGGAGCTAGAGAAGGTGGGTGGATGGGTCCTTAGAAACTCTACCAGTCTGGACTGAGGGAAAGCTGGGGGTGGAGGTGGCAGTGGCGTGGCAGCTGCTTGACTGTTCTGATTCATCACTGCGAGTAGGGCAGCAGCGGTCTGGTTCTGCTGATTCATCATCTGAGTCATGTTCTGCATCATAAAGCTCATCAGCTGCATCTGGGCTGCCATGAACTGACTCAAACCCGGATCTGCACTGGTGGCCTCGGAAGACGGTGCATTGGCGCTAGGGGTCTCATCCTGGCTTGCGGAGTTGCGGGTCTGAACCATCTGCACAAAACTTCCCTGGTTTAATAGATGAGGAGAAGAATGCAATTTAGATGAGAGGGAAAAGCATTTAGATGAGTAAGAAACAAGGGAGATAGATGGAGCAGCCTAATGCGGACAAAGTTGGTTTGACCCAACGAATAGATGGCCGGAAGGCTATCAAGAAGCAAACGAAAAGGGACACTCAAGCACAAAAGCCCTATTACGCGGACTAAGCGATACTAAAACTAGGGAGGGCAACTACCAATCTAGCTTATATAGGGGGTCAACTTGGATAAGACGGTGGATCTTGAACTTCCAAAACTTCCATTGCTTGATCTTGAAGGGCTCGATCCTAGGGATAATCCAGAGATGAGGGAGTCAATTTAAATTTGGAAAACCAAGTTTCAGAAAAGATAAGATGAAAGAACTCAAGAATGATATAAGAGGTTAAGATGATAAGAAAAGAATAGAACAAGGTGAGAAAGAACAGAATAAGATGAGAGAAGAATATCTAGTCAGGTTAATTGCTTGGTTTGATTTAAAAATATCTTTTGAACTTTTGACTAAGACGACCAATCTAACTAAAGGTTACGTCCTACAGTCGATATGGCTCTGATACCATCTCTTGTCGGCGCCCCGGGTGTCACACAACCCCGAGACCCTCTGTGCATACCGAGCTAGTCCCATGATCGTAGCTAGCTCGCAGCTTGCAACAATGATGTTATCATAACCATTCAACAACGAACTAATGAAGGCATAAAGTAATATTAGTTAATGACAAAGGACCTTATGGTCAAGTTCTTACAAAAGTCGCCTCACAGGGCTTAGCAACAATAGAGTATCTGGCAGCGGAAATCTCAAAATAAGTGGAGCTCAATCGACATGCCCACAGGCGATCGAGTGGAGGACGTGACCTAGTTCGCGAAGTCTTCAAAGTAGCCTTCCTCATAGTACTCAACCTGTCCTGATTCTTCCATTGACTGATCAACAAAGGGCATAAAGCCGTGAGTACATAAAGTACTCAAGAAGTCGAGAGAAATGTATGCACATAGTATTCATATCGGGCTTAAGCAAGGATGGCTTTATGGTTAATTTGCGTAAAGCAAGTTTAACAAGAATTACAATAATTAGATTGCAAAGGTGATTTTAAAAGAATAATACATAGATAACCAAGTTCTTTTGAATCAAACAGTGAACATCACGTTCACTTCCCAACCTTTCCAACCAAACCTTTCCATCGAACCAAACCACATTTTTGAAAATGCTACCTCTTGCGTGAAATCACCAGGCATGTCCGTAACCGGGGACACGGCTATTCGAATAGATTTTTAACACTCTGCAGAGGTTGTACAACTTTACCCACAAGAGATAAATCACTTGTAATGTCCGTCTGACACACTTCCGAGGGTGTGCGACTAAGTGATTATCACAAGGCATTTACAAAGTTCCATTTTGCCTCGGTTCTGCTCGCTAAGGTTTCGCCATCACAGCCCCCTCTTGCGCCAATAATCAACCCTAACAGAACCGACTCAAAACTTCCCTAATTAGTTGGCCAGGTCCGTCCCATACCGGACTTGTGGTTGCACGAGGTGGCCCAGATCAATGACTTGCAAAGTTAAGTCCTTAGTTGGCTGCTCATACAAGACCTTCCACATCCCAATGTGCATCACACACCCACCTTCACTCCCTACCACAAGCCCGAGCATAAATCATTTTTGTTCATTCCCGACCAAATGGCAATCCCTGCCATGGCTCAACACATTTTAATTACAGTGGCATCACACCACAATTCCATAGTTCCATTAGTCAAATTTCATTCATCATTGAACATGTGATCGAAAGTCTCGCGGGTAACTAAAGCAAGACTAAGCAATACTACGCTCCCAAGTTGGTATACAATCATGTCCAACTAGTAATAACCAACCTAAGGTGTCCAAGGATATATGTCAATCAAGGAGACATTTCATTTTCAATTCATCAAGGAGGCATAATGGCAATTTGGTAATTATCTACTCCCAAAACCATTTTTAATAAAACTAGCCATGCATGATAATTTTAAAACAATATACATTTATAAAATGGGTTCAACATGGTCAAAGGCCTACGACTTGCCTTCGTTGACGAGGAGCGGGTCTTCGGTTGTCGGGTCGAAGAAATCTTCCGAAACGCCGGAATCTACACGTGCGAGAATAGCAACAATAAATAAAACAGCACCAAATGAACTCCAAAAATTACAAAACCAGAACCAAATGAAAGGGGCTGAATTTATATGAATATAGAAATTTGGATCACCCAAATCGGAGTTCGGATGAGAAAGTTATGGACGAATGAAGTTGGAAATCACATGAAATGATAAAATTATGGTTTTTCTAGATTTTCAGGAATTTCCGGATTTATTTTGCTACTGGAAATTCGGGAAAAACAGTCAGCGGCCACGTGGCGCCAAATGGGCTGCCACGTGAGCAAGTCCGCCTACGTGGCGCTGACGCGGCGCCACGCGAGCGGCCACTTCAGCTCAGGAGAGAGAGAGAGAGAGAACCGAGGAGGGGGAGGCGCTCGGGCGGCGGTGGCGACGCCGGCGAGGGGAGGAGTTGAGGGTGGAGGGAGCTTCAGGGCGACGAGGCGGAGCCGGTGACGGGCTCGGCCGAGGCGGATCCGTACCGGAGCGACATGGCGCCGGAGAGGGAGCGGCGGGGAGAAGAAATGGCGATGGAGCGGGAGGAAGAAGAGAGGGGAGGAGAAGGGAGGGGCGCACCGGCTTTATAGCCAAAGGAGGGGTGCGGGGCTCCGACGCGAGCGGGAAGGAGACAAGGAGGGGAGAACCGAGGCGGAGGAGGCGCCGGGAAAGGTCACGGGCGGAGGCAAGGCTGCAGCAGAGCTCGGACGGCGCACCGGCCTGGGGAAGGGAGCCCGAGGCGCTGACTAACGGGTGAGGCGGCGCGACCAAGGCGGGCGGCGAGGCCGAGGAGGGCGGCGAAGACGCTACGGAGGGAGCAGCGCCACAGGCGAGACAGAGGAGAGAGAGAGACAGCGCCAAAGTGGGAAGAGAAGAGGGAGGAGGAAGAGAAACAGCGGCACGGGCGATCGGCGTCGTCCGAGTTTACATCGGACGGCCGAGAAGGGAGGAGGCGCAGATGATCGGGAGCCGGGAGATGGCGATCGGACGGCCGCGGGCGGGGCAAGCGGCGACCGCAGGAGATGGGCCGGTGGAGCAGAGGCGGGCCGCGGGAGGCAGGCTGGGCCGGGGAGAATAGTGGTGGGCCGAAGAGATTCGGCCCACAAACAGTAAGGGAGGGTTTTGGGGATTTTTGAATTCCGAAATTCAAACAAATCAAAAGGCAAATTAGAAAATAGCAAATAGAGTCCAAAAATTTTAGATAAATTCACAGAAATTCCTTGAATTATTCTGGACTTAATAAAAATACTTTTAACTTTAATTTTTCTTTTTATTTTGCAAATAAAATAATTTTCCATTTCGAGTAAAATGAAAACCATTTTTAAAATTCAATAAATCCAAGAATACACTTAAAATAATAATTTTGATTTTAAATACCAAAAATTCAATTAAACCAACTTTAATTTGATTGAAGTTTGATTAATTCATATTAAACCACAATTGATTCTTAAATTCCAAATTAAGCTTTTGGCAAATAGAAGCAAATGGTTCTCTTTTAAAATTTTTAAAAACTCTAAAAAAGCGGGACGCTACAGGTTGACCACAGAAAAGTACATCGCTGACCTTGCTAGAATCCACGGCGATACCTTCCGCTGAAAGAACATAGCCCAAGAATATCACTTCCTTAAACCAAAACTCAGACTTGCTGAATTTTGCGTAAAGGCGTTACTCACGCGGCTTTTCCAACACAAGCTTCAGGTGTTGTGCATGCTTTTCATTATCCTTCTAGTAGATGAGGATGTCATCCGTGAAAACCACCATAAACTTGTCTAAATACTGTATGAATACTATGTTCATAAGTGTCATGAAGTAGGCAGGAGCATTCATAAAGCCGAAAGACATGACGGTGTACTCGTACAGTCCATACGAGTAGAGAAAGCTGTCTTCGAAATGTCCTCCGATTTGGTTTTCATTTGTTGGTAGCCCAATCTTAGGTCAATCTTGGAGAATACCCGAGCTCCGGTCATCTGATCAAAAAAGTCGTCGATCCGGGGCAGTGGGTACTTGTTCTTCACCGTCGCTTTATTTTGCACAAGGTAATCGACGCACATCCGCAGAGTCTTGTTCTTCTTCTTCACAAAGATTATCAGACAGCCCCACGGAGATGAGCTTGGGTGAATGAAGCCCTTATCTTGAAACTCACCAGTTTGCTTCTTCAATTTTTCCAATTCATTTGGAGGCATCCGGTATGGCCTCTTTGAGATCGGGGAGGTTCCGGGCAGCAGTTCGATGACGAACTCGATGTCTCGAGCGAGCGGCATCCTAAACAATTCTTCGGGAAAACATTCAAAAAGTCACATACTGCTAGAGCATCATGAATTTCTAGCCCCGCCTTCGCTTCAAGAGTGAAGAGATGTGGTTCTTGCAACTTCGGCGTAATCCCAACTTGCTCATCGGAGGAATTTGTGAGGGATAGGAATTTCTTGGCACAATCGATATGTCCCCGATGTTGGGACAATCAATCCATGCCAAGAATCACATCCAAACTTGCTGAATTGAGGATTATAAGATTTTTCAAAAAATCCCACACCTTCTATCTCTATCGATACATCCCGATACTCATTTTCGGCTCTCATTTTCGACCACAGAGATTTGCTGATTAAAGGAACATGCACGCGAACAATTTGAGCATCACTCAAGGTAGCAAAAGACTTCGGTATAAAAGAATGAGAAGCACCAAAATCAAATAAAACAATAGCAGGATGCGAATTAACGAGAAGCGTACCAAACACGACGTTAGGTGACTCTTGCGCTTCCTCGGCCAAGATGTGGTAGACTCGACTGCGTGCAACCTGCTGAAACTGTTGGGCCACCTTTTGAGCTGGGGGATGGCCACGTCCTTGCCCTTGCACTTGCCCCTTATTAGGGCGAGGGGCTGCTTCATTCTTCACCGGGCATGTGTTCGCGTAATGGCCCTTTGTCGGGACCCAAAAATGCAATTCTGGACCATCTCTGTATTCTGCATTATTCCAGGATCACGCTAGTGCACAAAGTGTCAACATAGATGAATATCGATTCATACAAGACGATTAAAAGAATAAAGTCTAATTCAAATAGCAAATAATGGTTTTGATCTTATGGTCGAGTTTATATTTATTAAGCCTCGCAGGGCTGGCAATATATAAAATAGCAGCAATGGAATAGAAATAAACTTCAGCGGAATCCTATCAATTCACAACAGGCAACTGACTGGGATCAAAACCCTAACGATCGACACCTTCGTAGAATTCCTCTTCAAAAGCAGGCGATGACTCCTCCACTTCTTTTGATTGTTTGAAGCAAGTATGAGTACACAACCGTACTCACAAGTCATACCACAGAATGAAATTTATAGATGATGGCTTATTCCAAAGGAATGATTACTGTGGTTCTTTTGCATAAATGCAACATTTGCAATTGAATACGAATAATAGATTGGAAACATAATTAAAAATAAATAAATAGTAATAATTTATCATTTGATTTCACAAAGGACAGAAAGTCTAAACAAGTTATTTAGACAACCATATGACTTAGATCACACAGCTCCCTTCCCAAGGTTTTATGAAAATCTACCCCTCGTGTGAAATCCCCGAGCATGTCCATTACCGCGGACGCAGCTATTCGAATAGATTGATTTAATATTATGCAGAAATTGTACACTTTACCCACAAGATACAATCAGTATAGCTAGCACTAACCATAACAAAACATTTCAGAAACTTCATCTCAAACATTGACACTCCCGATGTGCTTTACTGTCGTCCAACTAATACATACAGCGTTTGGGTACGACACACACCGTTGGATAGAGATACGACGAACTGTCCCACGATGTGATAAACACACCTCCAACCCATCACACAGCTTAACCTACAACCTGAGTTGTCAATGGCAAGATTCTATAACCTACTAAGTTAGGCCCGTCCCATACCAGGCATGTGGTTGTACAGTAAGGCTCAGTTCAATGGCGCACAAAGTTAAGTCCTTAATTGACCAAGGCAAGACTTTCAATTTCTAACACACAGATTATCATTCCCAGCACACAGCTCCACCATATCACACAGAATCCACCACTTGTCTCAGTCTAAATCTTTTTCCACCCTGTTGGTTAAGTACAACACATGCTATCAGCGAGTAATAGCACACAACACACAACATACACAGTTTTATCACATGGTTTTATAATCACTTAATCAAGTTTATATTTGCAACTCACATGAAATGATGACTTGTAGCATGGCTAAGCAATCCACTCGTATCTAACCAACCCACGTTGGTGCTACGATAATACCATTTAATAATGAACCAACCTAGGGTGACAAAAGATCATAGCATAACAATAGACATGGTGAACATAACAATTTGGATTAATAACTAACCCAAAAGCATTTAAATAAATATTTGAAATAGAATGCAATAAATTAAAATAAAGTATTTTGAAAACTGGGTTCAATATGATCAAAGGTATAACTTGCCTTGGAATAGGTCCAGGTACTGGTCTTGATCTTGAGGCACCTCTCCTTCTTCAAAAGTTCCTGAAGAATTAACCTCTACTCGCAAATGTAATAAATAAAAAAACAAATATATAACAAAGGAAAAAACTCCACAAATTAAATAAAAATTATAAATAATAGATCTCAAATTTATATAAATTTAAAATTTTGAATGGACTCAATCGGAGTCCGAATGCAAAAGATATGGGCTTTGGAAGATTGAAATTCAAGAAAATACCCTAAATTGGATTTTCCAGAATTTCTGAATTATTTTTCTACTGAAAAAGGGATTTATGATGTCAGCATGATGTCAGCAAAGATTTTGGCCAAAGAAAAATTTAAAATAAAAAGAAATTGATGCGTGTCCCACTGTCAGCGAGATGGTGCATGGTGAACTAAGCTCATGGCTCCTTGGCTCGGGTGCACCATGTGGCTGCTGATCGAACCGCTGACAAGACTGCCACACAAGCAGACAGGCTAAGGTGGCGCTGGGTGGAGGATGAGTTGGCAAGCCACGTCAGCAAAGAGAGAAAACAGAGAGAGCTGGGAACAGCTATGGTCGGCGGTGGAGCTGATGGCGTCGACGGCGATCAGCGGCGAGGCAGCGTCGGGGAAGTACCAAAATGGAACCCCAAGATCACAAGGACTCTTCTGGAGGTGATGACTTGGCAAGGGCTCACCAGCGGCGGCGACAATGGCGGCGGCCGTCTTTGGTGACGAAACCGACAACAGCGAAGCGGCGTTCCCCGGGAGGAGATGGTTGCAGCACAGCGTAGCCCACGCTAAAGTGCACCCAATGGTGGTGGAAGCTCGGGCGAAGGTGGTTCGACGGTGGCGAATTCGGGCGGCAAAGAAGCTTCAGTGGCCGGCGGTTCTTCGACAATTGCGGCGCAACAAAGACGAAGCAAGGGTGGCGCCTTAGGGTTTTTGGAAGAGATGGGAGGGGCGAAGAATTTGACGCAGGAGGCCGGGCTTATACAGTGCCGGAGAGGACATATTGAGAGGGAGACGGTGGCGCAAGGCATACGGAGCTCGGACTCGGCACGAGAGTCCACGACGGAGACGATGCTGAGCTGGTGACGGCGGCGGGCCCACCCGGCAGCGGGAGAAGGCGAGGCTGCGGTGTTGGGCTTCAGCGGGAGAAAGGCCGAGCGGGCTGGGGTACGGCGCAGAAGGAACGAGCCACGTTGGATTGGGCCAAACTGGCATATTAACGGGATTTCGGCCCGCTACTGTTCCGGGGAATTAAAATAGATTTTTATTTTTAATAAATACTGGAAATCCAAATAGCACTTAGAAAATAGCAAATAAACTTGGAAAAATTCCAGAAAATTCTAGAAAATATATCTAAGCACATATAATCCAATTAAAATAGTTTTGACGATGATTGATGTTGGGATTAACCCTATTAAATTATTTTGGTATTAAAAGTCCATATTAAGCTTTAAATAAAATACTAAAAATTAATAAAAATCCAAATAATGTATTTTCCAACAAGTAATTATTCAAAAGATTTTTAGAACTCTTAGAAAATTGGGATGTTACACCCTTGTTGTGGCAGTAGAAGCATGTGACCACAGCAATCGGATTGCGGAGGCCACCTTGATGTCTCGCATGTGCATAGGACGGGAAGAGTGCCCTCCTGCTGATTTTTGAGCCTCCCATTTGCGCTTGCGAGACTCGGTGAGGGCTCTCCCCTTCTTCTCCAAGACAATGGCCTTGTCGACCAAGGTCTTAAAGTCGGGGAACTCAACGATAGACAGCTTGTCCTGTAGCTCTTTGGACAAGCCGTCCATGAATTTCTCCTGCTTGGCTTCATCGGTGGGCACGTCCTCAGGGGCGTACCGAGAGAGATGGTTGAACTCATAAAGATATTCAGTCACCAACTTGCGCCCTTACTTGAGTGTAAGAAACTCATTCTGCTTCAGTTTCATGAGACCGACTGGAACATAAGCGCATCAGAAGGCAGTGCGAAACACCTCCCATGTGACGGCCGAGTCGGCGGGTTACATGGCGAGGAAGTTCTCCCACCATGAGAGCGCTTATCCCTCTAGTTCATGAGAGGTGAAGAACACCTTCTCACGATCCTAGCACTGGGTGATCTCAAGTTTCCGCTCAACTAGACGCAGCCAGTCGTCTGCGTCAAGCGGGTCCTCAGACCGGGGGAAGGTCGGGGGCTGAGTGCGGAGGAATTCGAGAGTCCTCCCCTCGGTTGACGACCACCACCTCCTCCTCCGGATCCAGAGGCACCTGAGAGAATAAAGGAGTTCCACGTAATAGCCTCTAGGATTCTTGTCTGATCCATTCTATTCTGCTCGATTTGAGCGAGAACATTTGCCTTGGTAGGAGGAGGCGAGAGTATTTCACCGTTGCCTTCCTATTGGCCTTGTCCACTTCGAGTTCTTCCAGCCATCATGTTCCTCTGAAATGGGATAGCAACAACAACGGGATAGGGGATACGAAAGACAGCAGTAGAGCAGCAATCGACTAAGGGGAATAAGATATTACCCTAACCCAAATGCATACATATAATTAATAAAAAATGAACTCCAATTATTTATAAAAAGGCATAAGATCCAACACAAAACTAAGTCTTTAAAGTTTTACTTTCCTAGCACGACTAACCCGTATAGAATGAACGAGCAATCGTTTGGGGAAGAAAATTTCAGAACACAAACAGAATGTTAGTGCATCTAAAGAGCATGACATAGACTAGCTAAGAGTGTTTTGGAACTAGCCATCTATAATCATATCTTACCCTTTTTTCCCCATAAGTTTTAGTTGAATTTTCCTCTCATTTTTAGTCCTAACGACGAACAAGGTGCTCGCTGTCCAGATTTGGTGCTTGCTGTCCAAACTTGATAACCGAGCTCCGAAACAAAATTTTCCACTCCAAACACCTCCTAACTTCATAAAAGGACAGCCCATACTTAATATTTTCAACTCTTAGTTATTCCCTACTCTAAAATTAATCGGCATCCAACTAATCTTTGAAGAAGAAGAGATGGGAAACATATTTTCAAAACTTAAATAAGAACAAAGTAAGATTGAGAAGCTAAGATAGGTAAGGAGTAAAATATGAGAACTTACTTAAGTTTTCATAAGCAATTTGATATTTTAAAAATAAATATATCAAATATCCTATTAATGACCAAGCCAGGGGGTTCCACGGTCAGTATGGCTCTGATACCAACTTTAGTGAGAGCCCATGGTATTTAACTCGTAATACTTAACCATCCGATTGGTCCTAGTATTACAAATCAAATATTCTGCCATCGGTGTATTGTGTACCATCCAGGAGCGGTACATATACATTTCACAAAACAATATCAAAAGCAATGCCATACAACAATATTACAATATCGTAGTCTCAAAAGGTTACAATATAATCATCATACAACTTCAGTTTTCATACATACGGCCGACCGGACAAATAGCAATAATAAAAGTCAAGTACGCAATGGAATACCAAAAGCCATAACATGGCACAAAAGAAAGCCGACCGGCTACCCTTACCCACAAAGCAACCTGACCAGAAGCCCGTCGAGCAAGTCGTCGTCCTCGGAGATAGTCTAACAATGATTGACCCCTTGTGTACAAAGTTGTACTCACAAGACTTACAAGTAAAAGAAAATTTTGATTCATTCATGTATCAAAGGAAGGCTACTACACTAAGCAATTTTTAGCATAAAACAACATTTCATTTGAAGTACAAGTAGTAGATTGAAATAGGAAGTGAGTAAATATTTTTGATACTTTAAATAACATCGAGTAAATAATATTAGATAACATGAAAACAACCACAGGTGGCTGCCCCACATCTCACAAACATAGCATGAGACCATTCTCAATGCCACCCCATCAAGTTTTAAAGTTAAAATTTCAAAACGTTAAGTCTAACTCCTGTAAGTCCAATCCCAAGCGTGTCCATAACCCAGGACGAGGCTATTCGAATAGTTTATACCCTGCAGGGGTGTTCCAATGTACCCACAATCAAGACCACCTCTTTTGCCACTGGATAAAGCACACTTTCGAAGGTATACCGGCAAGGCTAAGTCCTACGAAACGTTTCCAATATATTGTATTAACTACGAGCCGCCCGTATGGATGGAAACTCATACATTGTGTCAGAGTCATCGTAAAACCTCGACCAACTACCCATCGGGGTAAAGCTTTGGACAACTATAATGCCCTTCGGGGTAGGGAACCTAAATCTAGAACCCATGCACACCCAACAACAACAGAATATTTTTTACCAGAACAACAACCACCATACAACCCGGAGCTAACACACGCCAAAGTACTGAGTCAAGAGAGGTCTCATATCCCTCTCATATGGTTTGCACACAATAATACTTGGTTTTGGTGAAACAAGATGTTCGGTCCTTGTCGACTGAGGCAAGACAATCACACACCATCAAACCACTTGCCCAAGTCTAAATCATTTTATTTACACTTTTATTTTTCAAAGTAAGAAGCACATGGTGCTGGACATAATGTAATAAAATGATTTATGTAATCATGGTTATCGACATAGTCGATAACCCCCGAATTCTATCAGAATCTAAGCAAGACTAAGCATCAATTCGCATAAACATGTATAAACTCTATAACATCCACCGAGCACTAACATCAGCGAGAATAATAACTTAGGGATAGTGACAAAGAATAAACATTTGCTACAGCTGATACATCCAATAGAAATAACTACCTCTAACGAAAAATAATCATTCAAGTAGAACAAGCGTACATACAAGTTGCAAACAAGATATTTTGTAACGAAAGTAACAGTTCAATATGATCAAAGGGGGGCTGCTTGCCTTGTTGAAGATAATCTGCTTACTGTTGTAGAGGATCACACTGAAACTCGTTTGGATCTTCGTAATCTAATGTTCGAATACGAAGAGCAAATAAGAATGCATAACACCAAATATATCCAAAAATTCAAATTTATCCAAATGCATGAAAATTTCACAGTAGGTATATTATGATTTTATATTAATTTATAAATAAAAATTATTTTATTTAGAGTTTTTATATGGAAATTATGACCTTTGGAAGATCAAAGGGAAGAAAAAAATCTGAAAAATACAATATATTACTATTCATCCTAAAATTATCTATTTCACAAATTTTTTTAAAATGTGGTGAGATAAATATTACATGGCATGATAGATAATAAAAATTTATAACCAGAATAACTTCATTCTCCTCATTCGGAGTTCATATGAATTTTCTATGATTTTTTGAAGTTAAATCATTTTTAGTGTAAAAATAATCCTATTCTGAAAGAAATATTAAAAAGTACAGTTTTCAGTACATTAACATGTTCAAAAATTATACCATGTTAAATTTCATTAAAAATTAAAACTAACAAAATTAATTTCACTGCATTTGGAGTTAAAATGAATTAGTTATGTATTTTTGAAGTTAAATGATTTTTCAGTAATAATAAATCATTTCGAAATTTATAAAAGCATTAAATACCTTTCTCACCAAGTTGAGAACTAGCCATAGGCGCTGACATGCGGGGTACATTGCAAAGTATTCTTTTTCATTTTAATTTTCTACTGACAGGTCGGGTCCACGTGTCATACTCACGGTTCACAAAACAGTGCATGGACCGAAGGTCCACGCACTCGGTCCACGGTCGACCGCTCAGTGCACTGCGCACTTAATGTGCAGGACCAGCATGTAAGCGACATAGTGCTGATAAATAACCAATCATTAACGCAATTAATCAATATTTACCAATAGTAATTATTGATTTGATCCTAAAGACCGTTATTAACTCCTAATCATCATGCTACAGTACCGGGCGGAGTAGAGCTCCCGCGACCGCGAGCTTGACCGGAGCCCCACCGCGATTCCGGCCACGGTGGCGCCAACCAAGGGCGTGAACGGGTTCCTTGGAGCATTACACAGTTTAAGGTGCCGACAGTGACCTCTAAGATGGCCGGTAGTAGCGCCATGTCGGAGTTGGGTGTCGCTAGCTCTATGGTGTACATGCATGTGCCAAACAAGCTCCGTAGTGTGCATACAAGTGAGTGCCCAAGCATCCACGAGGTCCAGTGAACCTACCTGGAGCAAAGAAAGGATCGGAGGTGCACAGGGATTGGCCGGCGATGAAGATGACGGCAGCGCTTGCGGTTCATGAGGAGGAGGCGTTCTGGGGAAAAAGAAGGAAAATGAAGGGTTGGAACAACACCGAGGGGTGCATGAGATGGTATAACAGCATGGAATCGGAGAAAGACTTACTCGATCGACAATTGGACAAGGAACAGTATTGTCGGCCGACAAAAAGGGCAATGTCCAAATCCACGGACTCCTACGCGATATTGATGAAATTAACTGAGGGGAAACCTTAGTTGTGCTCTGGAACACATGATGACGGACTAAGGGAGGAGAGGGCTCACCGGGAACGAACATGGCACGGCGGAGCTTCTACGGACGTGCTCTGGATGTGCTTCGAGCCGAAGAAGACGCTTCCGCGTTCCGGGTGCTACTAGCGAATCCAAGGATGCTCATTAGAAAAAATCGACACGGTGATGAACGGGGATGGAGAAGGACACGATGGAAGAAAACTTACCTGAGACTAGAGCACGGGAAAGCTTCCTTCTCCTCAACGGCCGAGAGAAGAAGTGAGGTGAATGGAGGCGGTGGAGAGGGTTTTGTTTGGGATTGAGGATGGGGATGGACACGACGTGAGATAGCGACGCTTCAGGATTGGCTGGTGAGGGCAGTGGACTCACGGCGTCGATGGAGGTGCTGCAGAGCGGCGCTACCGGGTGGAGCTCGAGCTCTGCTCACTCGCCAGCGCGCTGCAGACGATGAACTGCGCGGACAGCGAGGGGAAGTGGCGAGCGGGCGCGACTAAACCAAGTCGGGTGGAACGGGTTAGGTCGACTCAAGTCCATATAAATTTTGATACCTCACTGTTCATATTTTATTTGCTTATTTTAATCCTTTAATCGCAAAGGCTATTGAAATGAGTTTTGAATTTTCATAGGGTTGATTTGGTTCCTAAAAATTTGGGAAAATTTATATTTATTCATGATAAATATTATAAGAGTTAAATAAATTATTTCCCAAGGATGATCATAAATATTTATTTCTGTTTTCATTTGGAGCTTCTATTTAAGTTGTATATTTTCTTTGATTTCAAAATTTTCAAATGCAACAAATTTTGCAAGTACTCCAGAAATCTAATGCATGTTCAAAAGTTTTAAAAAGTTCACATTTTTACACATTTGAAATACAAACCTAAGATTTGGGATGTTACAATAGCGCCTCTACGGTATACACACGTTTAGGGAAGGAACAATCGTACGTTGGTGTGCTAGCACCAACTCGTACAGTAGGGCTCTCAAGAAGATGGCGGTTAGGGTTTTGAAGGAACAACTCAACTCACGACTTTCATTCGTCTTGTCTGTTACGTGAATCTCCAGTTCCTCTCCCCAATAGCCTGAAGTATCTCCTTATATAGTGCCCGTGACGGATCCTATCCGAGCACGTTTGACGAATCGTGTCCGTACTGGTTTGTTCCAACTTGTTAGTGTGTGACCCTGTAGGTTCATGTGTAGTTCGATTGTGACTCGAAAACCTTTTTTAACCACGAGTCGTTAGTGGTACCTAGTAGAATATAACGATTCCCGAATACACACAAATTATATTGGACGAATCTCAATGCAATATGATCTACGACCAGGTCATATTCGGTCTCGACTAGTTCGTAACTCCTTACGATCAGGTTTCGATCAGCCTATGACCAACTCATATTTGGTATCGACCAGTTCGTAACTCCTTACGACCAGGTTTCGACCAGCCTACGACCAGCTCATATTTGGTCTCGACCAGTTCGTAATTCCTTACGACCAAGTTTCGACCACTTAGTGATCATGCTCGACCAACTTACGACCAGCTCGTATGTCCATACAACTAGTTTGTATCTGATCGAACCGAACGACCATCTCGTGTATTCTCCCTTTGCCTCACGATATCTGGTTGGCTCCAGATGAGATATTATGTCATCCATGGACTATTCAACACGTTCTCGGTCGAGTATCAGATAACTTCATGTGGTCGAACTCTTCGACCACCAGGGGCATAGCCATACACTTTCTTTATCCGACCACATCGAGAGGCAAAGAGGCATCTCTCCTGTTATGTTAGGAGGGGTAAATCTTATATCCGACTAGTCACATTCTCTACATGTTTCATATCATACTCGAAGCTATCTTTATGACTTCCTAGTTACGCACTAGCATTTGGCAACCCCAGTATACTCTTACACATGTAGGAAACCATGTTGATATCAGGTCTAAGGATTATACATCATCATTGCTTGAGATCAACTGATGACACATGAAATCATAATAATCTCAACAGTGTCTGAAGGTGGATCAATTCAACACCATATTCTCTAACATGTGTTCGCATTATTGATTCGATATTCATATATCCATGACCGGTGAAACATGATCATCAATCAATATATGTGTTGGTCGATAGGATCACTGGTATTCGGACCAGTGACATCCGACTATTGATACATTTAGAACGATATCATATAAGATAAAAGTGTTTCACCAACAAATCACATACTTGTTAATCTTTATAAAAGATGATTCACTCAAGAAATATAATAACACTTATTTAATAACTCAGTAAATATAAACATAATACAATCGTCTCTGTAACTATCCTAAAGTATATCACCAACAGCATGTGCGGTCGCCGAGTCATGTTTCAGAGATGCTTGCTGCCGACACGGCTCTTCTAACAGGATAGGTACATGGAGTTAGAGCCATGTCTTCCACAAAAAAAAAAAAAAAAGGATTATATATTAGCGTCAAGATTTATTTTCTGAATGAACCAAACATCATGAAGTGGTGTCTCCTGTCCACTCCATCAAATCTTGTTGTATCTCACATATACTGTGAATTGGTGTTAGCGTGTACTTGATGCACTGTTTCCATCAGTGCTCGGAGGAACATGTGCTATTCCCAGAACATTTTGGTTGCGGAGAAATTGTCATTAGTCAGCCACTTTCGAAGGTCTTACGTCTATTCCTCTCTTGTTTCGCAACTGCTGTTCTGTCCAACTGTGGCTACATTTTGGCCTTTTAATGAATGACTCCAATTCCCAATTTGTGGTTTATGTGGGCTGTGGGGAAAAGAGGAAATGAGATGGCTGAGGTCCTTCTGGACTTCCCGCAATTGACAGTGACATTCGCTTGAATGATGGACGTGAAGAGCCAGTCATTTCATGAAAAGAACGACACTCTTGTGGCTAACACCACCAACATGCCTGTCGCTGCTCGTGAGGCCTCCATTTATGCAGGTAACAAACACACATATATATATATATATATATATATATATATATATGGCCTCCATTTATGCAGGTAACACATATATATATATATATATATATATATATATATATATATATAGTTTGGTACTCCTGGATTCTGGAAGTATGTCGCATTCATATACCACTTAAATCAGATGATAATACCTCTTTATCTATTTGAGATCTCCAATGATGATTATAAGATACTCCAAAGTGAGTTTTAAAAAATTCATGAAAGTCCACTTTTATAGAAAATTTATGTGTATACTTTTGTTTATATATGAAAAGGTATATGGCAAAATAAAGGACTCCAATGAAAATTTTTCAATCAAATTGCACTGAAGTATCTTATAATTGGTATTTAAGTATATTAAAAATGATAAAGAAGTATAATATATTCGTTTAAGTGGTATATTCAAAGTGAGTATGTACTCTGAGACAGTAAACAAGTCCCTCTATATATATATATATATATATATATATATATATATATATTGATATATATATATTTGCATTCCATTAGTACAGGCATGAGAGTTTGCATCTTCTGCAGCTCCTTTTCTCAACCATATTGTGTTTCTTCATATCGTGGAGTTGTGGAAAGCTTATGGTTTGCCCATTTGTGATGTATACATTAGTTTTATATTATTATAGGGTGTGATTGATGGTTCTGGTTCAGAGTACTTCTACCTATACCTACAGGTGTAACAAATGTTGGTTTAAATTTTTGGTGATAATATAGTTTTGTAGGAGTTGTTAAGGAGATAAAGGGACAACTACGGTTGATACTGTTAGCTACTATTCATATATGATTCTAACCAGAATTGAGATATTGGTATTTCGCAAATAGCTAGTGTAAGAAATCAGCTGCTAGACTTCTTGAATATGATTTTTTTTGAAAAAAATGGCTGGTTAGATAAGAAGAAT
Source organism: Hsuehochloa calcarea (assembly GCA_036346395.1). Classification (NCBI taxonomy): domain Eukaryota; kingdom Viridiplantae; phylum Streptophyta; class Magnoliopsida; order Poales; family Poaceae; genus Hsuehochloa; species Hsuehochloa calcarea. Next base: position 39,477,279 of record CM070610.1, on the reverse strand, counting down.
TGAAGAAAGCGTGTTAAGCATTAGATGTTAGTACCTGATCCACTTGTACAAGTTTTTTTTTTTGTTCTTGTAAAATTCATTTTATCATGAATATGAACATGTTATAATCCCAAAAGTATCAAATTAATACGTCCATCTTGAGAAGTCCCAAAACAGTTGGCACGTGTCTTTATGAGCAACATGTACACACATCTAATACTATTATTCACTCATGTATATTATAAAATATGTTATTTCTTAGCTTATTTATTGAATCACGGGTTAAGATGCATCGGCTCAGCCTACAACTTTAATCCACAACAACACCGCAGGTTAGATTCTTTTTGTCCGATACAACACGGGCATGTGACTAGTATTTATAAAATTTCAAAAGACACGAAAAATTGAGTGTCGGATATTTCCTTCTTCCGGTCGGACGGTGACCCTTACCACCCAATCACACTGTGATGAAGTCCAACTCCAAAGCAACCTTAGATTGAACAATAATCGCCGCCGTGTGCATACATGAATCAATTTGATAGTTAGGCGCGTGCTGCATTTTCTTTCGTTATCAACCACACAGCACGCGTACGACACGGCCGCCGCGCTCCTTCCTCGGTGACGGCGTGGTGGAGGTGTACGAGACGGAGGCGGCGGCACGACACAATGGTGGTGTTGGAATGGGTTAGGATTAGGTTGAGTAAAAAGTTGATAATACCATTAGAAACATAATTATATTAATAGTGAAAAGTCTGTAATGCCCTTATAACCTCCTTGATTGGACTGAAAAGTCTATAATGTTTCTTGGAATGGGTTAAGATTGGATTGGATTGGACCAGCATGCGCGTGCAGTAGGTCCAAGTCTACATCTTATAACCCCCTTGATTGGACTGCATCATACGAAAGTGACTTGTCATCTTGTCCGTCCATATATACATCGAGATCAGTAACGGTTGGAGAGAAAAGAAATAAAAAGAAGAAAGAAAGAAAGAAAGCTACACCCGGCCGGACACACAAAACGCAAAGGACGGAGAGAAAAAGTATAATAATAATTAATTGAAGGCAGCAAGAGAAGACATGATGAAGCTGCGCCGGAACAAACCGGAAAGGCACAGCAAAAGGCTACGTAGCAACCATCCATACAGAGCAGAACGGAACGCAGCGCAGGCAATGATTCGGGTTAATCTAATTTGAAGGGCGCATTTGCGATTTGATGGTGGTGACCCAGGCACCCAGCTGAAGCGTGGGCCTCCACAGGATTCCGATTGCGTTCTTCACATGCGGAAAAACTTGCCCTATGCTTCCAATTGCGTTCTGTCATGTAACTAGTTAAACTTCCTTGTAAGTGAAGGACGGGCTAATGGTCTGGTGGTGGTGGTAGTAAGCATGTTATTTTCCATCGGCCTGGGTTAGATTTCTATGGTTGGTATGCCTTGTTTGTTCTTATTCTTCTTCTTGTTTAGAGAATATTGAGCTGCATGATGAGGAACTGAGCATGGACTAATCTAGTATTAACTAGTCATATGATCAAAGCTGAAGGATCCACCTCGTGTACAAGTCTAATCGAGACGTCAACAAGTAGATCTCGATTTAGGGTCGAAGGATCCACCTCGTTTACAAGAGTAGACCTCCATTTGCTTTTCTTCTTTCCTTGGGAAACCCAAGTTCGGTCGCTGTCCTCCTCCACGCGCAGGAGGCCATCTTCCCTGGCGTCGATGGGATTTGCTCCCCTATACCCTAAGTGCATGCTACCTGTCATGGTGACTACCGGTGGTCGAGCTCATCCCTAGGTATTCTTCTCCGGCGCTATTTTCCTCCACCACTGATAGGCAACGGAGTAGATTCGAAGACCTTCATAGTCATGGTTTAGTTCTACTCAATCAGTTGCTCTCTATCTGGTGATTCTCCCACCTCTCCAGCTCTCTACCATTTCTTTCCTAAATAAAAAGGAGAATTCATTATTTACTCTCTTGTACATCCGCATTAAGAAAATATCCTCCTTCTCGGTATAATTCAACTTTTACTGTGTTACTTCATTATATATCCTCTTTGCAATTTTTTTTAATTATTTCTGAGTGTTTTTTCTCTTATAAGCAACGCGAAAAGACATTTATGCCCCTCGGTTTCTCACACACAGACAAGACAGCCCAGCCCGCCCAGCTGAAACGAACGAAGCCCAGCTTAGCTCCCACCCAACCCAACCGTCAAGCGACCAGGAGAAGGAAGCGACTTGAGATGCCAATGGAAGAAGAGTCGCTAACCACGCTGCTGCTCGAAGCAACCGCGAGCCCTCGCGACGCGTCCGTGGAGGTGCAGCTGCACCGGCCCGGTCACGGTCTTCCGGTCGGGCCTGGTAGGCCCTCACGTTAACCGCCTCGACGTGCGCGGCATCCAGGCCGAGCACGGGCTCCCGGCGCTCTTCGCCTTCAAGCCCGAGGGCTCCCGGCGCGGCCTTCGGATCCCGCCCTACCCGGCCGGCGGCTACTCCGTCGTGCCCTTCCGCAACAGCGCCGCCATCGCCCTCGACGACGAGCCCAAGGTAAGGGCACTAGGCTACTAGCTTTTGCCTTTCGCGTTTCACACCTCGCGATACGTGGATATTGCTCAGGAGTCGTGGGCGAAGCCCGTGTCGGTGATCATCGCCGGCCTGCTGGTCCCGGCGGCGAAGGGGGTGCCAGAACCGCTGCAGTCGTCGAGGCTGGTCAACGGGGTCTTCCCTCTGTGGATCCTCGTCAGCGCTGTCTCGCATCAGGACGCGACCAAGGGCTCCTCCATGAATGGGAGCCAAGCTATTCATCATCGCTCTCCTATGTATCCAAAAGCTCCACCCGTTTTCCTTTCCCCTCCTCTTTTCTCTTGAGAAATTCATATTCTGTGCCAGGAAGGCTAGAATCCAGAATGTGATGTACGGTGAACCAAACAGATTAGGATTGGATTATGTTCCATGAAATTGTTCTCTGAACACCAACTGATCATGAAAGTAGCAATGCTCTAATGTCTACATTTTTTAAACCAATAAGAACGTGCGAGAGAGGATAAATAGTGAATTCTCTCCAAATAATAATAATAAAAGGGTATCTTTATTTGGCCCGGTGGGAATCAGATGCGTCGTTCTTTTCCCTTTGACGAGCTTCAACCCCGGTCGGTCGTTCCTATCCTTCAACCTCCACTTCGTTTGTTAGGCGGACCGCTTGTGCCAACGCCACGCATCGCTGGTTCTAGGTTTGGAGACGGCGCCCTCCACAACGTTGGTGACTAGGGAGGTGACTAGGGAGGGTAATTATGTCCGATTATCTGTTTGTTCGTAGGCGAATACTTTAGTGGAGATAGGTATATGCATTTTTTTTCCACAGGCGTGAAAGCGAGCACAGTTCTTTACCTATCAGGTAAACGGGTATGGGCATAGGTAAGCTCCACCTGTACCCGCCTCGCCCGATTACCCGTAACCTACCTGCATGTGTAAGGAACTATGTCAGTTTGTATTTTTATTTTATTTGTTGAACTTGATTAATTGTCTTGTCGAACATGATATGTGAATTGTGATGAACTTCATTAGTTGTTGAATGTATAATGCACCATTGATATGTGAATTATGATGAACTTGATGTATGTATTGCTCGTGGGTAATGAGCATGTCCGCAGGCGATGGGTACCCACAGGCGGCGATGCATTATTCGCGGGTAAACGAGCATGCCCGCGGGCGACGAGCATGGGCGAGATTTTTCACCCGTCGTCCTTCGCGAGTATACCCATGGGGGAATTCGGTGTCGCGGGTATAGGTATAGACAAACACTACCCGTACCCGCCGCACCCGATTGCCATCCCTATTGGTGACTACCCCTCATCTTCTGCGGCGAGGATGCTTCAACCAGAAGAATCCAGGAGGAGCTACGTAATTTTAGTTTTTTTCAGGGTTCTTGTTGTAAAATTGTGGCAGATGCACCTTTGTACATTCACCGGTTAATACCAGAGTTCGAAACGGTTCATTTGCCTAAAAGAAAACAGAAGATCGTATAATTTATTTTGTTTCCGCAATAACATTGTATACACAGTAGTAGTGCGTATGGTACAATGGGAGTATGCTGTACACATGTCACTTAATAACTCTACCTTTGTAGCTAGTGCCAACAGCCGAACTCTTGTTTCTCTTCTGCCTCTCGTATTTTCGTCCAACACGATAACACATGTGGTACGGCGAACAACGCTGCCACGTCAGAGGATAAACAAGGTAATTTGGTGTCATCTTGTTAGTGATTAAATAAGATTAATTAATGTGTCACTTTCCCAGCGTGCTCGCGCGTCTCCTTAACCACGGGGAAATGCGGTGAAATGCCACTAGTACATTTTAAAAGGCTATCATCGGTCATGACGGATCCCAATCCATAGGCTACAATCACAAAACGATACAAAAATGCAAGTCAAGTTTTGGATGGTGTTGCAAGTCAAGTTCCAACTGGTTTGATCTAACTGCCTTGTAGGGAGAGTTGGAGACGCATCGTATTCTTGGAACAACCAATCTCTCCGATTTCCATAGCCGCTTCACCACAGAGCTTCCTGTTTATTAAATTTGATCAGTTTTCCTTGCACTCACTTTGTTATTTTTTTTCGCTCGTCATTTTTCATCTCATTGTATAAATAAACGGATTTGCTATTTCTAAATCAACTGTATTTTTCTTAAGTTTAAGTTAATAATTGTGATCGTTGGATTGATGTTAAGATTGAAATGCTATATGTTTGGACTTTGATCCAATGGATAAATAATAATAATTTTTACCCAAGAATTGTTCATTTATCTTAAGAATAGATAATTCCAAAAATATATTAATGTAAAATTAGCGGTCAAACTTTAACATTGAAGACCGTAAAAATTAACAGTGTCGGGTGTAGTATTTGGCATCGCCTAAGAATATCCTCCAAACCTAGAATAAATATATGGGCAAATGGAAGATATCATGATAAGACTGCATCTGGGCTAATGAGAAAAGAGCCGTGTCGGCATCCGTAACAAACCATAACCGCTGCTTTCTTGTGTCCTCGTCGTGTAGTGCCCCTTGCTTGCAGCTGTGGTCTCACATCCCGAGGCGATGCCACGTCACGCTAGCCAGCTAGAACGCACTTGCTCCCCGTACTACTCGATCAATGTTCCAACGAACTCTACCGACTAAAAGGATACTCCGTCCAATCCATTCGCCTTTACTTACACTTTTAATCAAAGTATCCTTGGAGCTAGTCAGGTACAATGCAGTTGTTTAGAGAGGTATTTAGTAAAATAATATAAGACAAGTAAAGTGTTTATTTTGTAGAATTGGTGGTGTTTACGTATATAACTATATATAATTAGTAAATAATACAACATATAAACACACACAAAAGATATGTTTGCATCGGAGAAAGTGACTTTTACATAGGTGCTTGATGACGTGGTTATATTCTTTTTCTTTAAGCACTTGTATATAAGCATTTCGCATTGTACATGCCCTCACACAGTTAGAGGCGTAGCCACCAGAAGACTTTGTTGGGCTTGAGCCCACCCTCTACCGTTGCCAGTAATCCTGTGTGAGGTATCTTTATTGTTTTTTATTATTTGCATCTCTTATATTCGTATATATATTTGAATTACATAAGACTATGTTTGATATGTTTATCGTAATTTAGTTTTATGTTTGTCTCAATTTAGTAGGTTAGTTGTCTTTGATATTTCTAGTTTTAAAAACCAGTTTGAACCTTTGAGCCCCTCCTCTATTTTTATTCCGATTTTGCTATTGTATACAGTCAATCATTTGTTTTTACATGATATAGTCAAAATACCCTTGATAGCTAAAGCTAATATGCTAGAAGTCCACCACACGAGTGGTGGAGAAGAAGAAAAAGAGGAAGAAAGGACAGAGTAAACTGTGTATCGGGGGAATCGTGGCGAGCCAACCGCAACAAAAAAAAGTAGTCAAAATGATAAGTATCCGCGAACGAATAGGTGCGGGGCCCACGTGTCACCGAGCAGGGGGAAAGAGAAATGCTGGGTATACAGTGTTCTCGCACATGCAACTAGTACATGCTCTCGCAGGGGACGATGGAGTGAGATCCCTGCCATGTCACTCTCAAACTAGTCCCAAGTCTACTATAGTCTCCCTTCTTTATTCTCCGTAGCGTCCATCCATCCGTCCGTCCTGGCTTGTGGTTGTGACGTTGTGTTGGCAACCGTCGGGGACAAGGACAGCACGAGAGAACAAATGCGCTACCTGTAGTAGGGATAGGAAGGCGAATCGTGAGAGCCCCCGCCGCCGTGGCAAGAGCCACCTTTTTCCACTTCTCCTTTGGCAGTGCTCCACTGGTTCAGGCCAAGTACAACCAAGTCAACTGCTCTATTTCTTACGGTGGCACTTTCGGTGTTGCGGTTTTTGATTAGCGTAGTCTTCTAGAGATTGGTAAGTCCCCTGCTGCTCCTATCTATTATGCGTGAAAGCGAAGAATCAGAGTACTCACGGCGAGTTTGGATTGTCTAATAGAAATTAGTTATCGTTTGGTTTGCTACTAATATTTTAAGTTGATTAGCGTAGTCTTCTGGAGATTGGTAAGTCCCCTGCTGCTCCTATCTATTATGCGTGAAAGCGAAGAATCAGAGTACTCACGGCGAGTTTGGATTGTCTAATAGAAATTAGTTATCGTTTGGTTTGCTACTAATATTTAAGTAATGTTAATAAAATTTAATATCACACGTGGATAATCCGATGGTGACGAAATCGCTCATTAAAACTTCAGTAACATGAGAATTTACCTTGATCGTGGTTAAAGAAACATTAGTTTTGCTAAAATACATAGATCCTCTGCGTTTATCTCTTCCATGCAGAAGAGGTGCTCTAGTGTCTGTTTTCTTGCCTTTTTGAGCAGTCCAGAGAAGAAAAGGATCTCTATTAGTACAACTTAACATCAGGATGGTACTACTCCACTGGTTTTCCAACAGTGGTAGAGATCTCCTTTTTTTCTCTCCCTCTAGGAGCTTGTAAGCATGCATGCTCTTGGCTTTTCTATTGTCCGAAAGCGGCTTTGGAGCCTGTTGCGAAGTGGGCAGGCAGGATGTCTGCATTTCTTACGTGTGAAGTAAGAAGCAAAGGGAGAAAAAAAACTGAGGCCAAACGGCTCCAAAACGGTTGCAACAGCTCACTTGTCACCAGATACACTGACCTGTACCTGTTCTGTCTGCTCACTACATACAAAAGTCGAATTTTTAGTTAATCTACCACGTTTACATATCGTATTAGCAGATATAACCACGCTTGAATCGTATTATCAAAAATAGCAACGTTAACGCAAGGTGTCCGTGCGCCAACGCAGGAGAGGCCGCCACCTGGTGCCCGCACACGCCCACCGTGCGCCCACGCCGCCACGTCACGCCGCTGACGGACGGTGGCCATGTACCAGTAAGTAGTAGTTAGGGTCTGAAATTTGAAAGAATTTTAAAATATAGCAAATGAGTTTAAAAATTATATAAAAAAATTTTGGACCCTCCTGACACCGTATACTTGTCTGTGTAAATTTTTTAAAATTTTATCCGTTCAGAATTTTTATCGCTATTTCTTATAAGTGTTCTGCTCGAACGAATCAATAAATGTAGAAAATAAACTCCAAAAATTATGAATTTTATTTTGAAGGATCCTCACGCAGTGGACTTAATTGTGTAATATTTTGAAAATTTTATGTGTGTTCTGGTATTGTCTCAAAAATTTAGGATTTAGGTCACGAAAATTTTAATTTTAGGTTTTAAAAATTAGGGTTTTATGATTTCATGTGACTTAGAATGTATAAAAAAAAGTTGTATTGCAACTCTATTGGAGATGTTGATATACAATATGGTGATGGAGTACACAAGTAACAACTAAAATACACGTCAAATATAGTCAAACAAAATCGCATAACACACGATACTATATGGCTCACTCGTCTGAGCCACTACTCTATGCCTACTGTGGCTGTGTCCGCGTGCACGACCTTGTTTTGCGCTTAGCATGACTCGTGGAATACGTCCACCGGTCTGGAGAACGCGTGTCAGTTCGAAGGGGGTACAGAGACCGTTGAGGTGGAGGTGGACCAGTAGGGTGACTCTCGAGCCGAGTCTGGTAGGCGTACATGTCGTCGTGATGAGCTATGCCGACTGGGGACACCTCCGAAGAATTCATCCACGACGGAGGCTAGAAAACCACTCTGGGGGTATGATGCCTTCAACTCCGGTTGCGCAGATGAGCTCGGGCCTTGGACGTACGGGGTCCTCGTGTACCCGGAGGAGCTCTGCCCTTGAACGTACGGTGGGGCAGCGAACCCAGAGGAGCTCTGCCCTGCGTACGCTAGAAACCCTCGCTACAATTGTCTGTACCCTGGCACCGTGTACTGCTCCCTAGCAGGAGCTCGGAGGCTCGTATCCTCGTCATCAGTCGACGTGAACTGGCTGTCACCCCTATGGTTGTCACCCTCACGGTCAACTGAAGGCTGCATGACAGAACGATGTTAGTACAAATAAACACTCTAGACGTAAACTAAGAACCTCGTACCTCCCGGATGTGCAGTGCAGATGACCGAGGGGGAGCGCTAGTCTGTGTACCGGGTCCAGACGATAGAAGTGATTCATCCCGATGGACCTACGACGAGAGAATGACATGATGTTAGCGGAACGTAAGGCATAACAAAAAAAACTGAATGTACGTTTATACATAGCAACTTACCTCCACGCCTACCTAGTCCGCGGATGACCGACGGGGAACGCTACGACGCCTACCGGACTCGCTGGGTCGTGGTGACCTAGCGGGTGAGCAGCCCCCCCCCCCCACTTCGTGCCCGATGCGTAGGACATCGTCCGTCGAACGACCGCAGCTCAAGTTCTTTATTATCTTCTTCATCGCCGCTGATATGTGCTTTAAAACCTTTTAATATCCCGCCGAGGTTCTATCTGGGCTGCGGAGGATGTCCTCCAATGCGATAACACTTATACAAAATAGCGATAAAAATCCAAAATTAATAAAAATTTAAAAAATTACACAACTAAGTACACGGTGTTACGAGTCTTCACAAAAAAAAAATTATAATTTATTAGACTCATTTGCCATATTTTAAAAATATTTTAAATATCAACATACACTAAACCTAACGCTAATTAACATAACTGCTAATTACCTAACTAATTGGCTGGCGCATGGCCACCGTGCGCCAGTGGCGTGATGTGGGCCGCGGGGACACGCGGTAGCGAAGGGCGGCGTGGGCGCACGGTGGGCATGCGCCGACACTTGGTGGCGGTCTCTCCCGCGTTGGCGCATGACCAACATTGCTATTTTTACTAATATGATTTGAGTATGATTATATCTGCAAATACGATATGAAAACGTGCTAAAAATTCCACAAAAGTCATGTTGATTTCTGCGAGTGAAAACAACTTGTGAGAGTAAATGGGCTAGTTTCTGGAGCTCCCACTAAACCAGCAAGAATTTGTATGCTGATTAGGAGGCAATAATGCACTATCTTTTGTACTGTTTATCTGATTTCCAATGTACCTCCCTCTCCAGCTGCATGGCGACATCGATAATGCCAGCAGCTTTAAGGCCAAGTTGATTCATATACAATCCTACACCGCACAACATAGTTTTTTTTTTGTTTTCTCTTTTTTTTCCCATGTATAGAACGACCAAATTCCAAATCATCAGAATTGGATCAATAGTAATTAAGGGCTCAAAATTTTCTCCTTTTTCCCCCCAAAAAAAGAGGGCTAAAGTTTATCATTTCCGCATTACAGTAATACAAAAAAAGGGCCTCTTGGACTATCATTGATCATATAACAGCCAAGAGTCTAAAACATGCAGTAGCTACTTACAAGTGATCCTTACTTCTTCTAAAATGGCTAATTCAAATGGCTGTGTTTGGCTCCATTTGGCTCAAAAAAAAAATCTGTCTTATCTCCCTACTTAGTTATGCTGCTACTGAACACTGTTCCTAAACTAAAACCATTGTTGGTGATGGTTTAGTAGAGAGGGAGCAGAACCCCTCCTGATGGAATCTAGGCAGGAGCTAGCTAGCCTTCTGTAATCCACTCACTCGCACACAAATATTTATTAGTCACATTACAATCAATCCTCTTCCTATTTTTGTTTAATTCCCCCACTTTCAGAAGTTATGCTCCATTGGCTGGCTATGCACATACCACTGGTTTCACTGGCTCTTCCACACATTCCTTTTATTCACTAAGCATGCTTTGTTGGTTCAAATTTAATTAGCATTCAAAGATTAGTAGTACATGGTATATATTTTTTTTTGGCCATGGTGGGCACTCAAAGATTAGTAGTACATGGTATCTTGTGCTTAATGTTGTGGTTGATGTGCCATCTTGTGCTTTTGAGGGGGGAGGGAAGGTAACTAGGTAAGGAATAGGTCTCATCGTGTGACGGCAAAGTGTTAGGGTTTGTTCCTCCTTTTGAGAGCACGACTCCTATTAAGTTGCTTCCCCTGCGGTGGCCGCCACACTCCACTCACTCTAATTCTGCTTTGTTTGTTTCCATGCATGTGACCAAGGGCATTTCGATGGGTTTTTTTTTAATGATTAAGGTGCGTGGTGACATATACATATGGTTTTTTTTTTGCGAGAATACGCTAACAGCCACCAACCTAAAGAATACTACCCCACCCGCGGCAAAATATAAGATTTATAGTCACTGGCTTGATTTGTCAATGATATATACTCCCTATGGTAATAAAAGAAATTCCTAAACTTTGACAATCGAAATCGCTATGAATGTTTAGATTGTAACTATGAAAATGATATATATAGATTCGTATCGAAAAATCATTCTATAATACCATAATCTTATTGGGTTTTATAAATATATTAGAATAGAAATCGATGATCGGGGTTATGTTTTAGGGACTGTGTCAATGTCAAAAATGTTACTCTCTCTTTTGCGGCCGGAATGAGTAATACTTCAAATTGAGTGTATATAAGATGCTATTGTCGTGTTTATTTCCATGATCTCATTTGTTTTTCACGGCATTTGTTTACGAGCAACATTTATAACATGGACAGATGACTCCTCGCTCTATTTATGAACGAAACGTAGTATGTGTTTGTTAATGTTTATACCACTCTAATTAAGCTCAGCTTTTAGTTCCAGCTTTAATACATGTTCATTTGTTTAATCATGGTGGGGATCTAACGGCAAACAGATCTGCATTTGATTTGCCATTCGTTGGTGGTTGATTTGTGTGATTGATGTGTCATCCCGTGCCTTTGAGAATGATACAAATTAAAGGAGTAAGATGCATGCCACTATGCCATGGTTAGGTAAAGTATGTAGGAAGAAACATATGCTTCGCATCAATAGGGCACTTTGATTCCAACAGGTGGTCGAGCGAGCTAACAACAACCTACTAGAGGGACTGACGAAGTGCCTTGTTGGCATGCCGAAGGGCCTTTGGCCTGAAGAGCTCCTCAAAGCTCTGTGGGCAAGTCGAGCGAGCTAACAACAACCTACTAGAGGGACTGACGAAGTGCCTTGTTGGCATGCCGAAAGGCCTTTGGCCTGAAGAGCTCCTCAAAGTGGGCAAGTGAGCTAACAACAACCTACTAGAGGGACTGACGAAGTGCCTTGTTGGCATGCCAAGGGCCTTTGGCCCAAGAGCTCCTCAAAGCTCGTGGGCAAGTGCGGCTAACAACAACCTACTAGAGGGGTGACGAAGTGCCTTGTTCAAGAGCTCCTCAAAGCTCTGTGGGCACTCCTCACCTGACCCAGCCAGGCCACCGGCTTCTCACCATCCAAGCTCCTCTTCGGCGACGAAGCAATAACCCTAAGATTGCTTGTGGCAAAGTTCCTCCGCGCCAGGGCGGAGGGAGGGCCTGCGGAATAGGAGGTCTCCCTAGACCTCCTCGAAGAAAACCACATACAGACCATCACAACTGTGGCCAGATCGGCGACATACAACAAGAAGGTTAGGGCCTGCCCACTAGCGCCAGGCGTTATGGTCCTCAAACGCATCGCGAACCCCGCAACCGCAGGCAAGCTGGGGGTCCAATTGGGAGGGGTCGTACATAATCACCTGCGCAAAAAGGACGGACTCCTACTACATCAAAACACCAGAGGGACAACAACTTGACCACATGTGAAATGCCAAAAGTCTATGTAAGTTCTATCCTTAGGGTCGCCCATGTAAAAACCCGGTTGTGCCTGACAATCGCTGCCTGTTGTGCTTGAACGGCGGAGGCATGTACAAAAGCATGTGTACGTCTTTGGGCACTTCACCCCCAATCAATGAAACAGACACCCAGGTGCACACTAACTCACTTCCGCGAGTGTGAAGTGTATAAACGAAGACACCACGCATGGCTCACAGCCCCGGTGCACATCGATGCCCCCCGTAGGCATGAGTGTATAAATAAAGACATCGCGCATGGCTCACAGCTCTGGTGCACACCGATGCTCCCCGCAGACATGATTGTATAAATGAAAACACCGCGCATGGCTCCCCCCGTAGGCACACATGTATAAACGAAGACATCGTGGATGGCTCACAGCCCCGGTGCACACCGATGTCTCCCGCAGGCACACGTGTATAAACGACGACATCGCGGATGGCTCACAACCCCGGTGCACACCGATGCCCCCGCGGGCACGAGTGTATAAATGAAGATACCGCGCATGGCTTACAGCCCCGGTGCACACCGATGTCCCCCGCATGCAAGAGTGTATAAGCGAGGACATCGCGCATGGCTAAAGCCCCGACACACACCGTACATGTTCGTGAGCACCAGGGACCAACCGGGGGGTGTAAGATCGAGGTGGCCGACTAGAGGGGTGTGAATAGGCGGTTTTAAAAATCAATCGGGCTAAACCAATATATAAATGCGGAAGCTAATAGCGAATTGGTTTTGCACATTTAAAACATAAATCAACTAGGCTCAACTAAGTGCACCGACAATACAAGAGAGCAAACATACAAGGATATATAAGCAATTAAAGCAGGAATGTAAATTGCTCAAAGTAAAGCACAAGTAAAAACAAGATGACACGATTATGTTTTACCATGGTGTTCGGAGACTTGCCGGTCTCCCCTAATCCACGTTGAGGTAAGCCCAACCACGTTGGACCGGCTCCTCAAATGAGCACACACCTCCGAGGTAAGTCCAACACTTGGACCGGTTCCAAACCGAACCAACACCTCGCTCAACTATGGTTGCTCTTCCTCCACTCCGGAGATGGCGAGCACCAAGCCACTCACAAACACGCCGGGTCTTCTCACAAGCTTCTTGAGAAGATCACCGCGCACGATGCCTCCACGCCGTCTAGGTGTCGGCAAACACCAAGAGTAACAAATCCAAACTTTCACTTGAACTAATCAAGTGTCAACGCTCACGTGGATACACAATCCACTACCTAAGGCAACACATGCACTTAGGGTTTGCTCTCTAATCTCACCAAGTGCAACACATGCACAAAAGAGATGAGAGGCTTGCTCTTAGCTCAATAGAATGAATATGGGCACCAGCAACCTCTCCCAATCGGCCAAGGTGGCTATATATAGCCCACACACAAAAACTAGCCGTTGGGAGACAAACCCCTAAAAAATCAAGGAAATCGGAAGTTCCGCCATGCAAAGGCCGGAACTACCGCATGAGAGAGAAAAGGCACCGCAACGGCTATGTTAGACGAGAAACTAGCCGTTTGATTTTTAGTGCGAAACTACCGCCAACTAAATATCGGAAGTTCCGATTCTTCGGAAGTTCCGCTCAACACATAGCGGAACTACCGCACATTGAATTTTGGCTAAGTCCCCAAAATGGTGCTTCTCTGGAAAAAACCAACCGCCGGATTTCGGAGCAACCGATAATCGGAAGTTCCGCTCTTAACAAGCCGGAACTTCCGCACTTAGAAAATCGGCTAAGTCCCTAAACCGGCCGCTCTCTGGAAAAATCAAGCCGCTGAAAATCGGACGGTCAAGGTGCGGAACTTCCGCCGTTAAGCCGGAACTTCCGATTTTCCCGATGTAAATCGAAATGGCTTTTCAACAACTTCAATTGCAAAACACATTTGCTAATTGACAAGCCATGCCAACAAGGGTCACAAGCAAGATTCCCAACAAGTTGTAAAATACATTTGCCAACTTTTGGAATCATACCACAAGGAAAAAAGTACATGGACTTTCACCATTTGCAAAACGCATTTGCAAACTTAAGTCACATGCTACAAGGGTTGAATGCATGAGCATTGGCTATTTGCAAAACACATTCGCAAATAATAGCTCCATGCATAGATGAGCTAGAGCAAATATAATGAGCTATCAACACATGACTAACTCAAACTACTAGTCAAGATCCCTCTTAATAGTACGGCAAACCTATACTAGCAATCCGGTCTATCAACCAAACACCGAGACCGGTAAAAGACTAGGAACACATCCTTAGCCCTAGCTAGTCATACCTTTGCCTTGCATCTTCTTGAAGCTTGATGACGTACATCAACACTTCAAGTCCGGGTCCTTGACTTTGACAATCATCAACTCATGATGATTTCTTCACTTCGAGATATTGTCTTGATCATCATCAACACATGATGATTTCTCCATCCCGATTCTTCACATGCATCAACGCATGATGCATTCCTTCACTTGACCTCCATCAACACATGATGGGTCTTCTTTTGTCTTGATGATCAACTCATGATCATCTCTTCTTGATAAGCATCAACTCATGATGCATCATTTATACCAAGCTCTTGACTTGATGATCAACTCATGATCATCCCAAGTCTTCATCATCCTGGAACATAACCTATATATCCAACTCATGGAAAATGTTAGTTCCACAATGTGATCATCATTAATTACCACACCATACCATTAACTCATAATGGTGGGACAAGATATCTCAATCTTTCCCTCTTTGGTAATTGATGATAATCACTTAAATTCTCATAAATTTAATGATGATAAATGAGAGAACAAATGAGTATATATAAACTACACAAGTTATATATACTCTAACATGAGTATACAAGAACTACACAAGTTCTATATACTCATAACATGAGTATATACGAACTACACAAGTTTTGTATACTCAAAGGTTTTGTTTCAACGTAAAGATCCTTAATATATGTGGAAAATGGCATATGGATCAATACTAATGAAACCACAAAGTATAGGATAAAACTCCCCCTAAATGTGTGCATACACAAATGTGTAATAAGATCATATGCACATATTCAAGTTTGACTTAAGGTTGAGTTCAATCCTATATTTTGGATCCGAGAAATGCAACAATATATAAGATTTAGATGTCGATTGCATACCTCGTTGTGTTTCACCTTTATATCCAAATGAGACTACACAAAGATAATACTTGGACAAAGAGTTAGTCTCATATTTGGATTTGTCATTAATCACCAAAACAATCCATTAACTCATAATGGCGGATCTAGATCTTTCAGGGGGGGGGGGGGAAGCGCTGGTCTTCGCCTCCTCCCTTGCAAAAAAGTTAGGGCTCCCGTGGAGCCCTATATAAAAAAGTATGGGGTGGCTCTAGGCTTCACCCCCTCTCGCAAAAAATTAGGGTTCCCCCGGAGCCTCGTGTAGACCAAAAAAGAAGAAGATCAGACTACATCGAACACGCATGTACACCAGTGAAGTAGGCTTTATTTATCATAACAAATTCCAATAAATAAAGTACATACAATGGAGGCTTGGCTCAGGAGAAAGAAAAACAATCAACCACAACATACAAGCCATACACAAATACAAGATACATGCAATCAACAACTACGGTGCCTCAGCGTACAACATGTCGGGCAGAGCAACCTCTCCCACAACTCCTCATCAGACTACCCAGTCTCCATGAACTTCAGGAGGTCCCTTCCTGTGTACCTACTGCCCTCGAACTCTGTTTCGTAGGGGCGGAGCCAGAGCCGTAGACTCGGCACACACGAGACTGAAAGACCTTCTTTGGACGTCGCACAGCCTCGCCGTTCCTATAAGCGGGCGATCTCGTCATGTGCGGCAGTGGCTTTGCGCTGGTGAAACAGCCCAAACTCCTCCATGATCCCATCCGAGTTTGCCAAGCACCAGCGCTACCACTTTGCACCATGATACACGACGCCTTCATAGCACAAGTGTAGCGGCCAGACGGAGGGAAGGCAATGCTCCACCTTAGGCTCACGCCGAGGGGTAGTTACCTTCGCCATGCGCCCCTCGGACGGCCGAAACCCCCGGTCGGCAGTACAACGAAGCAACGACGGATTAGCCTTCGTAAACCGTGAGTTCAGAACACGTAACCCTAAAGCACGCTAAGCAAGCTACACCGAAATTGACACAACCAATTTTTGAAATATATTTTTGATTCAAAAGAGGTGTCCATTACAAAAGGAGGCGAACACCTCACCCCAGCCCCCTCCGGTGCACAAGCCCCAAGAGGCGGAGCTAAAAAAATACAACAAAAGATGGGGGAAGTTTTAACTTCACAAAGAAGCCTAGTTACAAGAATCTAAAAGGGTCAGACTGCTCGAAGTAAGCGGGGGGTCACACCTTGTAGCCGGTGGTGGTCCCCCGCTTGCCGGCCTCCGGGTCATCCACTGAGGCCTTGCCCTTCTTCTTCTATGCTTGCACCGCCCGGACGGAGTCCATCACCGCATCACGCCACGCGGTGCCTAGAAGTCCAGGATGAAGACGTTGCTCGCCTTCCACGTTTGGCGGTGCCCAGCGGCAACTTCCTCCGTGGAAATCACCTGCACGGAACGAGCAGCAAGAGCGTCGACGTGCCCACACCTAGCCTTCTGCAGCGAGGCAAAGTCTGTAGTCCAAGTAACCTTCACGCAGTGGTCCCCGTACGCTTGAGCCGCCGGCAGCACACCTCCCCGGTGCGGTAGAGACGGCCGAGGGTGATGTCCATCTCCCCCACGACATGGCGCTGTGGGGGAGGCACGACACCAAGATCCTCCACGACGCCCTCCAGAGCTTCCATGGCCTCCCAGGTCACCCACGCCACGGAATGCGAAAGCTCCCGCTCCGTCTAGACTTCCGTCTCGAGGTCGGCCCGGACACTTTGAAACGTTCGCACTTCTTCTTGCAATTTGTGGTGCTCCCCCTCCAGCTCGGCCACCCTCGCCTCCAGCTCCTTCACCTTGCAAGCTAGGGCCTTGCGCTCCATCCTGAGAGACTTGCTATGCACATGCTCCGAGTCGACCCATTTCTAGATCTCCACAAAGTCACGCTGCACGTCGCCCTCGAGTGTGCACGATAACATCAGCGTCTACCCGAAGCTTGGAGTCAAAAGAAGATGAGTTTATTAACATAAAAACCCCACCTTCACGGTGTTTGCCTCGATGGACCAGAACATTCCTGTAAGGGACATATTCTGAAAGAGGTCCCCCATGTAGGCTGGGGCGACGAAGCGAGCCACCTCCTTGCAAACCCCCGCCGCACCGACACTAACTTTGAAGTTCGCTGGTCAGAGAGGGCCAAGGTACGCAATGACCATGGCTGCCGGAGCAGCTGCCTCGGAACTCCGCAATGCGGAGCCACCTCCACCGACCCTTTCCTCCTCCCCATCACTGACAACTGCGAAGCAGGTACACAAGTTAGAACCACACGCACACACTTCGAGCTGCATAGGAAAAGAGGGGCGGATAGAACATCCACAAGGGTACTTACCAATCGCGTCACAACCCGGAGTGAGTTGCATAGCCCGAGAGTCCTCGGAGCCTCCGCCGTAAACGTTCGACTAGGTGCCATTGGCTGAAGACACCTCGAGGGGCAAACCCGCTATCCCGAACGAGCTTGTCACCCCTTCCCCAGCCTTGATCGTAGCGCGCCTTGCGGGCCTCGACGCAGCACCTGCCGCGAGGGAAGAACCACGCTTCGCCGAGGACAGACTGCTCGATTGCTCGCGCACCGCTCGCTCTGGAGTTCCATGGGCCATCCTCCTCGCACCACCAGACCAGACAGACAGCAAAGGTCTCGCAGCGATCGACCTCGTGATGTCCAATTCCTCTAGCACCCGGGCCCCGCTTCCTTCTTCCCTCTTCTGGGTCCACACGCTCCGCAAGCTGGACTGACGGGTCCACATACGCCCTGTTCAGGCAGGGCTCACGTACAACCAGCCCGCGCTTCGCATGCTCTTCGCCGGTGTAGAGGCCCAAGAGTCGCTCCGCAGCGCAAGTAGCCTCGGCGATAGGGGCAACTACCATGGTACCAACAAACTCCGTTATATATATATATATATATATATATATATATATATATATATATATATATATATATATATATAGGATTAATACTTTCTACTCCCGGGTGTAGTTACTCCCACCTTTGATATACCACCTAAAAGAACTTGATATACTCCTTTATCACTTTGGGTATACTCATATACTAATTATAAGATATTCCAATACGAACCGCATGAAAAATTTGTAAGAAAGTCCTTGGTTTTTAGCATATTTTGTAAATACCTTCATATTTGCACTAAAAAGGAGTATGTCTAAAAATTTATACATACCACCTCTGAAAAGGTGTGAATACTACTTAAGTGGTCTTATATACTCGTATACTACACATACATACTCTCGGTTGCGCAAGATACTCTCTACGTTGTGAAATACGGAATAGGAGTAACTACTCCCGGGAGTAGGAAAAAGGCTTCCTATATATATATATATATATATATATATATATATATATATATATATATATATATCTGTGTGTGTGTGTGTGATAAATAAATAAACATGGGAAGGGCAAAGAGGAAAACCTTTGCGATCAGCCACAGTAACGTGATTACAGCCCCCCCCCCCCCGGTTGGAGTGGTACAGTCCGTGTCCCACCGGTTCTGGATGGTCGGAGTGGGCACCTACATCTGGCACCGCGCCTTTGGTTGAAAGTTGATGCTACTGATATTCAGCGTCTAGCCTGTGAGCATTCAAAGATTAGTAGTACATGGTATCTTGTGCTTAATTTTGTGGTTGATGTGGCATCTTGTGCTTTTGAGGGGCGGGAAGGTAAGGAATATGCCTCATCATGTGACGGCAAAGTGTTAGGGTTAGTTCCTCCTTTTGAGAGCATGACTCGTATTACGTTGCTTTCCCTGCGGTGGCCGCCACACTATACTCACTCTAATTCTGCTTTGTTTGTTTCCATGCATGTGAGCAATGACATTTTGATGGGTTTTTCATGGTTAGGGTGCGTGGTGACATATACATATGGGTTTTTTTCGAGAAATATACAGTATATAAATAATATGGTTTCTAACAGCCTCCTAAAGAATACTACCCTACCCACAGCAAAATATAAGATTTAAAGTCACTGGCTTGATTGTCAATGATATATACAAAAGAGTGATGTTTTGGTATTCGTGCATTCAAATTTCCTAAACATTTGTGGCCGGAGTGAATGCTTAGATTGTAACTATGAAAATGATATATATAGATTCGTATCAAAAAGTGATTTTATAATACTATAATCTTATTGTGTTTTATAAATATATTAAAATAGAAATCGATGATCGTGGTTATGTTTTAGGGATTGTATCGGTGTCAAAAACGTTACTCTCTTTTGTGGCCGGAATGAGTAATACTTCAAATGGAGTGTATATAAGATGCTATTGTCGTGTTTATTTCCATGATCTCATTTGTTTTTCACGGCATTTGTTTACGATCAACATTTATAACATGGACAGATGACTCCTCGCTCTATTTATGAACAAAACGTAGTATGCGTTAGTTAATGTTTATGCCACTCTAATTAAGCTCAGCTTTTAGTTCCAGCTTTAATACATGTTGATTTGTTTAATCATGGTGGGGATCTAACGGCAAACAGATCAGCATTTGATTTGTCATTCGTTGGTGGTTGATTTGTGTGATTGATGTGTCATCTTGTGCCTCTGAGAGTCGGTACAAATTAAAGGAGTAATACGCCATGATCAAGTAAAGTGTGTGGGCAGCGCACCGGCCCCACTACCCGGCGAATACCACAAGGCCCTCGAGGGCCAGGCCCCTCGAAGGGGGGCCAAAGGCCACGAGGGGTTCCCAAGGCGTTCGAAGACCACCAGGGAGGTCTCGGAGGTCACCCGGGATACCTCTGGAGGGACGCCGAAGGTTCCCTGGATGCCACTGAAGAGATGCCAAATACTGAAGGTCCAGAAGCAAGGAGACCCGTACGGCTACCTCGGGGGCACCGAAGGGTGCTCGGAGCCCTGAGGCACCCCGCGCAGTGCGAAGGGAGGAAAGAGCAGGTGAACCGAGTGTACCAGCTGGGTAAGCCATGACCAAGAAGATCTACTATGAGCCGAAGGCTACGTATAGAGTAGAGAAAAGCCTC
Source organism: Hsuehochloa calcarea (assembly GCA_036346395.1). Taxonomy (NCBI): domain Eukaryota; kingdom Viridiplantae; phylum Streptophyta; class Magnoliopsida; order Poales; family Poaceae; genus Hsuehochloa; species Hsuehochloa calcarea. The sequence goes on along the minus strand of CM070610.1, from coordinate 39,456,975 downwards.
TGCAGCATCTATAAACACATGGTCTCTGTAGGGGTAGATTTGTAACTTCAGTTACCCTTATCGGAAGGCTATAAATAGCATCATCCCCCATGTAATAAAAACAGCCCCTTTTTAACCCTTTTTTGGGGGACAATTAATACATATTCATTTCTCTTGACAACCGGTCCCTCTCTGAGGATCCCCGATCCCTCTCGTAACTACCGGGTGTGTCTTTTTCTACTGTCTAACCCTCTTTACTACGACAATAAAAATATTGAGACCGTCTCCTTGAGAGCATGACTATGACTCCATGTTGTTTCTCCATTGGTTGGAAGGACCATGCTACTCCATCTGTTTAAAAATGTTTTGATCGTTGAGACGGTCTCCAATATCCAAATTTAACTATTACTTTTCAAATAATTATGTTAATAAAAAATTGAAAATATTATATTATAAAAATATCTCTCATGATAAATCTAATATTACTATTCTTTCTTGACAAATATAAATAGTTTTTCATACACGATTAGTCGTAGTTGAAGAAATTAACTACATATTTTCTAAAACGCAGTACATTTCTGAATGTTTGTTGCCAAGGAGCTTTATTTGGCATGGTTAGGGTGGCTGGTGACGTGTGGTTTGTCTAATAACCATGACAACACTACTGTACTAGTTCTGTTGCAAAATATAATAAAATTTACAGTTTCTTAGCCTAATCGTAAAATACCACTAAAGGTCCCCACGTTGTTATTTAAATTACCCTGGAGACAATGATTCCAATGCTATAACATATAATCTAGAGATAAGGATCGATGGGGTAGACTTCATCTGGGGAAAAGCGTTTTATTCTGATTTGTTTGAGTAGTTTTCTTATTTACCTTAGAAAATGATTTTATATAGTTAGTAAAGGTACTTAGAGTATGCACGATGGTATAGATAACTGTTGTCTATATATTTATGTATGTTATCTAGAGGTAGGACTATAGACAACTTCTAGAATAAGTTGTCCCCATAATCTTTTATTTTTTTGCATGCAAAATATGTTTGTTAGAGACATTCACTAATACAGTAGTGTTTTTTTACTGCTCCAGTTGATAAAAAATAAGTTGTTTTAGACATTGACAGCGGTTCATAAAATACATTTTTGACCAATAACTACTATTATAATATATTTGTAAAATTCAATAAAATTATAATATTATTATAATATTTTTGAGATGAATATATATATATATATATATATATATATATATATATTTTTCATGTATCAAATTTAAATATTTTGAAAGACATCGAATAGTCGAAGTTTCAAGAGCTGACTGATCTCTGAAAGTAGTAATTACTGAAGAGAAGCCCACCGAGTCCGCTAGGTGTTGACTGGTAATGAATATAAGCACCAACACCCGTACGAGGGCTTGGTTGTCATGTCCTGCCGACACCAAGCAGCTCCAACGCCGGCTTAATAATTACCAGAGTAAATTTTGCTTTGCCGCCATTTTATATCGTCTTTTCACTTTTATTACTATTTTAATCTCTTTCACTTTGCACCATGCACCAGGCCATCTGGCTGCATCTGTCATCGCCGAGCACGTCACCAACGTCACTCTCCCCAACCTCCATTGCTCCGGAGCTCGCAACCGGCGCCCCCTCCGCTGGCCCACCATTGTAAGCTATAGGCTGCCTCTGACCGAGCCAATGCCACGACTCAACATCAATGACAATCACAGAGGCCATGCATTCCAGTCGCGCGCATCAACCGCAACGCTCGGGAATACGTTGTGTAAAGCTCTCTTTGTCACCGAGTCGGAGCATTTCGCACAGCGAGTCTTAGATGCAGTCGCACATGCGCGCCGTCGAAAACCCTAATGGGAGACCGGTTTAAGGTGAGTCGGAACCTGGAGGTGTGCGACAGCGAGTCCGCCGGTGAATCGGACAGCGCGGCGGACGAGAATCGCGTGGAGACGGAACCCGGTGCAACCTGCAACTCGTGGTAAACTACTGGTAAACTCGCGGCAGGCAAGCCTCCAACCAACCAACCAACCAACCGATTTCTGCGCCATGCCAGACTAAAGACGTCGATACCCCTCGTGATCATATCCCGTGCAGATGGTCGCAACGAAATTTACTAAAAAAGAAAATGGTTGGACAGGATGCATTGTGAAAATTGAACTGGTCTAACAAGTATGGACTTTCTCCTTTCTAAGAAAGTAAAGGCTAAATGATTTTTAACATTAAAAAGCAGAGTTGCTTAAGTATTTAAAATTCATGGGATTCTAGGCCTGTTAAATTTTCTAAACAGTGATCAGTGACACTACCGACAAAGGAAGATTTCCTCAATAACATTGCACGGATGTACAAATAAGAAAATAGCATCAATGTACCATAAGGCTACGTATCAGTGACACCCATGTTATTTTCCAATTCGTAAAATCGAAGCAAATTGTCCCAGCCGAAAATCCAGTGGAACCGTATGTATATCTAGTAAACACAGCCTGCAGTGCACACGAGCAAGCCATGCTCTAAAGCTTAATCTTTCTTCAAAAAGAAAATTACGCCATGAAAAAGAAACGTTGATGATGGTAGACATGACGTGCAATGCCAATGACAATTTGATACAGCAGACTGTACTTCCCCCTAAAATTGTACACTGGTCATTGGGCTCAAATCAAAAGGAAACATCACATATTATGAACAAGTAGTCACCAAAATGGATTCCAATCAAAAGGCTTGGCCTGTCGCAGGCACATGATACATCCCAAGAATGCTCCGAGCTTTCCTGAACCTCGCTCTCCTCGAATTCACACAAAGAGGTCTAAAAAGCTACTTAAAAGTGTGTATCCCAATCTACCATTAGTTTTGTCACCCCCGTCTTCTTTTACTTAGCCTTCTAGTTATCAACCTTAACCGAAGTACAAGCTCAAAAAGTATCTTGTCGGATTGAATCCTACGAGTATCACTGCAAGATGACGGGAAATATGTGAAATAATGGTCAGGAGGTCAAATTAGAACTGTATAAAATGCACTTACTAAGTGGAGAGAGTACGATGACAAGGCCAATGGGGTACAAGAAAAATGTTGTTCTGTCCAAAAATGGAAGAACTGCATCCAAGATGAATTTTTTGTTAGGACAAAAGTGCTGTCATACATATGCAATGAAGTCTCCGAAAAGATCAAACTAAACTTACCATCATATCCTAGAAAGTTCAGATAGTGATAATAAGAAATTGCCACCATGAACAAGAGGTTTGATAACAGAGCAGGAAAGAAACCATGTGTGACCAATAGAGGAGACAAGAAATATTGAAGCACTGCGAAGAAAAAATGTCAGATGCATTGCCATAAAAGCTGCGACTAGTGTTCAAATAGACAGAACGTTGCCTCATTATTATTACCATATAGGATGACGAATGCTGGGAAGAACGAGTTGCAGTGAACATCAAATGCATAGAGCCTGCAAGGTTTTTCTTTTTTACATTATCACTGATATTGACCGTGACCTTAGGAATAAAGCAGTCGAAGAAGTAACTATAGTCTCAAAATTTGTTACTGGGCAACAAAGCAATGGGTTAGATTGTGTATCTAACAAGCAAATAAGACATAAGAGTTGTCTAGCTCCCATGGAAATTTCATAAACATGTTGCCATGAGTCCGCGAGTTTCATAGAGCAACTCTTTTGTTAACTGATTTTTTTTAAAGTTGATAAAAATGACCCAAAAAAACAGAAGATAACATCTAAATGGTGGAAATATTAACTCAAGAGAAAATGTACAGGTGGCAGAATATAGAAAAATTACCACTCGACACGTTGTTCAACCACATGACTGTTAGGTTCCTCCCTCAAGTAAGAATTTGTAAGAAACCTGCATTGAAGCATAGCAGATGTTAGTTCTGATTCTCAATTTACAGATTTGCATGTGTATAGTATTTTAACAGATTTGCCATTATCATTAGATCGTCACTGGACCGAAAATATAACATACGCAAGAAATGCAGACTAAAAACTACAAAGTTGCTACACCCTGAGTAAAATGGTGAAGCAATACACGCTGTTCAAAATAATAGTCACTGTGGGATCAATATGCCCCTAGCTCACTACGGCAGGCTTCAACCTTCATTGAACATATTGCACATATGACAACCTGTAGCTCGAGCAGTATTATTTTTGTTATTTTCATTTTTCCATAGTACCACACATGTTGAGGTAATACCTCCAAGCTAGTAAAACAAGAAGAAAGTAGTAAGATTATGGCCATGTTTGTTTGGGCTTAGGTTTTTAGCTCAAAGCTTAAAATAGTTTTTTGGCATAAGCACTAAGCAGTCTGCTTTTAAGCCAAGTCAACCTGTTTGGTAGTTCAGGCTTTTTCTTGGGTTGGCTTATTGGCTTTAGTGATGAATGTCTAAAATACAATTTTACAAATGAGCTAAGAGTTTTTATATAATCAGTTTTGATTTTTTTTTTCTTATACAAGAACACACACAATTTCCATGAACACACAACAATCAACAATAATTTACTGAATTTAAAATACTATTTTGAACTTGAATCCATGACCATTTCCATGAAGACAACAATCTGTGACCATTGTTGTAAGAGAAAAAAAAAATCCTTGTGTTTACACCCGTCACCGTCATGGTGCCGCTGCTACCGTCGGGCCGCCCTCGCCCTCACTGGCGGGCTGCCAGTGCCGTCGGGATGCCATCGCCCTCACCGTCGAGATCTAGAGATGATCCGGCACCACCTAGCCTCCCTTCTTCTAGATCTGAATTCTGAATAGAGGGGAGCAAATCCATCGGAGGCTGCAGAGGAGGCCGGCGGAGGGAGGGGCAGACGAGGCCGGTGGGACAGAGGGTCGGAGGAGGACGGCGGTTGAGGGGGGAGTCGATCCACCCCCGGCGGAGGAGGGGGGGGGATGAGGTCAGCGGTAGCGAGGGTCGGAGGAGGCCGACAGCGACGCCCCACATGTCGCGTAGGAGAGAAAGAGAGGGAGGAAGACAAATGAGGAGAGGGGGAGGAGATTTGGAGTTTATATAGTATGGCATTTGGTGGGTAATTTCGGGGACTTTCAATTGCAAAGGGCTATTTCCATCCCACAAAGCCAAAAAGGCTCTCCTCAGCTGGCTTTTGGCTTTTATGGGGGGCTTTGCCTTTTCTAAAAGCCCAATAGAAAATCCACCCTTTGTTTGGTCTTTGGATTTTTTGCTTTTAAGCCGAACAAAAAGCCCAAACAAACAGGGCCTATATTTAGTTGCGAACAAAACTCTCGATCGAGTTCCCAATTCGGTGCCCAGATAAGTACCGACAAGATGATGTTGATGTTGCCATTAAGGTCCATAAATACATGGAGCACTAGCACAAGAAAGACTTACCAGCAAACTGTGGCCAAAACAATCCCCGCAAACAAGAAATGGACAAACACAACCGAGGTGATTGTTAAAGCAGCATGTGAGGCACTCTCACCATACCTACAGAACAAAGAAAATAATATTTATTTTTCATAAAAGAAGCCAACTATTTAATACCAAAAAGGAAAAGTCAATCAGTTGACCATACAGCATACAATAAAGACAAACCCACACTAAATCTTAAAGAAGAGAGAATATATAAATTGCAAACAAAAGATAGATTTGAACTATTACCAAGATATAAATTCTTGCTCCTCACCCCAAAAAAAATGCTTGCATATTGTATGGACAGGAACCACAAAGATAATAAAAGACTAAAGAACTCACGCTGCACAGTAAGCTGAAGTGGCAAACACAAGGAAAAGAGTTAGAATGACAACAAATGCAGGATCATCCCGAGCCCACTGGTTCTTTGTTTCTGAAAATAATGATAAGAGAAATCAGGAATTCCCCATAATATCGGATGCAAAACAGGTAACTCACTGGCATAGTATGGAAGGAAATAAATTCCAACAAACCTATGAAAGTTCAGGGAAAGATCAGAATGCATGTTTTGTTCGATATCAAAGATAAATTATATAGTGAATTCAACATGAATTCATCAAAGGTGAGTTTAAGATGGCATAGTGCCGAAGATGCTCCCAACCAAGATCATCATAGTTTATTCTGTCTTGACTAGCTGACATGGCAGTAAGCATGGACACACCATGGAAAAATGGCAGGGATGGTGTCATCTCAAATTCTTTGTTTCATAGTTGAGCCATGTTTCTCTATTTCTTTACAATTTCCACCAGAGTATGTATTAAGAATTTTGCATGAACAGATTACTAGTGCATCAGTTTCTCCATAATGGATGCGAAACACAAGAAACATTGCAATATACATGTCACAGAAAATTTGTTAAGTCCTCCATCAATTTGACAGAATAGCCTCACTTAAATTTAGAAACAAATCGTATAAATGTGTATTCTGGATTGATATATACAGAGGAAATGTCCACGCATATAAATACTTGTATGTTCATGAGGGATCCAGTTTATTTCAAGTTTTCAATTATGCTCAACCAAAGAAATAGTTTAATATATTCAGTATATTCCACTGTTCATCCTTCAATATACCCAGGGAAATTGTGCCTAAAGACTAAAGAGGTAAGATCAAAGCCCCCAAAAAACTTAATTGTCTCTCAAGGTTGAGAGAATGGAAGCTCCTCAGGTTAATATCACCATCCCCTAACATATATTAATGAAATCTAACATAAGCATCGCAGGTACATAACAAGAAATATTATGTCCAAAAGAACAAAATACAAGGTCACTAACTTCACAACAAATTGCTCATCAAAAGAAGATGCAATTTGAGATGTTTGCAAGTAAAGTAAATTATATGTTATCTGGTAATAAGTAATGGTAAAAGTAAACCACGTACGCTTGTGATATTTGGTGTGCTGATAGCTGTCTTCCAGAATTGTAACATGTGAACAAATAGATAAAAGCTAGTCAGGTGCTTAACCATTAAATGAGCGTCAAGCAACAAAAAAGCAAAAAGAAGGGAAATGGACAATACATCTTAAGAGCATCACTTTGAACGATGAAACAAAGGTGAGGATGTGTCCCTAAATCCTAGCAAAATAAGCCAGCTAAGCTTTGTGTGCAGGCGCCCGTTATAGGTGGGTGGTCGAATGGGGTTTTTGTGTTGGTGGTGATGTGAACTGTGAAAGCTCAAAGTGAAGTTTCAAGCTTTTTCAAGCATGTTGGTGCTATGCAAGTTATACCCACATCTTTGAATTAGATCTTAGCAAGTTATGATGTCTACCTTTCAAAACATCTTGGTATTCCATAATACACTTATCTTTGAATTAGAACTTAGCAAGTAGAAGGATACAAGTATATAACATTAACATTGAGAATTTGCATTATATCAATTCACCAGTTTGAAAAAGGTGTTATTGTTACTATGACAATATTTACAGAAAACATTAATATAATAAAATAACCAACGCAAACAATGAAGAGTTGGATTGAGTGCAGAATGCGTACACTACTTTTGGTGAAGTACAGAGATGAACCATTTGCCAAAATGTGTACTCGATATCCATTTGTTGCCACTGTTGATGAGAAAAACAGTACTATATTATTTTATAATAAAGCACCTTAAGAATTGAAGCTATATGGATATTTCACATAGAAATACACATATGTTGTTGCAAACCTATGTTGGAATATGTACAACCAGTACCAGAAAAGGCATATATGAACAAGACCAGAACATTTTCCTAACTTATTCGCCGTAATTATAGAATGAAGCACAAATGGTGTCAGAACACTCTTCGATTAGGTTCCCTCTATGTAGATAAGAGGGTTAAGTTTTGTGTATCAACTTAAAGTTTAAAATCAAGCAAATATCAGCGATAATCTCTCGATAGAAGTGCTTACGAACTACCATGAAACTGCTAAAAAATTTCTACAAAATACGGAAGGGGGGCAGATCGACCGCATGACTATCAAGATTAGATCACTCCATATACAAAGAAAGAAAAATGAGCATCCATGGTCTTTTTGTTTTACATGCTTTTATAGAGTAATCTTGGCAGCTTTAATCCATGCTTCCATACAGGCTACAGCAACTCATTTTTTAAGAGACTCATGCATAGAACAAGGACAGTACATACATTGTGCAAGTTTACATGGGGAAGATTAAATTTAAACTCGCTCTCACACACATGCACACATGCACACAGAGAGAATTTATTGAAAGGAAGGTTACCCTCTCAACCACAGATCACTAATATATACTCCCTCCATTTCTTTTTATAAGACATATTTTGACCAATGACCAGGCACAGAGATTAAGGAGGATATAAGATCAAGAAAGAGAATGGTAGAGACAAATGACCATGATATCCCTAGTGTGAATGTATTGGGAGTCTTGGGAATAAGAGAGAGAATAGTTAGTGCGAATGTTTACTAATAAATGCTGAAGAGAGAGGGAAGATAAATGAGGGCAAAAGAGGGAAAAGATAACTAAATTTGACCGCACACCTCATATTTTGAAGCAGCATTGAAAAAAAAACTAGATGCCCTATATTTTGAAATGGAGGGAGTATTTTACTAAACAGGTAGTACCATCTAAAGTGTCTGTGCTATCATTAGGCTGCCATACAGATTATTTTCCTTGCCACCGAAGGTAAAAAAACAATGAGTAGGACATAACATCAACATTTTTGCTTTGCATAGGATTGCAGTGAACCTATTGTAATTAATTTGGTCTAATCATAGTGGTTGCCCACAATATCTGCCAGAACACAGCTGACAAAAATCCCAGCATCAACACAATCTACCAACTTCTCCAATCTACAACAGAAAAACCTAGCTTTCAAAACGGAACTCTTCTTTTGTTTTACTGGGTGTCTTTATTTTCTTTACTTTATTCTGTGCAGAACACTGGTGTTGGAAGTCCTAAAGAAAAGTCTTGTTGAATCAATTGAACTCCAATTTAAATTGTTGAGGGGAAAAGCAACATACAAGGGCATAACATTGGCATTCCTGCATTGCACATAACTGAGGTGAGGTAATTTTACTCAGTTTGGCCTAGTCACAGTGGCTGCCAAAATTCGGGCAGGAAGGCAGCTGAAAAGAATCCCAATATCAATAAGAATATCCCAAGTCCCACCTTGCCAGATCTACAGCACAAAAACCTACCGTTTAAAGTTAAAGTCATCGGTCTTGAATCCAACCAAGAAACGAAGCGAGCATCACCAATGTCTAGACTCTAGACCCATCTTATTTGGTGATTGATGCATCAAGGATCAGGAGATTGCAAAATCACCTTTACAACATCAAACAAATTCCCAGCTTGGTGGGCGCAAAGTAATGCGCAAACTCAACCAGATAGTCAGGAACTCTAAATGTGAATTGAACTGTGCAGTCTTGGGCACGTTCCTAACACTCCACAGTTGAGGGTCTGGGGGATCCACTCCACAAACACCCCCAGCTAGTACAAATTGAACCAAAATTCCTAATATCCCCCCCCCCTCATTCGCGGTATGCCCAACCAGGCCAAGTCGCCCCCCCCCCAAAAAAAACTAGTATGTGAGATCAGCACTACAGGCATAGGGAAGAGATCAAGTCTAAAAGATCTAAAAGATGTGGATTCCGAGGAGGAGGATACAATCACCAACCTTGACGATGCGGCGAAGGTACGGCCCGAAGAGCGGCGGGGCGGAGCGGGCGGCCCCGCGCCCCTTGGACGCCGTCGTCGGCAGCATCGTCGTCGCCTCCGCCCTCGGGATCTGCTGCTGCTTCCTCCTCTGGTCTCCCTCCGGTGGTGGTGTGGTGGCTGTCAGCCGCGAGATCTGGCTTCCGCTGCGTTTGCTTCGCCTCTGTGTGTGCGTTTTTCTTCTTCGTTCGCTGCTGCCTGCGGGAGTGGCCCACTTCAACTAACTGCGTTCTGACACTTTTTGGCCCAGCCCATAAAATCACAGCCCTCCGACTCTTGTGTTTCTAATTCTTCAGCCCCCCCGATTCCTGCTTCTGCTTAAATTATGTAATGTAATCCAGAAAGATTAGTTTAAGGTAAATGATACGGTGAGGACGTTCGATTCTACCGTCCTTCACCGTACGCTTTTATCTAATATCTTAACCATTCATTCAACGCATTTGATAATCAACACAACACACCTAGTCACTCGACCACTCTAGACGTAGTGGTGGCTCGCATTCTAGTCAACGTGACCACATCCGGTCAATTCCAACTCTGCTCCCATCTCTAGTCCCTAGACATCTCCACTCTCCACTCCAACTATCAACGCTTATCAGAGCTCTCTCTCTCTCTCCTCCTCTCTCACATTCTCCCTATTACTTCCCACGCGTCCTCTCTCTCACTGCACATGGCTAGTCAGATGGAGCTCACACACCTTCTCCTTCTCTCAACTACGTACCTCTCTCGCAACAACGAGCCCTAGGTGCGTCGTCATCAAACGGCGACCAGCTCGTTTGGGGTCGCCAGCTCGGCCTGGCTCTCCTCCCCGCGGGCCCGGTGCTGTCCCAGCCGCCAGGAGGCAGCCGCCGCTACCTCCTCCGAGCCCGCCGGGTGAGTACTCAATTCTGCGTTTTTGATATGTTGTAACCCATATAAAAATATTGCATATTGTTCTTTAATATGTTGCGACCCGTTGAAAAAAATATTGCGGCTCGTTGAAACAAATGTTGCATACTGTTCACGGAGATGTTGCGACCAGTTGCAAAAAAATATTACAGGTGTTTTGCATGTGCCCTCACCGAGCCGGCACGCCGTTGTGACCTCGGGCCGCCAAAGCAGTGCCTGGATGCCGCTGCTTTCGTGGCCGTCGCCGCACTCCACACAGCTTGCGCCTGCGTTGCCACACCGGCCGTCGCCTATAACCTTGGCTCCGCGATGTGCAAGACATCCATGGGTGGACTGCTAAGGAGATGGGATGATGAAGCATGCATGGTGTGAGACATCCTTCACCGGTCATCTTCTTGGACGGCGACATCGCCCAGATCAATAAGTGAGCTCCTGCTGTTGCAAACTAGTCAATTATTCTGATGTTGCGGTTCGTTAAAAAAATATTGCATACTGTTCTTTGAGATGTTGCAACCCGTTGAAAAAATATCGTGGCCCGTTGAAACAAATATTGCATACTGTTCACAGGGATGTTACGACCCATTGAAAAAAATATTGCAGGTGTTTCTGCGTGTGCCCTAAAAAATATTGCGTGTTGCTGTTATAGAATTTTTTCATTGCATCAGATGATTTGAGATGTTGGGAACCCTCAGGGGTGAATGATCGTAATTTTTGTTGTTGTGACAATATTTTTTTGTTGTGGGGCTCCCATCTAGCCATCATCAATGGTTTTGATCAACTTTCGTTACTTTAATCCACGGTGGTCGAACCGTACGAGGAAAACCTCGATGTCGGACGTACGAGCCGTAACAACACCCTTAGTTTAAACAAGCAGTAGACAATTGGCTAGCGCAGGCACCTTACGACTCACCATCACACTTATCACCGGCTCAAAATCCGGTGGAAGTCAAACTCTGGTCATCAGCTAAAAAAAAACACTGTGTTACCCCCATTAACTAAAGAACCAAGCTTTAGACAATTCAGAACGATTGTATTCCTGATTGACGAGTAATCTTGATCGGGTCAATATGTTCGGTTAATATAAATAAAAGCCCAATTAGCTAAGGCCCATTTAAGAACTTAGTGGGCCTACTTAATACCTTATTTATCTCTCTGTATGTCTGGTCAGCCACGACCAGTAAACACCCATTGACGACTAGCTATGAGCAATAAATATTGGATTAATTTCCCATTATGTGACCTACATAAGTTTATATACATATTAGCTATCTATTTTTGGTTTAGCTCAAATGTATAAAGTGATCAAATAAAGTATTTATTAATATCCAGAGTATCTATTAAGGAAAATATGGACTTGGATTTAAATTTGAATTATTCTAACAATCCGACCAATAACCACTTGCTTATAAACTATAACCGGACAGAGACAAGTCGGTTTATCATGTGAGCATTTAAACATGCGTGGGCAGTTAATGGCGGATCTGACAACCTACGACGGTTCATCAGGACACAACGGTTCAAGATAGAAGGCGTGTTTGGGATGCAGTTTCCCTATTTCGGTCGTTTTGTTCCCATCCATGTTCTCATGCAACGATCGGCTCAGATTTGTTTGTGTCCGGACCGGATTTCTGAATCCGAACCCTCTGTGTATTTCTGCATCAGTTCCAGATCAGTAGCTAGTGCACACAGTGAAAACATCATTGATAACAAGTTTGAATCACGAAATAACAATAAAGTAATTGAGTATCGGCCTTATGGCCACTTATTACAAAAGAGGTCAAAAGACATTGAGTCTCACAGCAGCGGAAACAAAATAAACTCCGAGGTGGCCCATCGAATCGCCCACCGGCACTCGACTGGGGAGTACAACCTAGTACTCCGGGTGCCCTTCATCAAAGCCACATGAGAAGTAGTCGTAGTCGTTCTCAGCATCATTGTAGACTTCTGAGATTTGTTTTGAGTGTAGCATGTGAGTACATAAAGTACTCCATAAGTTTTGGGAAAATATGCATATTCATAGCTTTAACAATTGGGTTTATAGGGTTCTTTTGCACAAAGCAATATTTTAAGTTTAAACATATTTCATAAAACACATTTGACAAATGAAGATTAAATAATTAAAGTAATTTAAATCTCTAGTGCAGGTTCTAGCTACTAGGCACCAGTAACGAGGCTCTATCCACCAAGTTTTTAAGAATTAGGGCTCTGGCTGCTCAATTGGCTCTAACTGTTAGAACAACATTCCAAGAGTTCCAACTACTCTCAGATCCCCAAAATATTTCTTTGAAACCAAAACTGAAATATACCACGTGTATACGCACCTTGCCCACCCTTGACCATGGGCACGGCTATTCGAATAGTTTTACACTCTGCAGAGGTTGTATAGCTTGATCCATATGAGATAATCGACTTATAATATCCTCTTCACACACTTCCAAAGTTGCACGACTAAGTAATTATCACATGGATTTTACAATACTTTATCATAACATTAGCTCGCTCGATGAGCTTTACCTAAGTCATGGATGTCATTTACCATCAACCTAAAGCTCACCATTGTAGGGGACAACATGCCCGGACTTGGACACCAATTACCAATGCTAGGCGCAAGCCCCAACAGATATGGGCGTCAATTACCATCATCTGCACTACCCAGGTAACTCCTACCACTACTATAAAAAGGATGATATTGGACGTCTCATCACAGACGGTTAACCAAAATTGTTAGTATTAAGTACAATCATAGACGGTTTTTGTTTAGTGACCATCTGTGTTACTGACTAGTCTAAAAATCGTATGTGAAGAGGTAATATCACAGACAGTTCATGTTGAAAACCGTCTATGGAGTATCACAGACGGTTATTAACAAGAACCGTCTATGATATTACTAAACACCACAGATGAGTTATTATATAAAAAACCTTATGTAATACTTCACAGACTGTATTTAATACAAACTGTCTATGATAAATAACTCATTAGAGATGGTTTGTATTAAAAATCATCTGTGATATTTTGATGCCCCCTTATATCCCTCTAGATTTGACTGCCCCTTTATTCAAATTGAGCGGCACCGCGACCTCTCAACTACTCCAGATCGGTTTCGCTACCCAAATCCCCTTATAAATACTGCCTGCACGCGCCCAACTACTCTAGATCGATTTCGCTGCCTCCCTCAAATCGATTGATGTGCCATGTCCCCTCGACGACGCTGACTACCGCCATGAGCTCCTCCGCCTCCGGTTGTGACACCACGGTTCACTGCAGAAGGCACTCTTATCATAAGAGTATCTTGTGTAGTGTCACCGTCGTGATGCAACGGTGATGCTGCTGCCGCCTCTCCTTCATCACCAGTGATATCCCCCATCCAATTCCCTCCCCTCTCTTCCTTGATGCTTGGATATGAAATTATGAAATTGATGGATAGCTAGGGTTTCAGCCATGTAAATCTTGATGCTCGTGTGCATGAAAATTAATTGTTGATACCTCTAGTTCTTGTGATGATTGATGGATGGCTAAGGTTTCGGCCATGTAAATCTTGATGCTTATGCATATGAAAATTAATTATTGATGCCTCTAGTTCTTGTGATGATTGATGGATGGCTAGGGTTTCGGCCATGTAAATCTTGATGCTTGTGCGTGTGAAAATTAATGGTTGATGCCTCTAGTTTTTATGATAATTGATGGAAGGCTAGGGTTTTGGTCATATAAATCTTGATGCTTGTGCGTGTGAAAATTAATTGTTGATGCCTCTAGTTTTTGTGATGATTGATGGAAGGCTAGGGTTTCGGCCATGTAAATCTTGATGCTTGTGCGTGTGAAAATTAATTGTTGATGTCTTTAGTTCTTGTGATGATTGATGGATGGCTAGGGTTTCGGCTCTTGTTAAAAATCATGTTTTATTGCACAATGAAGACATGGCGCCAAAATCTATTGCACGATGGTGATCTTGTTCTCATAAATAGTAAATAGCACAATCAAGTAATGCAGGTAAACCAAAGCAGGCCTATTTATGAGAACGAGATCACCATCTTGCAATAGACAGTATTGCTATTACAAACGATTCTTAATTAGAACCGTTTGTAGTAATAGACTATCAAAGACGGTTCTTAACTAGAACCGTTCATGCTAATAGACTATCACAAATGGTTTTTAACTTAGAACTGTTTGTGATAAGGGTTATCACAGATAGTTCAAAAACCGTCTGTAATGGCCTTAAGGTATTATTAACCCATAAGCACAGACGGTTCAGAAAACCGTCTGTGGTGATATTTCTGAACCGTCTATTATGAGCTTTTCTATAGTAGTATACCATCTACAGCCTGCAGGCTAAATATCTGGACTTAGTAAATTAATCAGCCGGGTCCTTCCCATTTAGGTTATGTGGTTGTATAGTATTGCTTGGTTTGAATAAACAAAAGAGTCGGTCCATAATTGACCAGGGCGAGATAGTCAAGACTCATGTCACTCACCCTAGTCTAAAATATTTTCCACTATTTTATTTTATTTTCCAAATACTGATATTACCTAATGTCAAACATTTTTCAAATTAAAGCATAACGGGTAATAATGGCCCCCCAAAAGTTGAACAAGACCATAAAGCATGTCTAAGAAATTCTACCGCATATAACTATTCCACAAAGTTGTAATCAATATTATGGAATTTCTATGCTAGGGTTCCAAAGGTATATGGTAATAATAATCAAAGGAAGGTATTAACAATTTTAGATTTAACTAACAACCTATAATTTAAACTCATCATTTTAAGTGAAATAGCAATGCGTAATACTTTAAAATTGAAAATAATATTTAAAAAATTATGGGTACAGAATGTTCAAAGGAGACTCGCCTTTGTTGATGTTGGTGGTTAGCGCTTCCGATTGGTCCAAACTGGTGTCGGTAGCGTCAAACTCTACACGCGTGAATCGAATCAAATAAATAACAGAAATCAAATAAAATCTAAAAGTATAAAATAAATACTGGAAGGTAGATAATGAATTTATAATAATTTAGGAGAAAGAATCGATTGATTCGTAGTTCGTATGAAGGAGAACGAACATCCAAAAGTTTGATTCTCACGTGAAATGTTGGAAAATCTGAAAATGGAATATTCATGAATACACTGTTTCAGTTTTTGACTGGCCATTCAACAATTGACCACATTTGTTCTATAGGTTAGTGAAACAACAAACAATGAATGATATATAGAAACAGTGACATGTGGACACACTTGCAAGAGAAATAACAGAGAATAAATGAAAGGAATGGAGGGTCAATGACTAGTGGGACTATAAGGTCATAGATTCAAGAGAACCAATTACAGAGAACCTTCACAGAAAAGAGCAAAGTTTGTCCTGGGCGCTCTGGTGCTGCACCGACGCCGGTGAGTGGTGGTGCGGGGAGGCAGGTGTAAGATCGAGGTGGCCGACTAGAGGGGGGTGAATATACGGTTTAAAAAATTCTTTCGGCTCTAAACCAATATATAATTCGGAAGCTAATAACAATTAGTTTTGCACAATTAAAATCTAAATCAACTAGGCTTCCCTAAGTGCACCAACAATACAAGAGAGCAATCATACAATGATACATAAGCAATTAAAGCATGTAATATAAATTGCTCAAAGTAAAGCACAAGTAAAAACAAGATGACACGATTATGTTCTACCGTGGTGTTCAGAGACTTGCCGGTCTCCCCTAATCCACGTTGAGGTAAGCCCAACCACGTTGGACCGGCTCCACTAATTAAGCCAACATCTCCGAGGTAAGTCCAACCACTTGGACCGGTTCCAAACCGAACCAACATCTCGCTCCACTAAGGTTGCTCTTCCTCCACTCCGGAGATGGCGAGCACCAAACCACTCACAACCACACCGGGCCTTCTCACAAGCTTCTTTGAGAAGATCACCGGGCACGACGCCTCCACGCCGTCTAGGTGTCGGCAAACACCAAGAGAAACAAATCTCAACTCTCACTTGAACTAATCAAGTGTCAAAACTCAAGTGGATACACAATCCACTACCTAAGACAACAAATGCACTTAGGGTTTACTCTCCAAGCTTACCAAGTGCAACACATGCACATAAGAGAGTAGAGACTTGCTCTTAGCTCAAGAGGCCCAAAGGATGTTCACAATATCACCAGCAACAACCAGCAACCTTCTCCAACCAGCCAAGGTGGATATTTATAGCCCACACCCAAAAACTAGCCGTTGGGAGAAGATTTTCACAAATCAGTACAGGGCCGGTTTGGCCGTCAACCAATGGTCGGTCGGACCGCCCTATGTGCCAATGGCTAGAAAACTAGCCGTTGGGCCTTCGGTCGGTCGGACCGCCATACAATGACCGGTCTGACCGCCGCAGCTGGCCGGTCCGACCGCCCGATGGAAATTTGGCTAAGTTCTAAAACGGGCGCTATCTGGAATAATCGTTCGCACGAACCCCGTAACTTCCTCACATCGGAAGTTCCTTTTTCACAACGACGGAACTTCCGAACAAAGAAACAGTACAGAGTGAAATCGGTCCGACCGCCAACATATGGCCGGTTCGACCGATTGGTCACCGGTCCACACCGGCGGTTTGACCGGCAGACCATAGAAGCAAAATGGAACACCCCAACCCAACATGAGTTTGGAATGCTACTAAAATAACAAGTTAAACATAATTAACTAAAACTCTTTACCAAATTCCGGCAGAACCTCCTTTGTATAGTTACTATACTGGAGGTTCCCACAAGCAAATATAACAAGAGGTAGTCTAGTAAAAAAAATGATCCAAACATAACTCACATAGGCTATTCATCTTTATCAAATAGACATCTGAAAGTAGATCATAGGTATTCAATTTTTAAACTCCTTTATTACAGTCTAATCCAATCAAGTAATGATCGTAAGCAGAATTTTAGGTAATTCATCCATCTACTGAATTAATTTTCTTTTTATTCTCATGTGTGTGTATAGTGCGAGCGTGCAACTACCCTAGGCCTTCCTGTCTCCCATGCATGCCGATCTCATACAGATACCTAAAACACAACAAACAACAAGGGGTGAGTCCAAAGACTCAGCAAGCATAATAATTGGTAACAACAGTATAAGAAAGAAACCCATCAATTATACATCACAAATCTATTCACCGAATAAACCACATACACATGACATGCAACCTGCTCATATGCTCTTTATGCTCTTTGTCTTTATCTTTGTCTTTTTGCATTTTACCGGTAATACAAAGTGCGCATCCGTCGATGCACACCCATGCCTGTGCCATCTGGCACAGGGAGCTTTGCTCATACTTTGCAAGTATGAGGACCCTTGCCCATGCTCTTCAAGCATGGGGACCTATTGCCCGTCACCAACATGACGGGGATCCAACTCTGTCTTGATCAACACATGAACAAGACTTCAATAAACTACATGATGCATATGTATGAATTCTCCATTTGACAACAATATACATCCATAACAACATTACATATGAATATCCTACTCATACTACAAAACTCACAAACATATTCCTTCCAACTTTCAATGCAACCATGATAAACACGTAACTCGTAACATGCTCATTACCAGACATATTACCAAATCAATCATGAATAATATAAATAACCATAGAATGTATCGGTCAAGTCATTCAATAATATCTAATATAATCATAATCACACTTGCCTTAACCGTGAGAGAACGTGGGACGTGCAGAAGGCGCTGCCCCCGGGACCCGTCCACCACCTGAATAAATAGTTAACACACACTAAGGCGACAGTAGCGGGCCAAATCAAAAAATATATATAATAACCTACTCGAACTCGCGAAAGGGTCTAACTCGATTCCAACCCCAAATCCTAAACGTCGATCTGTCCCCTTAGTGGACAGTCAACTTATAAAATTCATAACTTTCACTACAAGGATCCAAATTACGTGTTCTCAGACTTTATGGAAAGGTAATTAAATTACCTAAATAAACTTAGTTGGGGAGCCCTTCTGATTCTGCCATAAACTATCCCTACCAAGCCAATCTACAAAATATCAATTTTTTACATCGGTTCTCTGGACAGAGCACCAAAACTACCATAACTTTTGCTACGCAACTCGGAACATGATGATCTTAGACTCTATGGAATCACGACAAAATCAGCTACAATAGTCTAGTTGGAAAGTCCCCTGATTTGGCCTCCTACTAGTCTTAATGTTCAGGTGAAGATCTCTGTCCTAACAATGTGACAGACAGAAAACAACGATGGTAAAACTTGCATAACTTTTGATTGGCAACTCTAAAAAAATGTTCTTTATCAACTTGGAAAGCTTACAGAATTATCTACAACATTAATGTTGGGAGGCATTTCTGATTCGGCTTCTAAAAAATTTAAATTGGCCAGAAAAGACAATATGCCAATTCACGTCAACCCTCTTGGATAGTCGCGGTAAAACTACCATAACTCCTAAACCGTACGTCCAAATCAGATGATCTCGGTGCCAAAAGAAAGATAAAGACGAGAACTACAACTTTCTAAGAGGTGATCTGGTAAGAAAATGAACGCAATGTACCCAAATATGACAAGCAATGGCACACAGCAGGGAGAGGTGGGGAGAGGCGGCGGCTCAAGTGGGAGGAATGGGGAGAGGGGGAGGGGATTAGGGTTTTGGGGGGTGGGAACCCCCCTTTATGGCCGGCCACACTTGGGCCCCTCCTGGGCCGCGGCCCAGGCCTAGGCCTAAGTTGTCGAATAAAAGCAGAAATCCCCCTTTCTTTTCAGGTATTTTCTCTTCTTTTATTGCATTTTCTTCTCCCACTGAATTCCTAATTAACCGATTAAATTCCGGGGTATTACACAAAACACATTTTCTTCACTTCAAATAGCAAAATACATTCGCCCATTTGAGTGCAATTTAAACAAAGTTAAAAGTTGATATTCTCAGGTAGTTGAAAAACACATTTGCCAACATTTTAGAATACTCATCACAAGGAATAAGGTACATGGACTTACATCATTTACAAAACACATTTGCAAACTTAAGTCACATGCTACAAGGGTTACGCATGAGCCTCGACTATTTGCAAAACACATTCGCAAATAAATAGCATCATGCCTAGATGAGCTAGAGCAACCATATTGAGCTATCAACACATAACTGACTCAAATTACTAGTTAAGACCCCTCTTAATAGTACGGCAACCTATACTAGCAATCTGGTCTTTCAACCAAACACCAAGACCGGTAAAAGACTAGGAACACATCCTTAGCCCTAGCTAGTCATACCTTTGCCTTGCATCTTCTTAAAGCTTAATGATGCACATCATCACTTCAAGTTCGGGTCATTAACTTGATGATCATCAACACATGATGATCCTTTGCTTGATCTCCATCAACACATGATGGGTCTTCTCTTGTCTTGATGATCAACTCATGATCATATCTTCTTGATAAGCATCAACTCGTGATGCATCCTTTACACCAAGCTCTTGACTTGATGATCAACTCATGATCATCCCAAGTCTTCATCATCCTGGAACATAACCTATACATCCAACTCATGGAAAATGTTAGTTCTACAATATGATTATCATTAATTACCACCTCATACCATTAACACATAATGGTGGGACAAGATTCCTCTATCTTTCCCTCTTTGGTAATTGATGATAACCATTTCAATCACATATAAATTGATTGATAAAAGTAACACGTTGTGAGTATATATGAACTACACAAGTTACATATACTCACGACATGAGTAAGTAAGAACTACACAAGTTCTATTTTACTCAAACATGAGTATACACAAACTACACAAGTTTTATATACTCAAACGGATATGTTTCAAAGTAAAGATCCCAAATATATGTGGAAGATGGAATATGGATCAATACTAATGAAACCACAAAATATAGAATGAGCCCCTCTAAATGTGTGCATACACATATGTGTAAATAAAACATATGCACATATTCAAGATATACTTATGGTGGAGTTCAACTTATATTTTGGATCCGAGGAATGCAACATTATATAAAAGTACAAGTTGAATGCATACCTTGTTTGAATTTTACCTTTATATCCAAATGAGACTACACATGATAATACTAAACAAGAGAGTTAGTCTCACAATTATATTTTTCATTAATCACCAAAATACTCCATTAACTCATAATGGCGGGTCTAGATCCTTCAGCAGGCTGACCCCAAAAATTGAACCCTGTGGGGTTGTTCTACCCACGGGTGGTGGCGGCTCGGTCGGAGGTGGTCCGTGGCGGCGACAAAGAGACGACGACGACGATGGCACTCGACAGTGATAAATTGAACGAATTGAGAGGAAAACGATGGAGGATGGTGGGAACACGCTGTGTCAGGACCCGGGAGTAACACCCTCAAATTCTCTGTGCATTCTGAACTTGTCCCATGATCAGTAGCTAGTTCACACAGTAAACAAATATGGTAACATCCATAACTCGCATAACTTTAATAATAATCAGAGTTTAATCCAAGAAAGACTTACGATCCAACAAATAAGAATACAGCGGAAGACGAATCAATAGTAGTAGGGCCCAGCTAATCTACCACAGGAAATCGACTGAGGTAGCGGCCTAGTCGTCGAGATCCACATCGGTGGTGAAGTTCTTCTCCTCTGAATAACATTTTATTAAGCAAGAGTGAGCACAAACAACCATGCTCCGCAAGTTACACCCAATAACAGAATTATAATGTAGGGATATATCAAATGAAAGCTTATAGGGCTCAATTTTTATAAAGTGAAGTTTTTCATTTGAATATTCTTACTAAGTTCCAAGGTAGTTTATTCTGCAGCTAAAATCCAGTTTTAAATGACAGTTTTATAGTAGATAATCTCCATACAAGAGTTGGTCAAGGATATCTTCCTGTCACATGCAATACCGCCCAATTTCCCAATTGGATAAATTTATACAAAATCATTTGTCAATATCTTTTGAAATCAAAACCAAATTCTAACTTTGAGTGTCTTTGCTTAGCATGTCCATGACCGTGGACACAACTATTCAAATAGTTTTATAATCTACAGAGGTTGTATAATTTTATCTACAAGAGATAATCAGTTATAATGTCTATTTCACACACTTCCGTAGGTGTACTACTAAGTGATTATCATAAGGCCTTTACAATACCATACTCTAACACCAACCCGCCCGATGAGCGTAACCCCAAGTCGTGGAGGTCTGACCAACGACCCGGAGCTCACCATTGTGGGGGATAATATGCCCGGACATGGATGTTTGTTACCATCGCTCGGAGCAAGCCCCGACTGATGAGGACATCCCTACTATGGATACAGTCGTGTCTACACACACAACTCATCCACAACCAGTACAAGGACCTCTTACCCGAGCTCGTGTTCACCAACTTAATTACCAGGTGAATTCGTTTCTATATTTGTATATTACTGAAGATAAACCGCTACCTAATGCAAGTGATTTAGGAACATGGAAACGGATCAATGAGAGGCTTGTGGAGTCATGGACATGCATGGAAGACATAATGGAGGTCACCACATCACTGTAGGTCCATGTCAAGCAAGAGTTCGAGTTGGGCTCGTTCTGGATTCGAATTCGAATTGCTGCGATAATACTAAGTTTAAACGGTCATAACTTCTTCATACGGACTCCGTTTGGGGTGATTTTGGACTTCATGGAAAGATTACCAAGTCTACTTTCCAACGGATCTAAGATCATAATCAAACTCCATCCGAGCCGGCCACAATCGTCAAAAGAGTACACATCTATTTCTGAGTCCGAGTCAAACGGGTGCTGCGCCACCTCCACTTGGGCCCATGGGCCTTGTAACCCTAGGGGCGTGCGCCCACTTCGCTGGCCACCACCCCTGGCCGTGTCCCTATATAGGAGTCGTCATCTCCTTTTGCTAGAAATCGGATTTCGTTTAATTAGTTTCTCCATTGTGAAAACTCTCGTTCTTCGCTTGTGTCGACTAGACCAACCGTAAAGGAGCTATGTGGAATCCCACCTCTTGAACTTAATCATATATTTGCAATTTAGATTGCTTTTTACCTCGTTCTTGCTTGTTCTTCGATTGCTTGGAGGAATTAATCCTCGTGATTAGGTCAACCGGGTCTTTTGCACGGGTGATAACGACTTGGTGGTTAGTTCAGCGATTGCTTGGTCCGTGCGTGCTGCGTTCATAGCCTGGATCGTGAGAGTTGACCATCATCCAATCAGAATTTACCCTTCTCACCAAAAGATTAGGACAACAGAGGTCATCACCGGCAGACATGGAGGTCATTTACCATAGTCTGCACAAACCTAAAAACAACCCACGGGCATAATATATGCTAGAACATGATAAATTATTTAGTCAAGTCCTGCCCATTCAAAATATGTGGTTGTACGATGGGGCTTAGAAAGATGTGGCTCGAAGACCGATTCTTAACTGACTTGGGCGACTTTCCAAAATAACTCGTGGTCTCGATCATAGAAATGAATTGATCCGTGCATCAACATGCACCATCCAACCATCCATTTCGCCCTAGTCTAAACTAATTTTTATTTACTTTCCAAGTTAAATCATTTTCCAACATTTTTCTATGGTAAAAGCAATATCATAGCCTCATTTTAAACAATAGATGAACATTTGGCTAAATTCCCCAAATTCAATATTTTTTGTCTAAGATTTGTCTAAGCATAAAGTTTCTCAATAAGAGCATCTTGTCAACACTATTGTATTGACTAGATTTTTATCTAAGGTGACAAGGGGTGAGGGATTGATGTCTAAGAATTGTCAATTCTAATATCAGTACTTCAACCATCAATATTAGAATCATAAACTCCAAATCAATCTATAATGCATGTTGATCCACCACATTATAGTATACATTAATCAACCAACAATTGTAGGTCAACCAAACACTACTATTTAATTAACTCCATTAATTCATCAGTTCTCTATAATTCAACCAATACACCTGAAATCCATCATGACTTATAATAAAATCTGACTTCATTCTTTATTCATAACCTATACATGATCATCTTATTAATACTAGATTTGCAACAATCCAACAACGATATATTCTAATAATCCAGCAAAGATGTACTTCTACAATTCAGCCAAGATATATTTCTATAAACCAACAATAATCTATTTCTATCATCCAATCTCCAACAATCCAATCATTCAACAATAATATAATTCTATGATCTAATCTCCAACAACAATGTATTTCTAACAATTCAAATCCAATATTCATGTATTTCTAACAATCCAATATCCAATATTCGTGTATTTCTGATAATCCAATATCCAACAATTGTTTAATCCTATAATCCAATCTCCAAACAATAATCCAATCTCCAAACAATAATCCAATCTCCAAACAATAATCTAATTCTATAATCCAACAAAGATATAATTCTAAAGTCCAATCAAGACGTATTCCTATAATCTAACCAAGATTTCTTCTAAATCCTGCTTCTCTATTCAATCATATCCAATAAATCCAATATGACAAACATACCCAATTTATTCCATACTTCTTGATTCACCATAATCCACCAAATTCCATATCATGAACTGGTAATCTTATAATCCAATCTCCAACAATTATATTTCTATAATCCAATCTCCAATAATTATATTTCTATAATCCATTCAAGATTTATTTCTACAATTCATCCAAGATTCTTTTCTTTAATCTATCAAAGATAGACTTCTATAATCCAACAATCATGTCTTCATAAGATCCAACGATGATCTAATTCTATAATCCACATCCAATAACCTGATAATAATTTATTTATATAATCCATCATCTAGCAAATCCAATATCCAATGATAATCTATTTCTATAATCCCTCATCCAACAATCATGTGCTGCTGTAATCCAACAACAATATATTCCAATAATCTAGCAAAGATGTAATATGATAATCCAACAAAGATATATTACTATAATCTATCTAGGATGTAATCCGATAAAGATATATTCTGGTAATCAAACAATGATATAATCCTAGTATCCAACAAAGATATATTCTTAAAATCCTTCACGATCAATAGGTATCCTAGCATATACATTTGTTTCCTTCAATTCACGAAGTATTATCCAATCCTTTCAATTTCCAACTCCAATATAACACACCTAGAAGGATTCACCATACCACCTATCTTGACAATAACTGGCCATATAATGGATTTCGGAATAACTATAAAGCTTAAAATAAGAATTTAAACTACATGAATATAAATAGGCATGCAATAATAATTTAAATAGAATTTAAATAATTTAAAATTTTGGGATTAAACAAGATCAAAGATGTAACTTACCTTGCTCAATTAGTTGTTCTCAAACGGCGACGAAATCCTATTCTCCGAAGTTGTTGAAATTTATATGCAAAAACGAACCAAATTCAAACAACACTCAAATAAATTCAAATTAACTCCAAATTAAATAATTTTAGTATAGATAGCTAGATCATGATTTTAGATGAATTTAAAATTTTGAATTACTTGAATCGAAGCTCGAACGAAGGAGAACGGACTCTCGGAAGTTTGAAATCACAAAAAATGATGAAATTTGGAAATTTGGAATTGGTGTGCCATGCTGACATCAGCAAGGGTAATAATGATTTTCGGCCAAATTAATTTTCAAAAGGAAAAGGTTTGTGCCACTGACATGTGGGCCCCACAACCATGGACCAAGTCCACCACGACATAAGGGTCCACTGTAGACCCAGCTTGCGCCACAACACCAGGCTTGATGTGGCACTAGCGCAAGTGCTGACACGGCTGCCACATGGGCTGAAGGGATGATGTGGTGCCAGGTGGCGCTGACGCAGGTGAGCCACGTCGGCTGGAGGATGGCGGCACGGGTGCGGAGCTCGCCGGTGCTACGCCCCACGGCGAGGTTCAGTTGTGGCACCAAAAGGGAGAGGGAGGCAAGGCAAACCTAGTGAGCGCAGCCTCGACGGCGTTGCACAAGGAGGTGGCTGGCGGCGAGAGGAAGAGCGGCGGCGGCGGGAAATCGAAGTAGGCGATGGAGCTATGGTGGCTCTTGGACAGAGATGGTGCACGCATAAGAGAGAATGCGGTGTCGCGGTGCCGGAGGTGAGGTCGATGTCGCCGGGTAGTCCTTGTCGGTGGCGGAAATGACAAGGAGCTTCAATGGCAAAGTACGGCGAGGACAGAGGGAGATGGGATTAGGGGAAAAAGAAAGAGGAAGGAGAGGGGCGCCTGGTGCTTCCATTTATAGGGGCCGAGAAGGAGAGAGGGAGGAGGATGTCGACATGGGTGTGTGGCGACGCGCAGTGCATGGGCATGCCGGAGCAGAGCAGGTGAGGCACGGGAGGAGGGCATGGGTGCAAGGATGGGTAGCGACGGGACGGGGGGCAGGTGAGGTGCTAAGTGGAGTGACATGGCGAGGGTATGGGCGTCATTTGGAGCCAAGGTGGCGGGCGTGGCGCGGCGTGAAAACACGGCAGGGCATGGGCACCCAACGGGAGAAGAAGCACATGAGGGGAGGCGCCAACAGTGGGTCCAACCTAGCGATGAGAGGAGGAGAGGGAGAAGGAGCAGCTGGGCCGGCGTGGGCGGGAAATGTGCCAAGCGCATGGAAGGAAAAGAAAAGAAGAGATGGCCGACAAGATTTGGCCCAATAGAGATTTTCAGAATTTTGATTTTTTCCAATTTCAAAAATTGAGTTAATACACTTAGGATTTTAGAAAATAGCTAATAGAGTTAAAAAATTTAGAGAAAATAATAGAAATTCCATGAATCATTTTGAACTTAATAAAATTATTTCCAACTTAAAGTTAACTTTTATTTGTTCAGATAAATAAATTTTAATTTATGGAAACTAGGAAAATCATTTTAAACTCAAGAAAATTCAAGAAATTAATTATATTTTCCTTTTAACTTTAAATATAAAAAACCAGTAAACTAAAAAAAATTGGCTTTTAAAATCTAGAAAATTTAGGAAAAGCATGAAAACTCTTTTAAATCTCAGAGAATCCAATAAAATAATAATTTTATTAATTTTAAATTTGGTAACAGAACTTTGGGATGCTACACGTCGTGGCGTGGTTCACTTGGTGAAATACTCACCAAAGAAGAAGATCGATCGACGGGGGTGAGATTGGCCAAGAAGAAGAAACAGTGAAATTCCGGCGATGCACTGCACGAAAGACGAAATTGATCAAGGGGGTATTGATCACCGTGCTTGGGGACACAATGTAACGCGATTAGAAATATGAAAATCTCAATAGAATGACGAATGCACAAATCGAAGGTGGTGACCGGCGGATGGGAAGATGATGATTTCGGTGGCGATCAAGAGGTTCAGGGGTTATAGGGGGTGCGAAGGGGTGGAGGTGGTGGTGGGGTTTCAATTTATAGCCTCAGATTGTGATTGAAATGACGCGGCCGTGATTTACGAATGCTGACGACATTCACGGTTTGATAAAGGAAACTGTCGAAATGACAGAATCAAGACGTTTGATTTCGGTAACGGAAGCATTGACTCCCGTGATGGTGCGGCTTGAAGACGATGTGAATGGCTCAGTTGCATTACATGGGCAGGGTGCACGGCACACACAGGCGCTGCTTGGGCTGGGTGCGGCATGGCGAGCACAAGTGTTTGGTGAGGCCAGAGCTGGGACAGAGACAAAGACAAGGAAGGAAAGAAAGAAGAAAAGAATAGGGGAAATAGGAAATAGCCAAACAAATGAAAGAAATGTATTTCAGCCCAGGAAGTTTTACAGGAAAAATCCAAATGATGAAATTTGGATTTTAAAGTTGACGACAAATTTTGAATTGTGACGATCGAATTGGATTTGAAGTTTGGATTTAGAATTTAAATAAATGCAAAAACTCTAAAAGAAATCCAACACTTTGAATTAAATACTTTAAAATAAATTTTTGAAAATGGCAATTTTTTGGTATGTTACTGTTTCTTGTTGGCCCTTCGCACTCTCCATCCCCACAGAATAACTAACTAGCAGTGTCAAACTCTCTTCTGCCGGTTTGGGCAAAATGACTCATCGTGCGCCGCAGAAGCCAAGCATGGTGAGTCCGATAGTATGGAACAACATTTTCACAAGCTTTTGGAATATTGACATATGGTAACAGGAGCATGTTGGCCTATCCATCGTCGAAAGTCACAGTTGACGCCATTGGCGACCGTTTGGAAAGTCATTGTTTGACAGATACAATTGTGCATTTGAAGAATATCACAGAGTGATAAACACGAGGATTCGAATAACATTCAGAAATCAATATCTTGGATTTTACTCTGAACTTTGTTTGCAAGGAGCTGTGTGCAGCAACGAATGGAGTTCAAACTAATTCCAATGAACAACAAAAGAATCCCCAAAATATAGGCACTAGTTTCTTTCGATCTCTCAAACAAGAATAAGAGATCTCTCTACAATGAGGAACCGTGAGCTTGCCGACCGCCAGGCTTGATGTTAGAGATGCCATGTGGTTTGTAGTTTGCCAAGTTCGAAAGGGGTGCACGGCGAGGATGACCATCAATTCCACAAAGCACACTGACGACAAGAGTGTGTTCGTGACCAGAAGAAGGTCAAGCCTCCTTTGGCGATGCGAGACGAGAGATGTGAAGGATCTCTATATACTCATTCTTGCTCTTTTCCCCTATTTGATTGTGAGGTTCCTGCCCTTAATTGGACAAAGCTAGGTTTTGCTCTAATGAGAACAGAGAATCAGAAGGGCATGGCTCTAGCCACTTTTACCTCAGCTGTTGATTGTACTGTGAAGACAGACAGGGATAGGATAACGAGAATAGTGAAGTCGTGTCCGTCTATAGAAGCATTAGCTACGACCCTTTAGATACATATAAATTAGAGGGTTTGAGTGTCATCAAGTGTCGGACCCGGATTTTGTAAATCCAAATCCTCTGTGAAATCACTGTGCTATTCCCTGGATCAGTAGCTAGCACTCCACAGGTACATTGCTGAATCAAACCATACATGGCGCAAACTTATTTCATTTATTAATTTACACATCAGAGTTTACATAGACCGCTTCGGGCCAATTTTTACAATAAGGCCGGATAGGCCAAATGAATACATTACAAAAGATAGCGGAAGCAACAACGGAAGCAAAGGGGTGAGGGCACATCTTACCGCAGGCAAGTGACTGGGGAACCCGTGTACGCCCGATATTATCCAAAACTTCGGACAATATAGGAGGCACACAAGAACCAACGGAGTCAGCTAGACTGGGGTGAGACTAGAACAACTAAGGACTAAACTATGCTTCAACGTTTCCCGGGTCTTCAGACTTCTGGATCCTTGATGCAATTGCCACCTGTGGTTTCTGCTTACGAGGGTTTGGGGAAAGAGCGAGGATGAGCACAACTATCGTGCTCATGAGCCCACACACACGATGCAATAATATACATGCAAGGTGTAACAAGGATGGCTCGGGTTCTTTTATTTGCGTAAGCAAAGATTTGTAAATACAGATATTTAGAAATCCTATCACTTAGCATTTGGACCAAATTGCATTTTTAAAGAGATTAATTGTGCAATAATTGATAACAGCAGAGGTTCCCTCCATCGGAAACTCTGTCTCATGCTTCTTTTCAACGGTGGTCATACCCACCTATTACCAACACCGGGTAAGAATACCCAGGAAAAATCCAATCAAGGGCTAGGTGAGCCCCGCACATTTTTCATCCCACCCACAAAAGTTTTTGAAATAGAACTATATCTTGTAAGTTCTTTTGCCCGCCCTTGACCGTGGGCACGGCTGTTCGAACAGTTTTTATTCTCTGCAGAGATTGTACATCTTTACCCACAAGAGATAATCAGCTTGATATGTACACACGTTTCCGTAGACATGTGAATCAAGGGGAGATTACCACAAGGCCTTTACAAAGCATCCCTCGATATTTGCTGCACCCGCTAAGGTTTCACCTGAGCGGGGTGTCGTTCCCGTGGGACCCGACATCCACTACGCCCAGACCCCCTCTTGCGCCATGCAACTTACGCCTAGGGTCCCGCAAGTTACATTCCCCAATACGTAGCCTCTTGGGCTCACAGCATTGGGGAGCCCCTCCAATGGTGCAGCTCGTACCGGTGGACACCAATTAATTGGCCAGGTCGACACCATTATAGACTTGTGGCTGTACTGTTTTACAATAAGAGGTCATCACAGGATTAAGTCCTTAAGATTATCTGGGCGGTTCTTACCACATACCCTCCACAAAAATATCCTGGGCTACATTAGCACCCAACCATTTACCCTCCAGCTTACCATCCGCCCAGATGGGTATTAGCAGATTTTAGAGTTTTGGAGAGGTATAAAATAAATTATCCAACCAACTCAGTCATTCTCCCCAATGACTGCCCAAAACAATTTTTATGATAAAAGGATGGTGATTTGGGGTAGATAATACCCCGGTACTTAAACAAGTCTAGCATGGCGTTTAAGTACGACCTATAACTAGTAAGTTACCAGATATTTACTAGGGTGACAAGGGTATTGGGAGTTCAACTTTCAAGGGAATGGCATAATAATTTATTAATCAACAAGTAGGCATTTAACTACCTTAGAGAATTTGACATACATTTGCATAAAAATTAAAGCATGCAATTTGATACTTTAACAGAATATAATTTGCATAAAATGTGGGATCAATATGATCAAAGTGTTGACTCGCCTGAGCTATTTTACCGTGGCCTTGATCTTACTCAAAGCCTGATTAGACAGAGGTTCGAAATCTTGATCGGCGTCTTTGCTTGAATCCTGGATCTGCTGGAGTCGTCGATTCTTCTGGACTTCGATTTCTAATTACGCAATAACGATTGAAAACCAAATAAATCCAAAGAATCCAAGAGGCCAAATAAAACACAAGAGCCTCAGAAGATTACGGAGGATGGGCTTGAGAGAATGGTTTGGGCGACACCGGAATGTTTGACAGAGTCAAACGTCGGATTAATGAAGGAGGAATGATGAAGATTTCGCCATGAGGAGGATACAAAGAAGGTATGGTCGAGGTAGCTCTTGCCGGAATGCTCTGCATGGATTCTAAGAGCGCAAGACTATCATACAGCGACAAGGCAACTTGACTACCGGTTCTATACCAGTCTAGAGTACTCGATTGACACAAAATCAAATGGCAATGCAATCCAAATCTCAGCTACCAGATAATACTCAACGATTCGATTGCTGGCTACTCAACTTACTACCAACTATACAAATCCAACCACCACTTATACAATTGCCAGATTATTAATCATTGCCAAACCACAATTCCTTTCCAAACAAAGCAAATGGATAAAGCGATCCAATCAATACTTCCAGCTTTCACCAAATATCATTATTTCCACAAACATTGTCCTCTCGATTTAACACTATCCAACAGCTAACAATTGATTAACAAATCCAATAGACAATACTGCACCGAAGATTAAAACTATCCTTAATAATCAAGATCACAATTAACAATTCAACTGCTACCAAGACTCTTATACTGAGGATCAGTAATCACAAATAATTAATCAAAATCAACTTACTGCCAACAACACATTCTACTAATCTATCGCGACATTTCTTAATCGTTGGATCGATTGTAACCTCGATGCTACCGCTATGATCCGGAAAGGTAACTACGAATCAAATATTGACAATCGAAACATATGAATACAATTAATCGCAACTTCTACGACGCAACAATCCAATTGACAGATAACACAAATGCCGACTCTCAATCTATTGCCACATCAATCATACAGCTTTCAATTCTAGACCAACAACTATTGATCCAATCACAAATGCAAGATTACTAAGCAGAGTTTCACTTGACAGAGTGCAAACAGATATTTCAATGGCAAAAATTAATCATTCAAGATTCAATGACACATTACTCCAACCACTATCATACAAATGGTTTATGCTCACATACAACAATAGTCACTGCTAACAGTTTCAATATTGCCATGGATACTTCGAATTGCCAGGTTGCGCATATACAACAAATGCAACACACACAATATGTCTACAATATCGATATTCAATCAACAATCAATACTGCCACCACGAGACACTAATGAGTAATCAATCAAAAACTGGAGAATACACAATCGGCAATCATTACAACAATTCATCTCACAAGGATGGGAGACTGGCAGCTATCAAACGAGCATCGCCATTGCTTAGATCCACAGGGGAGCAATCGTCAGAGAGGGACAGGGCGAGGGGAAAGGCTCGGCCATGTGAGGGAGCAACCGGTAGGGGAGCAGGGAGAGGGACTGGGGCCGGCTCGACGGGGAAGGAAAGCGGCCGGACTGGGCACCAATGGGCTCGGGCGGGCAAGCGGGCTTTGGAGAGAGGGGTGGTGGCGCGGCCGAAGCGGCTGCAGAACTGACGGCTCAGCGGCTACACAGAGGCGGCGAGGACTGGAGGGAGTGGAGAAGAAGGGAGAAGGTGGGGAGCTTACCGAGCTGCTGGGCTGAGGGAGGCCGAGGTAGGTCGGTGGCGGAGCAGAGAGCGGCGCGGGGAAGAGAGCACGGCGACGGTCCTCGGGGAGGCGAGGCTGTGCGGCCGCTGGGGAGGCTCGGGGTGCGTCGCCGTGGCGCTCAAGCGCCGGCGATCGGGCTCGGGCCGGAGGCGGTGACGGGCGCCTGGACGGTGGAGAGGGCTTGGATGGAGGGGGAGAAGAGGCCGATCTTGGGGCTTTGGGAGAGACTTACCCGAGGAGGAGAAGCAAAGCGGGAGGAGGTGGAGGCAGGGTCCTTTATAGCCGGTGGAGAGGGATGACGGAGGCGGCATGGCCATGGCGCCGATGTGACGCTGAGATGGGCGACGGAGTGGGCGACGACGTGGCGCCTGGAGTGGCGGCCCATGCCATGGGACGGAGCTGCGAGAGGAAGCGATTGGGGCGACGTGCGGTGGGGCGAGCGCAGGATGGGCGGCGCTTCGGGGCCCGATGAAGGTGACGCGACCGTGGGAGCAGTGGAGGCGAGTCGGTGGAGGCGGGGCGACAACAGCGATGGCCGGGCCGAAGGAGGAACGAGGCGAGGCCGGGCCAAGGAGGCGAAGGGGTCGGTGGAGGCGAGGCGAGGCGAAGAGTCCGCGGCGCGAGGGAGCGAGAGTCGGGCGACGCGCTTCGGAGGAGAGACGGGAAGACGGCGGCCGAGGCGAGCCGAGGGGAGGCGAAGAATCGCGGCAGCACGGAGAGGGAGAAGGCGACAGGCGAGGGATAAGGGGAGAGAGACGAGAACAACAGCCGCAAAAGAAAAGAGGAAGGAGCGGGCCGTGGCCGGAAATGGGCGCCATGGCGGGCCGGGCCGGAGTTGGGGAAAGGCGGAACGAAGCGGCGGGCCAGACAAAAAAGAAATGTTGGCCCAGAAAAAAAAATAAATAAAAGGGAGGCAAGATTTTTAGAGAGGTTCAAAAATATGAAAAGAGTGAATTGAGTTTGAATTTTGGAGGTGGGTTTGAAACACAAACCCGAGCTTAAAGAGAGCTCGAGAAATTTGAAAATTTAAGCGGCAAACGAAAATCAACGAAAATCGAAATTGAATAACCAGCACTATTTGCAAATCTGAAAAACGGGGTGTTACAAACCTACCCACCTTAAAATGAATCTCGTCCCCGAGATTCGGGTGGCTCAGAAAACAGGCAAGGGAGGTCGGTCTTCAATTGGTCTCTGGCTCCCAAGCGGCTTCGATCCGAGGGTTGCTTTCCGAACTTGCGAGGACGGAGGACTGTGTCCGCTTGCTTCTTCAAGCACACTGATGCTTTTCTAGAGCTGAGAGACGCGGAGCAGGTTGTTGACAGCTGGCAATCTTTTCCGGGTAAACCAGGTACCACAATTTCCTTTAACTTAAAAGGGTTGGCAAAATAGCCTTACAACAAGCTTCTTTTGACACAAAAGAGGGCAAAGCTCCAGCATAACATGCGCTGGTGCAGATTTTGCATACTCAAAACATCCTTGATACTTCTGAGCGGATCAGCTACCCACCTTAAAATGAAGGGTGCTCAGTACTAGCTGTCTTTGCCAATATTATTCATGATGAGCTTCCCGGCGGTCAGGAAACTTGTCCTTTACCACACCACTGGTTTGGTTTTAACCTGGCATGGAAGCGGCTTTGGATGTCTGCGGGATCTGACGACTTTTGCTTGAAGCTGAAATCTGTACTCGAGCTGGTGTAGTTCTTAAGTTGTACTCTCTCGGGGTGATTGGTTGAGGGCATTTTCTGGCGAAATGACCACTTTCTCCACAGTTGAAACAACGAAGATGGGCGATTGGGTTTCGCACTGCAGGCTGGGGAAGGCAGAGAAGATCCTTACTTCTTTCCATCTCTTCTGAGGTACTCTGACACTTTGGCACAACCTGACTATTCTCTTTCAAGGTCAGATGGTGGTTATCCTTGCCATCCTTACTTACGACGAGTCTCGCGGCAACTTGAAGACTTGTCCTTTGCAACTCAATTGCTTTGGTCAGAATCGGACGCAAGAAGCAATCTTTGGGGCAGTGGTCTTGTCCTTCACAAAGGATGCACGTGACTTTACTCATCGGGCATTCTCCTGGCTGGTGATCCTTACCACAGTTGGGGCAGTTGAAACATTGATCTGACTGATGTCCTTTTTCTCCACAACGCATGCAAAGCTATCCGTTCTGTGGCAATCTTCCGATTGATGGTGTTCCTCACAATGGGACATGAGGGCCTTTGGGCATGAGTAGCAATAGTGTCCGTATTGCCCGCATGTGAAGCATGCTCCTTTTGCACCTTGTCTTAATGGAGGACATAATTGGGCAGCATGTCCTGACTTGCCACATTCAAGACAAACAGTTGGCGGGGCTTCCGGGTCTTCTGGTAGAACTTTAGCAGGTACAACTTGCTTTTCGCTGGGACCTTTGAAAAACTCTTCATTGCCAAGGCTGAGGTTGGTGATGACGATGTTCTTTGCTGACTCTTCATGTTTCCGTTTGGGACATCTGTTCTTGCGGTGTCCTGGGTTGCCGCAATAATGACACTTGATTCCTTGGTCTTGCTTTCTTTGGGGGCATTTGTTGGCAGAGTGCCCTGGATTCTTGCAATGGAAGCAGATATTGTCCTTCAGGGGTCTTCCTGGTGTAGCGGTACCATCGTCCTTGAGTAATTCTTGAGGTTGATGGGTAGCGAGTGGTCCGCTTGTTGTCTTTCGCACCACTTGCACGACGAAGCTTTCTCTGGGGA
Organism: Hsuehochloa calcarea; assembly: GCA_036346395.1. NCBI lineage: Eukaryota > Viridiplantae > Streptophyta > Magnoliopsida > Poales > Poaceae > Hsuehochloa > Hsuehochloa calcarea. The sequence continues at coordinate 39,422,308 of CM070610.1, read as the reverse complement.
CATCTATTAGCATAGTGCCCTTTTTCTCCGCAGGTGAAGCAGTTAAAGCTAGCCGCGGGTTTGACTGTTGCAGGCTGCCTGGCGGAACTACTCCCATTGGAAAGCGGAGTTGGAGTTGAAGTTGGAGCCTTTGGTGGCTGGATTGCTGACTTCTTTCTTTGGAAACTAACACCACTTCCTTCGGCTGCTGATCTCTTTGGTGCCATCTGAGAGAACAACCTAGGTTAGGAGGATTTATATGAGGGTTCACTGGCCCTCTAAGGCACACAGAAGAAACTCAAGATCGAATCGAGGAAAACGATCAAATACAATACAAAGCCTAGAATGGCTGCATTATATTAAAGGGGTTAAGTGTTACACGACTTTTACAGTACAGCATATAGGCCATACGAAGCCATGACACAGGATACAGACACAACGTCTACAAAAGAAGGAAACAAAAGCACTTGCAACCAAGGGACTGCTAATGCAAGCACTGCTAGCCAACCTAGACTAGCCTAACTATTCCCACACGAAGACGCAGACTTCGGGGTTGGATTGTCCTTCCAGGAGAGGCAGATGGTAGTAGAAAGGTGATTCCCGCAGAAGGTCGATGTGCATCCGGTCGCGTTTGCGAAGCACGCCGCTGCGCCTTGAATCGCATCGCCACACCGCCGTGAGTAGTCCCAGAGCTGAAGGTGTGAGCGATGAACTCACCCTCTCTAGCATAGAGGAAAACCTCCATGGTCCATGACTCTTGGTCCTGGGTTTGGGTCTTTCGGCCTCTGAAGATAGGCTTGCGGTTGTAGTCCAGGTGGTACATGAGTTGGCGAAGGAATTCCACACACTCATCTCCATTTTCTTCGTGAGAGAACAAGTCCCACGGTCCATCAGACGAAGGGGTTGCCATCTACAATTTTTGAAACAAGTGGAGAGTCAGACTGAGTAAAAACTCAAGTGAAATCAAGGAAAGTGAAGAACTAAGAAAGGATAAGTCATAGCAAATAATACGTTATATTTTGCCAAAGCTTTTCTTAGGTTTTGAAGATAATACCAAAGTCCTTAGGCTCGACCGGTCTAACTAAGATTCCTACAGTCATATGCTCTGATACCAGCTCTGTCGGACCCGGATTTTGTAAATCCAAATCCTCTGTGAAATCACTGTGCTATTCCCTGGATCAGTAGCTAGCACTCCACAGGTACATTGCTGAATCAAACCATACATGACGCAAACTTATTTCATTCATTAATTTACACATCAGAGTTTACATAGACCGCTTCGGGCCAATTTTTACAATAAGGCCGGATAGGCCAAATGAATACATTACAAAAGATAGCGGAAGCAACAACGGAAGCAAAGGGGTGAGGGCACATCTTACCGCAGGCAAGTGACTGGGGAACCCGTGTACGCCCGATATTATCCGAAAACTTCAGACAATATAGGAGGCACACAAGAACCAACGAAGTCAGCTAGACTGGGGTGAGACTAGAACAACTAAGGACTAAACTATGCTTCAACGTTTCCCGGGTCTTCAGACTTCTGGATCCTTGATGCAATTGCCACCTGTGGTTCCTGCTTCGAGGGTTTGGGAAAGAGCGAGGATGAGCACAACTACTCGTGCTCATGAGCCCACACACAGATGCAATAATATACATGCAAGGTGTAACAAGGATGGCTCGGGTTCTTTTATTTGCGTAAAGCAGCATTTGTAAATACAGATATTTAGAAATCCTATCACTTAGCATTTGGACCAAATTGCATTTTTAAAGAGATTAATTGTGCAATAATTGATAACAGCAGAGGTTCCTCCATCTAAACTCGTCTCATGCTTCTTTTCAACGGTGGTCATACCCACCTATTACCAACACCGTAAGAATACCGTGAAAAATCCAATCAAGGGCTAGGTGAGCCCGCACATTTTTCATCCCACCCACAAAAGTTTTTGAAATAGAACTATATCTTGTAAGTTCTTTTGCCGCGCCTTGACCGTGGGCACTACTGTTCAATGCTTTTATTCTCTGCAGAGATTGTACATCTTTACCCACAAGAGATAATCAGCTTGATATGTACACACGTTTCTGTAGACATGTGAATCAAGGGGAGATTACCACAAGGCCTTTACAAAGCATCCTCGATATTTCTTTGCACCCGCTAAGGTTTCACTGAGCGGGTGTCGCCCCGTGGGACCCGACATCCACTACGCCTGCACCTCTCTTGCGCCATGCAACTTACGCCTAGGGTCCCGCAGTTACATTCCCAACACGTAGCCTCTTGGGCTCACAAAGATTGGGAGCCCCTCCAATGGTGCGGCTAAATGACGGTGGACACCAATTAATTGGCCAGGTCGACACCATTATAGACTTGTGGCTGTACTGTTTTACAATAAGAGGTCATCACAGGATTAAGTCCTTAAGATTATCTAGGCGGTTCTTACCACATACCCTCCACAAAAATATCCTGGGCTACATTAGCACCCAACCATTTACCCTCCAGCTTACCATCCGCCCAGATGGGTATTAGCAGATTTTAGAGTTTTGGAGAGGTATAAAATAAATTATCCAACCAACTCAGTCATTCTCCCCAATGACTGCCCAAAACAATTTTTATGATAAAAGGATGGTGATTTGGGGTAGATAATACCCCGGTACTTAAACAAGTCTAGCATGGCGTTTAAGTACGACCTATAACTAGTAAGTTACCAGATATTTACTAGGGTGACAAGGGTATTGGGAGTTCAACTTTCAAGGGAATGGCATAATAATTTATTAATCAACAAGTAGGCATTTAACTACCTTAGAGAATTTGACATACATTTGCATAAAAATTAAAGCATGCAATTTGATACTTTAACAGAATATAATTTGCATAAAATGTGGGATCAATATGATCAAAGTGTTGACTCGCCTGGGCTATTTTACCGTGGCCTTGATCTTACTCAAAGCCTGATTAGACAGAGGTTCGAAATCTTGATCGGCGTCTTTGCTTGAATCCTGGATCTGCTGGAGTCGTCGATTCTTCTGGACTTCGATTTCTAATTACGCAATAACGATTGAAAACCAAATAAATCCAAAGAATCCAAGAGGCCAAATAAAACACAAGAGCCTCAGAAGATTACGGAGGATGGGCTTGAGAGAATGGTTTGGGCGACACCGGAATGTTTGACAGAGTCAAACGTCCAGTTGAAGGAGGAATGACAGAAGATTTCTGCCATGAGGGAGGATACAAAGAAGGTATGGTCGAGGTAGCTCTTGCCGGAATGCTCTGCTGCGGATTCGGAAGACTGCAAGACTATCATACAGGCGACAAGGCAACTTGACTACCGGTTCTATACCAGTCTAGAGTACTCGATTGACACAAAATCAAATGGCAATTCAATCCAAATCTCAGCTACCAGATAATACTCAACGATTCGATTGCTGGCTACTCAACTTACTACCAACTATACAAATCCAACCACCACTTATACAATTGCCAGATTATTAATCATTGCCAAACCACAATTCCTTTCCAAACAAAGCAAATGGATAAAGCGATCCAATCAATACTTCCAGCTTTCACCAAATATCATTATTTCCACAAACATTGTCCTACTGACGAACACTATCCAACAGCTAACAATTGATTAACAAATCCAATAGACAATACTGCACCGAAGATTAAAACTATCCTTAATAATCAAGATCACAATTAACAATTCAACTGCTACCAAGACTCTTATACTGAGGATCAGTAATCACAAATAATTAATCAAAATCAACTTACTGCCAACAACACATTCTACTAATCTATCGCGACATTTCTTAATCGTTGGATCGATTGTAACCTCGATGCTACCGCTATGATCCGGAAAGGTAACTACGAATCAAATATTGACAATCGAAACATATGAATACAATTAATCGCAACTTCTACGACGCAACAATCCAATTGACAGATAACACAAATGCCGACTCTCAATCTATTGCCACATCAATCATACAGCTTTCAATTCTAGACCAACAACTATTGATCCAATCACAAATGCAAGATTACTAAGCGAGTTTCACTGACAGAGTGCAAACAGATATTTCAATGGCAAAATTAATCATTCAAGATTCAATGACACATTACTCCAACCACTATCATACAAATGGTTTATGCTCACATACAACAATAATCATCGCTACAGCTTCAATATTGCCATGGATACTTGAATTGCCAAAGTTGCGATATACAACAAATGCAACACACACAATATGTCTACAATATCGATATTCAATCAACAATCAATACTGCCACCACGAGACACTAATGAGTAATCAATCAAAAACTGGAGAATACACAATCGGCAATCATTACAACAATTCATCTCACAAGGATGGGAGACTGGCAGCTATCAAACGAGCATCGCCATTGCTTAGATCCACAGGGGAGCAATCGTCAGAGAGGGACAGGGCGAGGGGAAAGGCTCGGCCATGTGAGGGAGCAACCGGTAGGGGAGCAGGGGAGAGGGGACTCTGGGGGCCGGTCTGACCGGGGAAGGCAGCCGGTTCGACTGGGCACCAATGGGCTCGGGGCGGCTGGGCGGCGGCTGCTGGAGAGAGGGGGGTGGCGCGCCGGCGGGCCGCAGAATCGACGACTCAGCTGGCACAGAGGCGGCGAGGACTGGAGGGAGTGGAGAAGAAGGGAGAAGGTGGGGAGCTTACCGAGCTGCTGGGCTGAGGGAGGCCGAGGTAGGTCGGTGGCGGAGCAGAGAGCGGCGCGGGGAAGAGAGCACGGCGACGGTCCTCGGGGAGGCGAGGGGCTGCCGGCCGGGCCGGGGAGGCTCGGGTGCGTCGCCGTGGCGCCCAAGCGCCGCGATCCGGGCTCGGGCCGGAGGCGGTGACGGGGGCGCCGACGGTGGAGAGGGCTTCGGATGGAGGGGGAGAAGAGGCCGATGCTGGGGCTTTGGGAGAGACTTACCCGAGGAGGGAGAAGCAAAGCGGGGAGGAGGTGGAGGGCACCGGGTCCTTTATAACCGGTGGAGAGGGGATGACGGAGGCGGCATGGCCATGGCGCCGATGTGACGCAGTATGGGCGACGGAGTGGGCGACGACGTGGCGCTGCGGAGTGGCGGCCCATGCCCGCGGGGACGGAGCTGCAGAGGAGCAGTTGGGGGCGACGTGCGGTGGGGGCGAGCGCAGGGATGGGCGGCGCGCTGGGCCCGGCGAAGGTGACGCGACCGTGGAGCGGTGGAGGCGAGTCGGTGGAGGTGGGGGCGACGCTGCGATGGGCGGGCCGAAGGAGGAACAGGCGAGGTCGGGCCAAGGAGGCGAAGGGGTCGGCGGAGGCGGAGGCGGAGGCGAAGAGTCCGGCGGCGCGAGGGAGCGAGAGTCGGGGCGACGCGCTCGGAGGAGAGACGGGGAAGACGAAGCGGCCGAGGCGAGCTGAGGGGAGGCGAAGAATCGGCGGCGAGCACGGGAGAGGGAGAAGGCGACGGAAGCGAGGGGATAAGGGGAGAGAGAGACGGCGAAACAGGCCGGCGAAAAGAAAAGAGGAAGGGAGCGGGCCGTGGGCCGGAAAAATGGGGCGCCGCGGCTGGGCCGGGCCGGGAGTTGGGGAAAGGCCGGAAAACGAGCGGGCCGGGCCGGCACAAAAAAAGAAATGTTGGCCCAGAAAAAAAAAATAAATAAAAGGGAGGCAAGATTTTTAGAGAGGTTCAAAAATATGAAAAGAGTGAATTGAGTTTGAATTTTGGAGGTGGGTTTGAAACACAAACCCGAGCTTAAAGAGAGCTCGAGAAATTTGAAAATTTAAGCGGCAAACGAAAATCAACGAAAATCGAAATTGAATAACCAGCACTATTTGCAAATCTGAAAAACGGGGTGTTACATCAAGCATAATAATCATTAACATTCATAACAGTATACTCTTGTAAACTCTTTATCCACAGCAATAAAGTCTATTCGCCGGAGATCACCGCCATGATGTTTTCAAGCTCTCGCACATGGATGAGGAGAACACCTTCGAGTTTCCCGATTATGCTGACCTCATGGACAAGGACTACGTCCTTGAGGAGGCGTGCAAGTGTGACTTCTATCTCGAGTACGTTCCCAAGGGAGAACCTTCGTCGCCTGCAGCCAAGCCCACTAGGGCTAAGGCGACGGAGACACCATTACTGCTCACAAGCACCCACGAGGGTGAGCACCTGTCCATTCATATCCCAACTGGAAAGATAGATGATAGTGGCGCCAACACCATGGCGCCCAATGATGATCTCACTAACATCATCCATGATGAGGTTCTAGTAGAATCATCTACGGAACATATTCTCCGATATCTCAACTACTACCCCTTCTCCGATGAGGACGGGATGTTTTCACCTACATCTGCTCTGAATTTAGTGAATGTGTGATGCTCGACGACGATGAGACTGGAGAACAACTGGAAGCGCGTGAACAACGTGAGGTCTAGGAACAGGCTGCATATGTGAAACAGGAATAACAAGCCAACGTGATACTTGTTGCCAAACAGAAGGCAATGGAGGAGGCTCGTCGTCGCTCATTAGCACCAACACTTAACGACCACACCGCAGATCATCCCAAGGGTGATGGTAAGAGATATTAACATTGTACCTTCTCCTTCACAGGGTGAACGTCATGTAGATCATGTTCACATATTGTCAAACGTCGTTGCCAATCATCAAACGAGAGAAAACAATGAACACAATCTCTTGATCATTGGTTCATTGGCAGATGGCCTGCATGCAGCTGCGGCCAAGGTTCAAAGCTTGTCGTAGTCTGCAAGATCCCAAAGTGGATCAAGGGCGGAACACTCCACTTCCAGAAATCACAACCGTGACAACGACCACTATGTTTGTCAATCAAACGATCCATCTCGGCAAAATGTATTCAACAGGCTTGGTCTAGGTGAGCGAGTTTATCATCATTTAACAGGAAATAGACGACCATGCTCTCCAACTGGTCATGATGATGGTCCTAACGTGCGACTACGTATTGGTCCTTATACAGGGTGCAATGCATTCTCACCTGAACTTAGAGATGTAACCTAGCCAGACAAATTCAAGCTAGGTAACTTGGAGACTTTTGATGGGACACAGAAGCCTTTTGAATTCCTATAGATCTACGCAATCGTTGTCTAGGATGCCGACAGTGATGAGAAGGTAATGATAAATTATTTACCCATTGTGTTAAAAGGTGTAGCTTGAACTTGGCTTTTTAACCAACCAAATAGTTCTAATTTAAAGAACTTTAAAAGTTATTATACTAAAGTAGGGAAGGAAGACAATTTACATCGCCTTCGGTAAACCTCTGATGAAAATTTACATCAGTTTGTTAAAAGATTTTTACAAGTCCGCAATATTATTCCTAATACCACCGACGACTCTATGATTCGAGCTTTTAAACAGGCAATACGGTATGAATAATTCATAGAAGATATTAACATTCACCCAACAAGAACCGTGTCAGAATTGTTCGACATGACAGACCACTAGTCTGATGCTCACAAAGCCATGGAGTGGAATTGCACAGTCGATACTAGCAATACCTGTGAGAACCCGAGCGATTTAACTTGTAATGCTTAACCCTCCAATTGGTCCTAGCATCACAAATTAAATTTTTGTTCTCAGTGTATATGTACCTCCTAGGAGCCGTACACATACACCATCACAAACATCAATATCAATCCATATACAAGTTCTTACAATATCAAAACTTTATAATTTACAATATATTGAACTTAATAGGTCTAATTTCATACAAAAGGGCCAACCGGTCAAATAAAAAGATAAATACCAAGTACGCAGTTGGAAAATAGTAAATAAATTGAAAAAATGTGAATTAATCATAAATAAAGTCCCAATGGCTTGCCATAACCTTTATGGCAAACGACTGGGTTCAAACCATAGCAAATCGACATTCCTGCGCAATCTTTCCATATCCGATTCGATCTCACACCTACTGTCCAGATTAGTAAATGAAAGCAAACAGTGAGTATATGAATATACCCCACAAGACTTTACCAAGCCTATACATAGCTACATGCAAGCTCTACTCAAAGGAGAAGGCTATAGTGTTTATTTTCAGCACAAAGCAATATTTCAATTGAATACAAGTTGTAGATTATAATTACAAGTTAGCAAACATTGTTAATAATTCAAATAACAGCGAGTAATTAACATTAGACATTAACAGAACACCTATAGGTGGCTGCTCCTGCAGCACACAAACATAGCATGAGAAACATTCTCAATATCGCCCATCAAGTTTTAAGTTAAAATTCCAAAATGTTGAGTCTAATTCTTACGCGGCGTATCCAAGCGTGTCCATAATCTAGAACTATTTGAATAGTTATACCCTGCAGGGGTGTACAACTTTACTCACATATTAGACCGCTCTTTTTGCCAAGCTATTTAGCATACTTCCTTAGGTTTGCTAGCAGAGCTAAGTCCTATGAGATATTTTCCAATATAATGCATTAACTATGAGTCACCTGTATGGATGAAAACACATATGTTGCGAGTCATTAGTAAAGCCTAGGCCAACTACCCTCCGGGTAAAGCCTAGGACAACTACGGATGCCCCTCGGTGTGGAGAACCATGAGAGGAACCCACCCCCGTACACCCAACACACACAAAATATTTTTTAACACAACACATACAACCTTCTGCGATTCGGAGTTAACACACACCAAAGTATTGAGTCAAGAGAGGTCCCATATCACCTCATATGGTTGCACGCAAAAATACTCAGTACGATGACGCAAGTAATTCGGTCCTTGCGGACTCGGGCATGAGCCACACACCCAATAATCACACCAACAACCATTTACCCGAGTCCAAATCGTTTTATTTTAATTTTTAGTTTTCAAAATATAATAGCACAGGGTGCTGGATATAACATAATAAAAATGATTTTTGTGATCAAGGTCATTGACAAAGTCGACAACCGTTCAGTCTACCATAAGCTAAGCATTGTTAAGCATGACACCGAATAAACATAAATAGACCATATAACATCCACCGGGCTCTAATTCACCAGCGGAATTATTAACTTAGGCTAGTGGCAGGGGATAAACAATTTTAGGGAATTCTTGCAAAAGGATTAACTATCTCTAATCGTAAACATAATTTGATAAATAAAACATACATACATACAGTTGCAAAATAAGATAATAATTTTTGAAGGTAATAGGATCAACATGCATCAACGTAATGGGTTCTTGCCTTTGCTTACTAGTACTCTGTACATTCTCATGATCATCTCCATTTCACTCTCGAATCATCGCCATCTAACGATAAATACCGATAAAGCGAAAACACCGAATAAACACTAAAATTCCAAAAGTCTTCAAAAATTATGAAATTAATATAAAAGGTATATTATGATTTAATATGAATTTAGAAATAAAAATTATTCGATTTGGAGTTTGTATGCAAAAGTTATAGCCTGAACCATTTATACTAGAAGAGAAAACCAAAAATAACCCCTGGTTACTGTTCACCAATTCGACTACACGTGGTAGGAAGGAGGTTTTGACTACCTGGTCGGAAAGAGGTTTTGACTACATCCTGGTCGGAAGGAGGTTTGACTACACATGTTGGAAGAAGGTTCGACTGTAGTCTGTGGTGGGGCTCTTCAGACTCTCATGCCAAATTACAACCGCGATGCCTAGAGCTATCCAACACGCACATGAGTGCATATGAGCTACTAGGAGCTCACCAGAGTAGAAAGGAAGGTCAGAGATGTACTGTGGATGGTCGCTGACGAAGACCCATGGCGGCGATGATGGTGCAACCGTGGAGAGAGTGACCTGACCAAGGAGGAAGGAAAAATAAGGTAGATGAAGCTCATGTCACCAGGAGATGCTCTGAGAGGAAGTAATTAAAGAGAAGCTCACTGAGTAGGAAATCCAGGTAGTGGTCGTGGTTTTGGCCATGCATGAAGAAGAGGGCGGTGGCACAGCGTTCCTGTGGGTGAAAGGTTAAATTGAGAGAGAGCAAAAGATCCTTGGGGGCTCGAACACGAGATGACACAATTATTCAGTGAAGAGACTCACCGGATTGGTCGGAACGAAAAGTGAAGGTGGTGGCCGCGAACCGAGTGCCACCGGACATGAAGAAGACGCTCCACATTTTGGTGCTCCGGCTGCAATGTGGGATAAAGGAGGTGGGATGTAGAAAGATGGCATTGAGGCGATGTAGAAAGACATGAAGAGGGAGGCCGAGGAGGTACTTGCGGGGGGTGCGGCCATGGCCAGAGCCTGACACTTGGTCATGGAGCTCGTTTGGGCTAGGAGCAAGGAGAGGATGCAGAGCGAAGGGCAGGAGGTGGCGAAACAGGAAGCTAGAGAATCTCTGGAGGCGGAGGAAGCAAGATGGTCGGATGCGACAGCGCCATGGCGACGCTCAGGCAAACGCAACAGGCGCGGACGCGTGGTGCACATTGTAACATCCCAATTTTCAGAGCTTTAAAAATCTTTTAAATAGTGGTAGAGAGAAAATTCACCATTTGGATTTATTTGAATATTAAATTAAAAAGATTAATATGTACTTTAAGGACAAACTGATTTAAATGTGCTTAATCCCGACATCAACAATTGTCAAAACTATTTTATTTAGATTCTATATGCTTGGATATATTTTATAGAATTTTCTGGAATTTTTCCAAAGTCATTTGCTATTTTCTAATTACTATTTGCATTTTCTGGATTTATTAAAAAGAAAAATCTCTTAAAATCCTTCGAATGCGATGGTCGGGCGAAGCCCAACACTATTCCAAAGAAAGCGCCAATTGCCTCGCCTTACGCGCCCTCGTCTGTTGGATGCTTGACGCGCGCCCTCGTTTCCGATCGGACGCACGCGCCAACCCCGCCTTCCTCGCTTGATGTTCACCGCGTGGCTTCGCCACGATCTCGCCGCCGCCGCGCCGCGCCGCGCGCCGCCAGTGGGACCATCACTAAGTCGCCGTCTCGCGAGCCTTCTTCTTCCTCGCGCGCGCTTTGCCTGTTCTTTGGAGCTTCGAGCTCCGTCCGAAAAAACCGATTCGGTTGTCGATTCTTCGCGCCGACCCCACCAAATCGCACCTCGGTTGATTTCTTATCCGCTCCAAACCGAATCAAACCCAGATCCTCTCAATCTCCAAAATCAAGAATTTCAAAATCGCCGCTTGGACTCGATTTGGGGTTTCCAAATCTCGCGCCTCGGGCCTATAAATACCCCTTAGCACCGCCGGACCTCCGCAACCCAAAGCCGCCACCCTCGCCGCCTGATCGCTCTAGCGCCAAGATTTCGAGTTTTAGGGTTTTCGCCGAGCTTCTTCTCCCGTGAATTGCGCGCCATCATCGCCGCCTTGCCTCGCCGACCCACCACCGTGTTCAAGAAGTCCTGCTACATCGCGGCGCACCTCCTCATCGCCGAGCATCACCGAGCCCCGTCCGACAAACCCGAGACCACCTCGCCGCCTCAAGCTCGCCACGGCCATCTCCGACAACCCTGTGTGCTCAAACCGTGCCCACATGTGCGCAATAATTCCCTCTACACGCTGGTACCACTCACCGCCGGCGAGGAGCCGCCGTTCGCCGTTGCCATTGGTTCCCGAGCCGTCGCCGCCGTCGGTCTGATGTGGCAGCCCGTGTTAGCGTCCAACTCAGCCCGTGTGCGTGCGTGTCAGCCATGTAGGCGCTGCGTCAGTGCCACCCGCACGCGGGTACACCGCCTCAGCCTCGACCCAGATCCAAAGGCTCGGTGGACTTGGTCCACCGTGAGTCGTGTCACTGACATGTGGGGCCCACATGTCAGATTCTATTTTAAATCTATTTCTTTTTCCAGAAATTCTCGGCTGACGCAAGCATTGCGCAATAATCCGATTTTCCTTTATAAAAATAATTCGGGAAAATCGTATAAATCCAAATTAGGGTTTTAATTGATTTTCAAAATTTCCAAAGCCCATATCTTTTGCATCCGAACTCCGATTGAGCCCATTCAAATTTGTAAATTCATATAAAATTAAGATCTATTTAATAGTGAATTTTATTTGAATTTTTGGAGTTGTTTTACCTCTATTATTTATTGTTTTTGTTTCTTTTGTCTCGTTTACGAGTAGACGTCGATACTTCGAGGAATTTTGCAGAAGAAGGAGCACCTCAAGACCAAGACCAATATCTAGATCTATTCCAAGGCAAGTTATACCTTTGATCATATTGAACCCAGTTTTTAAAATACTTTGTTTCAATGTATTGCATTCTATTTCAAGTATTTATTTAAATGCTTTTGGGATAGTTATTAATCCAAATTGTTATGCCACCTTGTCTATTGTATGCCATGATCTCTTGTCACTCTAGGTTGGTTAATTATTAGTTGGTATTATCGTAGCACCAACGTGGGTTGGTTAGATACGATTAGACTGCTTAGCCATGCCACGAGTCATCATTTCATGTGAGAGTTGCAATTATAAACTTGACTAAGTGATTATGGAACTGTGTGATGAAACTGTGTGTGCTGTGTGCTGTTACTCGTGATGGCATGTGTTGCACTTAATCAACAGGGTGGAAAAAGATTTGGACTGAGGCAAGTGATGGATCTGTGTGAATGGTGGAGCTGTGTGCTTTATAAACTTTGTGATTTGGTTTAAAGCTGGAAGTCTTGCCTTGGTCAATTAAGGACTTAACTTTGTGCGCCATTGAACTGGACCTTACTGTACGACCACATGCCTAGTATGAGCTGGGCCTGACTTAGTAAGTTATGGAGTCTTGACATTGACAACTCAGGTTGTATTTAAACTGTGTGATGGGCTGGAGGTGTGATATGTCACATCGCGGGACGGTTCGCTGCATCCCTGTCCAACGGTGTGTGTCGTTCCAAGGGCTGTGTGTACAAATTGGACGACAGGAAAGCACATCGGGAGTGTCATTGCTTGAGATGAAGTCTCTGAAAGGTTTTGTTATGGTCAGTGCTAGCTACACTGATTGTATCGTGTGGGTAAAGTGTACAACCTCTGCAGAGTGTTAAACCAATCTATTCGAATAGCCGCGTCCTCGGTTATGGACATGCTCGGGAATTTCACACGAGGGGTAGTTTTCATAAAATATTTGGGAAGGGTCAGCTGTGTGAAGGTAACTTGTTCAGCTTTGTGAATAACTTGATTAGACTGTGTGTTCTTTGTGAAATCAATTGTTAACTTATTATTGTCTATTTGTTTTGAATTATGCTTTCAATCTATTATTTGTATTCAATTGCAAATGTTGCATTTCCGCAAAATAACCACAGAAGCCATTCCTTTGGAATAAGCCATCATGTATAAATGCATTCTGTGGTATGACTTGCGAGTACGGTGTGTACTCACTCTTGCTAAACAAATCAACAGAAGTGGAGGAGTCGTCGCTTGCTTTTGAAGAAGAGTTCTACGAAGGTTGATCGTTAGGGTCTTGATCCCAGTCAGTTGCCTGTGTTTAATTGATGGGAGCCCACTGGAGTTTATTTCATTTCCGCTGCAGTTTATTTCTTTATTGTCAGCCTTGCATGGCTTAATAAATGTAAAACTCGACCGTAAGGTCCCAACAGTTATTTGTTATTCAAAGTACTCGTTTATTCTTATATTCGTTGTATGGATGTGATATTTCATCGATGTTGACACTGTGTGCACTAGCGTGATCATGGACTAGTGCAGAATACACAGAGGGTCCAGATTTGCATATTTGGGTCCCGACACACATGTAGGGGAAAGAGGCCGCGTGGGCGAGGCTGAGGGTGAAACCGCAGCGTGGTGGTCCAAAACCGGTGGTGGCCTGATCCGCTGGAGCGGAGCTCGAGGCCGCGTGGCAAATGCGCTGGCGAGTTGGTGTTGAGAACCGACGAGACGTGGAAGATGATCCCTGGCGGTGGGGTCTACTAGGCGATGAGGGGGGAAGGTGGCTCGATGAGCTGGTTGGGTGGCTGGGTCAGACCTGGTCGGAGGGTCTGGTCGAAACCGAGTGATTATAGTCAAAGGATTTGGTCAAAACCGAGTGGGTGGTCGAAATCGAGTGGCTGGTCGAAACCTTGTGGCTGGTCGAAAGGTTTGGTCGAAACTGAGTGGGTGGGCAAAATCGAGTGGCTGGTCAAAATTGAGTGGGTGGTCAAAACAGAGAGGGTGGTCGAAATCGAGCGGCTGATCGAAATCGAGTGGGTGGTCGAAATAGAGTGGAGTCCACTCAATTGGTTTAACCGAGTTGATTTCAAAAGGCTGAGAGGGTTGCGAATTTTTAGATAGAGTTTCCGAGCTCCTAAAATCTTGAAAATTTTAGGGGAGCTTAACACACAGAGAAGATCCTAATGTAATTTTTCCAGGGTTTTACATGCAATGTATTTTTCTCTATAATTAATCGAAGTTCTTGCTTTTGTGGTTTGACTTTTATTTTACTACTTTGACTGGTTGTTTAGAATTAGTAATTAAATTCCAAAAATTATAAAATTTTGTAGGTGAGTTTCTAAGTTGCTCCAGAATCTAGGAAAAATATTTCTAGGCACTGTTAACCTGATATGCTTGCATTTTAAATACAAATTCAAATTTGAGCATGCAAATCAAATGGAAACCAAATAACCTCCAAAAATTCCAAAGAAGCAACATGGCATATAAAATTCAAATACAATATTCCCAGCTATGGGTATTACTACATTTTCAAAATAAAAGATAGTTTGTATTTCTGAGATAACGAAAGTATATTTGCAAATTAAATTTTGATAATTATTTTGAAAGTACCTCAAGCATTCTAGGAGCGTATGAGGTTTTACTGTTGATAATTTGAATCCCAAAATAAATATTCCCATATTTGAAACCTTTTTAGCTTTACCCCAATTTCAATTTGAGCTTTTGAATTGGAGAAGGTGTATTGGATTACTAGGTTTCAATTCTAGTCTTCAAAATCAAAGTATTCTCAACAAAACTAGGCTGTAACCTATTTGCTTTGCAATAATTTTTTAAAAAAGGTCTAAAATTTCATAAATGCGCATTAGATGCTTAACTAATCAAACTTATGGATCTAGGGTTGTTACAATACCCCATTTCAACCTAGTCTTGAAGAAGTCGTAAAGAAGGATTCCAAGAAGCCAACAATGTTTGATGGTCATAAAGGGAAGCATAAGAAGAAGGACAAGCATAAGCCCACTTAAAGGTAGGTTGCTATTGTCAAGCGACCAACTTATAATAGAGGTAAAGGGTAGTGGAAAAGGCAAACTGGTTAGCAAAACGACCATTCAAGGGCTAAAAGCTCTGTCACAACCAGTGGCAATGGATGCCGTGTCCTCTTCATAATGCTTCTGGTCATGACTTGTGCAACTACCGCACTTGGCAGAAGCGCACGACAGCATTTTACTCAAGCAAGGGGCCTATGCCCACCTTGTCTGAAGGTGGTGCTCCAAGTAACACGAAGGATGCATATGGAGATGAAGAAATGTCGTTCCAAAAGACGGACAACCATGTGAACATCATCTTCGGAGGATCCGCTGCCTTTTCGTAAAAAAGGCGGTTTTTGTCTACTTGGAGAGATGTGAACAATGTTAATGCCCTTATAGGGAAACCAAGTTTCCCAAAGTGGTCAAATGTGTCCTTGACCTTCAACCAGGATGACTGCCCAAAATGTATGTCCACGCCTCGCAAAGTAACATTAGTCATTTCTACAATCAGTAGTTGTAAAGTAGGAAGAGTGCTGGTCGATGGTGGTAGTTCTTTAGATTTACCCTTTATCAACACTTTAGATGAGATGCAAATCCCTCGTTCTAAAATAAAACATGTTATAAATCATTTCTTTGGAATTGTACTCGAGCCTCAGATAACACCTATTGGCCAGATGGTGTTACCAGTTACGTTTTGAGATTCTCATAATTTCTAAACAGAGTTAATAACTTTTGGAATTTTAGATTTTAAGTCAGCTTATAAACCATATTAGGAAGACCATCTATAACTAAATTTATGGCAGACCATTTATAACTAAATTTATGGAAGCTACTCATCATGCATACGAGAGTATCAAAATTCTTGGTCCAAAGGGTGTCATCACCGTTCAAGGTAATCAATCTAATGCCATGGACAGTGGTGGTGGCAACGGCTGCTCTGTCCTGACCAGGGATGGAGCCGGAGCCCCTAGCCTTGCCTGCTCGCACACGCGGAGGTGGCGCGGCACAGAACTGTCTCGGCCGGTGTTGCCGTGGGGGCGACAATACAGGTGTGGAGGCAGATGACAGCGACCATGGCACGGACGCGTCTCTCTTCTTCTTTGGCGGGCCGGTGCAAAGGCGACGGCGTGTGGCGGTGGCGACAGCGACGGTACGAAGGTGTCGATTTGGCCAGCGATGTGCGACGTGGAGGTTATGATGAGGCCCAAGGTGCATCTACTATGGTAGTCAATATCCCTAAGTTGCAAGTGTGTACTAGACCTCAAGTTGAGCCTATTATGCATCATCAATGGAGAAAGAAACAAGAACCAGGTTCGGCAAAGAACAAGGAGAGGGAGGTAGGCCGAATGGGGAGCTTGAGCGGTCATGGGAAGGCACAAGAACCAAGAGCTTTGCATGTTGCAAAGTTTACAAGAGAATTCAGCCAAGAAAAGACAAAAGGACCAAATTTAAACTATATTCTGAAATCAATACATTTTCAGCTTAAAAATCTAAAATGGGTTTGGATTGGAGCAATTCCAATTCGGATCTTTCTTTAAAACAAATTAATTATAAATTACTTGTAATAGGATAGTTTAATATATTTTCAGTAATTAGAGTAGTTTAAATTTTGAATTAAATGAGTTTGCAATAGAATTAAATTTCGGTACTGTTCATTGCTACAGTAACCGACTCGGATTACTGTTCAATGCTATAGTGCCGAGTTGGATTACTGTTCACTGCTACAGTACCGAATCGGTTTACTGTTCACATGCTATATATATAGGGCTAGAGCCCCATTGTAAGCATGTTAGAGTTGAAGAAAATTCAGAAAAGTCACAGGTTCATGTGGCGCAAAATGAATACATGCTTTTTAGAAATTCCATCTAGGGTTTTATCATTGCATGAATATTGGAGGGAGGTTGTTCTTCCAAGATCTGTGATTCCTTGTGGATCATCTCACCAATTCGTGGCATCTTCAATTGCTTACGGTTTGGTGTTGTTCTTTCGGTTTGATTTTGTTTCTCTCTTCGGATTGATTCAACATCAACCAAGTATTACTTGCTTTGGAGATACACTTGTTCTTCCATTTTGTCGAATCAAGAAAGAGGAAAGCGGGAGTTTTGCTTCAATCAGAATTGAAATACAAGTACCGTGAAAGACTGGGCAACATTACGCATCAACACACGTTGATCCGTATCATCTTGGTATCAGAGCATGGTTGATCACGGTACATGGATTTTTTTTCTTAGTACATTGAGGTTGATCATCATGTCAAGAACTAGCCAGCGTGGTTCTAATGGTGGATTGGACGAGGAGCCTTTCTACGGTGAAACACTATTACCAGACGTACGTGCTCAATTTGATGCAACTACCGGCTATTTTCTTCGTTGCGAGAAGGTTTTACGCTATCAACTTGAAGCTCAAATCCAAGGAGTGCAAGACACAATGAATGATCGTCTCAACGCGAATGAACGGCGTATGATGGAAGGTTTTGATCGTCTGAATCTTGCTATCCTTCGCTTGGAGGACAGGCTACCACCGCCACGAGGAGCTAATGCACCGGTGCTGCCCCAACCACAACATGGACGTGCACAACGTGTTGTACGCCATGCCGGAGATGACTTCTATGCTACTGATTCAGAGGAGGCCGTTTTCGATGATCGTGAAAGACATCAACGACGTCCACGACGTGATTACTTTGATTGTCGAGGTGCTAGACATGGTGTTCGTCATAATGGTGGTGAACGTGAAGATGGCGGTATCGGGAGAATCAAGATCACCATACCAGAGTTTAAGGGCAGATCTGATCCGGAGGCTTATTTGGAGTGGGAGATGCGTCTCAATTAATTTTTTGACAACCACCACTTCTCCGAAGAGAAAAAGGTTCGTGTTGCCTCGATTGAGTTCACCGAATACGCTATTATTTGGTGGAATCAATTAAATCATGCAGGGGAACGTCCTAATACTTGGGATGCGATGAGGCAAGCTATGCGGGACCGATTTGTACCGGCATACTATACAAGAACACTACATACCAAGCTACGACGACTTACTCAAGGCGCTAAGACGGTGAGCGAGTACTATCAAGAGATGCAAGTGCTTATGATCCGTACAAGTGTGCGTGAGTCGGTGGAGGCGACTATGACATGTTTCTTTCGAGGGACTGAATGAAGATGTGCGGAACCGTGTTGATTTGATGCAATACAATACAGTGCAAGAATTACTTCATCAAGCGGAGCGTGCGGAACAATGGGTGAAGGACACTCAAGCAAGGGGTGGTCGAACCACTCGTAGCACTTGGAGGTGTGCAACTTCGCATGACGGAGATGCGGGATCAACTCCTAAACCGGTTGCATCCACTATACCGGTTCGGAGTACATTCAAAGAAGCTTCGAAGCCTATGAGTATTGCATGTAAAGAAGCCTCACATGCTGATTCTAGTGTATTCTCTACGACTAGAACTAGCAACATTGAATGCTTCAAGTGCAAGGGCTGAGGTCATATGAAGAAGGATTATGCTTACACATGATGGCTTTGCAACGGAGAGCGACAATGATAAATCTGAACCTTTCGATGAATCTGAGAAGCTAGAACCCATCATTTGTTATTCAGAATAAGGTGTTAGCTTGATGGCTCAAATGGTGCAGCGTGATAACACCGTTATTGCGCGGAAGGGACAACAACATCATATCTTTCAAACCGATTGCAAGATCAAAGAGTAGGTATGTAAGCTGATTATTGATAACGGGAGTTCGAGCAACATGGTTGGTAAGAATGTGGTGGAATCACTCTCATTGTCCACATGGAGGCATCCTAAACCATATGACATCCAATGGCTCAACAACGTCGGCAAAGTCAAGATCACACACAAGGTGAGAGTGCCATTCAGCATTGATGGCTATGTCGATAAGGTGGAGTGTGATGTGGTACCTATGCATGCTGGCCATATTCTATTGGGACGTCCATGGAAATTTGATCTGAATGCTACACATCAAGGACGGTCCAACCGATATACATTCATGCACAAGGGAGGGTTCCATGCTTTGCTGTCAAAGACTGATGAAGAAATCAAGAGTGATTTGGTTATGGTTAGCAAAAAGAAGGCCGTAAAGACTACACTAAAACCGAGGACTGTTTTGCTTCAAGAAGAGGAGGATGATGAGGTCCTAAGTGCATCTACTATGGTAGTCAATATCCCTAAGTTGTAAGTGTGTACTAGACCTCAAGTTGAGCCTATTATGCATCATCAATGGAGAAAGAAACAAGAACCAGGTTTGGCAAAGAACAAGGAGAGGGAGGTAGGCCGAATGGGGAGCTTGAGCGGTCATGGGAAGGCACAAGAACCAAGGGCTTTGCATGTTGCAAAGTTTAAAAGAGAATTCGGCCAAGAAAAGACAAAAGGACCAAATTTAAACTCTATTCCGAAATCAATACATTTTCAGCTTAAAAATCTAAAATGGGTTTGGATTGGAGCAATTCCAATTCAGATCTTTCTTTAAAACAAATTAATTATAAATTACTTGTAATAGGATAGTTTAATATATTTTCAGTAATTATAGTAGTTTAAATTTTGAATTAAATGAGTTTGCAATAGGATTAAATTTTGGTACTGTTTATTGCTACAGTAACTGACTCGAATTACTATTCACTACTAAAGTGCCGAGTCGGTTTACTGTTCACATGCTATATATATTTAGGGCTAGAGCCCTATTGTAAGAAGGTTAGAGTTAAAGAAAATTCAGAAAAGTCACAGGTTCATGTGGCGCAAAATGAATACATACTTTTCGAAAATTCCCATCTAGGGTTTTGTGATTGCTTGAATATTGGAGGGAGGTTGTTCTTCCAAGATCCGTGATTCCTTGTGGATCATCTCACCAATTCGTAGCATCCTTAATTGCTTACGATTTGGTGTTGTTCTTTCGATTTGATTTTATTTCTCTCTTCGGATTGATTCAACATCAACCAAGTATTACTTGCTTTGGAGATACACTTGTTCTTCCATTTTGTCGAATCAAGAAAGATGAAAGCGGGAGTTTTGCTTCAATCAGAATTGAAATACAAGTAACATGAAAGATTGGGCCACATTATGCATCAACACATGTTGATCCGTATTAGGTTGCGCATGACACACCTCTTCCGATGGCGAGGTCCTTGCCCAATGGAGCCTAGCGGTGCACGGAGGAGCCCGATCTTGGTCGGTGGTGCGGTGGAGGCAACACCCTATTCGGTCAGGATGACGAGATCGATCCGGCGACAGCGCACCGCTGAGGCGGCTCCCGGTGCTCTGTTCACAGTGGTGGCATGCACGCGAAGGCAAGGTGTGCTATTGTTGCCTAGACGGTGGTTGTCAGCGGCGCGCACACGGAGGCGCACTGTCAGACGACCCGTCGACTTCGATGGGCGATGGTACGCGGAGGCATACCCAAACCAATCGCGGTGAAGTCTGGTGGCGCGTGCCCGGAGGCGCATGGCCGGTCGGCTCACTTGGCCAGTGGCGCGACATGAAGGCGTCGCTTGGTCTTTGATTGCGATAGAGCTTCAACGCGTACGCGGAGGTGTACGGCCGATGCAGTGGGCGCGCACGCGGAGGCGTGCACCCGGGCGGCCGGCGAGATCGACAACAATGTAGGGTAGAATAAAAACTAATGTACTAAAAAAACATTACTGCTATAATTGAAAACTTAGATGAAAGCAACGTACCAAGAAGCCTTAGCTATGATTGTGCTAATAATGTGTTGTATAATTGAAGTCGTGTTGCCAACGAACAAAGCTCTCAACTCACAAATAATTAAAAAATAGATAAGAACAGAAGGGTGTAGTCCCAGCCTTTCTATTTATTGATCTCTTTGTTTGTATACTTGCGTGTACAATGAGAGTCCCCTTCCTTTGATGCATGATCCATGAATAAGTAATATCTTAACTACTATAATTCTGAGTTTACCCCTCCCACCTCAGGCCAAACCGCTCCGCCCTCCTCTCCTCGGTCGCCGCCAACTCCCAGAGCCGCCGCGGCCGGCGCCCGCCCTCCTCTCGGTGCCTGTGCCAGGGCCGCTCCGCTCCACCCCTACCTCCTTCAAGCATCGTCGACTCCACATAGGGCCGCCCCCCGCCTCTCCCCCCTGCTTCTCTGTCACGATGCACCGCCCGA
This sequence comes from Hsuehochloa calcarea, assembly GCA_036346395.1. Taxonomy (NCBI): domain Eukaryota; kingdom Viridiplantae; phylum Streptophyta; class Magnoliopsida; order Poales; family Poaceae; genus Hsuehochloa; species Hsuehochloa calcarea. The sequence continues at coordinate 39,401,067 of CM070610.1, read as the reverse complement.
TGTCCGCTGTGTGGGGGCACTGTTCCGTCCTCGCCTTCCTTCTTGTCACCTCACCCAGCACCGACGGCTCACGGAGGTTATCATATTGTCTTCTCGTGCGACCCGCCTCCCTTCGTCGTCGGCTTCTCATCTGGTAGTCTCCTCCCCCATCGGTTGGCCAGCCGACAAGCACCCCCGTCACCACCAATCGGCCTGGTTCCCCCAACTAGAGGTCTATCTCCCACCCCATGCCAAACCGCTCCGCCCTCCTCTCCCCGGTCGCCGCCAACTTTGGTTAGGAGGACGGCTGCCCGCGCGGTCAGGGCACCTTCCTCTAGGCCGTCGACAGCGCCTACGTCGGCTACTGGACATGCGACAACGTATACATGGGTTGTGTCACTGTAGTTGAAATTGATGTGAGGGCAGTATGCATAGAAATGATGGGGCTCAATGAATGCAAGTGCTAACAAGGTATAATAAACGGTGTTGATTTTGAGTAAATTCCTCATCCTTTGGTGTCGTAGGGGCGGCCCCAACGGCCAAGCGAAGCCACCATCAAACCCTGAGGGAGGACCCCAGGTGAAGGATCCCGACCGGAGGATCCCCAGGGCCCCACGAGGCCTGGAGCAACAGGCCCTCCGGGTCACCTTTGGGGCAGACCCGAAGCCTCCCCGGAGCCCCGCGAGGCCTGGAGCAGCAGGCCCTGCGGGTCACCTTCGGGGTGGACCCAAAGCCTCCCCGGAGGTTCCCCAGAACCCCGCGAGGTACGGAGCAGCAAACCCTCCGGGTCACCTTCGGGGCGGACCCGAAGCCCCCGTAGAGGGTCCCCCGAACCCCGCGAGGCCCGGAGCAGCAGGCCCTCCAGGTCACCTTCGGGGTGGACCCGAAGCCTCCCCAGAGGGTCCCTGAAGCCCCCGCGATGCCCGGAGCAACACGCCCTCCAAGTCACCTTCAGAGTGGACCCGAAGCCCGTACGAGCGTGGATGGACCAGGTGCATCGGCGGGGTAGACCAGGCCCAGGAGCGCCCACCATGGACCAAGGCCTAAGCGTAGGGAGGAAATATCCTTGCAGCCCCTATGCGCACAGTACCGTCATAGGGTTATGTAGGACCGTAAAGGCGACTAGGGGGGTGAATAGGCGCTTTCTCAAATTTCTCGCCTTAATCAAATTCAACACAAACTTTACTCCTTTAGCTATGAAAGCTAAGAAGATCAGTAAGCGCACAGAGGAAGCCTTGTGCTGAATTCGATAACCCCCTCAACCACAAGACACAAATGCGGAGAATTGATCTCACTAGTCCAGTGCAGGCATCGGGCGGTCTGACCGGCTACCAAAGGGCGGTCCGACCGATTTAAATCGGTTCGACCGGACGTTAACGGGCGGTCTGAATGCGGGCGGTCTGACCGCCGTATAAAAATCGGTCCGACCGATTTAGTCCAGTACTGAAAAGCAATGCCCAAATCCAAAACGAAATTTGGTCCAACTTTTGATTCAACCAATGAAACTTGACCAAATTTGGAGCACACCTCCCTAAGGATATTAGAGACCTATTTCTAGCTACGATCGTTCAGATCCACTTCGTAGAAACGATCACTTAAGGTTTAACCCAAGAAGTGCACAAACCCTAGAAATATGAAAAACTTGATTCAAGACTTGCTTGTGGGGGTTGACGATCTAGATGATTCTAGGAGTATTCCCACACATCAAAGCAAGACAAAATAGGTCAAGAGACCAAGCATAAACACTTGAATCAAGGAAGCACCACAATCACAAAAGAGAGAAGAACACAAAGGAGAGACTTCACCCTTGAGCAAAATCAATGGATTGATTGATACAAGATGTTGCTTACAAAGCCACTCCCTCAAGGAGGACAAGAGCTCAACAAAGAGCACACACACAACCTTCCTCTCCTCTCCTCTCTTATCCAAACCCTAACCGTAGAAAATGACTTGGAGAGATAAAATGAATGCTTCCAGGGGTTTTACATCCCCCCTTTCTATTCATAGGAGATGCTAGGTTTTCACATTTGGGACCCACACACACATGGGTCCCACTCACACACATCTGTTGAAGCAATCGCCTGCTTCACCACGTGTAGGTTGATCAGTGGCTCTCATCATGTCGGCAAGACTCTCCCGTCTGAATCCCATCGGAAACTCCTAGAGACTTGCACCGACTTCCGCACCATCTGATCCAACCAGCTGCACCGAACTACCCGTTCGATCCATTTTGCCCATTCTGCACCATGCTTGAGTCACACGACCTCACCCGGCATCCATGATCGTTCTGAACCTCAGCTCTCCAAGCGTAGTCCCGATCCACCTCACCGTTGACGTCGTTGACCTACAAGCCACCTGCACAGCAATAGACAAACAAATCGTCTCCGGGAACAAGTTCTTCACAACTTGACCCACGTTAGTTCCACAATGCAATATGCAACAATAAAGCATTGACATCCATACAATAACCACAGTTAAAACACATCAATGCCAATAAGGCTAAGCTTCAAGTGATCGGCGGTCTGACCGCCCCACACGGCCAGTCCGACCGATTTCAGGACGGTCCGACCGATTCCACAACTGCGGTTGGACCGCCCGAAAAGACTTAGCCAAAATTCCATCTCGAAAATCCGAAACCTTCTGGAATTTTCAAATGAATAGAACTTTTGACTGGGAGCTCCAAAAATTATGTGACCACATCCAGGAGACTCCCCTCACTTGCCTACACAACCTATTTTTGGCTCAGCTCCAAAAACCACTTTGAGGCAATTCCGGTCGGACCGGCAACCACGGTCGGTCGGACCTCTCCACGGGCAGTCTGACCGCCCACGTCACCGGTCAGACCGCCTGTGGTCTGACAGAACTGAAGCAAAACCGAAAACGCGAGATTTTGCAAACCAACAAAGTCATTGCCAATTGACTCATCATTCCAAGATCGTGCACATATCCTCACGATATCCACAATCTCCCCCTTGATGAACACATTGGTAATTTCCCAGAAAATGTAGTTTCAAGGTTTGAAAAGTAAAAAATTCGCCGTTTTCGCATAAAGGCGCAACTCGATCCATAAGCAAGAAAAACCTAGGAAACGAACAAGCTGGCTTCAGAATAGTATAAGCAAGTGAGATAAGGCAATGAAAGCACAAAAGGATTCAATTTCCAGAAAGTAGCCAAAAATCTCACTTAGGTCCATATGAAAGACAAATGTTCTATTTGACCTTTGATCATTGTGAGTCTTCTTCAAATGCAAATATAATCAGAAAAAGGCAATAATACCCAGAGACTCAACTCACTATGATCACAAATTTTCAAAAGGTTCATTTTTTTATATGAGAGTTCTTTATAGGAAACCTTATGTATGAAACCAAAAGCTCCAAAACAACATTTTTCTTCACAATCTTTCTCCCCCTTTGACAATGAATTCATCAAGATGTATGGGAAAAGAAAGAGTATGAGGGAATGACTTTATTTTTGAACTTTAGTAAAAAGGAGCCATGACCATTATTCATGTAGACAGTACAAGTATTATACCAAGCCATATAAAGAGTAGAAGCTATATTCAATCATGGCAAAACATGTACTGCAAAGCTAAACCAATATAGCAGTAATATGAGATTAAAAGAATTAATACCATAAAAAGTTGCTCAATATCAAGTTTCACTAAAAGCGACCAAAAATGAGACAAGCCATGTCTATAAGTAAAAGGAGACTCAAAACTGGAACTGAGGCATTTTGAGCATTTAAGAGTTCCAATATGAAGCAAAATTCAAGCACTTAGCATTTTGAGCATTTTCCTAAAAAGGATTTTTTTTCATTGTGCTAGATCTCAAGCCTTGCCGCGACCATCTCAAGCGAGAAGCTTAAAAGAGTGATTTAGGTCATCCAAAACTCCCCCTGAGTTCATGCCTAGTGCAATGGCAAGCCGTCTCATGAGAAAGAATTGGTGAGATCAGTTTTTTCGCACAGAAAATCTCATTCTTCATTTGCTTGACTTAAGAAGTTAAAAAGCTCATTTTTCATCTCAAAATAAGTTCAAGACTCAATTTAACCTATATGACATGGTATGAATCATAAGAGGATCACTAAAGCAAAACTAGTCGCAGGATCCAACAGGACATGATTTGATTCAATTTGCTCACAGATATAAAGCTAGCAAGGCAAAAGCTAAGCTAAACAAGAAAAGCCATAAAAGAAATCAAGTAGACTATCACTTGATATGACAAGGTATAGCGTATGAAATCAAGCCATACAAGGATAATAATCAAAGCTCCACAAGTTTTATTATACAATGCAAGACAATTGAAATGAAAAATGCATTATGATACAATGGATGCAAAAAAAGCAAATTCCCCCTCAAAACAGCCCAATAGGACTAATAACCCCTAACTCTCCCCGCAAAGCAGCAAAACGAGAAGAATCAAGAGCTTTAGTGAAAATATCTGCAAGCTGTTGCTCTGACTCTACAAAGTGAAGCACAACATCGCCCTTCTCAACATGGTCTCTCAGAAAATGGTATCGAATATCAATGTGCTTAGTCCTTGAATGTTGCACTGGGTTTTTGGCAATATTTATGGCAGAAGTGTTGTCACAGAAAAGAGGAACACTTCTCAAGGATAACCCATAGTCCCGCAACGTGGATAAAATCCAGAGAATCTGAGAGCAACCATCGGTCGCAGACTACATACTCGGCCTCGGTGGATGTAGGCAATGTAAGCTATTTTCTAGAAGACCAAGAAACAAGAGATGTGCCCAAGAAATGACAAGTGCCAGAAGTACTCTTCCTATCCACTCTACACCCCATAAAATCAAGATCGAGAAAATGCTCGAATTGAGAGAGCAGACGAAGAAGAATACCAGAGTCCAAAGTCAAGAGTATCTTGAAGGTACCTGAAGATGCGACGTACTGCTTGATGATGAGAAGCACGAGGAAGCTCGAAGCGAGCGCACAGACATACGGCAAATTGTATGTCCGGCCCGACGGCTGTGTGAGATAGAGGAGGAGCCAATCATATTGCGGTACTCCTTCTGGTCCACAGGCTCTCCATCCTCATCAAGGTTCAGCACGGTGGTTGTAGCAATGGGAGTAGACATTGGCCTACTGCTTCCCATATTGAAGCGCCGAAGAAGGTCCTTTGTATACTTACTCTGGTGAACGAAGGTGCCTTCTTTGAGTTGCTTGATTTGAAGACCAAGGAAAAATGTCAACTCTCCCATCATGCTCATCTCGAACTCACTGTTCATAGAATCTGAAAATCTGGACACCAAAGCATGAGAAGAACCACCGAATATAATATCATCCACATAAATCTGAACCAGCAAAAAATCACTGCCATGCCTGAGAGTGAACAAGGTTTTATCAACCATTCCTATTTTGAAATCATTTTCAAGCAAGAAACTCTTAAGCCTGTCATACCAAGCTCTAGGAGCTTGCTTCAAACCATATAGGGTTTTAGAGAGTTTAAAAACATGGTTTGGGAATTTATAATTTTCAAAGCCAGGAGGTTGTTTGACAAAGACCTCTTCTTCTATGAAACCATTCAAGAAAGCACTTTTAACATCCATTTGAAAAAGTTTGAAACCCTTGGATGATGCAAATGCTAAAAGAATGCGAATGGCTTCCAATCTAGCTACTGGAGCAAAGGTCTCTTCAAAGTCTAAGCCTTCTACCTGGGAATAACCTTGAGCAACGAGTCTAGCCTTATTGCGAACAACCAACCCATCCTCACTTTGCTTATTTTTAAAAATCCATTTTGTTCCAATAACATGAGAATCAGAAGGACGCTCAACTAAGGACCAGACTTTGTTTCTTTCGAAATTTTCAAGCTCTTCATGCATGGCATTGACCCAAGAGGCATCAGATAAAGCATGGGTGATATCTCAGGGTTCAAAAGAAGCGACAAAACCAGAATGTGCATGAGAATCAGGAGAAATAAACCTGGAGCGAGTGACTCGCTCTTGAAGATCCCCAATCATCTGCTCAGGTGGATGTTGTCATTGAATGTGAAGAGGTGCTCACAGTGCAGTGGCCTCTACCCCATGAGTTGTGGAGGTAGGAGCAGAGCCACTCGGATCGTCGGTGAGGATTGGAGGAGGCCGCTCGGTGAAGTGGAGTAGTAGTGTGAGCTCTCCACCCTCTCGTAAGTAATCGGAGGATGGATCGGATCCTCATCCTCAGTGTCATCATCGACGAAGATGCTTCCTTGAAATTCAGGAACCTGTGTACCTGTAGCATCGGGTTTAGTACCAGGACTAGCCTCATCAAAAGTGACTTCGCAAGTCTCAACAGTTTTATTAGTGTCGACATTAAAAACACGATAGCCACGAGAATGAGCAGGATAAAAAAGAAATATGCCATCGAAACATCTGGACTCAAATTTATCAAGTTTGCCATGTTTAAGAATGAAGCACTTGCAACCAAAATTCTTGAAATGAGAGACTTTGGGAGAATGACCAAATCTAAGCTCATAAGAGGTCTTCCCAACCACAGATCTCAAGAAAACCCTATTGGAGATATAACAAGCCGTAGAGATCGCCTCAGCCCAAAATCTCCTAGGAGTAGAATGCTCATCTAACATGGTCCGAGTCATCTCTACAAGGGTGCTGTTCTTCCTTTATACAACACTGTTCTGCTGGGGAACTCTAGGAGAAGAAAACTGATGCTCAATTCCCTTATCAGTGCAAAAGTTATAAAAAGAAGAATTCTTGAACTTTGTCCCATTGTCACTCCTAATGGCTCTCAAAGCTCCAGGAATATCAACAGCAGTCTAAGGACCAATTCTCTAAAGAAGCCAAAAGCCTCGTCCTTAGAAACCAGAAAATAAACCCATGAATACCTGGAGAAATCATCCACAACCACCAAAATGTACCATTTCCCACCAGCTGACTGAACTCTAGAAGGACCAACAGTGTCTAAGTGAAGAAGCTGTCCTGGTCCATCAGTCATCACCAAGGTAAGTGGTGGGTGGGAAGCAGACACCATCTTACCATGTCTACAGGGCGAGCACACAAGATCTCTAACAGCCTTCAGCCTAGGCAAACCTCTAATCAAGTCCTTGCAACTGACTCTAGACAAATGATCAAATCCTATATGCCCAAGTCTACGATGCCACAAAACAAGATCATGAGAATTAGAGGCTACAAGACACCTAGGACTGGAAGCTGAAGAGATACTGAAATTAGCACAAAAGATCTTCTCAACTCTGGAGATCTCAAAAACAAGCTCACCCGAGGAATCTAGAACTCTACACTCGCCACGTTTAAACCTCACTTCTAGACCCTCATCAAGCAGCTGAGAAACAGATAGAAGATTATACCTCAGCTTACTTACCAAAGTGACGTCTTTAAGCATGAACTTGTTGTTGACGCAAGACGGTGCCCTTTGCGATCAGCGGTCCGGTAGAAGCATCCCCAAAAGTAATCAATTCGTTGCCGGATGCACGTGTGAGGGAGGAGAACCATCTAGAATCTCCTGTCATATGTCGAGAACACCCTGAGTCAACAAGCCATATGTCCTCCTTCCTCGCACGACGGACCTAAAAAGCACAATCAGAAAACATCCGTGCCTCGAAGATCGGGTTAGTGATAAATGATCTAGGAATCCGATCGAGAAGCACGATGTTCGGGAACAAGAGAGAAAGAAATGAGAAAATTGATCAGGAACAAAATCATAAGGATGCACATGAGAACCACCTAGACCTCTCCGAAATGATCTACCAAAAGATCGATACTCCCCCTGTCTAGGTGCTACCAGTGGTCTCTCCTCACGATATCCTAAACCAAGATGCTGCCTAGACTCACCAAAAGAGTCTACAAAGTTCTCTACGAATCTAGGCCTATATGTGGTACGATAAACAGGCTGCCTAGCTCTAGAGACTATAGCTGGAGAAGGGACTCCTCTAATGGATCTCAAGACGCTCATCCTCTCTTTTCTTTCAAGTTTTGCTCTCTGGAAGCAGAACTCAACAGTGTGGCCTTCTTTCTTGCAGAAGGTGCAATGGTACTTGACTTTTTGAGGGGTCTGTACTGAAGGAGTAAAAGCACCTTTCTTGCCAGAAAGAGTTTGAGCAAAACCTGCGGATTTGAAAACAACCTTGGAAGGCTTAGGAGGTTCTAGCTCAAACAGACTATTTTTCACAACTCTAGCAATCTTAGGTGGGTGTTTCTTGGAATGCTCTAGGGGATTGAAACCTAGGCCACTATTTTTCACACTCACCTTGGATTGGTCAAGAATCATGTTGAGTTTCTTTTTCCCACTAGAAAACTTTTCAAGAGTCACTTTGAGGTAATCATTCTCTTTAGTTAGACCCTCACATCTAGTGCACTTTCTAGATTTGATTGCCTCATCACGTTTACTCTTAAGAAGAGCCACTTCCACTTTGAAGGCCTCACAAGACACACAATAAGATTCCTTAATCCTATTCAACTGCTCCTTAAATTTAACTCTAAACGCCTCTTGAATTTGACCAATCATAGTTTCAACTTCAGCACTCAAAACACAAGAGGTAGAATCAATGACTTTCTTAGAAGCAGTAAGAGACATGGATTTTTCAATTTTAGCTTTATCTTCAAGAGTCTTGTTTAAAGCTTCAATCTCAATTGTAAGCTTTGGACAATTTTCACAAGATGCAGCTCTAGAGTAAACAACCATTTCAGTCATCTCTTGCATTTTAATCCTATTATTCTTATAATGAGAGCAAGTGTGACTAGTATCAAATTTTTGCAATTCTTTCAAGGAGCTATCCAATTTTAATTCAAGCAAAGCACAGTTAGAGCAAGTTAAAGGAATAGCTTCCAAGGCAGTCACATCAAGAGAAATGACATCCATGCAAACAGAACTAGACTTGAGAGATTCTAGTTCATCAAGAGCATCTTTTAATTGATTAACAACAGAGGAATGAACAGATTTCAAGCTTGTCAGTTCTTTAAGCAAGCTAGTGCAGGAATCATAAATATCATCAGGATTAATAGATTTAAGCCTAACAACTTCTAGGTTCAAATTATCAATCATAATATCCTATTTCTTAATCATTTTTACGTGCTTATGCAATTTCTGTTCAGCAAAGACCAAAGCCCTTTTCATGTCAGCAATTGAAGGGCATACCTCATCGGGATCACTAAAAAGATCCTCGTCGTTGGAGGAGTCGCTGTCGTGGCTGTTCTTGGCCATGAAACACATGCCTGTGAAGTCATGAGCCTTCTTCTTGCCACGGGAATCACTCTCGTCATCCTCCGTTTCTGAGTCCACATCGCTCATGTTCACATTCTCTAGAGCGGCAAGGACCCGGCTGACAAACTTGCGATAGTTTGTCTTATTAGGTTTTGCATCCCTCTCTTGGGGATGTCTTCGTGTCTCCTTCTCCTCCTTGCCCTTTAGCTTGGGGCACCTGGAACGAATGTGGTTTGGCTCACCACATACAAAGCATATGATAGGTCCACTTCTCCTCCTATTCCTCACCTTGTTGTAAGCTCTCGTGAATTTGGTGGTGTTGGACCGTAAAGGCGACTAGAGGGGGGGGGGGGTGAATAGGAGCACGCTCACTTTTTCACAAATTATGAATTCAATACAATTTCACTCCAGTAGCTATTAGAAAGCTATGAAGATCAATATACCAGTACAGCGGAAGACTAGTATTGAATCCAATTAAATCCCCTAAGCAAAATAACAAAATCAACTAAGATTGCAAAGACTCACAGCATGGGCGGTCAGACCTCTGTACCCAACCGGTCGGACCGATTGCCGGGCGGTCTGACCGGCGTTGTGCTGGCGGTCGTACCGCTCCAAAATCGGTCTGACCGTGATGACGCCAGCGATCGACCGTGATCTGAAGAACCGATCCAAGCAATAAAATCGGCCGATGACGAAGTTGCAATTAGGTGAAACTTTTGATTCTCAACTCCAATCTTTATGAAACTTTGCACACACCTTCTATATGCTATTGAGGACCTATTCCAATCGAATATTACGATAATTCTTGGAACGATCTTGAGCAATTGCCAATTGATTAATGAAGGTCTAAAAGGGCAAGAACGAAAACTTGATCCTAATGCTTGTTCGTGAGTGATTGATGATCAAGATGATGCTAGATAGATTCACACATATCACAGCAAGCTAATTCATGTGAAAGAATCAATCACAAACTCGCGGATCAAAGAAAGCCCTAAAAACACGAAATTGAAAGCAAGAACGAAAAGAGACTTATCTCAAGCAAACCTTGCATAGATTGATTTCGTGGTTGATTTGGATTACATCCACACCATCATGGATCGATGGACAATCAAAGATCACGAAATTCACCACAAACCATCAAGAGCCCTAGCCTCCACCTCAACTCCCCTAAAGACAATTAGGGTTTTGAAACATAAAAAGGCGAGAGAGAGAGGGGTGCAGTCACCACCTCCTCCTATTTATAGTGGAGGCCTAAAACTCCTAGGGTTTGACTCAATTGGGCTCCCGTTAAGGCCCACTAACAAACGGGTCACACACGCACGCTTCGCAAAGCGCCGTCTTTAACCTTTGACCTAAACCGCTTCACCATGCGCCATGGATTTGCCAATAGGTCACCCTTGTCCATCTTGTGTCACGCTTGAGTCATTGACCTCACCCGGCATCGTCGATCGTTCTGGACCTCAACTCTTCAAGTCTAGTCCCGATTCTCCTCGCCGTTGACCGTCGTTGACCACCAAGCAACCTACACAACCACAGACAAGCAAACACGAATTCGGGAACAAGTTCTTCACAACTTGACCCATGTTAGTCAAAACATGCATCATGCAAACCATATACCACGATACCAATGACTTTGACCTAACAAAACAATATCGCCACGAAGTTGGCGATGTTCAAGTAAGCCGGTCCGACCGCTCGAGGTGGCGGTCGGACCCCCCATGGCGGTCGGACGCTCCTCGTGAGCCGGTCGGACCGCCTTGGGACTTAGCCAATTTCAACCCCTGAAAATCCAAACCTTACGGAAACTTTAAACCAATAGAACTTTTTCTTGGAGACTCCAAAAATCATGAGACCAAGTGCATTGGGATCCTCACTTGCCTACAACACCTATTTTTGGCCCACTCGTTTTGAACACTTTTAGGTCACCGCCGGTCCGACCGCCACATGGCCGGTCCGACCGATTTGGGACCGATCGGACCACCGTGCAAGGACCGGTCGGACCGCCCGTCTCGATAAAGGTCGTAACTTTGTCGAAAACGTGTGAAACGACAAACCGTAAACGCCATTGCCAATTGTCACATCATCCAAAGATCGGAACATATCCCCATGAAATCCACAATCTCCCCTTGATGAACACATTGGCAATTATCCGAAAATGTAAGTAAGAGGTTTGAAAACGAGTTTACTCATGATTTTAAGCACAAAGGCACAACTTGGTCCATAAGCAAGAAAAAGCAATGAAAATGACCAAGGCGGCATCGTAATAGTATAGGCATGTGAGACAAGGCAAAAGAAAGCATAAAAACTTTGATTTTAGAAAGGGTCAAAATTCTCACATAAGGTCCATATGAAAGAACAATTGTTCAATTGACCTATGATCATTGTGAGTATAAAAGAATGCAATTCAAGTTCAGAATATTCAATAAGACAATAAGAATGCAACTCAAGAACTCCCCCTCACTATGATCCTCAATTTTCAAAAAAAAACTTTCAAAATTTCAGTTTCTCCCCCTTTGTAAAATCTTCTCCCCCAATAAAGAAATATAACACTTCTTCTCTTCTCATTTAACACATCTTCTCCCCCTTTGACAATGGATTCATCAAGGAATCACGCCTTCCTCTCATCCAGAGATAAAAAATATAGAATAAAGGAAGAAGCAGAAACAAAAGAAGCATAAAGAGGAATATGCATGAAGTGCAATGGAGTGGCTTCATTTTTTTTGTATTTTTCAATTTTTGATTACAAGAAGCTTTGGAGATTACCCAAAAGAACAAGCTAGTATCTCTAATATTGCACAAACAGCATATCAAGCCTGACAGCGCTAGCAAGATCATGGTAAGACATATATATCAAAGCTAAGCACAAAGGCTCAAAAGTAAAGCAGTAGATTTGATCAATTTAAGCAACGCTTCAAAATCAGCAAGTTCATCAACAGGGATCCTAAAGTGAAATTGGCCATGTCAAAATGTCAAAGTGAGATCAAAAATCTAACAAAGACCACATTAAGAGTCAATCAAGTCCCGTATTGAATCATTTTGCTCAATATTTTGGAAACGCCCATTTGTCAACATTTTTCTCATTTGCATTGAATATTGAAGTTGACTAATGATCTAACTTAGTGACAAGATCCTGGACTAGGAGCCATCCACAAACTCATCCTAAGCTTCGACCAAAAGTTGATTAAAGGTATATCTTAGTAAAGAAGATCCTGTACTAGGAGCCATCCACAAACTCTTTCTAAGCTTCTACCGGGGCGACAAATCTTGAGGTTCATGTCATTTCTGACAAGAAGTCCCCATGAGATCGTCTGGTTCATCAAACTATCTCCAAGTTCATGTCATTTGACAAGCAGTCTCGTAAGAATAGTTTGGCACAATTTAAGCATAAAACAATCTTGATTTTCATTTTTCACATGAGCAGTTTTAGAATCTCAAGAACACAAAAGCTCAAGTAATGGTCAATTTTAGATCAAAGAGCTAACATGGAGTTGCGGGATTTGATTCTCCGCGAGGCCCAGGATTCGCCTTTGTCTATTCATCCCGGGGCCACAAAGATGTATCAAGATCTTCGTCAGGAATTTTGGTGGACTCGAATGAAGCGGGAAATTGCAAAGTTCGTTGCCGAGTGCGACGTGTGTCGTCGTGTCAAGGCCGAGCATCAGCGTCCAGTAGGACTGCTTCAGCCTTTGCCAATTCCAGAGTGGAAGTGGGACTCGATCGGGATGGATTTTATCACCGGTCTACCTAGGTCTCCCAGGGGAAACGATGCTATTTGGGTTATCATCGATCGATTGACTAAAGTAGCTCATTTCCTTCCTGTCAAGACTCAGCTTCGCGTGGGTCTCTTAGCCGAGCTCTATGTCTCTAGAATTGTAAGTTTGCATGGGATACCAAAGACGATCATTTCGGATCGTGGTTCTCTGTTCACTTCTCGATTTTGGCATAGCTTGCAAGAGACTATGGGAACCCATCTTAACTTTAGCACCGCATATCATCCTCAAACCGATGGTCAAACCGAGAGGGTCAACCAAGTGTTGGAAGACATGCTCCGTGCTTGTGTTCTTTCTTATGGCAAGCATTGGGAAAAATGCTTGCCATTCGCCGAGTTTTCTTATAACAACAGCTTTCAGGCCAGTCTCGGCATGGCACCTTTCGAGGCCTTATACGGGAAAAAGTGCGAGAACCCGTTGAATTGGTGCGAGGCCGCGAAAGACCATTCTTTGGCCCGGACTCGATCAATGAGGCCGAGAGTCAAGTCCAGCTTATTCGTGATCGCTTGCGCACAGCTCAATCCAGACAAAAGAGCTATGCGGATCGCCGTCGTCGCGAGTTGAGCTTTGAGCCTGATGACTTTGTTTATCTCAAGGTTTCTCCTTTGAAGGGCCATCAACGTTTGGCGTCAAGGAAAGCTAGCTCCTCGATATGTCGGTCCCTACCGCGTCGTCGAGAAGAAAGGAGCCGCCGCCTATAAGTTGGAGTTACTGCTGCACTTGAGGGGTACATGATGTGTTCCATATGTCCCAATTAAAGAAGTGCCTCGCGCTCCAAGCGAGGAAGCTCCGTTGGAAACTCTTGATGTCCAGAAGATTTGACCTACAAGGAGCACCCTGTTCGCATCCTTGAAGAGACCGAGCGAAGAACGAGGAATCGTGCCATCAAGTTCCTTAAAGTTCGATGGTCAAACCATTACGAAGATGAAGCCACTTGGGAAAGGGAAGATCGTCTCGTGCGCACTATCCATCTTTCTTTTTCTGAGCGAGCCAAATCTCGGGACGAGATTTTTGTAAGGGGAGGTTTTGTAACATCCCAAATCTGGAATTGAGTTTCAAGTGTAAGAAAATCGGAGGAATTAAAACTTTTCTTGCATCTTGAAACCCCGGTCGTTTTGTAATTCTTTTAAAAAGAATTGTGGAAGATCAAATTCAAATCCTCATTTAACTCCAACCAAAAACCTCCTTGGCAAAGATCCGTGCCAAACCCAGTGTAAACATTTTCCTGAGTCTAGGGTTGATGTTTGACACCTCGAATTATTTCATAATTTTTAGAAATTATTTGATAATTTTGAGGCCAATCAAACCTTGGTCAAACCCTAATTCATCACCTTCTGAAATTTACGGAGAAAAATACCTGCATAAAAGCCTTTGGAAAATTTATTTAAGGTTAATCATCCAAGAAGCAACCTCGATTAAAATTTCATGATTTTTGGAGCTTGTTTGCTACCTTAAACAAATTCTTCAAAAATCAGCCTTTAATTCAAACCCTTGCTGATTTCACTGTTCCTTGGGTCCAAGTCAGGCTCGGGCTTAAGCCAATTGACTCAGCCCAACCAACTAACCGCACCGGCTCGGTCGTTTGGGCGCGGGCGTTGTGCGTCGTTGGATCAGCATCGAACGGCTCACGATCGCGTGAACGTTCGGACCATCCGAGCGCGCCGATCCATGTGAACCGTTGGATTCTAAATCAAGGGCTCAGATTCGCGGGAACGTTCGGACCGTCCGAACACCTCGCGCAATGTGAACCGTAGGATCCAAATCAACGGCTCAGGCTAAAATGGACGCTCAAACCGTTCTAATCACCCTGTTGCTTTTGGATCGTCCGATTTCAATCCGACGGTGGATGAGTCGTCTCCTTCCTCGGGTCGGAGCGCGCGTCTGAGTCAAGCAATGGCGTGAGCAGAGGAGAAGCGCTCAGTGTGCAGTCACCTCTGTGGTCACCTTTAAACGGCTAGCTCTGCGCGCATTAAATGCACGTCGTGCTCCTCCCTCAGAAGTCCATGGTTCAACTGCTCCCGTCGCTCTCAAAGGCTCTCATGGCAGGTTTGACCCGAGAGGGTTATTGCCGTTGCTCACTGCCATTCCCCGCTATATAAGCCCCTCTGGTCCTTCCATTGAAGCCTTTCAAACACCTCGCAAGCTCCAGCAACCTCTCTGGTGTTTGCTTGAGCTCAAAAACTTGAAACCTTCTGTTGCCGCCATTGCCGAGCTTCAAGCTCTTCGGTGAAGGCGGTACCCTTGGGCTTCATTCCTTTCAGTCTTGCTCCCTCTGATTCCTCTCACCTCGGTGATCATTAACCCTCACTCAATTTGGGTTTTGGCCGCAGGGAGCAGCTTAATTTTGGATTTCCCCTTTTACCGAAAGCCCTATTTTTCTTCATCAGGAGCAGTCCTCTCGGTGCTTTCTCCGTGCTCGAGTAACTCCTCTTAGTCCCTAGTTGCTTGGCACTCGCTCAATTGGACCGCAGAAGAGCTCATTTGCTATTTTGTTTTTGACCATTTTGGTCATCTCTGCCGCCTCCGGCTTGCTTGCGTTACGAACGCCGCGGTGAAAATTTTGGTTTCTTTGGGTGCGCAAGATTGTTAGCAACCCATTTTGGGCACTTGCTCGCGCCCATTGCGCCGAGTCGCGGCGGCGACCATCCTTCACCGTCGTTTTGTCGATGAAAATCGGGACGGCGTTTGAACGACGTTCACCGTGGGACCGTTAGATCCGAGATCAACGGTCCAGGTCTGAATGAACGTTCGGACCGTCCGAGCGGTTCGATCCGCGTGGACCGTTGGATCCAAGATCAACGGTCCCTATTCGAGTGAACGTTCGGACCGTCCGAACTCTTCGATCAACAGGGATCGTTGGATCCAAGATCAACGGCCCCTGTGCGTGTGAACGTTCGGACCGCCGAACGCCCCGATCTGACGTGAACCGTTGGATCCGCATCCAACGGTGAGCGTTTAGGGTTTGTGAATCGCGCGTGCGCGCGTCATCCCGTGGACTTGGACCGTTGGATCCGAGATCAACGATCCAAGTTCGCCCACGCCGATTTAATTTACGGTTTTTCCAAAGGATTTATTTGTCAAGCGAAAAATGTAGTAACTTGTAAAATGCATAACTATTTCATTTTAATTCCTTTTTGGTTGATTCAAATTTTGTTAGTTGTATTTTTAACTAAACTGTAATCTAAAAATGTTTCCAACCCCAGTGTAGCTCTAGAAAATTTTGCTAATGAATAGTAGCATTTTTTATTTATAAAGCTGAGCAAAATTGATTTGCTCATATCTTTTGCATTAAGAATCCAAATCAATTGGTTCTTGTTGCATTATTTCATAAAACTCATGCTCTTCCTATTGTAAAAATTTGAGAGCTTTTTGTTGAAGTTGACTGTTGGACCTTTTCGGTTTCTTTTGCCTTATTGGTTCTTTTTGGTTCTTTCGATAGGATCCGAAGAGCACATTAACACCGAGAGTGATCCCCAGCAACATCTTGACCCACAACAATCTGGCAAGCAGTTTGATCATGTTAATCCTATTATTTTTCCAGTCTACTATATTGATTTCAACTCGTATGTATGCATTGCTATTTTGTTGTCAAATTATGGTTAGTGTCCTATAGTTGCATAATCTGTAGGACTTGTTTTTCCTCTACTACCATGAGCTTAGGTTAATTGCGGTGGTCGGAGTCCGATGGAGGGACTTGGATCACTTAGTAGCTTCCGATTGGGAAATGCTTAGCCATGCTTAAGTTCGGTAGCTTTGGGCGATCATCGACTTAGTCGATGGTCTTGATTACACAAAAATTATTATTCTTCCATTATGTCCAGCACTTTGTGCTTTGTTAATTTTGCAAAACAAAAACTGAAAAATGAAAACGGATTTGGACTTGGGCATAATGGTATGTTGGTGTGGTGTTTTTGGGTGTGATCGGAATGGTGCCCAAGTCATCAAGGACCGAACATCTTGTTACACTAAACCAAGCACTATTGCGTACTAACCACATGAGGGATATATGGGACCCCTCTTGACTTAGTACTTTGGCGTGTGTTATCTCCGAGTCGCAGGAGGAAAAGTTTTGCGTGTGTGGTGTGTGAAACACGCTTTGTGTTCTTGTGTTTGTGTTGGGTGTGCGGTGGTGGGGATTGCCGGGAAGGTTCTCCACCTCGAGGGGCGTCGCAGTTGTCCAAGGCTTTACCCGTGACGGGTAGTTGTCCGAGGGCCACGACCCGACACAACGTATGGGTTTCTATCCATACGGGCGACTCGAAGTTAATACATAATATTGGAAACGTCTCGTAGGACTTAGCTGTGCCGGCATACCAAAGGCAGTGTGCTTAATCATGTGGCAAAAGGCGGTCTGACATGTGGGTAAGTTGGTACACCCTGCAGGGATAAAACTATTCGAATAGCCTCGTCCTAGGTTATGGACACGCTTGGGGAGGTCTTCCAAGAGTTAGACTACAACATTTGTTTTTAAAATTAAAACTTGACATGGTTGGTATGAATGGGTAATTCATACTATTGTTGTGGTGACTATTGGGTTAGTCACTTCCAGGTTGTTGTTGTCTTTCTATCTACTGTTATTATTATTGTTCTCTCGGTTATTTGAACATTAAAAATAGATTTGTCAAATTGCTTTCAATCTATTACATTATTGCAAATAGAAACTTGCTTTATGCTAAAATGAACCATACAGCCTCCACTTCAATGAGCTTGCATGTAGTATAAGTACAGGTTTGTTATTCCACATGTAAGTCTTGCGAGTACATTCAAAGTACTTGTCGAACCCGGGAACGAAGGATACCGAATTCTCTGTGTTCATACACTAGTCCAGGATTTCCAGTGTACACAGTCACAAAAATGTTATCACAAACATATCCAGCGTGTATATTTAATAAGCATAGAGTTTATTACAAGCGGGGCGGAGGCCAAATAAAACATTAGCGGAAGCAAATAATAATGGTAAGCCACACGATCGCCACAGTAGCATCGTCTGAGGTCATTGCCTAATCGTCCTGCTCCTCACCTTCTGGGTAGCAGTCTTCTCCTGAATAATAATATTCAGCAAGAGTGAGCACTACAACTGTGCTCGCAAATTACACCCAATACAGAATTTAGAATGTATGCGTAAGTTATTCAAAGGAAGGTTGTAGGGTTTATTTGCATAAATCAGCATTTTTGGTTTAAATAGTTATACTAAGTTTCAAGGCACATTTTTATTCCATAGCTAAATTCAAATTTTTGAAGTTCATCATTTTATAGTGGATAACCTCCATATGAAACATGGTGAAGGATACCCTCCTATCACAAGGCTACCCGCCCAAATTTACCACAAGGATTAACCATCCTCAAATCATATCCAAAGTTATTTTAAAAATCAAAACAAATCTAACTTAGAGTGGCTTTGCTCAGCATGTCCATAACCGTGGACACGGCTATTCGAATAGATTTACACTCTGCAGAGGTGGTACAACTTTACCCACGAGATAAATTGCAGTGCTCTGCCGGCCAATACACGCTTCCTTAGGCGTGTGGTCGGGCAATTATCACAAGGCGTTTCCAATGCACTACCTCAATACCAATATGCCCGCTAAGGTTTCACTTCCATTAGGCTAACCACCTACCGGAAGCCCCCTCTTGCGCCAAGTGGGAATAAAGTCTAACCGACACCCACACAACAAAAATGGCATAAACAATAATGAGGTAATACAAATTATTAAGCCTTGTTCTGCCCATACAGAACATGTGGTAGTACGGTGGAGCTTTTGCAAGATGCGGCTCAAAGGCCGGTCCTTAATCTACTTGGGCAACCTTCAATAAAAACCCTGGGTCTCAGTCCTAACCAGACGAGCCCGTGCATAAACCTGCACCCACCAACGGTCCATGTTTGCCCAAGTACAAACCATTTTATTTTATTTTTATAATTTTCAAAGACATTTGCAAGAGTCCACCATGACAAAACAATGTCATAGGCTTTTTATCAATTTATGAAATTTTGGCTAAATTCTCCCAAAGTCAAATATTTTATGGTCTAAGCATTTGCTATGCATATATTTATTTTTAAATTCATTTGACTAAGGTTACAAGGAATTGATAATACAACAATCAAATTTGGCTATACAAAGGAATTGGAATAATTAAATATTTAAAACAGGAATTTAAAATAATTAAATACAATTATGCATGCAATAATAATTTAAAACAGGAATTAAATAATTTTAAATATTGGGGGCAAAATGGTCAATGGTGTAACTTGCTTTGCTCAAATTCCTGGTATTCTACTTCTTCAATAGGGTCAAGCTCTCCAGAGTCGTCAAAATCTATCTGTGAAAATATTCCAAATTCAAGCGAATTCAAATGAACACAAATAAATTCAAATAAAAATTCAAATTAACTCCAAATTAAATAATTTTGGTTTAGTTAGCTAGATCTTGATTTTATAAAAATTTATAAATTTGAATCACCTAAATCGGAGTTTGTATGAAGAAATACGAGCTCCTGGAAGTTTAAAACCTAAATTAAATCCTAAAATCGAATTTCGAATTTCCGAATTAAATTTCTAAAGGAAATTCCAATTATTGCGCAAGCATGCGTCAGCGGCACTGTTCACAGAGACTGACAAGTGGGCCCGCACAGTATGGACTGAGTCCACAGCGAGGCACAAGTCCACGGTGGACTCGGCTCAAAGACAAATGTGAGGGGAGGTCTTGGCTTTGGCGCGGCGTCTTGTCTTGGCGCCCACGTGGCACGCCACGCACACGCAAGGGGTGAGGTGGCGGTGTGGCGCGAGGTGGCGATCCACCGGCACCGAGAGGAGGAGCACGGGGCCGAGGGCACCGGCGAACGGCGGCGTGGCTGGCTCGGCGAGTGCGCAAGCGGTTGTGGGAGACAACGAGGCGAGTCGCGCTACTGGCGGCGGCGGAGAGTGGCCGGAAGGTCGTCGGCGACGGAGAGAGGCGGCGGTGTGGTTCGGTTGTTGGCGGCGAAGGTGCTCCGGGGGTCTTCAGGCGAAGCCGAGGTGCGCCAGAGGATCGCCGGAGGATGTTGATGCCGAAGGTGCAGTCGAGGTGGCCGGGAAGCTCGTGGCGCCGGAATCGGAGAAAAACGAGCCGGCCGCCGCGGGTGCGAAATGCGCAGGCGATCGAGGCGTCGAGGGACAGGAGGTGGGGAATAGAATGAGGAGGGAGGCGCGGCTCGGGGTGCTTTATAGGGCGAGGAGGCGGGGCGGGAGATTGGGTGCGGTAATGGCGGAGGCGAGAGGCGCGGACGTTACGGCGTTAAGAAGGGGGTAATGCTGGGGTGAATCTGGGAGGAGCCGGCGATGCTAATGCGTGTAAATGCGGGGTTAAGGCGGAGGAATCACGGAGGAGGCGAAGCTCGCGCGGCGGCATCAATGGCGGCGGGAGGGCGACGCTGCGGAGAAGAAGGGAACGGGGAAGAAGCACAGTGCGAGGGCCCACCTGTCGGCGAGACAGAGAGAGAGAGAAGAACGCGGGTAGATTGATGTCGGCCGTCCGATCAAAATCGGACGGCCCGCATTAATCAGGCGCGGGGAGAGTGGGTGAGGCGTGCAGTCTTTGGGCTTGGCCCAAGATCTTATGTGAAGATTTTAAACCTTTTTCAATTGATTAAATTCCAGAAATTCAAATAGGCTTTAGAAAATAGTAAATGAAGTCCAAAAATTTTGAGAAAATTCACAGAAATTCTATGAGGCATTCTGGACTTAAATAAAATAATTCCAACTTTTAGTTGGTAATAGATTTTGCATATAAATTCTTTTAGCCTTAATATACTTTAGGGGAAAGTTTTTAAAAATTCCAGAAAATCCTCAAAAATTAATAAAGTCTTATTTTTAACTGAAATTGAAATTTGGGCTGTTACAAACCTACCCCCCTTAAAGGGAATCTCGACCCCGAGATTCAGATTTGGTCAGCAAAAAGGTAGGGATACTCGGCTCTCAAAACTTCTTCTCGCTCCCAGGTAGCTTGTTCTTCTGAATGATTGCTCCTTGAACCTTACAAGAGCGAATGACTTTGCTTACGGTGACGCGTTACGCCACATCGAGAATCTTGATTGGTTGTTCCACATAGGTGAGATCTTCACAAGATCGATGCTCTCAGCAGTGTTTCTTGTTGGTACTCTAAGACATTTCTTTAACTGGGATACATGGAAGACATTGTGAACAGCTGACAGAGATGCTGGTAGTTCCAATTGATAAGCAACTTCACCTCTTTTTGCCAAAATCTTATAGGGTCCGACAAATCTGGGTGCGAGTTTTCCTTTAGTCTGAAATCTCTTCACTCCTCGGAGTGGAGTTACCCTGAGATAGACAAAATCTCCCATCTCGAAGGATAGTTCTCTCCGATGATTATCGGCATAACTCTTTTGTCGGGTTTGAGCTACTTATTGCTTCTGTAAGTGGTTGTAACACCCTGTCTATTCGGAAGACAAGATGTCACCTAACAAGACAACCTACTATTCAATTCATAAGATTAACATCGCATTCAATGCTAAAGAAACGATTAACCATTATAACAATCTATAGCTTAATAACAGTTCATCTATAAATTTAAACGAGAATTAACCAAAGCGATAATAATGGACCTCCAAGTGACAATTATTACAGTCCATTACATTATAAATAAAACTGAAGAGATGTAAATAGAACTTTAACGAATGATTATTTTATTCATGTGCATGGAACGTGCTGGACTACACCCTCCCGCTAGCAACCGTTTCACTGGAATTCACCTAAAATAAATAAAAGCAAGAGTGAGTCGAAACTCAGCAAGCACAACATATACATTCACAAAGAATACTGAATCGGAACAATTTTCCAAGTACATCACTTACTTCATGAATTTCAGAAAGCATGGTATGAATGAATGAATGCATTGAAGGAGAATGGACTTTCCACATGTTTATACCGGTATAAATAGTGACACACCCGTCGGTGTTCACTTAAGCCCGTACTTCGCAAAGTACGGGGATCCAATCACCGTATGAAGAACGTTTCATACGGGTGTCCGAAGTTGCCACATTGGAATGGTGGTCAACGTTGCCCACATTGGAATGGTGGGTCTCACTTGCCCATATTGGAATTAATGGGACTTAATCAAGTTTCCACTCCCGTGGACGGCAAAGGAAATATGTGTGCATGGAATGAAATGCATAACTTGAACTTCATCTCAATTTATCACAGAAGAAGGTATTGAAATCTACCACATCATGCTCAAATCACAGGAATACTCATAAGTTACCAAATTATCATGCATTCATCAAATTCACACAAGTTAAACATTGCACTTGCCTTCCGTGTGGTGACGTGTTGTGATACAACGAAGGTGTCCTTCCACCCACCGTCTCACCGCCTACACAAGTATTATCACGTATTACGGATAATCGAATATGGCACAGCTACAAGTGTACTACGATGCTCTCTAATCAACCCACTCAACCCAAGGGTTCAATTTGACATTTACACCAAAAGTCCAGATTATCATTCTACAGGCAGTTGCACAAGAAAAATCACCATTAATTATCTGTAACTCTAAACGACCTGAAACCAGTGCTCACTGATTCTTAACTGATCAGGCTACAAAACCTTAGTTGGAGGAATCTTCTGATTCGGCCAAAACAGAGGGGTAATTAACTGCTAAACCTAACCCATCTACGTCAGTCCAGAAAACAGATTAGCAGTAAAGAAAATAGTGTAACTTTTAGCCTACTGATCCAAATGGAATAAATAGTGTAACTTTTAGCCTACTGATCCAAATGGAATGATCTTTATCAACTTGGAAAGATAAATTCAAGATCTACAATAACTTAGTTGGGGGAGTCTTCTGATTCGGCCTCTATTTTGAACAAAAACGAGGGACAAAACTACTGACCACAGATTTCAGACAGATTGGACAGTTCGTATTCAAAAATTCATATCTCCTAAACTACTTGTCGGATTTTGCTCATCTTGGTGCCAAACGAAAGCTAATGAAACCAGGAACAAATCTCTAGAAGGGCAAAACCCCAAATTCGGCCTCTAAAGTACTGTAACAAGCCGCGCAACATTCTGATCAATTCTGTAAATTCTGGAACTCTAAACCGACGTGACTCAAATGATCTCTACCGCAACAAAACTTGATCAAACAAATAACCGGGGTGCTCGTTACCCTTGAAGACCCGTAGCACGACGAAGAACCACTCCCCGCTGGTCTCCCTTCTTCTTCCTTGGCGGCCACACCACAGCGAACAACCGCGAAGAAACGACCCGCCGGAGGACAGATCGGAGGAGAAGCGCCGAGGATCTTGAGACCAACCGGGAGCACCAAAGGCCGGCCACCATGGGAGGCGGCGCCCAACCAGGGGAGAGGGAGGGGTGGCGGCTAGGTGGGGAGGAATGGGGGCGGCTAGGGTTTGGGGAGTGGCGCCCCCTTTTATGGCGGCCACTTCATGGGCCGGCCGCCCTCTTGGGCCTCTGAGTCGTGACTGCGGCCCAAGTTGCCGGAAAAACACGATAACCCCCGCTAAATAGAATTTCAGGAAAACTATTTCTTTTCTCCTCTCGACTTCTTTCTTTTTACCGAATGCGATTCCGGAGAAATTTGAATCTCGCTTTCGAATCAATTCCCAAACTATACGAACTAGCTGGATTTATGAGGT
The DNA here is from genome assembly GCA_036346395.1 of Hsuehochloa calcarea. Lineage (NCBI taxonomy): Eukaryota > Viridiplantae > Streptophyta > Magnoliopsida > Poales > Poaceae > Hsuehochloa > Hsuehochloa calcarea. The sequence goes on along the minus strand of CM070610.1, from coordinate 39,377,502 downwards.
ATTACACTCTATCCCCCTTAGAAAAGATTCGACCTCGAATCTACGCAACAAACTTCGAGAAAGATCGATGAACAACCTAGATAAGTACACAAACGAAGCAGTCGGGTATTGTCCTCGCATGCGGGACTCCAACTCTCAAGTGGCCTCTCTTTCAGACTGAAGAGACCAAAGGTTTTTTAACATACTTCAAAGTTTTGTTCCTCGAAACCCGTTCTGATTCTTCTAATATCTTCACTGGCCGGGACTCGAAGGTAAGGTCTTACTCATTGGTTGACGGCTCTAACGAACCCTCACACTCTAGATCTCTCAAGTACTCCTCCAATACCGGGTCATACCAAACAATGTATACCCAGCTACCGACTCGAGGCGATCCTAACGAAACACTAATTTCCCAAAAATCCCTCAACTTCAAGAACAAACCAATGTATCTTGGGTCAACCTTCCTTTGGTTCCAAACAACACAACTAAGCACAAATTTACATGGAACTCTTGTTCCATGTCTCAATCAATCTTTTCACATTAACAAGGAGCACCTCTTTTCACTAGGGACACACAACAACTCGCTTTAAACAAACTCTTTTACAGACAAAGCCCAACTGAAAATAAATCACTCTCATTGCAACCACTCGTTACCAGCTTGATACCCAAAAGAGTCAAATCCAGAATCGATGATTCCTCATGAAAACCTTTCCATTTTCCAAGTGGGCGGTTTGCGAATAGACGTCACGAAAGTCAAAAGAGAAATCATTCGAATGCCCACATCAAACACTTCCTTTATTTTTTCTGAACCAAAAAGAACCACCATGCCGACATAAAGCTAACGCAAATTGTAAATGACATCTCAATCGGCAACTTAGGGTGATGCTCAACCCGAGAGCAACAACCACACTCATATAGAAAAACCATACTAGTCCACAAAAGGATACTCTAGTCAGCTCCTCTACCAAATGAATTATTCTGACAAATAATTCCCAACACCTCGATAATACTAATTGTAACACCCACAAACACATTACCTCAATCCGCTCAGATAATCCAATTGAAATTCACATCACACACTCCCATCTACTACACCCAAAGGATACTATCAATGACCATCCCACTATTCAGAATCCACTCTTATTCTGCTACCTTTACACATAATCATTGGCAACCAAGGTTCTAGCATAAAAATGCAAAGCTCCAAACTTCAATCTCCAAGTCTCCTACAATGAATTCCTGGGATAATTCAAGAATCCCTCACATTCTCTTATCAAAAATTCTCACAACCCAAACAATATTCTCAGTCATAACTTCAATCATCCTCAATAATCAATTAACTACTCAAAATGATTAACTTCACCAATCTTGGACGCCCACTAAACCACACCATTCGGTTTCACTTTCTCAGCCTTGTAAGTTACACAATCCCAATACTTTAAACAATCGATCAAGATCCCCCAAACTTTTGATATTCTAGTAATCCACTAACAAGATCAAGAAGATATTGGATGACAATTCATTATAGATTCTGATAATCGCAACAATGTAAAAGTTTAGCTTCAAAGAGAACCATTTTATTTAAATCAAACTCTCTATGAGAATGCTAGCATGAAATCATTTCTTCCTCTTAAGCACATTAAATAATTTGGCACTCCAGCTTCACAAAATAATTTACTTGACCACCACTATCTAGTCGTCTCTATACACTTAAGAAGACACTTGAAAAACGAATCAGTTCCTCCATTCTCAAAAGAAGAGGTAAGTGGAAATAATTTTCAGTACCTAGAAAACGTTTACCACTCGCTGTAAACACAAAACCGTAAGAAGTAGGTAATTAGCAAAGAACTCAAAAAAAAAAACATAAGACGAGGCCACAGCTAAGGGCACAAGCCCCACAAGAAGATAATATCGAATCTCAAACAATGAAAATCCAATCTCGAATACCTCTACTACACTCTTCCCTTTAACAAAAGAAATAATTTTCTTTGATTGGAATATCACTTTGCCAACTCAAGCTAAGGAGCCTTAAATCTCAAATCACAAGAATCACTTGATAATTGATAGAACATTCAAATACGTCATTTTGTTTAAACTCATTTCAGCTACCACATAATTCATGAGCTCCAAAAGCCCACGAAAGACAAACTTGAAATACTCTCATTTGAACGATATCACCCAAGGCTATCAATTTACTACAAATATTAACATCAATCTCACAACAACAATTAGAAAACACTTCGAAAGACCGACGTGAAAAGAATGGGTGATTCTTTCTCAAAAGAAGAGGCAAATGGAACCGATTTTCACGAACTAGAAAATCATTTGCTGCTCGCAATGAACACAGGACCAAGGGAAAGACCAATTAAGCAATGAACTCATAGAACATAAGTGAAGTCCACAGTTGAAAGCATGGGCCACACAAGAAGAGAATATCATACGCTAACAGTTAAGAACAAACGAGCATTCAAGATCGAAGCACTCGCATCACCGAAAAACCATTATAACTTCGCAACATAACGCGTTACTCGACAAACCTCGTTTACCACATAGAACTTGAACCCCCAAAAGATCATGAATACAAAACTTGAAATTTGATCATTTTTAGGAATATCACGAAAGACAATCAAATTTCTTTCTCTATAAAAGAATCAACATTACCATCATATTACTGAACATTTCATTAAGACCAATAACATACGTTCCTGGTAACAATCAATTTACCTTACTATCACATCAATAAACCTTCTAAAGGAAGCATGACAAATCGTGTCATAGAAAACTCCAGCATCAAATGGGATTGTAATAACAACTTATTCTAGAAAAGAAATCAAGTGCGAAAGCCACAAAGTGAAACAAACCTCTTTTAACAAGCTCACTCTAGTACAAGACAAACCCTTTAAACATACTAGATTAAATCACTTATTAGATTTAGCTCATTTGTCCTTAGTAATACTCAACGCCAGTATTACACGCACTCCTAGCACTCTAACTATTAATACTAACAACCGATGATTATCTAATCATGGAAGCATTCATAGTCCTACCTTTGTTCGAAATTGGAATGAAATAACTTTAAATTTCAGCAATGGAATAATTATAAGATAACATTTTGGAAGTCATTACAACCACAGTCATCCATTACCTCATACCTATAACATCAATTTAGCATGACAAAATCGGTTGAATTTAGCATTTGTACAAATTCTTTAGGTATCCAAATAGAAGACTTATTTGATGTTAATATTTACCAAGGTAAAATTAACTTGACTTTTGAAGACATTATCTAAGAGTCATTGGTTTGCACCAAGATATTAACCCAACTCGATAACTCCTACCATACCACATAATGCTTTTAAATAGAACCTCTTAGATAAAGTATGACAACATATCACAAAAGGGTTTTAACATTCTCCTTCTCATAAGAAAGGCTTAAAACTTCAACTCTCAAATTAACCCAAAAGAAATATGCAAGGTCAATGCACAATTAATAAAGAGCTTGCAAAAGAAATCTTCCACTGCCCGAAATTCCAAGCGAATAAATGAGTTACAATTTCCAATGAGGGTAAAACCGAACTTGTGTGAAAAGATAAATCTTGCAATTTAACTACGCTCACGTGGAGTAGAAATATCACAATAATCGAAAGAACAATAATTATTTCAAAGAATGATTAGAGATCTACTGGAGCTTGCCCACTTCATCAAAACACCCCAGTCAAAAGAAACTCATGAACTGTAAGAAACTACAACCCGAAACCGGATACAAGTTTGAGAAAGACAACAACTTCAACAATGAGCTCGGGCTCAACACGTAACTATGGAGCAGGGTAAGAAGCGCTCTACTCTCATACCACGAGCGGTGGTGTAGCACAGCAAAACCGAACAACAACCACGAACTCAACTGCTCAACGTCCGCTACCGATACGCATAGCTAATTCAATCAATTATGAATATATAGGATCATCTCATGACAATCATAAAATTAATCCATATATATATATATATAGGATAACACATCATATCACATATTAACAACATGAGAGATAGTACTGAAATAATTCTACACAGTACTACATAATGAACCAAATCACTAGAAATGCGGAAGCAATGGATTTCCCAAACCCCACCTACTGTGCACAGTGTGTCATTTTAATACTTTGTTCACCACGGACCTAAAGCCCGCTCTGATACCAACTGTAACACCCTGTCTATTCGGAAGACAAGATGTCACCTAACAAGACAACCTACTATTCAATTCATAAGATTAACATCGCATTCAATGCTAAAGAAACGATTAACCATTATAACAATCTATAGCTTAATAACAGTTCATCTATAAATTTAAACGAGAATTAACCAAAGCGATAATAATGGACCTCCAAGTGACAATTATTACAGTCCATTACATTATAAATAAAGCGAAGAGATGTAAATAGAACTTTAACGAATGATTATTTTATTCATGTGCATGGAGCGTCTTTGGACTACACCCTCCCGCTAGCAACCGTTTCCTTGGAATTCACCTAAAATAAATAAAAGCAAGAGTGAGTCGAAACTCAAGCAAGCACAACATATACATTCACAAAGAATCTTGAATCGAACAATTTTCCAAGTACATCACTTACTTCATGAATTTGAAAGCATGGTATGAATGAATGAATGCATTGAAGGAGAATGGACTTTCCACATGTTTATCTTGGTATAAATAGTGACACACCGTCGGTGTTCACTTAAGCCCGTGATTGCAAAGTACGGGATCCAATCACCGTATGAAGAGCGTTTCATACGGTGTCAAGTTGCCACATTGGAATGGTGGTCAACGTTGCCCACATTGGAATGGTGGGTCTCACTTGCCCATATTGGAATTAATGGGACTTAATCAAGTTTCCACTCCCGTGGACGGCAAAGGAAATATGTGTGCATGGAATGAAATGCATAACTTGAACTTCATCTCAATTTATCACAGAAGAAGGTATTGAAATCTACCACATCATGCTCAAATCACAGGAATACTCATAAGTTACCAAATTATCATGCATTCATCAAATTCACACAAGTTAAACATTGCACTTGCCTTCCGTGTGGTGACGTGTTGTGATACAACGAAGGTGTCCTTCCACCCACTGTCTCACCGCCTACACAAGTATTATCACGTATTACGGATAATCGAATATGGCACAGCTACAAGTGTACTACGATGCTCTCTAATCAACCCACTCAACCCAAGGGTCAATTTGACATTTACACCAAAAGTCCAGATTATCATTCTACAGGCAGTTGCACAAGAAAAATCACCATTAATTATCTGTAACTCTAAACGACCTGAAACTAGTGCTCACTGATTCTTAACTGATCAGGCTACAAAACCTTAGTTGGCGGAATCTTCTGATTCGGCCAAAACAGAGGGGTAATTAACTGCTAAACCTAACCCATCTACGTCAGTCCAGAAAACAGATTAGCAGTAAAGAAAATAGTGTAACTTTTAGCCTACTGATCCAAATGGAATGATCTTTATCAACTTGGAAAGATAAATTCAAGATCTACAATAACTTAGTTGGGGGAGTCTTCTGATTCGGCCTCTATTTTGAACAAAAACGAGGGACAAAACTACTGACCACAGATTTCAGACAGATTGGACAGTTCGTATTCAAAAATTCATATCTCCTAAAATACTTGTCGGATTTTGCTCATCTTGGTGCCAAAAGAAAGCTAACGAAACCAGGAACAAATCTCTAGAAGGGAAAAACCCCAAATTCGGCCTCTAAAGTACTGTAACAAGCCGCGCAACATTCTGATCAATTCTGTAAATTCTGGAACTCTAAACCGACGTGACTCAAATGATCTCTACCGCAACAAAACTTGATCAAACAAATAACCGGGGTGCTCGTTACCCTTGAAGACCCGTGAGCACGATGAAGAACCACTCCCGCTGGTCTCCCTTCTTCTTCCTTGGCCGCCACACCACAGCGAACAACCGGCGAAGAAGCGACCCGCCGGAGGACAGATCGGAGGAGAAGCGCCGGGGATCTTGGAGACCAACCGGGAGCACCAAAGGCCGGCCACCATGGGAGGAGGCGCCCAACCAGGGAGAGGGAGGGGTGGCGGCTAGGTGGGGAGGAATGGGGGCGGCTAGGGTTTGGGAGTGGCGCCCCTTTTATGGCGGCCACTTCATGGGCGGCGGCCCTCTTGGGCCTCTGAGTCGTGATTGCGGCCCAAGTTCTTGGAAAAACACGATAACCCCCGCTAAATAGAATTTCAGAAAACTATTTCTTTTTCTCCTCGACTTCTTTCTTTTACCGAATGCGATTAGGAGAAATTTGAATCTCGCTTTGAATCAATTCCCAAACTATCTGAACTATTTGGATTTATGAGGTATTACATTTGGTCTTATTTGGAATAAAATGAGCCACTTTTGTTAATCGGTCAATTATTACCCAAATGGAATCACAACTGATTGGGTCCTAGGTAGTCCGGTGATAAAATCCATACCAATCTCCTCCCATTTCCACTCGGGAATTGGTAATGTTTGTAACAATCCGCAGGTCTCGATGTTCGCCTTAACACGACATACATCACAGCGTGCAACAAACTCAGCGATCTCTCGCTTCATACTAACCCACCAATACTTTTCCTTGGATCTGGTACATCTTGGTACTTAGGGATGGATAGAGTAAGGTGATTCATGAGCTTCTTTCGAATCGGTTGTTCGGTTTCATGATGTTTAGGTACACGATGCGGTTGCCAAACCACCTTTGTGCCATGCTCGTCTTCGAAAATCACGGGCTTTGCCTCTTCTCATGTTCTTCATGATTTCTTTGATGTCTTCGTCTTCTAGTTGTTTTTCTACGATCGACTTTGTATGGTTGGTTGGACTTCCCTTGTGTTGATCTGACCTTGGTGACAATTTCGATTGGATGCTTTAGTTCTTCATACAACTCTGGTTGATTTTCTTGAACTAACACCGTGTTGCAGTATGCCTTCCTACTCAGAGCATCTGCTACCACGTTGGCTTTTCCCGGGTGATAATGAATTCCAAGGTCATAATCCTTTATCAGCTCTAACCATCTTCTTTGCCTGAGATTAAGATCTGACTGGGTGAAAATATATTTCAGACAATCTTGATTTTTCATTTTTTACAAGAGCAGTTTTAGAATCTCAAGAACACAAAAGCTCAAGTAATGGTCAATTTTAGATCAAAGAGCTAACAAAGCAATTCTGACAGGGCCAATGTCACAAGAGGAGCACTAATTGCGCAACTCGCTAAAACATCCACAAATTGCAATTTCTTAGTTCGAGTTGTTTTAAAGTTCTAGCTCATATAGCAAAGACATAGCTACACATGTAAAAGTATGATAATTCTAGCAAGTCAAAGAACTGGACATGACATTGGGCACGTATTGAAGTACTAAAGCTCCAAAGGGTAATAGGCAAAGCTTCATCAATTTAAAAGATAAGCAGAAAATCTTATATTACAATGCATCTTTTTGGATTTTTCATACCACTTGTTGTATTTTTCATATGAATGCAATATGATACAATGAGATGCAATAAAAGCCTAAAAACCTAAAAGTTCAAAAGATCACTAAGTTGAGAAAAAGAACAATAAAAGATCAAAAGAACAGGAAAGATCGGAAAAGATCAAACTCCCCTCAAACCAACCCATAGGGATAAATTACCCTAACTCACTTCTTAAGGTTGCAAACTGGTTTGATCTAAAGGCTTGGTGAGAATATCCGCCAATTGAGCTTGGACTCTCGAAGTGCATCACAATATCTCCTTTTTCAACATGATCTTTAAGGAAGTGAAAGCGAATGTCTATGTGCTTAGTCCTAGAATGTTGCACTGGGTTTTTAGCAATATTAATAGCGAAGTGTTATCACGAAAAGAGGAACACTAGCAATGTTTAACCCATAATCTTTCAAAGTGGGCGTCATCCACAAAATCAGCTCTGACAACTAGCAGCTGACTACATACTCGCTTCAAAGATGGATTGTGCAATGTAAGACCGCTTCCTAGAAGACCAAGATACAAGAGAAGTGCCTAGGAAGTGACAGTGCGAGGTACTCTTCCTATCTAACCGACGACCGCAAAATCGAATCGAAAAACCCTAATGGACAAAGCTGAAGAGCATGAATACCAAATGCCATATAAGAGGGTAGAGTGTAAATACCTGAATATGCGCTTAACGGCTTGGCGATGGGAAGTTCTCGGAGATGCCTGAAATCTTGCACAAAGACATACCGTGAAGTGAATGTCCGGTCTCGAGGCCGTCAGATATAGAAGGGAGCCGATCATGCTGCGTTACTCGCGTTGATCCACGACTTCTCCTTCCTCATCTGGATCCAAAACAGTCGAGGTTGCCATGGGAGTGGAAATTGGCTTGCAGTCACCCATGTTGAAGCGTTTGAGTAGATCCTTAGTGTACTTTGTCTGATGGATGAAAGTTCCTTCCTTGCATTGCTTGATTTGAAGTCCCAAAAAGTAATTAAGCTCTCCCATCATACTCATCTCAAATTCCCTGGAAATAGTCTCAGAAAAGCTGGAAACAAGAGCATTAGAAGAACCACCAAAAATAATATCATCCACATAAATTTGAGCAAGCAGGAAGTCATTGCCACGCCTAAGAATGAATAGAGTTTTATCCACTTTACCCATCTCAAAATTATTTTTAAGCAAGAAGGTCTTAAGTCTATCATACCAGGCTCTAGAGGCTTGTTTAAGACCATACAATGCTTTAAATAGCTTGAAAACACGATTTGGATATTTGGGATCCTCAAAACCAGGGGGTTGCTTAACATGCACTTCCTCTTCTATGAAACCATTTAAAAATGCACTTTTAACATCCATTTGATATAATTTAAAACCTTTTGATGCAGCAAATGCAAGCAAAATGCGAATGGCTTCTAGTCTAGCAACAGGAGCAAATGTCTCATCAAAATCTAACCCCTCAACTTGGCTAAAAGCCTGAGCTACCAATCTGGCCATGTTTCTAATCACAGAACCATCCTCACCTTGTTTATTCTTAAATACCCAACGGGTTCCTATAATATTATGACCACTAGGAGGTTCTACTAGGTTCCAAACTTTGTTTCTTTCAAAATTTTCTAACTCCTCATGCATGGCATTTACCCAGCTAGAATCAGATAAAGCATGTGATATATCGCGGGGTTCAAAAGAAGCAACAAAAGCCGAATGAGAGTAGAGATTTGGATCATTATACCTGGAGCGAGTTACACGCTCATGCAGTTACCTATTATCCGATCCAGAAGGATCTTTGTCTCTCTCAATGAAGTGGAGCGCCGGGTGAGATACCGCGTTTCTTCGACCTCCGCAAATCTGGCGATGATGAAGATCTGGCAGAGCCTCAACTGAAGGTGAAGTAGACGTAGCAGGTTCTTGTATCAATATGGGCGCCTCAGCAGAAGCAGATGAAGGAATGATATCAGCTTCGTTCTCATCTTCCTCCACAAAAATGTTCTCTGTTACCTGTGAATCATCTGTAACAATTGATCTAGCTCCAGGGCTAGTCTCATCCAAAGTGACATTACAAGTCTCCTGAATAAGATTAGTCTCAGTATTAAAAATCCGAAAACCCCTTGAATGAGCAGGATAACCCAGAAATAACCCATCAAAAGTTCTTGATTCAAATTTATCTAAGTAGCCTGTCTTAAGAATAAAACATTTTGATCCAAAAACTCGAAAATGTGAAACAGAGGGTTTTCTACCAAAACGAAGCTCATAAGGAGTCTTGCCTAAAGAAGGTCTCAAAAAGACACGATTTGCAATATGGCAAGCTGTAGCAATAGCTTCGGCCCAAAATCTCCTCGGTGTGCTATACTCATCTAGCATCGTCCTAGCCATTTCGACCAAGGTCCTATTCTTCCTTTCCACCACGCTATTTTGTTGAGGGATGTGTGGAGAGGAGAACTGATGCTCAATACCACGCTCCGCACAAAAAGAAGCAAAAGAAGCATTTTTGAACTCCGTGCCATTATCACTGCGAATCGCTCTCAAAGCACCAGGAAGCTCAGAAGCCAAACGAAGAACAAGGTCATGAAAATAACCAAAAGCTTCATCTTTTGAAGAAAGAAAGAACACCCAAGTATATCTAGAAAGATCATCGACTATGACAAGAATATACTATTTTCCACCAACTGACCGGACTCTAGCAGGACCAACAGTATCCATATGAAGCAAGCTGTCACCGTCCGTCTACCATAACCATAGTCACGAGAAGGGTGTGAGGCGGCAACTTATTTGCCATGCCTACAGGGCGCACATACAGCATCCTTGCCATCTTTGAGTTTGGGCAAACCTCTCATGAGATCAAGGTTGCTAACTCGTGTCAGATGATCAAAACCAATGTGCCCCAAACGTCGGTGCCAAAGCCAGAAATCAGAGGAAGATGTAAGCAAACATTTAAGGGATCCAGCAAGAGATTACGAAAAATCACTCAAAAATTCTACCAACTCTAGATATTCCAAACACAAGCTCACCAAGAGAATCAAGCACACGACAAGCATTTTTCTTAAAAGCAGTCTCATAGCCATCATCAAGAAGTCGAGATCGTAAAGGAGATTATACCTAAGCTTGTCCACAAGAGCGACATCCTTTAGAATGAATTTATTGTTTACCCTAATTGATCATGTTCCTTCAATTCGCCCTTGTGTATCATCTCCAAAGGTGATGAAGTCATCACTGTTGCCGCGTGAAAGAGGTGAACCATTTTGAGTTTCGGTCATGTGGCGTGAACATCCGAGTCAACGAACCACGTGTTCTTCCCTTTTCCGTGGTAATCACGAAAATCAAGGAACAGAAGAACGATGTGTCTCAATCATGGGGTTAGATAAACAAGATTTAGGAATCGATCTTGAGACACACGTCCAAAGGAGTATACAAACCGAAGTACTATCCTTGACTTCATTTAAAATTCGGTTATGAGCAATGTTTAAATTAACATGAGAATTAAAATATCCGAGGCGGTCGGCCGGCGTTATCTTTGTGATCGACCGGCGACCAAATCGGTCGACCGGTGACCACGTGAGGTCGGACCTTGACTGATACACATTAGAATTAGGATATTTAGAGGCATAATGATTTGCATGTGAGAAGAATCCTAATCCGGGTTTATTCTTTTCGGTGTTACCATGTCTCATAAAAGCTCTAGGTTGCTGAATGAAATTCTATCAAGATTTTTCCTATCATTTTCAACCTCACGCCAAGAATTCAATCAAATGCCCACCTTTCTTGCAATAAGTGCAATGGTACTTGGTACCACTAGAAGAAGCACCATTTGAATTAATACAAGGTTGGGCAAAACTGCAGATTTAAAAGATGTTTTTGCGAGTTGGGTTTGAATTCAATTAAACCTTTTCTAAGACTTGAATGACTTTTGGGTTTGAATTGTCTTGAAAAGAATTGAATCCTAAACCTTGCTTCTTATAAGGAGTTTTAGACTTGTCAAGAATCATGTTTAATTGTTTCTTACCTTTAGAAAATTTCTCTAATGTATCATGAAGGTAAGCATTTTCTTTTCTCAAGTTAACACAAGCATCACAAGTTTTATCCCTAGATTTCTCCTTATACAAAGCAATTTCAAGCTTAAGAGCGGAACAAGAAGAACAAGTAGTATTTTCAATATTGTCCTTAAGCTTAGCATATTTGACTCTAGCAGCTTCTAAAATATCTTTGATTTCACGTTCCTTTTCTAAACATGAAGTGCAAGGGCTAGAATCAAAAACATCAAAAGCAATCAATTTACTAGATTCTGAACATTTTTCACAAGGAGCACTTTTAATTTCATTTAGTTCAGATCTAGCATTCTCAAGTTGTTGTACAGAAATATTATGAGCAGATTGTAACTTGGTAATTTCTGAATGCATAGCATGACAAGATAAACATTCATTAGGTTCAAGAGTCTTAGCATTTTTAAGCTCTACTTTCAGTTTGTTAATCTTTGACTCTAATTTCTTATTTTTTGTCATGACAAATTCTAGCGCTTCATCTTGACTAAGCAATTGCTCAACTATAGAATCATATTTAGCAGAAAGCTCATCATAAGAAAAAGATACCTCATCATCAGCAATGTCGTCGGTGTCAGCCATGATGCACATGCCAGTGAAGTCTTTGGCTTTCCCTTTCTTTTTACCTTGAGGGATCTCCTCCTCCTTGTCCTCCTCACTCCCGGAATCCACATCGCTCAAGGATTGATCCTCAAAAGCGGCAAGGACCCGGTGAGCGGCCTTCACAAGCTTATTAGCCTCATACCTTGATTTGTTGAAAGGAGGCTTCTTCCAAGCTGACTTTCCTTCCTTATGATTGCTCTTACCTTTCAACTTGGGGTAATTTGCCCGGATATGGTTTAGCTCACCACATTCATAGCATGTCACCGGACCACCTCTCTTTTTGTTTCTCACATTATTATAGGCCCGTGTGAATTTTTTAGCTAGAAGAGCTAACTCTGTCTCAGGAATACTTTCAAGTTCCTCCTCATGAATTGCAGATAAACAAGTAAATGAAAGATCAGAAAAAGATTCAAGAGTACCATCAGAAGACCTTTTGAGAGGATCAGCTCTCAATGCCATGTTGTCTTTCTTAGGATGATCAACTCTTTTAATTTCATGAGTCTTGAGTTTACTATAAAGCAATTCTAAAGTAAGACTTGAAAGATCAACATTTTCCTCTATAGTAGTAGCCTTCATCTCCCACTCCTTGGTGTTGATTGCAGTCAAGAGATGAGTGGCATTTTCAGATTGAGAATATTCAATACCAACAGCTTTCATTTGATTAATTACTTTATTAAATCGACTGAAAATGTCATCGATGCTCTCTCCAGGACGCATCTCGAATTTATTGTATTCACGCTTGTAAACTGTTTGGCGCACCTTTTTGATTTGGGACGAACCCTCATGATATGTTTCAAGAGTGTTCCAAATTTCATCTTGTGATGGTAAGATTGCAAATCGATCATATTCTTGTCTACCAAGCGCACCATATAAAAGATTTTTAGCTTTGTTGTTGTTTGCCACAAGAATCGCTGAAGCAGGTGTTGCAATTTCTGGAATAACCAGCGGGGCTCTAACAACATCCCAAATAGCTTGTCCCTCGCTCTCAAGAAAGACTCGCATACGATTCTTCCAATAGGCATAGTCGTGCCCATCGAAGATATGCGGTTTAGTAGAAAACTTATCCATCGCAAAAGTTCAGTGACCGGTTAAGATCAAGATTGAACTAACTTGGCTCTGATACCACTTGTTGGACCGAAAAGGCGACTAGAGGGGGTGAATAGAGCACGCTCACTTTTCCCAAATAATGAATTCAACACAATTTCACTCCAATAGCTATTAGGAAGCTATGAAGATCAATATACGATCTGTGGAAGACTAGTATTGAATCCAATTAAATCCCTAAACAAAATAACAAAATCAACTAAGATTGCAAAAGATCAAAGCAGGCGGTCGACCTCTGGACCCACCGGTTGGACCGATTGTCAGGCGGTCGACATTGTTATCTTGGCGGTCGGACCACTCCAAAATCGGCCTGACCGGTGATAACGGGCGGTCGGACCGGCCGACTCCAGAACAGATCTGAAACAGTAAAATAAGCCCGATGACGAAGTTGCAATTAGGTGAAACTTTTGATTCTCAACTCCAATCTTTATGAAACTTTGCACACACACCTTCTATATGCTATTGAGGACCTATTCCAATCGAATATTATGATAATTCTTGGATAGATCCTGAGCAATTGCCAATTGAATAATAGAGGGTCTAAAACCGGGCAAGAACAAAAACTTAATCCTAATGCTAGTTCGTGAGAGATTGATGATCAAGATGATGCTAGATAGATTCACACATATCACAGCAAGCTAATTCACATGAAAGAATCAATCACAAACTTGCGGATCAAAGAAAACCCTAAAATCACGAAATTGAAAGCAAGAACGAAAAGAGACTTATCTCAAGCAAACCTTGCATAGATTAAAAACGTGATCGTTGCTGGATTACACCCACACCATCATGGATCAGTGGTCAATCCAAGATCACGAAATTCTCCTCAAACCATGAAAAACCCTAGCCTCCACCTCAACTCTCCCTAAGCCAATTAGGGTTTGAAAGCGACAAAAGAGGTGAAAAAACAGCGAGAGAGAGGTGCAGCCACCACCTCCTCCTATTTATAGTGGAGGCCTAGAATTCTCTAGAGTTTGACTCAATTGGGCTCCCGTTAAGGCCCACTAACAAACGGGTCACACACGCACGCTTCGCAAAGCGCCGTCTTTAACCTTTTGACCTAAACCGCTTCACCATGGGTCATGGATTTGCCAATAGGTCACCCTTGTCCATCTTGCGTCACGCTTGAGTCGTTGACCTCACCCGGCATCGTCGATCGTTCTGGACCTCAACTCTCCAAGTCTAGTCCCGATCCTCCTCGCCGTTGACCGTCGTTGACCACCATGCTACCTGCACAACCATAGACAAGCAAACACGAATTCGGGAACAAGTTCTTCACAACTTGACCCATGTTAGTCAAAACATGCATCATGCAAATCATATGCCATGAAACCAATAACTTTGACCTAACAAAACAACATCGCCACGAAGTTGGCCGACGTTCAAGTCAATACCGGTCTCACCGCTCCATGTGAGCCGGTCGGACCGCCCCTTGGCCGGTCGGACCGCTCCCTGTGAGCCGGTCGGACCGCCCCTAGGGACTTAGCCGAAATTCAAGCCCTGAAATTCCGAAACCTTCTGGAAATTAAAAACGAATAGAACTTCTTCTTGGAGACTCCAAAATTATGAGACCAAGTGCATTGGGATCCCCTCACTTGCCTACAACACCTATTTTTGGCCCACTCATTTTGACCACTTTTAGGTCACCACCGGTCCGATCAGCCCCACATGGCGGTCCGACCGATTTGGGACCGATCGGACCGCCGTCTGCAAGGACCGGTCGGACCGCCTATCCGAATGCCTGACACTTTGTCGAAAACTCGTGAAACGACAAACCGTAAACACCATTGCCAATTGTCACATCATCCTAAGATCTGGAGCATATTCCCATGATATCCACACGGACCGATTCCAGAAATGCGGTCGGACCGCCCGAAAAGACTTAGCCAAAATTCCATCTCGAAAATCCGAAACCTTCTGGAATTTTCAAATGAATAGAACTTTTGACTGGGAGCTCCAAAAATTATGTGACCACATCTAGGAGACTCCTCTCACTTGCCTACACAACCTATTTTTGGCTCAGCTCCAAAAACCACTTTGAGGCAATTCCGGTCAGACCGGCAAACACGGCCGGTCGGACTTCCTCCATCGGCGATCCGCCACGTCACCGGCCGCATCACTGTGGTGCGACAGAATCAAGCAAAATCGAAAACGCGAGATTTTGCAAACCAACAAAGCCATTGCCAATTGACTCATCATTCCAAGATCGTGCACATATCCTCACGATATCCACAGGTTAGAAGAGTAAGGTAAAGACCCTCTCATAGAGGACTATAAATAGAGAGTCACCCTCTCATGGAGGGGGGGTAACAGTCCTAATTTTCCAAAATAATAATAACCATTTCGTTCTTGCCATTGACTAGTCCTAGGGATGAAAACGGATCGGATAGTTTCCGACCGATCCGGACAAAAACGGATTCGGATTGTCTCAGATCGGATTTTTCCCGGATAATTTTCGGATCGAAAAGGGATTCGGATTTTTTTTGTCGGAATCGGAAACGAATACGGTAGCCATGCTATCCGGCGGATACGGATACCCGGATAAGACCAAGTTCGGATATCCGGATTTCGGCCCAAAAGAGAAAATAAGATTTTAATTTATTTCTGAATTTCAGAAAATGCAACAAATCAACTAGCCTTTTAGAAAATAGCAAATAGAGTTAAAAAAATTCTAGAAAAAAACATAAAAATTCATTGAATTATTTTGAACTTAATAAAATAATTACAAGTTAAAATTGGTTTTTATTTTTGCACATAAATTATTTTTAATTCCTAAAAATAGGAAAAAAACATTTTTAAAATCCAAAAAAAATCAAGCAATTAATTATTTTTTCCATTTTCACTTTAAATCCAATAAAATTCCAGAAATCTTAATAAATTTTATTTTTGACATTGAAAACTAGGAAATTAAATAATTGACTTTATTTTATTTTTTATTTTTAACCAAGAAAACACTTTTAAATCTCAAAAAATCCAATAAAATAATAACTTTATTAGTTTTATTTTTGGTAACATACTTTGGGATGTTACAGTCATTTGTGTATAGATTAATAATCTAGCCTAATCAATGTTAGTGTGAACTAAGTTTTATATATGTGATGAACTAAGTGTGAATGTGTGATGACTTGTGACTTTGTGTGTTATGACTTATTAGCTAAATATGGTAAACTGAGTGTTATGTTTGTGATGAACTAGTTAATAAAACTTGCTAGTGCCAATGTTATGTGTGGTTGCTGAAAATATGAACAATTCATGAATGTTTGCATGAAATAAACTATTTATATGTTTTCGTTAATTTCTGGTATACAATTTAAGGGGTTTTCGTGTTCCGAAAAATATCCGCGACTGTATTCGTTTCAATTCGTATTCACTCCGTATTCGTATTCGATATTATTCGTATCCGTATTCGTATCTGGAGTATTCGTATTCGTATCCGGATCCTGAAAAAAATATGAAAACAAATATGGCAGAGCAATTATCCGTCCGTATCCGATCCGTTTTCACCCCTAACTGGTCCCTTCTCCCGAGGATCCCCGGAGCTCCTCTATGTCGGTCCAGGTCCCCCTTCTTTTACTGTATAGCTCGTTTTTTCTACGACAGTTGGCGCCATCCGTGGGGTCTGGCAAGAAAGTCAAGCACGTATCCGAAGCACAGGAATGGCACCTCGGAGAGCTGCACCTCGCGCCTCCGCGGTCGAAGCAGCGATGGCGGCGGCATCGCCTAGCACCCCGAGGGCTAAGCGAAGCAAGACCTCTCAAGCCGCGGCGGCTGCCGCCCGCGCCGAGGAAGAGACCGATAACTTCACGCAGGGGAACCTCGTAGGGGCGGCGCCCCACAGGACTCGGCGATCGGCCATCACGGGCCCGGCCTCGGCCGAAGGTAACACAGAGAGCGCACGAATTGATCCAGCAAGAGCTTGCTGGCCTCCGACGGGAGCTGCTCGACCTTCGGCAACCGAGGGTAGGCCTCGCGGTCGCCTCGGGCGGGCCCGCACTGCCTGGAGCTGGAGCTCCCACAGCACCAGTGCCCCCCGCTGCCGCTCCCGCACCCGTGTTCCAGGGAGATCCTAGTTCCCCCTTGAGCGCAGGTCGAAGCGGCACCACCGCCCGTGGCTTTAAGATGCAGTCGAGGCCCTTCAAGGGTCGGCGGATCGAGTGGAGTTCCTCCGAGTCTACGAGACAACTATCGAGGCTGCCGGATGGGACGACACCACGAAGGCAGAAAGCATGGCCCTGGCCCTGAAGGGGGTAGCGTTGACATGGTTTTTCACCATCCCTCCACATTTTGTGTATGCTTGGGAACAGCTGCGGGAACTAGTGTGTAACAGCTTCCAGGGGAACTACGCCGAACCTAAGGGCGCGGGGGATCTATTCGCCACGAAGCAAGCCCCAAGTGAGTCCCTCCGTAGCTTCTTCAGAAGGTTCGTGGAGGTCAAGTGCCAGGTGAGGGGGGTCAACGAGACAACCGTCATCAACGCCGTGACCTGCAGACTCCAGAAAGGCCCCCTAGCAGAGCGACTCACCCGCAAGCCTGTCCGCTCAGTGCCGGAACTCTTCGACAAAATGGAGGAGTACACCAGAGCGGAATAAGACAATGCCCGACGGGGGGGAGGGGGTGCCCCAGACCACACCGCAGCAGCGGTCGCGGTGGCAAAGCAAGGACCCCCCTCAAAAGAACCCGGAGCCATGGGTGCGGAAGCGGCATCCAGGCCGCGTAGCAACGCCAACCGTCTGAAGGGGTAGGGCGTGTACAACATCGAAGGGCAGCAACAGCAAGGACCTCGGGCAGGCCGCGGCCGGTAGGGCGGAAGGAATAACGAAGCCCGGCTCTTCTGCGACCTGCACGGCGAAGGGTCTCACACAACCCTAGAGTGTCGAACCCCCCAGGATGGCCGCTAAAGGCCACCCCTGTTCTGCGACCTGCATGGCGAGTGGTCCCATGCCACCCAGCACTGTCACACAATCTCCGCCATGTAGGAATACATGAACCGAGGCTAGCCAGCAGGAGCCGACGATGGGGGAGGGCTAGGTACCCGACTGCCCGCCCCGTCGCCGAGGCCCCGCATCAAGGGAGCCCCGCCGGAGCGATGGCAGAGGATCATCAACATGATTGCGGGTTGCTCGTCGTTGGGTCTGTCATAAAAATGGCAGCGGAGCTCTTACACACGCTAGATTCATCATCTGGCGGCTTACTCAAATTCTACCCCACCCCGCTACGCCGAGATACCCATCGCTTTCGGCCCTGAAGACGCCAGAGGCGTACACTTCCGTCACCAGGACCCTCTGGTCATCTCAGCCAGCATTGCGGAGTTCGATGTGTGCCACGTTCTGGTGGACAGAGGAAGCTCCGCAGACCTACTGTTCGCAGAGGCCTTCGACAAAATGATGATCCCAAGGGACCGCCTGTCGCCACCAGGCATCCCCCTAGTGGGCTTCGGCGGAAGGCCAGTAACAACCTTAGGGCAGATCGATCTATTCGTCACCTTCAGTGACGACAATGCCACCCGCACGGAGATGATCACGTTCGACGTTGTCCAGATGCCATATCAATACAATGCTATCCTCGGCAGAGCCACGCTGAACGCGTTCGGCGCCATAGCGCACCACAACTACCTCTGCATGAAGATCCCCGCTCCTGAAGGGGTGGTCACAGTGCGGGGAGATCAAGACCTGGCAAGGCGGACCAAGCTCGAGGCGTTATCCCCGGCTCGCCACATCCAGGCCGTTGAAGCGACCACCACCCCCCAGCCCAACAGCGCCCCGGGGAGGTGGGCGCCGAAGGCTAAGCCCGAAGGCCAGCTCTTGCGGGTTCCTCTCATCGAAGATAAGCCAGAGAAAACAGTGGCCCTCGGCGCCGAGCTGTCAGCCACAGCCTACGGAGACATACTCGGGGTGCTCCGCCGCAACGAGGATATCTTCGCATGGGGCCCCGAAGACATCCTGGGGGTCCCGAGGGAAGTCGTCGAGCATTGGCTGACACTGCGAAGTGACGCGGTGTCGAAGAAACAAAAGTTGTGCCGCATGTCGGTAGAGCGACTTGAAGCCGCAAAGAGGGAGGTCGCCAGGCTCTTAAAAGCTAGCGTGATCAGGGAGATTAAGCACTCAGAGTGGTTGGCCAACCCGGTCCTCGTACATAAGGGAGAAGGGGACTAGCGTATGTGAGTTGACTTCACCGACCTCAATAAAGCCACACCCAGAGATGATTTTCCCTTACCCCGCATCGACCAACTCGTAGACGCCACCTCGGGTTGCGAGCTCATGAGCTTCCTCGACGCATATTCTGGTTACCATCAAGTATTCATGGCAAGGGAAGATGAACTCAAGACGACGTTCATCACCCTTATTGGCACGTACTGTTACAACCGCATGCCCTTCGGCCTGAAGAACGTGGGGGCCACATTTAGCCGACTCATCACCAAAGTCCTTACCGAGCAGCTCGGCCGGAACGTCGAGGCTTATGTCGATGATGTAGTGGTCAAGAGCAAACTCCAGGCCTCACACATGGCGGATCTCCAGGAGACATTCGCCAACCTCAGGGCGAAGGGGATAAGGCTCACCCCCAAGAAGTGCACCTTCGGCGTCTGAGCAGGAAAGCTCCTCGGCTTCCTGATATCGCAGAGGGGCATCGAGGCGAACCCGAAAAAGATCAAAGCCATCCAGGAGATGGCACCACCCCGCACGGCCCGCGAGGTGCAGAAACTCACAGGCTGACTCGCATCCCTCAGCAGATTTTTGTCCCGCTCGGCGGAGCGGGTCTTGCCGTTCTTCAAAATGCTCCGCGGAGCGTAGCCATTCAGCTGGACTCAAGATTGCCAGGTGATGTTCCTGTAGCTCAAGGAGTACCTCGCCAAGCTCCCAAGCTTAGCGAGCCCAGCCCAGGGCGCATCCCTCTTGTTGTACCTCATAGCCTCTTCGTTCGCTGTCAGCGCGGTACTCGTTCAAGACGAATGTGTTCAGCGCCCGGTATATTACATGTCGGAGGCTTTGCAGGGCGATAGAGCCCGGTACACCGAGCTAGAAAAGCTGGCGTACGCCCTCCTCATGGCCTCCCGCAAGCTCCATCACTATTTTCTGGCACACACCATTGTCATTCCCACATCCTATCCGCTGGCCCTGATGCTGAGGAATAAGAGCGCGTCGGGCTGTATAGGCAAGTGGGCAGTGGTGCTGGCGCCATTCGACGTCACCTTCACCGCGCGCACGACAATAAAGTCGTAGGCCGTAGCCGACTTCGTCGCCGAATGGACCCCGCAACCAGCGGACCGCGCGCCAGGCAAGAGTAAGACACCATGGGTAATCTCCACCGATGGGTCATGGTGCGCAATAGGGGCCGGGGCCGCCGCCATCTTGGCCGCGCCACACAGCCGAACAATCTCCTACGTAGCGCCCCTAGACTTAGCAACAACCAACAACACCTCCGAGTATGAGGCCATACTGCTCGGCCTGCGGAAGGCCAGAGCGCTGGGCGTAGGGATGGCAATTGTGCCCGATTACTTGCGTGCCCGTGGGCGAATACCCTATTGGAGGCGGGTATGGGCGTCTTTTTTGCCCACAGTCATGAAAACGGGCATAATTCCTTGCCCATCGGGTAAACGGGCATGGGCATGGGTAAGCTCCACCCGTACCCGCTTCACCCGATTACCCGTAATCTACCCACATGTGTAATGAACTATGTCAATTTGTATTTGTATTTTATTTGTTGAACTTGATTAGTTGTCTTGTCGAACATGATATGTGAATTGTGATGAAATTTATTAGTTGTTAAATGTGTGATGTGCCATTGATGTGTGAATTATGATGAACTTGATGTATGCATTGCTCGCGGGTAACGAGCATGTCCGCGGGCAATGGGTACCCACAGGTGGGGATGCATTATTCGCGGGTAAACGGGCATGCTCGTGGGCTACGGGTACCCACGGGCGACATGTATGGGTAAGGTTTTTTGTCCGTCGTCCTTCGCGGGTATGCTTGTGGGGGGAATTCGGGGTCACGGGTATGGGTATGGGCGAGCACTACCCGTACCCGCCGCTCCCGATTGCCATCCCTAGCTAGGCGCGAAGCGCATAGTAATCAAGAGTGACTCCCGCCTTGTCGCAGGCCACTTCGATAAGTCATTCACAACAAGGGACCCGTAGATGTCCCGGTACTTAGCGGCGGTCCAGGGCGAGGCAAAGCATTTCCATGGCATCATCGTCCAGAGTATCCCACACAGTAGCAATGACGCGGTGGACAGACTAGCCAAAATAGTCAGCTCCAACGAGAATCCCCCACCGGACGTACTGTACTCCAGGCTGGGCGAGCCATCAATTACCCCGGAAGCAACAGGGCTACCCCGGAAGCACCAGGGGCTGCCCCGGTAGCACCAAGGGCCGCCCCACAAGCACTAGCGGACACCCTAGGGCAACCGTGGAGAGCCCGTGTAGCCCGAACACCTCGCCTCGTTCTCAAGATTAGCAGTACAGACTGGCGGAACGACATTCGAAGCTACCTCGGGGGAGAACAGCCCGAGGAAGCTGATGAGGACATCCCTTCTATGGATACAACTCATCCACAGCAAGTGTTGCAAGGACCACTTACTCGAGCTCGTGCTCGTCAACTTAATTACCAGGTGAACTCATTCCTAGCTTCATATGTTACTGAAAATAGACCGCTACCTAATGCAAGTGATTTAATTGTGCTTAGGAACTTAGGAAAGGAAGTAGGAAAGGGACATGGAGTCATGGACATGCACGGAAGGAATAATGAAGGTCACCACATCACTTTAGGACCAAGTCAAGCACGAATTCGAGTTGGACATGTTCTGGAATCAGAGTCGGACTGCTGCGATGGTACCAAGTTCAAATGGGCGTAACTTCCTCATACGAACTCCGTTTGGGACGTTCTTGCACTTCTTGGAAAGCTTATGAAGTCTACTTTCCAATGGATCCAACCTCATCTTCAAATTCCATCTGAGCCGGCCGAAATCTTCAAAAGAGTCCATGTTGGTTTCTGAGTTCGAGTCAAAAAGGGTGCTGCGCCACCCCCACTTGGGCCCATGGGCCTTGTAACCCTAGGGCATGCATTGGACGCCACCCCTGGTCGTTCTCCCTATAAAGGAGCCGCCACCTCCGTTGCTAGGACTCGAATTTCGTTGAGTTTAGGTTTAGCCATTGTGCAAACTTTGTTTTTCAGTTGTGTCGAACGACCACCTGTCAAGACAGCTTCGGGATCCCATCTTTGCTATTCGCAATACAATTTATGCTTCCTTCATATTCGCAATATCAGATTGCCTATGTCTTATTCTTGCTAGTTTTTCGATTGCTCGCGAGGATTGAACCGTGTTCGAGTTGATCACGCCTCCAATGAGTCAATAACACCGGAGTTGGTTGGCGATTGCTAAGGCGCAAGCGTCGTCGTACGGTTGTTGTCGGATCGTGAGAGTCACCGCCACCAAAATCGATAATTATCAATCTCATCGAAAGATCGGACACCTCGTTTCCATCAGAAGCAGCCGAAGCGAACCGCTTAAAGCATCGAGCCCGCAACTACCGCGTCATCGATTGCCAACTCTACAAGGGAGGCGTATGTGCCCACTTGCCACGGTGCATCTCCCAGGACGAAGGGCAATCCTTGCTGAAGGAAGTACACGAGGGACTCTACGGAGCGCACCAAGCCCCCCAGAGCCTCGTGGCAATAACTTTCCGCCAAGGTTTCTACTGGCCTACGGTGCTCCGTGACGCACAGGACCTGGTGCAACACTCCCAGGGCTGCCAATAGGCAAGCCATCATTCCAAAGCACCACCGGTACCGTTGCAGCCGCTCGCTCCAATATGACCCTTCGCGTGGTGGGGCTCGACATCATTGGCCCCTTCCCCGCGGCCAAGGGCAGCCTCCGGTTTGCCTTCGTCGCCATCGAGTACTTCTCTAAATAGGTGGAAGCCGAACCAATCGCGAAAATCACTGCCACGGTGGCGCAATGTTTCATCTGGAGGAACATCGTGTGTCGATACGGTGTGCCCCGATGCTCACTCCACAGGGGTGTATAAAGGAACACTGCTCATGGCCAACGGCCCCGGTGCTCACCGTGCCCCCCGCAGTCACGAGTGTAAGACGCCTAACGGGGCTCCGAGCCCCGGTGCACACTCCACAGGGGTGTATAAACGAACACCGCGCATGGCTAACGGCCCCGGTGCCCACCATGCCCCCCGCAAGCACGAGCGTAAGACGCCTAACGGGGCTCCATGCCCGGGCGCACTCCACAGGGGTGTATAGACGAACATCGCGCATGGGGGACGGCGCAGGCTTCACCCCCACTCGCATAATCTACAGATGGGCTCCCCTGGAGCCCAATCTAAAAAGCATGGGGGACGACGCAGGCTTCACCTCCCCCTCGAATAATCCAAAGATAGGCTCCCTCGAAGCCCAATCTAAAAAACCATAGGGGACGGCGCAGACTTCGCCTCCCCCTCGCATAATCCACAGATGGGCTCCCCCGGAGCCCAATCTAAAAGGCATGGGGGACGGCACAGGCTTCGCCTCCCCCTCGCATAATCTATAGATGGGCTCCCCCGGAGCCCAATCTAAAAAGCATGGGGGACGGCGTAGGCTTCACCTACCCCTTGCATAATCCAAAGATGGGCTCCCCCGGAGCCCAATCTAAAAAAACAAACATGGGGGACAGCACAGGCTTAACCTCCCCCTCGCATAATCCAAAGATGGACCCCCCCGGAGCACAATCTAAATAAACATGGGGGACGGCGCAGGCTTCACCTACCCCTCGCATAATACATGGGGGACGGCCCTATCCACCACAATCCACTTCATACAAGAAAACACATTACAATACAACGTTACACAATGTTAAAATCCTCTCCGCACAAGAAAAAGCAGTACAGTACAATGTTACAATCCTCTCCGCACAAGAAAAAGCAGTATAGTACAATGTTACAATCCTCTCCATGAAAGAAACGTACACCACAACGCTACGGCGCCCAGTCAAGTTGTTCCTCGTTAGAGACCCGGACGCAACAAGACGGCCATACTCCTCCATCACCCACGCAAAAAGCTCACCTTCGGAAGCCCTAGAGAACACAAGGCGCTCTTACTCCTGTTCAGCCCCGCGTCCCGAATGTGGCGACTCCCCACCATCATGCACGCCCGGGCCTTCCGAGGCGAAGACGATGCCTCGCCCCTCCCAGAAGGCCTGAATCTGGAAGCGCTCCATTAACCCCTCCGGGTTACGCCGTTTCCATCGCTACCACCAAGCCCCACGGTACACGATCCCACGATAGCAAAGTTGTAGAGGCCAGGCGGGCGAACATGGCGTTCGGCCTTCGTGCCGCGAGGTGGCGCGGTCACCTTGATATTCCAGGCAAATCTCACTGCCTAGCAAGAGGTGATCCAGCGTTCGGTCAACCTCCGAGATGCTATGCATTCTTGGCGGCAGACGGCCCCCAGCGCGTTCACGGTGGTCTCCATCACCTCCATAGCCTACCAGGCAGCCCGCGACATCGACTCGGAGAGCTCGCACTCCGCAGCGACCTCCATTTCCAGGTCCTCCTTGGTGTGATGAAGCACCTGCACCTCGTCGTGAAGACCTTGCCGCTCCGCCTCTAGCTCGGCCACCCGTGCCTCTAGGGCCGTCATCTTCTCAGAGAGCTCTTGGCACTCTAAGGAGAGCGCCTGGCTCGCGAGTAGTGCGAATCGACCTGCCCCTGGATCTTCGTGTACTCCCGCTTGATGTCCTCCTCAAGAGCGCGAGACAACATCAGTGTCTACAAGAACTTGCCTTCGTCAGGAATGTGTAGCCACATACCAAGCAAAACAAGTTTCGACTCACCCTGGCGGAGTTCGCTTCGACCAGCTGGAGCATCTCGCCAAGCGGCATCTTCTCAAAAAGGCGGGACACAACCGGTGGCGCGGCGAAGCGGGCCAACTCCTCACACACGGCGGTCGCACTGGTGCTAACCTTGAAGTCGTTGGTACACAACGGCCCAAGATTAGCCGTAGGAGCGGCCCCGAAAGCGCCGGCATCGTCGACACCATCATACCCCGGCACTGGAGTGCTCGACGCCCGGACCAGAACCCCCGCTACCGGAGGCGCCGTTGATAGCTCCTTCGCTTCCTCCGCCTGCAGTACAAATGTTAAAAAAAAGAAGAAAAATAAAGGGGGGCAAGCTCACTAGGGATGGTCGGGGCGTCGCCGAGGGCGCCTCCCACCTGGGTTCCTTGGTCCCTCGGTTGTACACTCCCGAGGGAGTCCCGCCGAAGGACCCCTCGAGAGCCAGGCTCGCGATGCAAAACGAGCCCATCCCCCGGGCCAGTGGTGGCGAGCCACTCGAGGCCACCCGCTCGGTCCGCCCTGAGGGCACGCGGGCGGTCTTCGAAGGGTGGGTCGGCGAGGCACCTACCAAAAGTGAAGCAGGAGGGTCCGCAGGCCCGCCAGACTACAAGAGCACATTGTCGATGGGCCCGGTTGTATTCAGCTCTTCGGGCGCTCGACCCTTACGCCGCTTGCCATCATCGGGGTCTGACCGCTCCTCAAGACGGATAGCCAGGCCCAGGTACGCACGGTTCAGCCGCGCCTCACGCACCACGAGCCCCGCTTCGCGTGATCCTCGCCGATATATGGACCAAGCAGCTGCTCCGCAATGCGAGCCACCTCGTCCATCGAAAGCTCTACAAAAAGCACCAACAAACATCATATGCGCGATACACAAGCTAACCATCACACTACCACCACAGTGATACCTACCGTCATTGCCCTCCGGCAAACCAAGCGGGCAAATCCCGCTGGCCTCTGCGCCAAGGCAGATGTTCCAACCCTATGCTAGCGGCCATATCAGAGCACACAGAACTCCTCCACAAGATCGTGAGTGGAGAGCATGCGCGTGACCACCAGGAGCGACTCCTCTCTCGAGCTCAGCTCGATCTCTGGGGACGGGTTGAGCCGAATGGGCCCCCCGGACGACCGCAACCCATCATCCCAGGGGGACGTATGGTAGAACCACCGCCGGGTCCAGTCCGTCTCCCATCGATTGCGGGAGGAGCCAGCTGGAAAGTACCGAAGGACGCGTCTTCGGTTGAAAATTTACGCTCCCAAAATTGAGCGTTTCGCCGGACTCCCTCTTCTTCTTTGGCTGACAGTGAGCGTCGTGAAGTAGGCGAAGAGCCGGCCCTCCCCAGCGGCCCCAGTGGAACGCATTACCCATTTGAAGACCCTGAGTTTCACAAGGGAGTTCGGGGTTAACCGGGCTAGCTCTATCCGGTACAACTGCAGCACACAGCTGACTAGCCCCACGCAGGGAAGCCGGAGGTCAGCATCAAGGAAAGAGGCGAACAAAACAGCCTCGTTGTCCTGAGGCGCCGGCACGTCTCTAACCCGGGGGCTTGGGCGAGGGAGAGATCAGTAATCTTGCCCTCCTTGTGAAGCACCCACAGCACCGCTGGTGTCACTAGCGACCGGCCTAACTCGTCTGTGTGGGCCGCCGGAACCCCCTTGTCACGCGAGCACTTCGTCATCTAGCCGAGCGGGAAGCGGTGGCGGAGCAACAACACAGTAGCTAAGGGCGACAGCATGCGGTATAGGATTGGGGGGCACACCCCATCATATTTATAGCTGGCCTGGGCGCACAAAATGACGCGAAACAGAATCCGAACAGACGCTAAACAACCAACAAGCAACACGTGTGCCCTAGGGCACCTAACAGCCCCA
The DNA here is from genome assembly GCA_036346395.1 of Hsuehochloa calcarea. Lineage (NCBI taxonomy): Eukaryota > Viridiplantae > Streptophyta > Magnoliopsida > Poales > Poaceae > Hsuehochloa > Hsuehochloa calcarea. Next base: position 39,350,602 of record CM070610.1, on the reverse strand, counting down.
CCCCATTAAATGGCGCGATGCCCAACCGATGCCAGCATAGAACCCCATACGACGCCATAAGCAGCCTGGCAAGCTAACGACACAAATACTCTTCGCCTGGCCGAAGGGGACGGTGTGCCTATACCCTTCGGGAAGAACGGTGCGGTTTCAGCCACGGCGAAGGAGGACCTCGACCGCAGAGGCTTGTCGTAGGGGCAGCCCCAACGGCCAAGCGAAGCCACCATCAAATCCTGAGGGAGGACCCCAGGTGAAGGCTCCCGACCGGAGGGTCCCTGGGGCCCTGTGAGGTCCAGAGTAGCAGGCCCTCCGGGTCACCTTCGGGGCGAATCCGAAGCCTCCCCGAAGCCTCGCGAGGTCTGGAGCAGCAGGCCCTCCGGGTCACCTTCGGGCGGACCTGAAGCCTCCTCGGAGGTTCCCCGGAGCCCCGCGAGGCCCAGAGTAGTAGGCCCTCCGAGTCAACTTCGGGGTGGACCTGAACCCTCCCTAGAGGGTCCCCGGAGCCCCGCGAGTCCCGGAGCAGCAGGCCCTCCGGGTCACCTTCGGGGCGGACCCGAAGCCTCCCCGGAGGGTCCACGAAGCCCCCGCGATGCTCGGAGCAACACGCCCTCCGGGTCACCTTCAGAGTGGACCCAAAGCCCCTACGAGCGCGGATGGACCGGGTGCATCGACGGGGTAGACTAGGCCCAGGAGCGCCCACCATGGACCAAGCAAGGTAGTTAGAATCGTGATCCTACTCTTAGAGTCTTACGATTCTACTAACCCACGACAGCCTGTCGATCCAAATCGCACCGTGAATTGGAATCAAGTAGAATCGCGATCCAAACAGTAGAATTGTATAGAATAGTAGAGTAGAGTCGTGGTAGAGTCGTTTGGGCAAAAAAAACTATAGTTTTATTTATTTATTTTTTATTTTTTAAAGGTCAGGGTTTGCTGATATTTTGTTTTAGAGTAAAATTTGTTGATATTAATTTTGGAGAATGAAACTATAAATAAATAAGGAGCATACAAAATATTATATCACTGTGGCAATACTAGTACAAATATCTATACAATGACATGAGGAATCTTGAGCTTGATAATGACAAGCTATTTTTATTCTTGGAGTAAGTCTAGCTGCTTTTAAGGAACATGCAGGTGTTGTAATTAGGTATTGATTTACAAAAGTTGTGAAAATTTCTCATGTAATTGTAGTAAAGTGGTCATAGTCATTGGTTGTTCTCCTGTAGTTCAGAACTATATCATCTATCATGTCGGTACCATTATGCTTTTCTGTTGTGCGATAAAAAGTGATTTGTCCCTTTTTCGGTTATAAGTAAGTGGTAAACCATACAATAATCATACAAACTTATAGTATATATGTTAAATATGTGTATTTTTACAATACCGTAGAATCGCCGATTCTACGATTCAATACTACCGGAGGCAACTCGATCCAACTTAGGATCTCAACTCTGACTACCTTGGGACCAAGGCCTAAGCGTTGGGAGGAAATGTCCCTGCAGCCCCTATGCGCACAGTACCGTCATAGGGTTAGAAGAGTAATGTAAAGACCCTCTCATGGAGGACTATAAATAGAGTTACCCCGTCATGGACGAGGGGATAACGGTCCTAATTTTTCAGAATAATAATAACCATTTCGTTCTTGCCATTGACTGGTCCCTTCTTCCGAGGATCCCCGGAGCTCCTCTAAGACAGTCCGGGGTCCCCCTTCTTTTACTGTATAGCTCGTTTTGCTACAACATTTGAGATAGATAATTTCATCAATTCTCGCTCTGTTCAATTGTACACGGTTGAAACCTTGTGAATTCCATCTTCTATCAATGAAATCAAGTGCTGTATTTTATCAAAGAAATGGCTTATATCACTGTGGTATTAGTCTTTGATTTCATAAAGTGATCTTTGCATAGATTTGAGAAAAATTATCCTCAAGGATCTTTTATGTAAACTAATAAATTTCTGGATGTTAACTATTTATGGTATATATGTAATGAAAAGAGATTGAGTAGTAAAAGTGAGTATTTTTTCTCCTTTTGAAAGGGCTAGAGCGGTAAAGGGTAAAGGTAGGTTGAGAATCAAAGATTGGGAGCAGCCTGGTATGTTTTCAAATTCCAATGGTATACTATTCAGTCATAACATAACTGAGTTAAACATTGACACAATTTAGCATTTGTGGTATTATTTATTTAAGATCTATTGTAACGCACGGACACCCTACTAGTAGGACTAAATGAACTAATGGATATTGTGGGCCAATAGCCTCTAATAGGCTTTTGTTTAGGTAAAATATCCACACATAATCGGATCTCCGAAATGGGCCGATATACAACTAGTATTACACACTGTCTGTTAATCCATCACTAACCTACTGATACACTTCGAGAATTCCTATTCCTGTGTTTTTTCATATCACCCATCCAAACGCCTATTCCTACCATTTCCCTGTGTATTCCAATCCTCCGCTTTACACGTGCATTTCTTTTCTGTTCCTCCGTTTTTCCTATACACTATTTTTTCCTATTCCAGTGTATGGGCTGTGTCTTACCATTATTATGCAAGTTTCGCGGATATCCGAATCCAATCCAATCCAACTGAGAATTCGAATTCGTATCTGCTACAATATTCCTATGTGGCAACAGACTAAAACTGGAGCTATTTGAATGTCCACTTGCCATTGAAAACTCTTTTTAAGTCTTAACATCAGTCGTTGGATCCACATATTGTTGTTGGTAACTGCGAGCAGATGGTAGATTCTTGTACAAGAGAAATGTAGCAGAGGGCAACATGGTAATTTGCGGAAGTTAACAGTGTACGGTCCCAGCTGTACACACAAAACAGGTACGCACGCACGGGTCTATCCATCCATCCTCTGCTATATCAATATCCGTGTTTTGCTATGGGCAAATAAAAAATTATATTTAACTCACCACGTTGAATGTTATTGTACTTTGTGTAAGTCTTCGATTCTGCCATGTCACTTGACCGAGCTCCACGCTGGCACATGTTCACTCCTTCGATGCCATATTCAACACCCTCAGCTCTACCGCCGTGGCACCCCACGTCCTACCCCTGCCCCCATGCCCGATCTTTTGGACACCCTCGGCTCCGCCGCTGCGGCACTACACGTCCTGCCTCCGCCGTATGCTCGATCTGCTTCGAACTATGGGCCGCGCCGCTGCGCCCGTCCTACAACACGTCATTGCATCAGCTCTGCTGAGACAGACTGGAAGACGTAGCTTCGTTCGACGAATTAAAATCGTAATTTGTTATGGAAATGTTAGGGCAACTAATAAAGATAAAAGAAAATTGTTGGGATAAGATTGTAGTTTATTCGGATAAGATCATAGTTTGTTACAAATTTGTTAGGGAAACTAATAAATAGAAGAGAAAATTGTGTGAGGTCCACACAATACACCTTGACATATACCAAACAAAAGACCATACTACCAGTATAGCAGGGTTAGGGACATAGTTTGGCTGTGATACTTCCCAAGTTAAAGCTATCAAACATGAAGAATAGTAGCACACATCAGTGACCATATCAGAGATCAAAAATCTTAAAGCAGAGAAAAAAATCCCTTTTACACTATATTTATTCCATCAACCAACACACCAATTCGAAGAACAGAAGGATTCATATTTAAATACCAAAAAAACCACGAGATGATCGATGATAGAAGGAAAACCAAGAGCAACAGCCTCATCGTTGCATACAAGGCCTGTATGCAACGTTACGCCTGGATCTCAACGGAAGACACTCATCTAGATCGATAACACACCGGTGGGTGGGTGGCATCCAATTTGGTGTCCTTGTCTGCCACCATACTACCATCATTGTCAACGCCATAATGGGCGGCAGTAGGGCTGGGACTCGAGCCATGGCAAACGCGGTGGGTAGCGATAATAGCGAGCACAACAACGCGTAGAAGATAAGCACGAAAGCGGCAGGAGACCTGAGGTCTCAGGAGGGCACACGCGATACTGCAAATCTGAAAGACGAATAATACCTTGAGTTGTGGAGACGCGTGGCGAGGGGAGCACTGGCGTTTACGAGTAGAGGACATGTGATTCGACGAAGGCCGGCGACACTGGAAAAGTGTTAACGCTACGAAGAGAATAAAATGACCGTGTTTTTTTGGCCCATTTGGTGGTGCCAAAATATCGATGAGTGAAGAGAAACGAAAAACGCATCACTTACCGCCACCCCAATGAATTTTTTTTGAAGTAAAGAATAGAACCACATGAATCAACAAATATACGGCCAAATTAAGACACCAAGGTGTGCAAGCCCGGCATAGATGTTCATCTTTATTTGCGAAAGCCAAGGTAGGTAGGTGTTCTGTATTCCAATCCTTCACACAAACATACCAACAAGAGTTTCAACTAGCCATTAGCATCATCACTTGGGACTTCTGAACCATCGCTAGCACTCAACTAAGCGACAGTATCACACACCGCTGATACATTGACCAAGCACACACATGTCAACGTATAAGATCGATGTCGCCGCTGTTTAATTTCAATCTGTTGTTCTACTCCTGCTTTGCGGGCTCCTTGGCCTCCTTGGCCGGGATCTCGTGCACCACCGTGGTCGGCTTGACCACGCCCTGCCCCTGCTCCTGCCCCGCCGACTCCCGCAGCTCCACCGTCTGCACCGTCTTCTGCACCGTCGGCTCGCCGCCGCCGGCCGCCGATGGACCATCCTTGATTGCATATACGTACCCACATTAGTCTCGGAAGCAACGAGAAGAAAATCGAATAGCTGTGATTGAACAGCATGCTGCATGCGTGATGTATATACACGGCGTACGTACCTTGGGGGAGCTGGAGCTGGTGTTGGTGTTGGTGCTCGACATGCCGCTGGTGGATCGACTTGGATCTCGAAGCAGAGGAAGAGATGGATCGAGATGGGTTTCAGGTGCTCGGCAAAATTAAGCAGGATCGAAGACGATGGTATGGTTGGGTTGGGTTCCACCTTGCAAGGCCTTTTTGCTGTGGTCGCGGAAGCTACGAGAAGGAGGAGAGGTGGCGCTTGGTCGGCGGACAGGTGCCTGCCGGAGAGCAAACGACGCAGCACGAACAATACCAGCCCAACACCTGTTCTATTCTCTTGTCACAGGTGTTGGGCGGTAATTGGCAAATGAATATGGTCCAAGCAAAATCCGGTCGGCCAACGTGTGGGCCGACGTGTAGTAGAGAGGAGCAATGCTTCGGCTACAAAAGTTGTCTACGTATGATTTTTTTTCTTCTTTTTCATATGAGATTTTCTTTTAAAAAATAAATACACCAAGAATTTAAGTCCGTGGACATGTAAATGCTACTCGTTTTGTTCCTCTGTCACTACCCTCCTAGTTTTGCTCACTTATTACTATTGTATAGTGTGTTGCTCTACTCGGTAGTAAATGACACTCAGAATAATGGATTGAAGGGATATGATTGAAGGGATATGCATCGGAAAAATGGATTTTGAAAGCAAAATTTGAAAGCTTGACATTTTGGGAATGGAGGGAGTAGTCAAAATATCTAGACACAATCCAAAATAGATACAATAATCTAAGGTGCAAATCCAAAATCTCCATGTTGTTGTACATTGGTGCTCACGTAGCTGATAGCCAACCACTCAACACTGAACAAGAAGGAAATAAGATGTGGTCCCAAAATCCTCTCAACTTTAGGTTGGGCGGAAAGGCTAAGCTAAAAGCCCTATTTTGGAGAGTTTTAAGCCGAAAGCCCTACAAACAGGTTAGTTTTGTAATTGTTTACTTCTTAAGTCACGGTCGAAGTATACATTAAAGCCGAAGCACATCTCCACCATCTTTGCAAGCTTATTGCGGAGGGGGTAGATCTGTTTGTCATTATAACTTCAACGAAATTACCTTTCCAAATGTCACTGGATAAAAGGCCCACTCTCGTTCGATCCCTCCCCACCCATACCCATTCGCTCCCCCAATTGGTGGAGCACGCGACTTCGAACTCCAGAAGTAACGCGGTGGAATCCCCTCTTCGTCGGCCTAATCGACCCTCCCCACCGCCCAAAGCTCCCTCCCCATCCAGACGCCCTAATAGCTGCCCTTTGCTCGTCCAGTGAAGGTAAGCACACCCCTCCATCCTCTATACATATCCATGGTAGTGTTGGCTCATGTTTGATTTTTTGAGCCCCATAGAAACGTGATATGGAGTTTTTGGCTAAAATAGCACTGTTGACATGCGAAATAACAAATCTAGCCCCCTTCCCCTGCATCAAAGGCAAAAATAGCACCGCTGAGCTGCGCGGACGCAACACATGGCCTCGTCTGACTAAGGGCACGAATTCCCCTTAGCAACATTCATATTAATGAGGTATGATCTTAATCTTCATATACACTTGCTGACTCTTATCATATACACTTGCTCCAAGATATGATCTTACTCTTCAATTTAATGATACTAAATAAATGATGAAGTTTAAGGACTTCTGAAGTCTGCTATTGTAATTCCTCAGCAACATTCATGTTGCAAAATTATTGAACCACTTCATGATTTGATGAACCACCATGAACAAGATTGCACTTGGATACCAATATCTTTCTAGCATTTATCCAGTCAAGAGATTATACCATGAATTCATCGCTTCAAATTTGTGTGGTGAAGAGATTCATGTGTCCTGCTTGATGTTCTTTTTGCACTTCTAGAATGAGCAGATAAGAATAAATACATGTAATGTGAAACACTTGCTGTAAATAATTCAGTCTAAAATTTGGACTTTGGATGGTCCTGTTTGTTCAGAGTTCAAACAACAAACTGGACCTATTTTGATTTGTTAATTAGCCCATAATCCATCTGAGGAACACTATCTGTTATCCATTCTATGGTGACTATGACACTTCAGGATGAATTGAATTGATTTGACACATGAAACTTCAGAGGTGCAGTGAGAAGTGTATTAGTAGGTTTCCTCGTTTAGTTATTCCTGGCGCTGAGAAATGGAAATTTGTTTACTGTCTTCATTTTTTTAGTCCACTTAATTTTACTATTTTGTATTCCCTAACATTCAATTTACCGCAGCTGCTCGTCCTCCTGTGGTGGAAAGCTTGGCAACTGCCCGTCCTCTTGTCTAGTCATGGTGGTCCGATGGATCCGTGTATATAGGTCTTCAATGACAGCATGGATGAAACTAATTTTACCCAAAGAATTTTTAAGACATGGTGTTATACTGTTATGCTAGTATAGTCTGTATGACATGGTGTGAGCATGATAATTGTAAAATTGTGAGCCAAATTTTATATTTGGTTGATTTACGCACGTCGGTTCTTGTTATACATCAATTCACTATAAAATATTGATTGAAATGTGTACATACATATCTATATGTGATTTTGGATGGTGCAAAATGTTACTCAATTGTTTGAAACTTAGTACAATAAGTCGTTACAATTTGGTTAATCACACTTTTTTGTGTTCGTGTTTGGCTTATCACACTTTTTTTGTTGGATCCAAAATGTTACAATTTGTGTGTTGGTGTGTTACAAATATGAAAAATAAACATGAAGATGATCTCAACATGAACTAAAAGAATACAAGCAAATAAATACGTGATTTTTGATGTTGCAAAATGTTTCTCAATTGTTCGTTGCTTAGTAAAATTAAGTTATTTAATCAAAATTTCCATAAAAGAATTAAAAAACATTGTTATTTACGTCAAATCAGCACACAAACATGCCTTCATAACCATCAAGTGTATTTTGGACATTTAATCCTTCTTTCATAGCTGAAGCAGGCAAACAGCCCAACAAAAGGCTAGACTGTCGAACGACATTTCAGGAAAAGCTACAACCAACGGCTACAACTGCTTTGTAACTCAAAAATCCAAAATCAACTTTTCATAAAAGCTACACCTCCCCCCAAACAGGACCAAAGACGTCTGGTGTTTGACAGACTGGATTTTAGGTAAGTTGGCTGGAGCTTAATTCTAAGTTAAGAAATGTCTGGAATGCCCATGAGGCAAATGACAGCAATTAAATATAATTAACGATAACTAACTACAATTAACGGCAAGTAATGGCAATTAACGACAATTAACGGCAATTAACCGCAATCGGTGATGGTGCGGAAGGTGGAGGAAAGCCGAGGTGGCGGCGTGTAACATCCCATTTTGGGGTTTTTTTTTAATTTTTAAAATAAAAGCAGTCGGTTGAATTTTATTGAATTAATTAAAGCTTAATTTGAAATTTCAGAAATTAAAAAAATTAATATGAATAATCAAAAATCAATTAAATTCAAAACTCGTTTATTTGATTTTCTGGATTTTCTTGGTTTTTCCCAAGTTCTTTGCTATTTCTTTGAGTTAAAGTTAATTCATTTCTATTGTTTTCCACAAAATTTCTTTTCTTTGTTGTAAAAATTAATTTAAATTAATTATTTTAAAAGTGTTGGATTTCTTTTGGAGTTTATGCAATTATTTAAATCCAAGCCTGGAATTCAAATCCAAATTCCTATTCTCAATTCAAATCTTGTTTCCAAATCCAAATTTGAATTTTTTTCGTGAAATATCTTCGGACCGAGCCCAATTCTTTTTCTTCAGCCCACTTCTTTTTTCATTTTTCTTTTTTTTTCCTTTTTCTTTCTTTTTCCTTCCTTCCTTCCTTTCTTTTTCTTTTTTTTCTTTCTTTTCTTCTTTCTCTCCTTCTGCCCCAAGTCGGCTCCTCCCCTCCTCCTTACTCTATCCCGAGCCGTGCGCCCCTTGTACCCGAGCCAGTGTTGCACCAGCCCGTGCCCGCGCTACACCCAAGCCACGCTAGGTCATGTCGTCCGTGTGCGTTCCACCCACGCTGCATGCATTTCGCCTGCGCCGTGCACGTCGTGTGCCCGCGCTGCCCATGTCATCACGCTGCCGCCTTCATCGCGCATTCAAATCCTGTCGTTGTCGCGTCTTCAATGCGTTGTCGTTTCTCGTCGCCATCATGCCAGCCGAAACTGTCGTCATGACTCCCTGTCGCGCCCATGTCGCCCATGTGTTGAATAAAAATAGCAATTCTGGAAACCTTTACCTATGAGCACAACATGAAATTTTTAAATAATAATATTTTAAAAGATAATTACAAAATTAAATAGAAAAAAAACAAAACTAGATCTCTTTCATCATTTCAATTAACGACAGAGTCCCTTTTGACTACCTGTCACCATTCCAACTTCCTATCACGATTTGGACTAGCGACAGGAAGTGAAAAGGGCTCCGGTCGCCAGTTGAAATGGCGACAGGAAACCGCGGGTTCCTGTCACCAGTTTAAGTCGCGACAGGAACTGTGTACTTAAAGCCCAAAAATTAGTGGAAATCTCATTTTTAATTCCAGAAAAAGAGAAGAGAGGGACGAGAGAGAGAAGGAGAGGGAGAGAAGAGATCTATCAGTTCGTAGCGGATGAGACAGTTGGAGCATCAGATCTGGTCTGCCATTTTGCATGTACATATTTTTGCAACTTCGTACATTATTTTGAAACCTTGTCATTTAGCAAATAAAAATAGCGACATACGATTGAATATATTAGATTATTTTAGTTGTTTTATGTAGTACATCATTTGAGCCGGGTATACTTTAGTTCATCGTGTATATATTATTATTGTTGCAGTACTCGAATGATTTAAATCTGTAAAAATAGTAAGACACCTCGGAAAATAGCTAGGTTCCTATTTAAGATATGAAAAAATGGAGAGTAGCTAAGTAGGGTAGGTAAAGCTTAATAAAAATAATCCCAACTTAATTTTGGTCCGTACCATTTGTGCGCGATAATTATTTTGTTAATGCCGAAAAGTCTTTTTACACTAGAAAAATAGCATGACACATCATAAATTGTTTTAAAAAATCCGAAGTTGCTACATATGTTACATAGAGCTTATTTTTGTTTCCATTTTCACATGTCAAATATTTAACAAATGCTTTTTTAAATAAGAAAAGTGGTAAGATGCCTATTAAAAATCTATAAAAATTGCAAAGGAGCTTAGTACGGTTTGTAGAGCCTAATTGAAAAAATCCCAATGTAATTTTGATTTTTGTTTGTGCGTGGTAATTATTTTGCTGGTGCCAAGAATACATTTTAAACATGGGAAATAGCATGGCACGTCTAAAAATTGTAAAAAAAATCTGGAGTTACTACATAGGTTACGTAGAGCTGAATTAAAATATTATAAACTTTATTTTTTTTATTTGCACATCGTAATATTTAAACAATGCTGGCGATACTTTTTAAACAAGCAAAGTAGAGATATACCTATTACATATCTGTAAAAACTGCAAAGTAGCTTAGTAGGGTATGTAAAGCCTAATCGAAATAATCCCAACATTATTTTGAATCCCGTTTGTGTGTAGTAATCATTCTATTAGTGTCGAAAATACTTTTTAAACTAAGGAAATAGCAACATTCCTATGAAATATCTGTTAAAATTACAAAGTAGGGTTTGTATAGCTTAATCAAAATAACCCCAACTAAAATTTGGTTTCTATTTGTGCACGCTAATTATTTTGTTAATGATGTTTTTTTATTACTTTTTGTATATGTTTCATAGTTTTTACAATGTATGCACAGAAGTTTTAGGTATGGTGGACCTAGGACACGATGCATAGTGACCGTACGAGTTCCTTGACCTAGTCATTGACCCATATCAGAAATTTTGCTAAAATCGGACGACCGAGGATTCCACTGTTTGCGGTTTCGAAATCTACCACATCAAATGGAGCAATTTCTGTTCGAAAGTTGTCGGGTCTTCCGAACGTAAACGGTAGGGATAGATGCCCTATCGGTTTGACGGTAGAACCAGGAACCATAGGTTTTACCTTAGACTTGGGAATCTGTATCTCTTCCAATGATCCTGTAAATAAAATATTCAAAAAAACTACCTCCATCTATTAAGGTTTGATTAACTTTACAATCGTTAATAGTAGGTTCAACTACAATAGGGAACCTACCTGGTCGAGTCGACGGGATGGGGCAGTCTTCTTTGCTGAAGGAGATTACAGTTCTCGACCACCTGGATAGCTCACGGTGATCAGAGACTCGGCAAAGTTTACTTCTCGCTCCACGGCCTTCAGATGACGTCTTGACTCGTACGAGGAGGATCCACCAAAAATCATATCGACTGTGTGCTGCGGCCCTAGTACTCATCTCTTCGTCGCCATCTTTGTCCTTCTTAGAGCTTGGTTCTCCGAGTTCTATTATGGAGGGGAAAGGGGGCCTTTACCTGAGTAGTAATCTTCCTATTTCTTTTGCCAAGCTCAGTAGGTGTGCAAATCATGCCCTACGGCCTGGTGAAGTGGGCACCACTTCTTATTCTTCTTGTATTCGCTGGTCAGAGCCTTAGTCTTGTTCCGACCAGTGAAGTCACTTTTGCCATTGGTAAATTTTTCAGGAATCGCAAGGACTTCCTCATTATCGGGCTTGCGGTTCTTCTTATTCTTGAGAAACTTCTTGCTTTTTCTCTTACCTCTCCAGGTCTGACTGGGGATTTTTGTCCTTTCGATCAATAGCATCTCACCATTTGACCGCTTCACTAGCGGACGCATACTTGTCTGCTATGTCGAAAAGTTCGACGGTCGTCCGTGGAGGATTTATTGCAATATCCTCTGTAAACTGGCGATTCCTCAACCATACTTTAAAAGCCCGAATAACAGAAGATTCTGCAATCTCTGGGATAGAATTTCGAACCTGACTGGATCTCTTGATATATTATCGAAGAGTTATGTTGGTTTTCTGCTTCATCCAATGAAGATCATCCTCCTTCCCGGGACAGTCATACGTCCCTTGAAAGTTGGCGATCAGAGTATCGCAGAGTTGCTCCCAAGTATAGATAGATCCGACTGGTAAGTTAGGTAAGCACGAGCGGGCAAACCCTTCAAGGACCGTGGGTAAGTAATTTTTCATCACGTTGTCTTTACCACTAGCAGCTTTGATGGCGGTAGTATAAATTTAAAGAAATTCTACTGGGTTCTGTGTCACATTGAACTTTTCTATGTTGGCCGGTCGGAACCTGTCTGGCCAACGAACAGCTTGGAGACCTGCCGAAAATGCTAGGCGGCCCGTAATGGAATCGTAGCACCTTCTCTTAAAAGGATCGAATTGTAATCAGTTGGGGATCGGTTCCTCAGAGTTGCATACCTAGAATCCAGTGTCCCAATTCGGTCGTGGACGCTATGATAACATCTTTGACCACCTGCTTGGTTCAGATGATGTCTGAGATCGCTTGAATCAAGTGATTGTTCCTCTTGATGAGGAGGAGTGGCTATCGTGAAGAGAAGTCTTCCTTCGTGATTGCCTAGTCGGAACCTACGAGGGGGCCTTGGTGTTGATTGGTCCTCCACTCGACCATGCCCCTACTGAGAGAGGAGCGCTGGGATGAAGTCATCGTGTGACTTTGTGAATTCCTTTGCTCCCAGTATATTTTCGTACGCTGCATGGTTTGTTGGAGGATCTCAGACACCTAACCTGCAAGCTAAGCATAACCTGGAGGTCCTGCTAAAGCGGGATCTGGATTATTCAGAATATCTCGTACTCGTTGTAGGGTTTGCATTGTTACCAAAGGTCGTGGAGGATTCCCACTTGCAGTGGGTGTTCGATGAGGTAATTTTTCCCTTGACCTTCCGGTGGGCCCTGTCTAACCCCTTACTGGTGGTGGGGTAAGAACAGGTGAATTAACTAATTCACATCCATCAGCTCGGTTGCCTCCGGTAGTCGATGCTTTAGCGCCCTTACCATTTCTACTAGCAAGTGGTGACGAGTTAACCCGTGGAGGATCGTGCATGGCATCTGGATTGGTATCTTCGATTGTGTTAACTTCGTGGCGCCAGCAGTGATCTTCCGATGAACTCCCATCGTAACTAAGGAAGAGCCATCTAGTGCTTCTACAAGGAGCCTCCATGATGAGAAGCGGTCGGAGATTACCGCCTCTATTGGGCTTTGTGGTGGACTTAGCCTGATCTGGCAGATCGCCGATCGTATGCTGAGTTTCACCATGCCCACTTAGCCTACAATCGGTGATAACTTCATCGACACCCTTACCAGATGTCGGTTGGCCCTCGGAATACATAGAGCCGTTGGCGAATACTGGTCACCCATAACAATGTCAAGAGTACATGGACTCCCTGATTGTAGTGCTGGGCTTCCATTGCCATTTTTGCCGATCAGGTCGACCAATCTTGTAGAGGCGTTTGGACATTCCGAACTGGTCAATTTCACCAATCTCTACAAATGGAGAGTCAATGGAGGAGGAGGATGATGATATCCCATTGTCTTCCCTTGCTCGGATGCATGCGTCCATGTCGAGGTCGGAGTAGTCTGCCAAGTCGAACCAGTTTTCCTCATCCTAATTCCTTGGCATGCTCGCATGAACGATGATGAGGCAAAGAAAGTGGATGAGGAATGCTTGAGCGGAGTAAAACTTCAAGAACTCAACGCCTTCTTCCCCATGGACGGCGCCAGCTGTTGATGATTGAGTCACCGATCTTACAAAATAAAACATAGGAAAGTGGCACAGAGTTCTTGGGAGATGATGGGACTACTCTTTATTGCTATGAAATGGATCCTTTACAGAGGATGCCCTTGACAAGGCAGTGAGACTAATCCTGATTACACTCAGCGCAGAACTTGCTATGCTAATACTTTAGATGAAATCCAATCGTCTATTGATCTTCTGAATTGGCTTCGATCCTCCTTTCTGCCGTTCCGTCCTTCCATAAGTAGTTGATGAAGTAGTGGTAGTTAATCCTGGAAGAGATGCATATTGGAAGTGTTGCGACTTTTTGAAGCGAGGCAACAGTTGATAAAGTATCAACCGTTTGGTTGTTTAATGTCTGTAAGACACTAAACTGCATGGTAGTTTGTCGCTGGTGTCTTAGGATCATGAAATGTCGCGTGGTATGGAGCTAGTACGACATGTGCTCCATTCATCACACAGTAAGGAATATGCTTAGAGCTGAATCCAGATGTCGTTTCATTGCTTGTATGAGCAATTATTTGGTCGGGAACTAGGTACAAGACCTCGTCCGACCAGGGTACCTATAAGTAACCTCTGGAACCCTCACGACCACAGAGGTCGTTAGCTTCAGGGGTTACGACTCTTATAACCACAGGGGTCGTTAGTATTAAGGTTTACGACTCTTACGACCACGGAGGTCGTTAGTCTTAGGATTTACGATCACGAAGATATGTAGTCTTTTAATTATGTATTTTAAGTAATACATAAAGATTTTAATCCTTGTCAGCTAGCCCATGAACTTTAAATGAAGTAGGCATGTGAATACTTTTTAATGCCGTGACATTCGAGGTGGTCTGTATTCATTTTAAAGTTTGAGAAACTGCCTTGGGAACCGAAGTCTTTTCTGCCATTGGACTTTTGGGTAGTTCTCTAGTGCAGTTAAGAAATTGCAACTATAAAATTCCCTCGGTGTAAGGCTTTAGGGTTTTTACGCCTCATGCTTTCCATTTTAATCTTCTAAGAGAAGGAACTCCTCCGACCTCTTTTGCCTTCAACCTTCTTGTGGATATCGTGAGGATATGTGCACGATCTCAGGATGATGAGTCAATTGGCAATGGCTTTGTTGGTTTGCAAAATCTTACGTTTTCGGGGTTTGCTTCAATTTGTCGGACTCTGTCGATCGGCCAGGTGGTGTCAAAGGCGGTCGGACCGCTGAGTGGAAGGTCCGACCGCCATGGTGGCGGTCCGACCATTCTTTGAAAAGTGGCTTTTGGAGCTAAGCCAAAAATAGGTTGTGTAGGTAGGTGAGGGGAGTCTCCTGAATGTGGTCACATCATTTTTGGAGCTCCCAGTCAAAAGTTCTATTGAGTTGAAAATTTCAGAAGGTTTCGGATTTTCACGATGGAATTTTGGCTAAGTCTTTTCGACCGGTCCGACCGGCCTGAAATCGGTCGGACCGGCCTTGTGGGGCGGTCAGACCGGCGTTGACTTGGAGGATAGCCAAGTTTGCATTGATGTGTTTTGATTGTGGTTTATGTATGGTTGTCAATGCTTTATTGTTGTATATTGCATTGCGGAGCTAACGTGGGTCAAGTTGTGAAGAACTTGTTCCGGAAGCGGTTTGTTTGTCTATTCTTTATGCGGGTTGCTTGCGAGTCAGCGGCGTCAGCGGTGAGTGGATCGGGACTACGCTTGGAGGCGAGGTCGAGCGATCATGGATACGGGTGGTCGTGTGACTCAAGCATGGTGCGAGATGGGCAAGATGGATCGAGCGGGTAGTTCGGTGCATTGGTTGGATCAGTGGTGCGGATATCGGTGCGAGTCTGCGGGAGGTTCGATGGGATTCGGACAAGAGAGGCTTGGCGGCGTGATGAGAACCCGATCAACCTACACGTGGTGAAGCGGCGATTGCTTCAATGGTTATGTTGTGTGTGTGGTGTAACATCCCAAATTGGGTTTATGTTTCAAATGTAATAAAAATGAGGATAAATTAAAACTTTTGCTGCCTCATGTATTGTTACAGTGTTTGAAACCTCTTTCTTTAATTGGTGGAAATTCAAACTCCAAATTTCCCCAATTAAACTCAAATCATAAACCTCCTTCATAAAAATCGGTGCCCAACCCACGAAAATAATTTTCTTTGAACCTAGGAGTGATGTTTAACACCTCAGAATTATTTCATAATTTTCAGAAATTATTTGATAAATTTTGAGACAAGTCAAACATTAGTCAAACTCCTCAAATAGCCTTCTGGAATTTTTAGAGAAAAATGCAGTGCATAAATGTCTCTGAAAATTTTATATAAGGTTCCTCCTGCTGCCCACAACCTCCATTCAAAATTTCATAATTTTTGGAGCTTGTTTGCTATCTCAATTAATTATCCTAAGTCAGCTCAGCAAATAACTCAAAATCACCTTTTACTATTCCTTGGACTCAAGTCACACTCGGGTTCAAGCCATTGGTTCGATCGGATCAACTAAGCTGCACCGACTTCACCACATCGGCGCGTTCAATTTCGACCGTTAGATCTCGATCGTGCGGTCTGCGCTCGAGGTGACGTTCGGACCGCCGATCCTCCCCTCTGCTCTGAACCGTTCATCTGAAGATCAGCGGCTCTGAAAAGAGGGAACGTTCGGACCATCCGAGCGCCTCGCGCAACGTGGACCATTGGATTCTAAATCAACGGCCCGAGATCAAGCGCGCGATCAAATCGTTATAATCAACCCGTTCTATTTCAGCCGTCCGATTAAATCCAACGGCTGGCGGCTATCGTCTACCTCCGTTCGCGCGCGCTCAGCCGAAGTCAACAGGAGTTGGTGAAAGTTTCAGAGCGTGGCAGCGTCGGGTCATCTCAAGTTCGGCCAACGGCTCTCAACATTAATTGCTCTCGTTCCGCCGCCTCCATAGTCGTGGTCTCCACTGTTTTCACTTGCTCCCATCGCTCTCAGTCAACCTCAACTCAGTGAGCTCACCATTGATAATGCCGTTGCTCACCTTTTGCTCCTTCGGCTATAAAACTCCTCTAGTGGCTTCTCTAGCTTCTTTCGGTCACCCTTGAGCTCCAGAGCCACTGTTAGTGCATTGTTTGAGCTCAATTTCGAGTTTGCACCTTCTACGCCATTGTCGCCATTAGAGCTTCAAAGTTCTTGGTGAAAGTGGTGCTCGGTTTCTCTCGCTCAAATTCTTTCTTGCCCTGCTTCCTCTCCTCTCTGTGAGCAATAACCCTCACTCAATTTCTCGTTTGCTTGTAGAGAGCAGATCAATTTCGGTTTTCCCCCAATTCGGCCGAAAACTTTCAATTTCGTCTCCAGCTCGGGTAAGTCCTCCTTTGCTCGATTCCTTGCTGTTGTAGATGCGCATTAGTATTAGGATCTTGTTGGTGCTTTTGGTTAGCATTGCCGTGCTCTAGATCACCGGCAATTCGCGAGTAAGCTTCGTCTTTGTTGTCGGATGAAAATCGTGAGCTTTCGTTGTCGTTGTTTTGAGTAGTTAGATCTTAGATGAGTGGCTCGGGATCGTGGGGATGTTCGGACGCGACGCTCCCTTCGATTTCACCGTAGGATGCTAGATCTGTGGCCCTCATTCTTAAGATTGTTCGGACACCTCGGTTATTCCCCCCATTATCCGCTCTTATATCTTGCTCCAGGTGGGGCGGTTTAAGTCAGTGCGCGCTCGGTGCTTGGATCGTAGATCAACGGTCCCGAGTCGAATGAACGTTCGGACCGCCGAGCATACGATCGCGTGAACCGTTGGATCGGATCCAACGGTGACCGTTTAGGGTTTGTGAATCACGCGCTGCGCAACATGTGCCGAGGTTTGGGCGTTGGATCCAAGATCAACGTCCCGAGTTAAACCACGTCGGTTTAGTTTCTGATTTTCCCGAAAGGATTTATTTATCAACTGAAAAATGTGATAACTTGTAAAATGCATAACTATTTCATTTCAAATCCTTTTCGGTTGATTCAAATTTTGTTGGTTATGTTTTTAACTAAACTTTAATCTAAAAATGTTTCCAACCTCAGTATAGCTCCAGAAATTTTTGCTAATGAATAGTAGTATTTTTGATTTATAAAAGCTGAGCAAAATTGTTTTGGCCATAACTTTTGCATTGAGGATCCAAATCAATTGGTTCTTATTGCACTAGTTTAAAAAAATCGTGCTCTTGCTACTGTAAAAATTTTAGGATTTTTGGAGAAGGTTTACTGTTGGGTCTTTGTATTTTATTCGTTCTTATCGGTTGCTTTTTGCTTTCTCGTTAGGATCCGAAGAGCACGTTGATAATATTATCGATCCTCAGCAACACCCTGACCCACAGCAAGCAGGCAAGCAGTTTGATCATGTTAATCCTATTATTTTACAAGTTTAATATTTTGAATTCAATTGTATGTATGCATTGCTACTTTGTGTTAAATTATGGTTAGTTGATCCTATAGTTGCATAATCTGTAGGATGTTGTTTATTCTCTACTACTTGAGCCTAGGTTATTTCTTTGTGATTAGAGTTCGATGGATGAACTCTTGTCACTTAGTAGAATCTGAATCTTTGTGCTTAGCCATGCCTAGTTCGGTAGCTTTGGGCGATCATCGACTTAGTCGATGGTCTTGATCACACAAAAATTATTATTCTTCCATTATGTCCAGCACTTTGTGCTTTGTTAATTTTGTAAAGTCAAAATTCTAAAAATGGAAAAATTGATTTGGACTTGGGCAAGTGGTTGGATGGTGGGTTATTGGGTTTGTGGTTGTCTTGCCTAAGTCAACAAGGACCGAACATCTTGTGTCACACTCTCCAAGCATTTTTGCGTACTAACCACTTGAGAGGGATATGGGACCTCTCTTGACTTAGTACTTTGGCGTGGGTTATCTCAGAGTCGCAGGAGGGCGTTGTGTGTGTTGTGTGAAAAAGGAATTGTGTTCTTGTGTTGGGTGTGCGGTGGTGGAGTTTAGGGATGGACTCTCCACCTCGAGGTGTCATGATTGTCAGAGGCTTTACAGTGAGGGGTAGTTGTCCGAGGTGGGCCACGACCCGACACAACGTATGGGTTTCTATCCATACGGACGGCTCATGAATAATTCACAATATTGGAAGCGTCTCGTAGGACTTAGCCGTCTTAAGCATACCTAAGGAAGTGTGCTTAATAGCTTGGCAAAAGGCGATCAGGCGTGTGGGTAAAATGGTACACCTGCAGGATAAAACTATTCGAATAGCCTCGCCCTAGGTTATGGACACGCTTGGTTAGGTTTTGCAAGAGTTAGACTTCAACCTTTTAAATTAAAATTTGACATGGTTGGTATGAATGGGTAATTCATACTATTGTTGTGGTGACTAATGGTTTAGTCACTTCGGGATTGTTGTTGTTCTCTACCTCTTGTTATATTATTGTGCTTTGGTTATTTAAACATTAAAAACAGATTTGTTAAATTGCTTTCAATCTATTATATTATTGCAAATGAAAACTTGCTTTATGCTAAAATGAAACATCTGACCTATTGTTGATTAAGCTTGCATGTAGCATATGTACAGTTTGTTATTCCACATGTAAGTCTTGCGAGTACATTCAAAGTACTCACCGGCTTTTGCCTACGCTTTTGTTTGTAGGGAAGAAGGTGAGCCCCAAGGGCCTCACTTTTGTGAGATGTGCTTGGGTTTGGCGACTAGCTTGGCGGTCCGGTCGGTTGCCTTGTGGGTAAAGGCACACTGATTGGCTCTTTTGTTGTAGCCATCTTATGGCACTTTCGCTTCCGCTGTTTAATTATTGTTGTCTCTTTATTGTTGGCCGGTTGGCCTCTCTTTTGTAATGACTCGGTTTAATATTATCTATACTTACATTACATTACGTGTTTGGTTCTATGTGGATGAATGGAATTGATACATAGATTTTTGTGATGAGGTGTGTATACTGCACTCTGGGAAGTATACATGTCTCGAGTCTCGGATTATCTGATTTGTGATGCTAGGGCCGAATGGATGGTTAAGCATTACAAGCTGGATAAACCGGGGTCTCACATGTGGGTCCCATGGGTGAGTGGGTCCCAAAAGTGAAACCCTAGGCCTCTCCTATAAATAGAGAAGGGGGAGATGTAAAACCCCTTGAAGCTTTCATTTGGTTTTCCTTAGCCTTTTCTAGGGTTAGGGTTTGGAGAGGAAGAGAGGGAGAGATTGTGGTTGCTCCTTGGTGAGTTCTTGTCCTCCTTGAGGGAGTGGCTTTGTAAGCATCTTGTGAGATCAATCAATCTTGTGATGCTTGCTTGAGAGTTCATTTGTCTCTCTTTTGTGTTCTTCTCTCATTTGGATGAATTTGGTGCTTCCTTGATTCAAGTGGTTAAACTTGGTCTATTGACCCACTTTGTCTTGCTTTGATGTGTGGGAGTACTCCTAGAATCATCTAGACCATCAACCCCCACAAGCAAGTCTTGAATCAAAGATTTTCATATTTCTAGGGTTTGTGCACTTCTTTGTTAAATCCTTGAGAGATCGATTCTGCGAAGTGGATCTGAAGGATCGTCGCTAGAAATAGGTCTCTAATATCATTAGGGAGGTGTGCTCGAGATTTGGTCAAGTTTCATTGGTTGAATCAAAAGTTGGATCAAATTTCGTTTTGGATTTGGGCTTGATTTTTCAGTACTGGACTGAACCGGTCTGACCGATTTTATAACGGCGGTCCGAGCGCCGCATTCGGACCGCTAATCTTTGCGGGTCGAACCGATTTCCACCGGTCCGACCGCTCGTTGGCCGTCGGTCAGACCGTCCTTGGTAGTCGGTCAGACCGCCTGTGCCCAGATCTGCCCTTTGAGATTAAGTCTCCACTTTTGTGTCGTGTGGTTGTCGGGGTTATCGAATTCAGCACAAGGCTTCCACTGTGCGCTTACTGATCTTCTTAGCTTTCATAGCTAAAGGAGTAAAGTTCGTGTTGAATTTGATTTAGGCGAGAAAGTTGTGAAAGCGCCTATTCACCCCCCCTAGTCGCCTTTACGGTCTTACAAGTGGTATCAGAGCCGGTTAGCTCTTCTCATAGATCTTAACCGGTCTTTGGAGCCATGGCGACTGACAGATATTCAATCAGGCCACATGTTTTTGATGGAGTTGATTTTGCTTATTGGAAGGCCCGAATGCAGGCCTACATCGAGACTCAAGGGCACACAATTTGGCTTAAGATAAAAAACCATTATGTCGTGCCAGCCGATGACAATTTGATCACTCCAGATGTGGAGAACAACAGCAGTGCTCGAAATTTCTTGATTCAAGGTCTTAGTCGATCTGAGTTTGAGCGTGTTGCTCATTTGCTGTCTGCTCATGAGATCTGGCGGACTCTTTGTGATTATCACAAGGGGTCCACTGCGATCAAGGAAGTGAGACAGAACCAGCTAAAGAAAGCTTACTCCAAAATCGAGCAAAGACCTGGTGAATCTTTAGATGAGCTGTGGGGGAGATTTTCTAAAATTCTTCATGATCTCCGTATTTGTTGATCTCATTTTCTTGAGTCGAAAATGCACGCCGACTTTGGGTGCACTTGATGTGAAGGTGCGGGGATGAAGATCAACGCCATAAATGACAACATCTTGTCATGAGTGAGCTTACCATGGATAAGCTTTACTCTAGGTTTAAGACGCATGAGATTGATTTTATCTCACGTCTCCCCATGACAGATTCGATGGCGTTAGTGGTCGACCAATCTAAGGGTAGATATTCTGATTCTTTTGATGTTAGCTCATCGGCTTTTCTTTATGCCTTTGCATTCTTTGAGCGATGAGCAACTTGAGAGACTACGAAGATGATTTAGCCCTCCTATCCACAAAATTCACGAGCTTACAACAATGTGAGGAGTAGGAGGAGAGGTGGACCTATCACTTGTTTGAGTGTGGTGAGCCAAACCACATTCGCTCTAGATGCCCCAAGTGAAGGGCAAGGAGGAGAAGGAGTCACATAGGCATCCTCGGCGAGAGATGCTAAACACAAGAAGACAAACTATCGCAAGTTTGTCAGCCGAGTCCTTGAAGCTCTAGAGGATGTGAGCATGGATGATGTGGACTCGGAGGCGGAGGACGACAAGAGTGATTCCAGTAGCAAGAAGAAGGCACGTGATTTCACAGGCATGTGCTTTATGGCTAAGAACAGCCACGAGAGCGACTCCTCCAACAGCGAGGATCCTTTTAGTGATCCCGATGAGGTATGCCCTTCACTTCCTGACATGAAAAGGGCTTTGGCGCTTGCTGAATAAAAACTGCATAAGCAAGCTAAATTGATTAAGAAACAGTATACTATGATTGATAATTTGAACCTAGAAGTGGTTAGGCTCAAATCCATTAATCCTGACGATTTCTGTGAATCATGCTCTAGCTTGCTTAATGAATTGTCAAGCTTAAATAATGCTCATTCCTCTGTTGAAAAGCAATTGAAAAATGCTCTTGTCGAACTAGAATCTCTCAAGTCTAGTTCTGTTTGCATGGATGCCATTCCGCTTGATGTGACTGCTTTAGACGCTATTCCTTTAATCTGCTCAAATTGTGCTTTGCTAGAATTGAAACTGGATAGCTCTTTGAAAGAATTGCAAAAATTTGATGCTAGTCACACTTGCTCTCATTGTAAGAACAATAGGATTAAAATGCAAGAGATGACCGAAATGGTTGTTTACTCTAGAGCTGCATCGTGTGAAAATTGTCCTAAGCTTACAATTGAGATTGAAGCTTTAAACAAGACTCTTGAAGAGAAAGCTAAAATTGAAAAATCCATGTCTCTTACTGCTTCCAAAAAAGTCATTGATTCTTCCTCTTGTATGTTGCATGCTGAAGTTGAAACTATTGTTGGTAAGATACAAGAGGCATTTAGAGTTAAATTTAAGGAGCAGTTGAATAGGATTGGAGAGTCCTATTGTGTGTCTTGTGAGGCTCTAAAAGTGGAAGTGAATCTTCTTAAGAGCAAACATGTTGAGGCAATCAATTCTAAAAAGTGCTCTAATTGTGGAGTTTTGGCAAAAGAGAATGATTACCTCAAAATGACTCTTGAGAAGTTTTCTATTGGGAAAAAGAAACTCAACTTGATTCTAGACCAATCCAAGGTGAGTGTGAAAAACAGTGGCCTAGGTTTTAAGTCCCTAGAGCTTTCCAAGAATCACCCACCTAAGGTTGCTAAAATTGTGAAAAGTGGTCTGGTTGAGCAAGAACCTTCTAAGACTTTCAAGGTTGTATCCAAAGCTGCAGGTTTTGCTCAAACTCTTTCTAGTAAGAAAGGTGTACATTTCACCGAGACGGACCCCTCAAAGGTCAAGTACCATTGCACCTTCGCAAGAAAGAGGGCCACACGGTTGAGTTTTGCTTAGGAGAGCAAAGATTGAGAGGAAAGAGAGAATGAGCACTTTGAGATCCATTAGAGGAGTCTCTTCAATTGTAGTCTCTAGAGCAGTGACCTATTCGATGTACCACATATAGGCCTAGGTTTGTAGAGAACTTTGTTGACTCTTTTGGTGGGTCGAGCGTGATTTGGTTTAGGATATCGTGAGGAGAGACCACGGGTAGCACCTAGACAGGGGGAGTATCGGTCTTTTGGTAGATCGTTTTGGAGAGGTCCAGGTGGTGCTCGTAGGCATTCTTATGATTTTGTCCCTGATCATTTTTCTGCTGCTTCTTTTGCTATTCACAGGCATCGTGCATCTCAGTACTGGACACCTAGATCTTTTATCTCAAATCCCAGTACTGAGTCATGGATGTTTTGAGGGAATTTTGCTTCTTTTAGCATTCATTGTATTATAATGCATTTTCATTTCAATTGTCTTGCATTGCATAATAAAACTTGTGGAGCTTTGATTATTATCCTTGTATGGCTTGATTTCATACTCTGTACCTTGTCATATCAAGTGATAGTCTGCTAGACTTCTTTTATGGCTCTTCGTGTTTTAGCTTAGCTTTCACCTTGCTAGCTTTATATCTGTGAGCAATTTGAATCAAATCACGTCTTGTTGGATCTTGTGACTAGTTTTGCTATAGTGACCCTCTTATGATTCTTGCCATGTCATATAGGTTGAATTGAGTCTTGAACTTATTTTGAGATGAAAATGAGCTTTTTATCTTCTTAAGTCAAGCAAATGAAAAATGAGATTTTACGTGTGAAAAAGCGATCTCACCAATCCTTTCTCATGAGACGGCTTGCCATTGCACTAGGCATGAACTCAGGGGGAGTTTTGGATGACCTAGACCACTCTTTTAAGCTTATCGCTTGAGATGGTCGCGGCAAGGCTTGAGATCTAGCACAATAAAAAAAATCCTTCTAGAAAAATGCTCAAAATGCTAAGTGCTTGAGTTTTGCTTCAAAAGAATACTCTTAATGCTCAAAATGCCTCAGTTTTTGTTTTGAGTCTCTTTTTACTTATAGACATGGCTTGACTCATTTTTGGTTGCTTGTAGTGAAACTTTGTTATTGAGCAACCTTTCATGGTTTTAATTCTTTTAATCTCAGATTGCTGCTAACTTGGCTTTAGCTTTGCAGTACATGTCTTGCCATGATTGAATATAGCTTCTTCACCTTATATGGCTTGGTATAATTCTTATACTGTCTACTTCGATAATGGTCATGGCTCCTTTTATTAAATTTCAAATAAAGTCATTTCATCTTCTTTTTCTTTTCCCTTGCATCTTGATGAATTCATTGTCAAAGGGGGAGAATGATTGAAGAAAATACTGGTTTCATATAAAAGATCACACAAAAAAAAACTTTTGAAAATTTGTGATCATAGTGAGTTGAGTCTCTGGGTTTTATTGCCTTTTTCTGTTTTCAATTGCAATTGAAGAAAGACTCACAATGATCAAAGGTCAAATAGTACATTTTGTCTTTCATATGGACCTAAGTGAGATTTTTGGCTACTTTCTGGATTTTGAATCCTTTTTGTACTTTCATTGCCTATCTCACTTGCCTATACTATTCTGAAGCCAGCTTGGTCGGTTTCTAGGCTTTTTCTTGCTTATGAACCAAGTTG
Organism: Hsuehochloa calcarea; assembly: GCA_036346395.1. Classification (NCBI taxonomy): domain Eukaryota; kingdom Viridiplantae; phylum Streptophyta; class Magnoliopsida; order Poales; family Poaceae; genus Hsuehochloa; species Hsuehochloa calcarea. The sequence continues at coordinate 39,326,201 of CM070610.1, read as the reverse complement.
TGCCTTTATGCGAAAACGGCGATTTGTTTTACTTTTCAATTTGAAAAACCACATTTTCTGGGAAATTGCCAATGTGTTCATCAAGGGGGAGATTGTGGATATCGTGAGGATATATGCACGATCTCAGGATGATGAGTCAATTGGCAATGGCTTTGTTGGTTTGCAAAATCTCGCGTTTTCGGGGTTTGCTTCAGGCTGTCAGACCACAGGCGGTCTGACCGGCGTTGTTGGGCGGTCAGACCGCCCGTGGAGAGGTCCGACCGGCCATGGTGGCCGGTCCGACCGATTTGATGAAAAGGTGTTTTTGGAGCTAAGCCCAAAATAGGTTGTGTAGGCAGGTGAGGGGAGTCTCCTGGATGTGGCCGCATCATTTTTGGAGCTCTCAGTCAAAAGTTCTATTGAGTTGAAAATTCCAGAAGGTTTCAGATTTTCAAGCTGGAATTTTGGCTAAGTCTTTTCGGGCGGTCCGACCGCCATTGTGGGATCGGTCCGACCGGCCTGAAATCGGTCGGACCGGCTTTGTGGGGCGGTCAGACCGCCGTTGACTTGGAGGTTAGCCAAGTTTGCATTGATGTGTTTTGATAGTGGTTTATGTTTGTTTATCAATGCTTTATTGATGTATATTGCATTGCGGAGCTGACGTGGGTCAAGTTGTGAAGAACTTGTTCCGAAGCAGTTTGTTTGTCTATTCTTTGTGCGGTGGCTTGCGAGTCAACGGCGTCAGCGGTGAGTGGATCGGGACTACGCTTGGAGAGGCGAGGTCGAGCGATCATGGATCCGGGTGGTCGTGTGACTCAAGCATGGTGCGAGATGGGCAAGATGGATCGAGCGGGTGGTTCGGTGCGGCATTTGGTTGGATCGGTGATGCGGAAGTCGGTGCAAGTCTCGGGAGGTTCGATGGGATTCGGACAAGAGAGGCTTGGCGGCGTGATGAGAACCGCTGATCAACCTACACGTGGTGAAGCAGGCGATTGCTTCAATGGTTATGTTGTGTGTGTGGGTCCCATGGGTGAGTGGGTCCCAAAAGTGAAACACTAGGCCTCTCCTATAAATAGAGAAGGGGGAGATGTAAAACCCCTTGAAGCTTTCATTTGGTTTTCCTTAGCCTTTTCTAGGATTAGGGTTTGGAGAGGAAGAGAGGGAGAGATTGTGGTTGCTCCTTGGTGAGCTCTTGTCCTCCTTGAGGGAGTGGCTTTGTAAGCATCTTGTGAGATCAATCAATCTTGTGATGCTTGCTTGAGAGTTCATTTGTCTCTCTTTTGTGTTCTTCTCTCATTTGGATGAATTTGGTGCTTCCTTGATTCAAGTGGTTAAACTTGGTCTATTGACCCACTTTGTCTTGCTTTGATGTGTGGGAGTACTCCTAGAATCATCTAGACCATCAACCTCCACAAGCAAGTCTTGAATCAAAGATTTTCATATTTCTAGGGTTTGTGCACTTCTTTGTTAAATCCTTGAGAGATCGATTCTGCGAAGTGGATCTGAAGGATCGTCGCTAGAAATAGGTCTCTAATATCATTAGGGAGGTGTGCTCGAGATTTGGTCAAGTTTCATTGGTTGAATCAAAAGTTGGATCAAATTTCGTTTTGGATTTGGGCTTGATTTTTCAGTACTGGACTGAACCGGTCTGACCGATTTTATAACGGCGGTCCGACCGCCCGCGTTTTCAGACCGCTAGTACTGCCGGGTCGAACCGATTTCCACCGGTCCGACCGCCAGTCAGTAGCCGGTCCGACCGCTCGTTGGCCGTCGATCAGACCGTCCTTGGTAGCCGGTCAGACCGTCTGTGCCCAGATCTACCCTTTGAGATTAAGTCTCCACTTTTGTGTCGTGTGGTTGTCGGGGTTATCGAATTCAGCACAAAGCTTCCACTGTGCGCTTACTGATCTTCTTAGCTTTCATAGCTAAAGGAGTAAAGTTCGTGTTGAATTTGATTTACGCGAGAAAGTTGTGAAAGCGTCTATTCACCCCCCCCCCCCTAGTCGCCCTTACGGTCCTACACTTCTACAACCTCCTTTCTTTCTTTGATCCAATACCTAACCATGTCAGACTTGATTGCTAACTAGTCAGTTTCTGTTCTGAGCAGAAAGAAGCTTGAAGCTTTGGAGAAGATTAGGATGCTTCCGGACAAGAATATGATTTCTTGGAGATCGGTAGCCGGAGAGCACTCTCCAAACAGCGAAGATGGGAAAATCCATGTTTTCCTCACATATATCAAATGCGGATTCAGACTCTCGGTTCATTCATTCCTCCCCACGATCAAGCAGCCTGACAAACACTAGCGACGTTTCATAATCCCAGGACACTAGCGATAAACTACCATGCGGTTTGGTGTCTCACAGATATTAAACCGCCAAACGGTTGATACTTCATCAACTATTACCTCGCTTCGACCAGTCGCGACACTTCCAACAAGCGTCTCTACCAGGATTAACTACCACCATTTCATCAACTACTTAAGGAAAGACGCGAACGACAGAAAGGGGGATCGAAGCCAATTCGAAAGATCAATAGACGATTGGATTTCATCTGAAGCATTAGCATAGCAAGTTTTGCGTTGAGTGTAATCAGAATTAGTCCACTGCCTTGTCAAGGGCACACCCTATAAAGGATCCAGTTCATAGCAATAAAGAGTAGTCCCATCATGTCCCAAGAACTATTTGCTATTTTTCTCTATTTTATTTCGTAAGATCGACGACTCGATCGTCGACAGCGGTCGTCGATGAAGACGGAGACGGAGGGCCAGACAGCGTCGAGGCAGTGGGAGAGGCACAAAGGACGGGGAAAGGAAGGGGAACGGTATCGGGATGATTGGGGATCGGGAGGAAGGGGCATTGGGATGATTGGGGTTAGGGAGGATCGGGAGGAAGGGGATTGGCAGCCTCCTGGGACCTAGGCCTGGTGACAGCGAGCGGGACGAGGGAGGAGGCGGTGGGTGGAGCTGGACGAGCGAGGCAAGGGGGAGGCAGCGGGTGGGAGACAATGAGCGGGGCGGAGGTGGAGGCGAGGTGGGCAGGGCGAGGGGGAGGCGGCAGGTGGATGTAGGCGAGAGGGGCGAGGGGGAGGCGGCGGGAGACAGCGAGCGGGGCGAAGGTGGAGGAGGCGAGAAACAGCGAGCGGGGCAAAGGTGCAGGTGGAGGAGCAAATAATAGGGCATCTATTTGTAGCATATGACATGAAGAGCAAGGAAGATTTTTCAACATGTGTACAAAAGAAGTGGCACCGTTGATGAACATAGTTGAGTTGGGAACGTTTACAAAATAGGCGTTGAAAGTAGCAATAGCGTGGGCCAAAGGAGTGGCTTAATGTACATCATCGATAGATAAGAGTACTCAAAATGTGTGAACAAAAGAAATCAGCAGTTCCTGTGGAAGCAGTCACTGTTGCAGTGATCTGGGACGCTTTCCGTGGAGACTGTATAGAGAAGTGGGTAGTTAGAAGAGACCGTATAGAAGCTTTTTTGTTACTGGGGATCGTCATCGTATTATACCTGAGTTCTTGTTGATCCGCAGAGTAATATGATCATTCAGTAGGCTTTTCTTGTAGATGACCGAGTTTTCTTTGTAGGTGGATTGATCGAAGAGTGGGTAGGAGGTGACGCAGACCTGTGTAATCAAATAAGATTCAATGATGTACTGAATGGAGATAAAAACACTAAATATCTGAAATGTCTGACATAATTGAAGAAGCTAATCTACGAAACGTTTGATGAAGTGCGTGATGCAATTGTTTGCGGTAACATACCATTTAGATGGGAAATCGTGTGGAGATCCAGTAGGTGATGAAACAGCTTTGCCAGTTTGCGTTTTCTGACGGCGCGGGTGTAAACAGGAGACATAATAGGTATTTTCAAGGGAGTCTAAATTCAACGATAACTGAGTGTAAGCAAGCATGTAAAAGGTTCTAATGCTAACGAACGTAGAAAAGTTGTATATATTAGGGACAATATTTCATCTTTTGTTCTGAGGATTTTTCTGGCTGTTTTTTCTGATGCATGTAAGCTCGAAGGTAGCACTGAACTGGATAGATGTAAGCCGTAGCGCGCAATCAGAAAATCTAACATACAATCTGAATAAAATCTTAAGCCAGTGTTAATCTAGGTTAGCTATAAATTTTTTTTAGGCATACCTCTGTGTCCATGAAGGGGTCTGTAGCTTCGCAATCAGGAAGCAGGTTTTTGCGAATAGGATGTGATGGAGGGCTATCTCCTTTACTGCATTAAACAATAAACAGACACATTGTCACAGATAGTAGAAGATTATCGGTAAGAAGCAGACGTTGCCTCAAGGGAGCGTGCTTTGTTGTTGGCTGTTTAATTGCTGAAAGTGGTGTTGTATGGGGATGAATAGCAGCAATCTTTTATAGTGTCGAAGGGTAAAGGTATGTACGAATTAAAAGTAGGTAAGCTATATGAAAACATGCGAAGCAGTTGGTGACATTTGGAATCTGTAGTATTGATGAAGGGTGGCATGTGTAGAAATTTTTGCTGTCTATGGAACTTTGAAAGACGATTGCTAGAAGGGATGTAGGTAGAGACAGATCTGTAGATACGAAGCATAAATTAGAGAGTGACATAAAAGTGTATGCATTACTGTCTGTTTGGATATAGAAGGATACATAACAGAGGTAAATGCACTCTGCAATACAATAGTATTTATATTGCTAATACATGTTAGATACAGCAGGGACGTTAAAGAAATCTCTAGAAAGATTATTATATGGCAGCGTGTAACATGTACTGCTAAAGCACGGAAGGCTGTCCATAGGATGGTTACAGAGCTGATCCGATAGATACCACTGAAGACACGCTGCAAGAAGACGCTGAGCAGGGAAAAATCAAATTAGAAATAGAACAGAGTGAATGTTACCTCCAAAGTAGTTATCTGTTGCTGTTGTTGGTTTGGTGTAGAATCGGATACGACAATTAAAAAGGAGGTGAATAATTGTAGTACTTCTTTTTTAACTTATCAAGAAGATATTGCTTTGAATTTAACCGACAACTGAATACTATATACTCATACGAGTTGGTCTCCTCGTCGTAGTGGTCGAAAATATTGTGATCGGTTCTGCTAGTCGATGCTATTGTCGACAACCGGGAGAACAACACAGTACGTAATCGAAGAAGACGAAGTCGACCTGGTTGAGAGAGTTACGACCACCCAGTCGAAAGAGTACGACTATCAGATTTCTTACACCCTCCGGCTTGGGAGATTCACACACTGCAAAAGCACAAAAGCAGATAAAAAACAATGGACGAGAACAAGTCGAAGATATCTCGGAACAAGAACTAGTCGAAGACTGATCAACACGAGAGCTGGTCGAAGACAGAAAAACAAATCGAAGACAGAAGAACAGACAGTCGGCGATGAAAGAGAATAAGTCGAACACAAAGTTCTGAATCACACGCCGGCAGAGATGACAAATCTTTCTTGAAAGAGATATAATATGTTATTACTCAAATATGTTCTGTGTCTACAAAGTGCTCTCACAGCACCCCTCAAACCCTAGCAAAAAAGTACTGAGAAAGCGCTCTCTGAAAACCGCCGCCGCCAAAAGCCCCAAAAAACCTCCTGCCAGCCTATTACTCTTAACCTCTTTGGTCTTTTATATACTAGGGCCATAAACCGTGCCCTTATCAACACGGACACATAAACCTATCTCCTCCGTGAAACAAGGGAACTGAAACCCCTCAAATCACAGTAATATCTCTAAACCTTCAAAAACTTTTCACGCGTCGAAACCTCCAAGACGACACCTCTTGTAGCTTCGACCACGCATCATGCTTTCACCTTTGATCTCCATATGCCCCAGTGTGAACACAACCACCTCGTGACATCCACGACCACCTGAATCTTGGATTTCCCCCTCTAAATTCGGTCTTCCTCGTCATCGACCATGATCGTATCCACGCTCAACTTGCACATGCAAAGATCATAGAACATTTTCTAGCATAAGTTCTCCAACTTGACCAATATCAGTTCACACACGCATATCACACTCAAATCCACCAATAAACACGAATCAGATCATCAACGACTATAAATTTTAACTTTCATAAAAACAATTCGAGACGACTCTGTAAAACAGGCCGTAACGTTGTGTACATGCCGATCGTGCCGCTGGCCAACCAGACACGAGCACTCAAGGTACTCGAAGAAAACAAGTATTGAAACACTCGAAGCCTACAACCACTTATCAGAGGTGTACAATCACTAAGCACGAAACATATAACTACCGATCATAAAGCCTATGACTGACGACCACGAAACCTACAACTGACGACCGGTCACTGTATCTTCCGTGTTACGATTGCAGCAATGTAGCTTGGTCTCCTGACCACGGAAAACGTTTCAAGTGTTTTATGCGTTTTCTCGAAAAGACACGGAACGTAAAACAGAGAGGTCTACTGTACAAAGACGCCTATACGGTAGAACGGAGACGGCTCCTTCCATTATGGCGCCTCAATAAGAGAGCAGGAAAAACCTGCTAAATACGGGCATATAGACACCACACGCAGAAACTAAGGATAGGCATCAGAAGAAAGGGAACGCGTAAGTAACTAACCCGATCTTTACTGCACGCACCTGTCCTGAAGCTGAGGAATTCGTTGAAGGGTAGATAAGCAGGAGCAAACCGTAGGCATCAGTCGGCAAGAAGAGTGTAAAACATCGGCCTGCAAAAGCGTCTAGTGGCAGCGGTGAGTTAGTCTAGAAATGGGCGCCAGCAAAATCGAAATGCCGACACTTCGAATGGACAAACTGCTGGAGAGCCTTAAGGAAAACCAAAAGCAGCCGACGGCGAGAACACCAGAGAAGTAACGCTGGACTGAGATGAAACAGCCCTGAAAATTTGAATATTTAATTTATTTTGAATCTTTTGATTTATTTTGAAATCTTTCCGTTTTCGAAAACTTTAGCCGATTTTCCGCTTTCCATTTTCGGAAATCCGTCTTCCCCTTTCCGAAAGCGCCTTCTTCCCCGGCGCCTTCCTCCCCCTTCGCCACCTCCACCTAGCCCGCCCCCAGCCGCCACCTCTTCCTCTCGGCGTCGCCCGAAGCTTCTCCGCCGCCACGTCGCCGCTCGACTGCTCCCGCTGCCCTACTGGCGCCACCGCCTTTCCAGCCTATAAAAGCCGCCCGGGCCGGTTATCCTCTTCACCTCCACCTCCAACCCCTCCGCTAACCCCCTTCTTCCCCGGCGCCAGCTAATTCAAAGAAATCGCCGCCGCCTCCTTTTCTGCCCCGTCGTGCTCCTCGGTAAATCCGCCGCCTCCCCTTCCCTCCCACCTCCGGCAAAAGCTCCGCCGTATCGCCGCCAACCTTTCCCCCACCTTGCCCCACCTCCTCCTTCACCGGAGCTCACCGGCGCCGAGCTCCACCTCGCCGTCTCCACGGCCACCGTCGCCATGCCGCCTCGGTGCGCCTCAGGCCACCCCACCACCTCCATTGTGACCCCCTCCACTCGCTGATGCTCCTCCGCCGCTCCTCCTCACCGGAGCGTCGCCGCATCGCCGCCACCTTCTTCCCCTACTCCGGCCGTGCGCCTCCGCCGTCGCCGCCCCATCTCCGCACCTCCTCCGCCCCTGCAACTCTCCAAAATGGAACCATCTCGCTTCGGTGGTTCTCCCAGTGCCCTTCCCCACCGCCGCTGGCAACCACTGCCGCCGCAATTCTTTGCCGCCACCCGCTCGAGGCGGCGTCGCGAGCCTTCGGCCCTGCGGCTCGAGCCCGAGCACTGGGACAATTTGGGCCTTAAAAGGCTCGGCCGAAACAGCCTTGGGCTTCTGATGAGTCGGGCCGGGCCCATTACTGTTCATTCTAATTCAGCCCAAATACTATTCGCTGCACAATGATTTATTTACTGTTCAGAGCACAATATTTCATTCATTGTTCATCACCCGAAAATCACTATTTACCTATTGAAAAATCTTATTTTTACTATTCACTATCATGAACAGTAATGCACCACTTTTTCATCTATGAATAGTAAAATATCACTATTCATTATCTGGCACTATTGATCCACAAAACCCTAATCCAGCATTATATATCCATTTCGTCCGTTTCAAGCCCAGAAATCCATTTCTCCACTCCGTTCAGTCCAATTAAACCCCAGATAAATTCTACCCTCCCACACTACCTTCTTGGTGTTTCTTTTCTGTTTGTTTTTACTGGCATGTTGTTCCCAGCTCATTCCTTGTCGAGCCGGATTTTATTTGGTTTGTTTTATTGTTTTGCTTCTCGTTAGGTCACGATCTTGGCGACCAAGCTGCAGAAGACATCAGACAAGATCAGGATCTACAGGACTTTGTGCAAGAAGGCAAGCCGCATTCTTTGATCATTTTGAACCTACAATTCATATATTTAATATTACTTTCATTATTGTATTCGTGCCAATTACTTCAAATATTGAAATAATATCTTTGAATGCCATGATGTTTAGATAATTCCTATTACTCCACATACAAACCCACCTAGCACTTGTAGACCATATTCACCTTGATAAGGATAAAAAATTTGTAAGCCATATTCACCTTGACAAGCCCACATAAAATATTATCTATGAAATAGCTTTGTCACCCAAATTATGGTTATCAATCAAAGAGAGTTTGGCGGTTCGTCAATGGTTTTGGTGTGAAGTTGAGGGTTGTGTCCAGTAAGTTGGGCAACCTAATAGACTTGTTGTGGATTTCATGGGGATATGTTCCAGATCTTAGGATGATGTGACAATTGGCAATGGCGTTTACGGTTTGTCGTTTCACGTGTTTTCGACAAAGCTACGAGCTTCTTGGGCGAGCGGTCCGACCGGTCCTTGCAATGATCCGGCCGGTCCCAAATCGGTCGGACCGGCCATGTGGGCGGTCGGACGCGGTGACCAAAGTGGTCAAAGCAATTTGGGCCAAAAATAGGTGTTGTAGGCAAGTGAGGGATCCCAATGCACTTGGTCTCATAATTTTTGGAGTCTCGGTAAAAGTTCTATTGGTTTAAAGTTTCCGATGGGTTTCGGATTTTCGAGGTTGAAATTTGGCTAAGTCCCAGGGGCGGTCCGGCCGCTCACGAGGAGCGGTCCGACCGCCAAAGAGCGGTCCGCCGCTCACTGGGCGGTCGGCCGTAATAACTTGAACGTTGGCCAACCGTGGCGATGTTGATTTGTTAGGTCAAAGTCATTGGTTTCATGGCATATGATTTGCATGATGCATGTTTTGACTAACATGGGTAAAGTTGTGAAGAACTTGTTCCCGAATTCGTGTTTGCTTGTCTATGGTTGTGCAGGTAGCTTGGTGGTCAACGGCGAGGAGGATCGGGACTAGACTTGGAGAGTTGAGGTCCAGAACGATTGACGATGCCGGGTGAGGTCAACGATAAGCGTGACACAAGATGGACAAGGGTGACCTATTGGCAAATCCATGAACATGGTGAAGCGGTTTAGGTCAAAAGGTTAAAGACGGCGCTTTGCGAAGCGTGCGTGTGTGACCCGTTTGTTAGTGGGCCTTAACGGGAGCCCAATTAAGTCAAACCCTAAGAGTTTTAGGCCTCCACTATAAATAGGAGGAGATGGTGGCTGCACCTTTCTCACCCTCGCCTTTTTATGTTTCAAAACCCTAATTGTCTTTAGGGGAGTTGAGGTGGAGGCTAGGGCTCTTGATGGTTTGTGGTGAATTTCGTGATCTTTGATTGTCCACTGATCCATGATGGTGTGGATGTAATCCAGCATCAACCACGAAATCAATCTATGCAAGGTTTGCTTGAGATAAGTCTCTTTTCGTTCTTGCTTTCAATTTCGTGTTTTTAGGGCTTTCTTTGATCCGCGAGTTTGTGATTGATTCTTTCACGTGAATTAGCTTGCTGTGATATGTGTGAATCTATCTAGCATCATCTTGATCATCAATCACTCACGAACAAGCATTAGGATCAAGTTTTCGTTCTTGCGGTTTTAGACCTTACGTTAATCAATTGGCAATTGCTCAAGATCGTTCCAAGAATTATCATAATATTCGATTGGAATAGGTCCTCAATAGCATATAGAAGGTGTGTGCAAAGTTTCATAAAGATTGGAGTTAAGAATCAAAAGTTTCACCTAATTGCAACCGTCATCGGTGATTTTCTTGTTTGGATCGGTTCGAGATCTGCCGTCCGACCGCCCGTCATCACCGGTCGAGACCGATTTTGAGCGGTCCGACCTCCACTTAACGCCGGTCGGACCGCCCGAAATCGGTCCGACCGGTTGGGTCTGAGTCTGACCGCCCATCTTCGTGAGTCTTTGCAATCTTAGTTGATTTTGTTATTTTGCTTAGGGAATTTAATTGGATTCAATACTAGTCTTCCGCTGTACTGGTATATTGATCTTCATAGCTTTCTAATAGCTACTAGAGTGAAATTGTATTGAGTTCATAATTTGTGAAAAAGTGAGCGTGCTCCTATTCACCCCCCTCTAGTCGCCTTTACGGTCCAACACTTGTGTTAAAAGTAAGTCAAAGGTGAGATCAAGCAGGTGGACAACCACGAGTTGTTGTTAGTCCATTTCCTCACTGTGAGACTAGTAAGGATAAGAACCTTGTGCCAAAGTAACAGACACAGAAAACCGCTCAACCACAGGTGTGCTCATTACTCCCTAGCTTAGTACATAGCTCTTCCAATCGAATATCTACAGGGAAAGGCGTGTGCTCTTATGTGTTAGAGCAGCGCGGAACTGGGGTTGGACAGGAGTGGGCCTGTAGGGACACTCGATAGTCTAAACAACTTGATATAGTCTGTCGACATCGGGGTGAAAGATCCATAGCGATGGCGGTGGAGTCTCCAGAAATTTGTATGGAGTAAGAACCTACCGGGTAGAGGCTAGAAAGGTTGAGCAGTGAAATTTTTTTGTTATCTCAGCTCAGTCACACGCTAACATGTTGCGTGTCTATGTTCTGACAGTACGAGTATGAGGTATCTTGTGGGTAAAGCTGAGCAACTCTACAGAGTATATCAAATGTTATTCGGATACGTCGTGCTTCCGGTTAATGAAGCTGTGTTCATGGGTGATTCCAATACATGAGGCATAAGTAGAGTTTTTGAGATGTGAATCTGATTTGTGCATTTGTTGAGAAACCCCTGTTGTTATTATTTATTATTATTTTATCGTTTTAAAGTTAAACTACTTTAAACTGTAAAATGTATCCACAGATGCCTATTAAGGTAAACCCTAACCATCTATTGAACTCCTTGCATGTAATTATTTAGCTTTTCTATGTGGCTTGTTGAGTACAGTAGTAGTACTCATTCTTACAAAATTTCCAACCCCTCCAGCGAAGAAGATTGGGAAAATGCTGAGAACCCCAATGAGCAGGATTTTGGTGGACCCGCAGAAGGCAGCGACTACTGTTATTAGGTCTCGATCGTGCTTAAGCGTGCCTGTGGTGTGAAGTTCTTTTGTTTTGTATTATATTAGCTTTGGGCTTGGAAACCCATGTTTGCGTCAAAACTGGTTGTTAAACCTTAATGTTATGTAATAAAAGCTTGGTTTTTTGGTAATTGAAAGCTTACTTGAGACACTGCTTACTTCGCAACTGCACATTCTAAGCGGTTGTGAAGAGTCTGACAGCCCCAAATTTTGGGACTGTTACATGAGATGGCACGTAACAAATAGAAGCGAGATAAACGATGAAACATTCGATGCCGACGGGGGGGGAGGCACAAGACTAAATCAGTAAACGCAAATACAGCAAGCAAAAGATGGAAGCGACCTTAACGAAACAATCTCAAATGCCAACGACCGAACTAAAAAAGGCAAGAGATTCAGTCAGTCAACGTCAAGACGCTGCCTGGGTGGTGCACGGGCGCAGGAATTCACAAGCAATCGAAGCGATATGGAAAAGAAGAGACATAAGTGGATGTAAGGTAAAAGACAAATAGGCACAAGACCAAATAAGTAAACGCAAAGACGGCAAACAAAAAGATGAAAGCGATCTGAACAAAACAATCTCAGATGGCAATGACCGAGCTAAAAAAATATTAACTATAATCTTGACTTAATTAGTTTTTGCATATGCATTAGTATTTTGCATTAGTCTCCAGTTTCTAGTCTTCAATTTCTGTTTCGTTTTCAGTCCATGTATGAATCGTGGATCCAGAGAATTGGCCACTAATTACTTGTAACTAATTCACATGTCAATTTGGGGATAAATAGAAGAAGAAAACAGAAAATCTTAGAGCGAGTTGGGCGCTGCACAAGTGTGAATTAGCTTGCTGTGATATGTGTGAATATATCTAGTATCATCTTGATCATCAATCACTCACGAACAAGCATTAGGATCAAGTTTTCGTTCTTGCCCGGTTTTAGACCTTCTGTTAATCAATTGGCAATTGCTCAAGATCGTTCCAAGAATTATCATAATATTCGATTGGAATAGGTCCTCAATAGCATATAGAAGGTGTGTGCAAAGTTTCATAAAGATTGGAGTTGAGAATCAAAAGTTTCACCTAATTGCAACCGTCATCGGTGATTTTCTTTTTTGGATCGGTTACGTATCTGCCGGTCCGGACCGCCCGTCATCACCGGTCAGACCGATTTTGGAGCGGTCCGACCGCCAGCCCAACGCCGGTCAGACCGCCCGGAAATCGGTCCGACCGGTTGGGTACAGAGGTCTGACCGCCCATGCTGTGAGTCTTTGCAATCTTAGTTGATTTTGTTATTTTGCTTAGGGGATTTAATTGGATTCAATACTAGTCTTCCGCTGTACTGGTATATTGATCTTCATAGCTTTCTAATAGCTACTAGAGTGAAATTGTATTGAGTTCATAATTTGTGAAAAAGTGAGCGTGCTCCTATTCCCCCCCTCTAGTCGCCTTTACGGTCCAACAAGTGGTATCAAAGCCCGGTTAGTTCAATCTTGATCTTAACCGGTCACTGAACTTTGGCGATGGATAAGTTTTCTACTAAACCTCATATCTTCGATGGGCACGACTATGCCTATTGGAAGAATCGTATGCGCGTCTTTCTTGAGAGCGAGGGACAAGCTATTTGGGATGTTGTTAGAGTCCATTGGTTATTCTGAAATTGCTACACTTACGCAATTCTTTTGGCTAACAACAATAAGGCTAAGAATCTTTTATATGGTGCACTTGGTAGACAAGAATATGATAGAATTTGCAATTTTCAAGCTAGCATGAAATTTGGAACACTCTCGAAACATATCATGAGGTTCGTCCCAAATCAAAAAGGTCGTCAAGCAGTTTACAAGCGTGAATACAATAAATTCGAGATCGTCCCGAGAGAGCATCGATGACATTTTCGATCGCTTTAATAAAGTAATTAATCAAATGAAAGTCGTTGATATTGAATATTCTCAATCTGAAAATGCCACCCATCTCTTGGTGCAATCAACACCAAGGAGTGGGAGATGAAGGCTCTTGCTATAGAGGAAAATGTTGATCTTTCAAGTCTTACTTTAGAATTGCTTTATAGTAAACTCAAGACTCATGAAATTAAAAGAGTTGATCATCCCAAGAAAGATAATTTAGCTTTGGTAGCAGATCCTCTCAAAAGGCTTTTGATGACTCTTTTGAATCTTCTTACGGATTTTCATTTGCTTGTTTATCTGCTATTCATGAAGAGGAGCTTGAAAGTATTCCTGAAACAAAGTTAGCTCTTCTAGCTAAAAAATTCACACGGGCCTACAATAATGTGAGAAACAAAAAGAGAGGTGGTCCGGTGACATGCTATGAATGTGGTGAGCTCAATCATATCAGGACAAATTGCCCCAAGTGAAAGGTAAGAGCAATCATAAGGAAGGAAAGCCGACTTGGAAGAAGCCTCCTTTCAACAAATCAAGGTATGAGGCGAATAAGCTTGTGAAGGTACGCAAACCGGGTCCTTGCCGCTTTGAGGATCAATCCTTGAGCGATGTGGATCAGGGAGTGAGGAGGACAAGGAGGAGGAGATCTCTCAATGCAAAAAGAAAGGGAAGGCCAAAGACTTCACTGGCATGTGCTTCATGGCTGACACCGACAACATTGATGATAATGAGGTATCTTTTTCTTATGATGAGCTTTCTGCTAAATATGATTCTATAGTTGAGCAATTGCTTAGTCAAGATGAAGCGCTAGAATTTGTTATGACAAAAAATAAGAAATTAGAGTCAAAGATTAACAAACTGAAAGTAGAGCTTAAAAATGCTAAGACTCTTGAACTGATGAATGTTTATCTTGTCATGCTATGCACTCGAAATTACTAAGTTACAAGCGCTCATAATATTTACGTACAACAACTTGAGAATGCTAGATCTGAACTAAATGAAATTAAAAGTGCTCCTTGTGAAAAATGTTTAGAATCTAGTAAATTGATTGCTTTTGATGTGTTTGATTCTAGCCCTTGCACTTCATGTTTAGAAAAGGAACGTGAAATCAAAGATATCTTAGAAGCTGCTAGAGTCAAATATGGTAAGCTTAAGGACAATATTGAAAATACTACTTGTGCTTCTTGTTCCGCTCTTAAGCTTGAAATTACTTTGTATAAGGAGAAATCTATGAATAATACTTGTGATGCTTGTGTTAACTTGAGAAAAGAAAATGCTTACCTTCATGATACATTAGAGAAATTTTCTAAAGGTAAGAAACAACTAAACATGATTCTTGACAAGTCTAAAACTCCTTATAAGAAGCAAGGTTTAGGATTCAATTCTTTTCAAGACAATTCAAACCCAAAAGTCATTCAAGTCTTGGAAAAAGGTTTAATTGAATTCAAAACCCAACCTGCAAAAACATCGTTTAAATCTTCAGGTTTTGCCCAACCCTGTATTAATTCAAATGGTGCTTCTTCTAGTGGTACCAAGTACTATTGCACTTATTGCAAGAAAGGTGGGCATTTGATTGAATTCTGTTGGCGTTGGTTGAAAAATGATAGGAAAATTTTTGATAGAATTTCATTCATGCAACCTAGAGCTTCTATGAGACATGGTAACACTGAAAAGAATAAACCTGGATTAGGATTTTTCTCTCATGCAAATCATTATGTTTCTAGATATCCTAATTCTAATGTTTATCGATGGCGGTCGACGGCCGTGGTGATCACCGATCGACGTTTTGATCGCGGATCGACCGCTTGACAACGCCGGTCAGACCGCCCATGGACAGTTTAAGTCTCATGTTAGTTTAAACATTGCTCATAACCGAATGATAGATGAAATCAAGGATAGTACTTCTGGTTTGTATACTCCTTGCAGACGTGTGTCTCAGTACTGGATTCCTAAATCTTGTTTATCTAACTTGAGATTGAGACACATCGTTCTTTGTTCCTTGATTTTCGGGACTACCGTGGAAAGGGAAGAACACGTGGTAAATCGACTCGGTGTTCACGCCACATGACCGGAAACTCAAAATGGTTCACCTCTTTCACGCGGGCAACAGGTGATGACTTCATCACCTTTGGAGATGATACACAAGGGCGAATTGAAGGAACATGATCAATTAGGGTGAACAACAAATTCATTCTAAAGGATGTCGCTCTTGTGGACAAGCTTAGGTATAATCTCCTTTCTGTTTCTCAGCTTCTTGATGATGGATATGAGACTGTTTTTAAGAAAAACGCTTGTCGTGTGCTTGATTCTACTGGTGAGCTTGTGTTTGGAATATCTAGAGTTGGTAGAATTTTTGGGTGATTTTTGAGAATCTCTTCTTTGGATCTCTTAAATGTTTGCTTACATCTTCTTCTGATTTCTAGCTTTGGCACCGACGTTTGGGGCACATTGATTTTGATCATCTGACACGAGTTAGCAACCTTGATCTCATGAGAGGTTTGCCCAAACTCAAAGCTGTCAAGGATGCTGTATGTGCGCCCTGTAGGCATGGCAAACAAGTTGCCGCCTCACACCCTTACTCAGTGACTATGGTTATGGTGACGGACGGGACGGTTGCTTCATATGGATCTTGTTGGTCTGCTAGAGTCCGGTCAGTCGGTGGAAAATGGTATATTCTTGTCATAGTCGATGATCTTTCTAGATATACTTGGTTGTTCTTTCTTACTTCAAAAGATGAAGCTTTTGGTTATTTTCATGACATGGTGCTTTGAGAGCGATTCGCAGTGATAATGGCACGGAGTTCAAAAATGCTTCTTTTGCTTCTTTTTGTGCTGAGCGTGGTATTGAGCATCAGTTCTCCTCTCCACACGTCCCTCAACAAAATGGCGTGGTGGAAAGGAAGAATAGGACCTTGGTCGAAATGGCTAGAACGATGCTAGATGAGTATAGCACACCGAGGAGATTTTGGGCCGAAGCTATTGCTACTGCTTGCCATATTGCAAATCGTGTCCTTCTTTAGGCAAGACTCCTTATGAGCTTCGTTTTGGTAGAAAACCCTATGTTTCGCATTTTTGAGTTTTTGGATCAAAATGTTTTATTCTTAAGACAGGCAACTTAGATAAATTTGAATCAAGAACTTTTGATGGGTTATTTACGGGTTATCCTGCTCATTCGAGGGTTTTCGGGTTTTAATCTTGAGACTAACATTATTGGGAGACTTGTAATGTCACTTTTGATGAGACTAGCCACAGAGCTAGATCTATTGCTCTGAGATGATTTCTGGTGTGAGAGAGCATTTTTGTGGAGGAAGATGAGGACGAAGCTAATATCATTCCTTCATCTGCTTTGCTCTTGGCGCCCATCTTGATACAAGAACACCGCACGTCTACTTCACCTTGATTGAGGCTCTGCTGCATCTTCATCATCGCATACTGCGGAGGTCGAAGAAAGCAGTATCTCACCGGGCTCTCCACTTCGCATTCAGAGACGGCATCCTCGGAGCGGATAATAGGTAATCTACATGGCGAGTCACTCGCTCGGTATAATGATCCAAATCTCTACTCTCATTCGGTTTTGTTGCTTCTTTTGAACCCGCGATATATCACATGCTTTATCCGATTCTAGCTGGGTAAATGCCATGCATGAGGAGTTAGAAAATTTTGAAAGAAATAAAGTTTGGAACCTAGTAGAACCCCTAGTGGTCATAATGTTATAGGAACCCGTTGGGTGTTTAAGAATAAACAAGGTGAGGATGGTTACGTGGTTAGAAACAAGGCCGATTGGTAGCTCGGGGTTTGACCAAGTTGAGGGTTAGATTTTGATGAGACATTTGCTCCTGTTGCTAGACTAGAAGCCATTCGTATTACGCTTGCATTTGCGGCATCAAAAGGTTTTAAATTATATCGGATGGATGTTAAAAGTGCCTTTTAAATGGTTTCATAGATGAGGAAGTGTATGTTAAGCAACCCCACGGTTTTGAGGATCCTAAATATCCAAATCGTGTTTTCAAGCTATCTAAAGCATTGTATGGTCTTAAACAAGCCCCTCGAGCACAGTATGATAGACATAAGACCTTCTTGCTTAAAAATAATTTTGAAATGGGTAAAGTGGATAAAACTCTATTCATTCTTAGGCGTGACAATGACTTCTGCTTGCTCAAATTTATGTGGATGATATTATCTTTGGTGGTTCCTCTAATGCTCTTGTTTCACTTTTTACGACACTATGTCGAGGAATTTAAGATGAGTATGATGGGAGAGCTTAATTACTTTTGGGACTTCAAATCAAGCAATGCAAGGAAGGAACTTTCATCCATCAGACGAAGTACACTAAAGATCTACTAAAGCGCTTCAACATGGGTGATTGCAAGCCAATTTCCACTCCCATGGCAACCTCATCGTTTTGGATCGGATGAGGAAGGAGAAGTCGTGGATCAACGCGAGTACCGCATGACATGATCGGCTCCTTACGTATTTGTGGCCTCGAGACCGGACATTCACTTCACGGTATGCCTTTGTGCAAGATTTGAGCGTCTCAGAGAACTTCCCATCGCCAAGCCGTTAAGCGCATATTCGGTATTTACACTCTACCCTCTTATATGGCATTTGGTATTCCTGCTCTTGACTTTGTCCATTAGAGGTTTTCAAATTCGATTTTGCGAGTGTCGGTTAGATAGGAAGAGTACCTCGTGCACTGTCACTTCTAGGCACTTCTCTTGTATCTTGGTCCTCTAGAAGGCGGTCTTCTGTTGCACAATCCTTCTTTGAAGCGGAGTATGTAGGCCTTTGCTAGTTCTTTGTAGTCGATTTTGTGGATGGCGTCCACTTTGAAAGATTATGGGTTAAACTTTGCTAGTGTTCCTCTTTTACGTGATAACACTTACGCTATTAATATTGCTAAAAACCCAAGTGCAACATTCTAGGACTAAGCACATAGACATTCGCTTTCACTTCCTTAAAGATCATGTTGAAAAGGTGATATTGTGATGCACTTCGAGAGTTCAAGCTCAATTGGCGGATATTCTTACCAAGCCTTTAGATCAAACAGCATTTTCCTCCTTAAGAAGCGAGTTAGGCGTAATTTATCCTTATGGGTTGGTTTGAGGGGAGTTTGATCTTTTCTTATCTTTCCTTGTTCTTTTGATCTTTTATTGTTCTTTTTCTGAACTTAGTGATCTTTTCGAACTTTTTAGGTTTTTAGGTTTTTAATTGCATCTCATTGTGTCATATTGCATTCATATGAAAACTCCAACAAATGGTTACAACAAATGGTATGAAAAATCCAAAAGATGCATTGTAATATAAGATTTTACGCTTATTTTTAAAAATTGATGAAGCTTTGCCTATTACCCTTTAGAGCTTTTGTATTTCAATTCTTGCTCAATGTCATGTCTAGTTCTTTGACTTGCTAGAATTATCATGCTTTTACATGTGTAGCTAAGTCTTTGCTATATGAGCTAGAACCTTTTAAACAACTCAAACTAAGAAATTGCAATTTGTGGATGTTTTAGCGAGTTGCGCAATTAGTGATCCTCTTGTGACATTGGCCTGTGTAATTGCTTTGTTAGCTCTTTGATCTAAAATTGACCATTACTTGAGCTTTTGTGTTCTTGAGATTCTAAACCGCTCATGTGAAAAATGAAAATCAAGATTGTCTTATGCTTAAATTGTGCCAAACTATTCTTACGAGACCGCTTGTCAAATGACATGAACTTGGAGATAGTTTGATGAACCGAACGATCTCATGGGGTGCTTGTCGAAATGACATGAACCTCAAGATTTGTCGCCCGGTAGAAGCTTAGAAAGAGTTTGTGGATGGCTCCTAGTCCGGGATCTTCTTTACTAAGATATACCTTTAATCAACTTTTGGTGAAGCTTAGGATGAGTTTGTGGATGGCTCCTAGTCCAGGATCTTGTCACTAAGTTAGATCATTAGTCAACTTCAATATTCAATGCAAATGAGAAAAATGTTGACAAATGGGCGTTTACAAAATATTGAGCAAAATGATTCAATACGGGACTTGATTGACTCTTAATGTGGTCTTTGTTAGATTTTTGATCTCACTTTGACATTTTGACGTGGCCAATTTCACTTTAGGATCCTGTTGATGAACTTCTTTGAATTTGAGCGTTGCTTAAATTGATCAAATCTCTTGCTTTACTTTTGAGCCTTTGTGCTTAGCTTTGATATATATGTCTTACCATGATCTTGCTAGCTATTTGTCGGGCTTGATATCTTTGTTTGTGCAATATTAGAGATACTAGCTTGTTCTTTTGGGTAATC
This sequence comes from Hsuehochloa calcarea, assembly GCA_036346395.1. NCBI lineage: Eukaryota > Viridiplantae > Streptophyta > Magnoliopsida > Poales > Poaceae > Hsuehochloa > Hsuehochloa calcarea. The sequence continues at coordinate 39,306,644 of CM070610.1, read as the reverse complement.
TCCAAAGCTTCTTGTAATTAAAAATTGAAAAATACAAAAATTGAAGCCACACCATTGCACTTCATGCATATTCCTATTTATGCTTCTTTTGTTTCTGCTTCTTCCTTTATTCTATATTTATTATCTCTGGATGAGAGGAAGGCGTGATTCCTTGATGAATCCATTGTCAAAGGGGGAGAAGATGTGTTAAATGAGAAGAGAAGATGTGTTAATAAGAAGATATTTCTTTATTGGGGAGAAGTTTATACAAAGAGGAGCGAAAATTTGAAAATTGAGGATCATAGTGAGGGGAGTTCTTGAGTTGCATTCTTATTGTCTTATTGAATATTCGAACTTGAATTGCATTCTTTTATCCTCACAATGATCATAGGTCAATTGAACAATTGTTCTTTCATATGGACCTTATGTGAGAATTTTGACCCTTTTAAAATCAAAGTTTTTATGCTTACTTTTGCCTTGTCTTACATGCCTATACTATTCGATGCCGGCTTGGTCATTTTCATTGCTTTTTCTTGCTTATGGACCAAGTTGTGCCTTCGTCTAAAACCGCGAGTAAACTTCGTTTTCAAACCTCTTACTTACATTTTACGGATAATTGCCAATGTGTTCATCAAGGGAGATTGTGGATTTCATGGGGATATGTTCCGAACTTAGGATGATGTGACAATTGGCAATGGCGTTTACGGTTTGTCGTTTCACGTGTTTTCGACAAAGCTACGAGCTTCTTTGGGCGGGCGGTCCGACCGGTCCTTGCAATGATCCGGCCGGTCTCAAATCGGTCGGACCGGCCATGTGGGGCGATCGGACCGCGGTGACCAAAGTGGTCAAAACGAGTGGGCCAAAAATAGGTGTTGTAGGCAAGTGAGGGATCCCAATGCACTTGGTCTCATGATTTTGGAGTCTCGATAAAAAGTTCTATTGGTTTAAAGTTTCAGCGAGTTTCGGATTTTCGGGGTTGAAATTGGCTAAGTCCCAAGGCGGTCCGGCCGCTCACGAGGCGGTCCGACCGCCAAGCCAAGCGGTCCGACCGCTCACTGGGCGGTCGGACTGTAATAACTTGAACGTTAGCCAACCGTGGCGATGTTGATTTGTTAGGTCAAAGTCATTGGTTTCATGGCATATGATTTGCATGATGCATGTTTTGACTAACATGGGTCAAGTTGTGAAGAACTTGTTCCCGAATTCGTGTTTGCTTGTCTATGGTTGTGCAGGTAGCTTAGTGGTCAACGACGGTCAGCGGCGAGGACGATCGGGACTAGACTTGGAGAGAGTGAGGTCGAGCGATTGGCGATGCGGGTGAGGTCAACGACTCAAGCGTGACACAAGATGGACAAGGGTGACCTATTGGCAAATCCATGAACATGGTGAAGCGGTTTAGGTCAAAAGGTTAAAGACGGCGCTTTGCGAAGCGTGCGTGTGTGACCCGTTTGTTAGTGGGCCTTAACGGGAGCCCAATTAAGTCAAACCCTAAGAGTTTTAGGCCTCCACTATAAATAGGAGGAGATGGTGGTGCACCTTTCTCACCTCGCCTTTTATGTTTCAAAACCTAATTGTCTTTAGGGAGTTGAGGTGGAGGCTAGGGCTCTTGATGGTTTGTGGTGAATTTCGTGATCTTTGATTGTCCATCGATCCATGATGGTGTGGATGTAATCCGGCATCAACCACGAAATCAATCTATGCAAGGTTTGCTTGAGATAAGTCTCTTTTCGTTCTTGCTTTCAATTTACGTGTTTTTAGGGCTTTCTTTGATCCGCGAGTTTGTGATTGATTCTTTCACGTGAATTAGCTTCTTTGTGATATGTGTGAATCTATCTAGCATCATCTTGATCATCAATCACTCACGAACAAGCATTAGGATCAAGTTTTCGTTCTTGCGGTTTTAGACCTTCATTAATCAATTGGCAATTGCTCAAGATCGTTCAAGAATTATCATAATATTCGATTGGAATAGGTCCTCAATAGCATATAGAAGGTGTGTGCAAAGTTTCACCTAATTGCAACCGTCATCGGTGATTTCTTTGTTTGATCGGTTCAGATAGCTGCCGGTCGACCGCCTTCATCATCACCGGTCGGACCGATTTTGGAGCGGTCCGACCGCCACCGATAACGCCGGTCGGACCGCCCGAAATCGGTCCGACAGGTTGGGTCTGAAGTCGACCGCCCATCTTTGTGAGTCTTTGCAATCTTAGTGATTTTGTTATTTTGCTTAGGGGATTTAATTGGATTCAATACTAGTCTTCCACTGTACTGGTATATTGATCTTCATAGCTTTCTAATAGCTACTAGAGTGAAATTGTATTGAGTTCATAATTTGTGAAAAAGTGAGCGTGCTCCTATTCACCCCCCCTCTAGTCGCCTTTACGGTCCAACACTTGTGTTAAAAGTAAGTCAAAGGTGAGATCAAGCAGGTGGACAACCACGAGTTGTTGTTAGTCCATTTCCTCACTGTGAGACTAGTAAGGATAAGAACCTTGTGCCAAAGTAACAGACACAGAAAACCGCTCAACCACAGGTGTGCTCATTACTCCCTAGCTTAGTACACAGCTCTTCCAATCGAATATCTACAGGGAAAGGCGTGTGCTCTTGTGTGTTAGAGCAGCGCGGAACTGGGGTTGGACAGGAGTGGGCCTGTAGGGACACTCGATAGTCTAAACAACAGTATGGTCCTGTCAGCATCGGGGTGAAAGATCCATAGCAGTGGCCGGTGGAGTCTCCCGAGGGCTGTATGGAGTAAGAACCTACCGGGTAGAGGCTAGAAAGGTTGAGCAGTGAAATTATTTTGTTATCTCAGCTCAGTCACACGCTAACATGTTGCGTGTCTATGTTCTGACAGTACGAGTATGAGGTATCTTGTGGGTAAAGCTGAGCAACTCTGCAGAGTATATCAAATGTTATTCGGATACGTCGTGCTTCCGGTTAATGAAAGCTGTGTTCATGGGTGATTCCAATACATGAGGCATAAGTAGAGTTTTTGAGATGTGAATCTGATTTGTGCATTTGTTGAGAAACCCCTGTTGTTATTATTTATTATTATTTTATCGTTTTAAAGTTAAACTACTTTAAACTATAAAATGTATCCACAGATGCCTATTAAGGTAAACCCTAACCATCTATTGAACTCCTTGCATGTAATTATTTAGCTTTTCTATGTGGCTTGTTGAGTCTGATAGTAGTACTCATTCTTACAAAATTTCCAACCCCTCCAATGAAGAAGATTGGGAAAATGCTGAGAACCCCAATGAGCAGGATTTTGGTGGACCCGCAGAAGGCAGCGACTACTGTTATTAGGTCTCGATCGTGCTTAAGCGTGCCTGTGGTGTGAAGTTCTTTTGTTTTGTATTATATTAGCTTTGGGCTTGGAAACCCATGTTTGCGTCAAAACTGGTTGTTAAACCTTAATGTTATGTAATAAAAGCTTGGTTTTTTGGTAATTGAAAGCTTACTTGAGACACTGCTTACTTCGCAACTGCACATTCTAAGCGGTTGTGAAGAGTCTGACAGCCCCAAATTTTGGGACTGTTACATGAGATGGCACGTAACAAATAGAAGCGAGATAAACGATGAAACATTCGATGCCGACGGGGGCACAAGACTAAATCGATGCGCAAATCTGACAAGCAAAAGATGGAAGCGACCTTAACGAAACAATCTCAAATGCCAACGACCGAACTAAAAAAGGCAAGAGATTCAGTCAGTCAACGTCAAGACGCTGCCTGGGTGGTGCACGGGCGCAGGAATTCACAAGCAATCGAAGCGATATGGAAAAGAAGAGACATAAGTGGATGTAAGGTAAAAGACAAATAGGCACAAGACCAAATAAGTAAACGCAAAGACGGCAAACAAAAAGATGAAAGCGATCTGAACAAAACAATCTCAGATGGCAATGACCGAGCTAAAAAAATATTAACTATAATCTTGACTTAATTAGTTTTTGCATATGCATTAGTATTTTGCATTAGTCTCCAGTTTCTAGTCTTCAATTTCTGTTTCGTTTTCAGTCCATGTATGAATCGTGGATCCAGAGAATTGGCCACTAATTACTTGTAACTAATTCCTGTAATCAGCTGGGGGATAAATAGAAGAAGAAAACAGAAAATCTTAGAGCGAGTTGGGCGCTGCACAAGTGTATTTTGTTCCTTCTGTTCTCTTAAACTTGACTATAGCCAACATAAAAAACTTCAGAACTCAGAAGTCCTCTTTAGAGGTCTTTGAAGTTCAGTAGTCTGTTGTCATTTGGTATCAGAGCCGGTGTTATGATGGTGAGGATAGCGAGGTCGTTGTCTCCGTTGACATCAAGGCGTGTCGCCGGTGGCCTAGAGGAGATGGCCAGCGGCAGCATGCATGTAGCTAGCGGCAGCGAGCAGGTGGCTCGCGATATGCTGTTGGCGCGAGTCGGAAAGGAGGAGAGTGTCACGCTCCAGTACCCATTGTTGACTAGTAACAACTATGTTGCATGGTCAATGAAGATGCAAGTGTACATGGAGGTGCAAGGAGTGTGGGATGCCGTTGAAGACGACGACGTCGAGAGGCGCCAAGATAAGAAGGCACTTGCGGCCATCTACCATGGTGTGAGTGAGGAGACCCTTCTTGCTCTCATCGGCAAGAGGACGGCGAAGGAGGCATGGGCGACTCTCAAGTCCATGTACGTTGGAGTTGAGCGCGTGATGAAGGCTAAACTTCAAACCGCTAAGAAAGAATTTGACAACCTTCATATGCGCGAAGGTGAGTCAATCGATGCATTTACCATGAGGGTCACCCTCGCTCTCAGCAAGATGCGAACGATGGGAGAGGGGATTGAAGACTCTTGTGTGGTGGATAAGGTGCTTCGGGTCTTGACACCAAAATTTCTGCTGATCTTTGCACTCTCGAGAACCTCGAGGACTTGGATGTGATGTCGGTCGAAGAAATGTTCGGGTGGCTAAAGGCGTCCGAGGAGTGCCAAATGGTTAGTGAGGAGGAAGGTGAGTATCTACTGCTCACCCGTGCCCAATGGGAGTCCAGGGCAAAGAACAAGGAAGGCGACTCCGGCTCCGGCAAGAATCACAGATTCGACAAGGCTAAAGTAAGATGCTACAACTGCAATGACTATAGGCATTTTGCTTCCGAATCCCATAAGAAGGAGGAACATGTGCATTTCATGGAGGCAGATGGCGACGATGAACCGACACTGCTGTGAAGCCATCTTGATCTGGGAGAGACTGTTAGGAATAATCAAGTTGTGTTGTTAGTGTGTGTGTTACATGCATGAGTGCGTGCATTGCATGTGTGCATTAGTGTTTGTGCATGTATGAGGTGTGTTACATATGTGCGTATATTTGTGTCATGGTCATGCATGTAGGTGAGTCAGTGCATGATGCATGTGTGTGCGCTTGAGTTCTTGTAGGGGTGTCTAAGTTCTCATATGTGTAAGCTCTAGTGAGAGTCTTCGTCGTCATCTAGTTGTGTTACTGACGAAAGACAATCAGAGTTGAGATACAAAAAAACGTCGGCAAGTTGTGTCATCGGCAGCATGGTCAGCAAGAAGAAGGCAAAACTCCTTGGAGATACGTCAGGAAACCGGACTTCGGCTTGTGAAGTAAGTGATGTCAATATTAGGGAAGAAATTGTTAGCTATAATCTTGACTTAATTAGTTTTTGCATGTGCATTAGTATTTTGCATTAGTCTCCAGTTTCGCGGAGGTGATGGAAGTAGGTGAGGCACAAAAATAGTGGGCGACGAGGAAATCCGCGGGCGAGCAGGCGGAGCAAGCGAAGGCGCGCGCTGGCGATGACGAGGTGGACGAAGGGTGCCGACAGGCGAGGCCCACACATCAGTGAGTGAGGGTGAGTAGCGTTGGCACTAGCTAGAGCTAGGCAGTGAAAATATGCCAGTTGGTTTTCGTCCCAAAGGGTGAGAGGGAAATTTGAATTCATTTTCTGATTTTTCCAAAACTGGCTGATTTTTTTGGTGAATTTGTAAACCTATAAAGTATGCTCTAAACTTTATGAAAATATTTGTGAGAGTTTCTGACAATGTCTAGTTTCATATGTAAATTTTCTAGGATTTTATATGCTTTGTGATTTTCCTGGAAATTATTACAAGTTGCTGCTTGCATGAAATTTATTATTTTTTATGCAAAAAGTTCAAAAAGCATGCATAAATAATTTTCTATATAGAATAAGCTCAAAATTAATTTCCCATTTATTTTTACTATGTATTCCCAAAAAAATAATTTTTGGGATGTTACAACCATCGATATCTTTTTAAATATTTAGATTGGATACATGGAAATCATATGTATAGATTTGTCTTGAAAAATATTTCCATGATATTATAATTTTTATTAGGTGTTATAACTATATTACAATAGAATTTAGTGATCAAAGTTGCATTTTGAGAACCATGTCAATGTCCAAAATGATATGTATTTGTGTCTGTTGGAGTATAGTATTGTGATTGGGACGGTTTTGATAGAGAAAGATAAGAAAACACTATAGCATTCTTCTCCAAAACAACAGGATAGCATCTCATTATTGGATAAAAGCATTATAGCACCCCACGAATTGTTCAATGCCTTTAACTCTCTCCCTCTCTCTGTCTACCCGCGATGAAGAAGGACGGAGAGGCGCTATACTGTCGGAATCAATTTTGACGGTACAGTGTCTCGTAGTACTTCTCGACAGAGAAAGACTAGAAAACGCTATAACGTTTTTCTACAAAACAACGGGATACCATCTCATTGTTCGATCAAAGCATTGCAGCGCCTCTGAAGAATCTAGCCCTATTTTAGTGTTACGGTAATTTGTCAAGTGATTTAAGAGGATAGCCTTGGATTAAAAGAAAGGACCACTAAAGGTACTCAAGTATTGGATATCAATATCATCTAGCTCAAAGCAAGGGTATCTAGTACAATATGATCTTTTTCATAGTTTTACCAGTCTAGGAGTACGAAAGATTAAAGATCAGATTAGTAGTATAGGTAGCCATACTATGAAGAGGGATCAATAGCTAGTAGCTTGATAGCAAAGTGTGCCACAATGCTCAAACTTACATGGTTGAATCTTGGATCTCTTTGTTATCTTTTGGCCACAATTCATCTGTTCTATTACTGCTTGGCCGGGCTGACTGCTGGTGGAGGTCCGGACTGACCGGACCCCTCAGTTCACCTTTGCGGTCAGCTTTTTCCAAAAAGCTCCTATTTTGCAATTTCTGATGGTTGGACTGACTGCAAGCATAAGTCCGGACTGACCGGACCCCCGATCTAAGTCAGGCGGACATCTTTTTCCAGAGACTCTCTTTTTGGCCTCAACTCTTCTCTATTTTGTTATCTGGACTGACCGCGATTGGAGGGCCGGACTGACTGGACCTTCGGGTCTTTGATGCGGTCAGCTTTTTCAGAGAAGGGTGTTTTTGGATCTTGCCACTCACTTCTTCATGGTGGACTGACCGCAAGTGTGTCCCCGGATTGATCGGACCCCCGGTTAGTGTTGGGCGATCAGCTTTTTCCAATAGTATGTATCTTCTGGGTTGGAAATCTTTGAACTCGGTCTGACCGGACCTTGAGTGGGCAGACTGACCCGACCTAGCATAATGGATAGTTTATGTAGCATTAATTACAACAGAGTTTACCATTATACTGTAGTCCGGACTGACCGGCCTGTGCCTACGGACTGACTGGACTTGCTATTTTATACAGTCTCGAGTGCCAACGACTAAAAACGTGGGTGGAGGCTATAAATACCTCACCCACTGCAGCAAGGGAGTCTTTAAGAACCTCATTGAATACTCTTGAGCCCTTTGCATATTCTTCAACTCTTTGAGAGCAAAAATACCATCTTGCAAAGATTGTAGAGGTTTTTCCAAGTGTATTGAGTTGAGTTTGATTCTTGTGGCACTTGAGCATCTTCAAGTGAATTGTTGTTGGTTTATTACTCTTGGAGGTTGTCGCTTCCTAGACGGCTTGAAGGAGTTGATTCGGTGATCTTCTCAAGAAGTTTCTAAGAAGATTTGGTTGTTTGTGAAGGTTATAGCTCACCTTTTCGGAGTGGAGAAGAGCTACCTCTAGTGATCGAGGGGCATGCTCATGTAGAGCCGACTTGATTTGTTCAAACTTCCTCAACGTGGATTAGTGGAGGCCAGCAAGTCTCCGAGACCACGAGAAAACATCGTTTGTCTATGTATTGTGGTTTTTCTCTTTTACTCTTCTCTTAGTGCATTTATTTATATAGCAATATTGTATCTTGATTAGGTTGTTTAGCTTAATCTAGAGTGAGTAGTGCACTTAGAAAAACTTTGAATATTTAGCCTTTAAATTGTAAAATTGAATTTCATAGCTTTACTTGCTAAAATCTATTTTTAGCCTAAAAGATTTAAAAATCCCCTATTCACCCCTCTTTTAGTCGGTTATCGTTGATCCTACAGCCCCACCAATTTATGCCTTCAACTTTCTCTCTCTCTCTTTCTCTATGCACCTGTTATGAAGAAGGATGGAGAAGCGCGACGAGGGGAGCTCCGACGAGAGGAGCAATGGTGCCGCCACTTTCGGACGAGTTCACTGTGCCCCCCGGTTATAGAGGGAGGCCGAGGCGGCAGTGGCCCGGCGGTGAGCAGTGGTGGCCCAGCGGTGGGCAGCAGTGGCGGATGATTGTAAGGTCGATGAGACCGACTAGAGGGGGTGAACAGACGGTTTTAAAATCTTTTGGCTAAAACCGATTTTCTAATGCGGAAGCTAACAACAATTCAATTTTACACAATTAAAACCTAAATCAACTAGTTTCGACTAAGTACACCAACAATATAAAACTATTGATAATGATAGCAATCATACAAGGATATATAAGCAATTTGATACAAGGAATGTAAATTGCAATATAGTAAAGCACAAGAAGGCAAACCACGATGACACGATGATGTTTTACCGTGGTGTTCAAAGACTTGCCGGTCTCCCCTAATCCACGTTGAGGTAAGCCCAAACTAATTAGACTGGCTCCACGAATTAAGTCAACACTTCCGAGGTAAGTCCAACCACTTGAACCGGTTCCAACATGAACCAACATCTCGATCCACTCGGGGTTGCTCTTCCTCCACTCTAGAGATGGCGAGCACCAAACCACTCACAACCGTTCGGACCTTCTCAAAACCTTCTTTGAGAAGATCACCGACGCAACTCCTCCAAATCGTCTAGGTGTCAGCAAATAGCAAGAATAACAAGTCTGAACAAATCAAGTGTTTAAACTCAAGTGGATACACAATCCACTACCTAATGCAATACATGCACTTAGGGTTTGCTCTCTAAGCTCACTAAGTGCAACATACACATAAGAGTGTGAGGGCTTGCTCTTTACTCAATAGAATGTATATGACATGAGCAACCTCCCCACAACCGGCCAAGGTGAGTATTTATAGCCCACAAAAAACTAGCCGTTGGAGATAAGATTCTGAAAAAATTAGCATGGGCGGTAGTACTGTCGTTCATCGATCGATACTACCGCACTTCCTTTGATGCACAATCACGACTATAAAAAGCCTCTGAAAAAGCTGTTGGAAATGCGGCGCGGCACTACCACCATTGAACATACGGTAGTTCCGCTTGCCTGTCATACTGAAACACAAGGGCGGTACTACCGCTTCCTTTGAGGTATGGAAAAGATCCTTATTGGAAATAACATACCGCTTCATAAATCTCGGTTATACCTAGTTGTGGTAGTTCCGCGATAAGCACTGCGGTTGTACCGCGATGCGGTAGTTCCGCCAAATGAACTCCGGTACTACCACTTTCTAGGAGAGCAAAACACGCTCAAAATGTGACTCTTTGGAAAACACATACCGCCAACTAACCTTCGGTCCGACTGGGTTGCGGTATTACCGCACCACTTTTCCGATCATACCGCGATGCGGTAGTACCGCCAACAAAAAATTAGTACTATCGATTATCCTGAGAAATGCAAAGTTGGTTTTCAAAATAAACTCAATTACAAAACACATTTGCCAATTGATGAACAATTCAAACAAGGGTTGAAGGGAAGATTCTCAACAAGTTGCAAAATATATTTGCCAACTTTTAGAATCAATGTCACAAGGAATAGTTGCATGGACTTCAACTATTTGTAAAATATATTTACAAATTATAGTCTCACGCTACAAAGAGTTAATGCATGAGCTTCAACTATTTACAAAACACATTCGCAAAAAATAGCACCATGCATAGATGAGCTAGAGCAAGCACAATGAGCTACCAACACATGACTAACTCAAGCTACTAGTCAAGACCCCTCTTAATAGTACGACAACCTATACTAGTAATCTGGTCTCCAACCAAACACCAAGACTAGTAAAACACTAGGAACACATCCTTAGCCCTAGCTAGTCATACCTTTGTCTTGCACATACACTTGAAGCTTGATGACACACATCTTCTCTTCAAGACTGGGTCATTGACTTGATAATAATCATCAACAAATAATGATTTCCTTTACTTCAAGTTCCTGATTTGAATATGCATCAACCCATGACACACTCTTTCACTTGACCTCCATCAACACATGATGTGTCTTCTTTTGTCTTGATGATCAACTCATGATCATCTCCTCTTCAAGATCTTGATACACATCAATACATGATGCATCCTTTACTCCAAGCTCTTGACTTCAGTATCATAAACACATGATGATCTCCTCCATCCCGAGTCTTGACTTGATGACGATCATCGCATGATATCATCTAAAGTCTCCATCATTATGAAACATAACTTATTTATCCAACTCATAAAAAATGTTAGTTCCACAATATGATTCTCATTAATTACCACAACATACCATTAACTCATAATGATGGGACAAGATACTTCAATCTTTCCCTCTTTGATAATTGATGATAACCACTTCAATTGCAAATAATTGAATGTAGATAAATATGAGTATATATGAATTACACAAGTTTTATATACCCAAGGATATATTTCAAAGTAAAGATTCTTAATATTTGTGGAAAAAGGAATATGGATCAATACTACTGAAACCATAAAACATAGAGTGAACTCCCCCTAAATGTGTGCATACACGAATGTGTAATAAAAACATACACACATTATTTAAGTTAATATTTCAGTGGAGTTCAACCTATATTTTGGATCGAAGAAATGAACCAAGATATAAGAATATGATATCGAGTGCACACCTCTATGATTTTTACTTTTTTATCCAAATAAGACTACACAATATGTACATCAATAAAAGTGTTAGTTTCACATATAGATTTATCATTAATCACCAAAATACTCCATTAACTCATAATGACGGGTGTAGATTCTTCAACGATGGGCGGTGGGCTTCGGTGGAGAGTGGGACAACAAGGCGAGGGCCGAGAGAATGTTAGGTTGGGCGAGGTGGACAACGGGGGAATGGGAGCTGGTGGCACGGCGAGGTGGTGAGCTCCCCGTCTGCCGTAGGGGGTGACAGAGGAGGTACATGGAGCTTCGATCGGTGTGATGGCGAGACGATGGAGGAGGGAGGCAGTAGAGGTGAGGGAGAGGGAGGAAGGGAGGATAGTCGGAGGAGCAGGTGTCGTAGTACTTCACTTTTTGATAGGATGTGATGAAAATGCCTAGAGTTGGTCAGATGGGCCGTGCCGCCTGGGCCGACCCGAAAACGACACTATTGGCCTCGCCCAAGCATGTCATAGCACAACCCACACTGTAGTTGGGTGAGCCAGCACGATCCACATTGTAGCTAGACCGAGCTTGCACACCCTGGGCATCAGTGCCGTGCTTGGGTCCCTACACCGGCCCAACAGGTCGGCACGACATGGCATGCATCGTTTCGGCATGACACAACCCGAGGCATGGCTGACAATAGAGGTGTTGGCGCGGCCGGCGTAGAGGAGGTGGCGCGGCGGCCGCCGGTCATGGCGGAGGAGGAGGTCGTGTGGCCAGCGTGAAGGAGGAGATGGCGGTGACAGCCGATCACGGAGGAGGAGGCCAAGAGCAGGTGGCGGCATCGACTGGGCTCGATGGCGGTGCCAGGCGTGGAGTGCTCTGTACGTATGCATGTGCTGTGTGCAAGTGCAAGAGCTCTGAGGACAATGACTCGTTGGACTGAGCTGTGTTTGGGCTAACCTGACACAACCAGTGTGTGTTGTACTTGGGTTAATACTGGCCTACGAGCCAACATGGTACGAGCCATACAGTTAAACGGGTTGGGCGTGCCGGGCTAACCATGCATGTTTGGCCATGACTAGAAATGCCCCTTGGCCGGACGCCGGGCCGGGCCGGGCCGGGCGGCTTACATATCAGCCTTGGGCCAGTCTATTAAGGACAAAATTCCTTAGTCACGCATCCATCACCCCAATCCAAGCCGAAGAGCATAAACCCTATTCTTTTGTCCCTCGCCGCCGCCGCAACAGCCACCGCCCCGATGTCGTCGGAGCCTCCACCCGCCTCCGCTGAGGAGCTTGCGTCTGACCTCTCCGCAGCCACCATCAGCAAAAAGCAGCTCAAGAAGGACGCCAGGAAGGCCGAGAAGGCGGCGCAGCGCCAGCAGCAGCAGCCGCAGCCGCAGGCCGACGCCGAGGATCCCTTCGCGGCCAACTACGGAGACGTCCCTGTCGAGGAGATCCAGTCCAAGACCATCTCCGGCCGGTCCTGGACCGGGGTCTGCGACCTCGACGAGTCCGCCGCGGGACGATCCGTGCTCATCCGCGGCGCGGCGCAGGCGATCCGCCCGGTTAGCAAGAAGATGGCCTTCGTCGTGCTGCGGCAGAGCATGAGCACCGTGCAGTGCGTGCTCGTCGCCAACGCCGACGCCGGCGTCAGCACGCAGATGGTGCGCTTTGCCACCTCCCTCAGCAAGGAGAGCATCGTCGACGTCGAGGGCGTCGTCTCCCTCCCCAAGGAGCCCCTCAAGGCCACCACACAGCAGGTCCTTTTCTTTAGAATTATTTCTTGTAAGGCAATATGATTATGTCTTTTCATCAGTAGCAGCCATCAGGCGGCAATCGATCCGAATACACATTGGTATAATCTTCATGTAGCCATCTGGTAGCTCTAGGATGGTGAATAACCATGTTAGATGGTGGTTTTGTAGGCTTTGTAAGTTCTAACTATCTTTAATTATTGTCATAATAAGCTAGGTTTACTGCTGTTGCCTAATTCATACTGCTAAGCGCATGCGTTATGCAACTATGGTTTGTTTTTGAGTTATTATCCTGTGTGTATCTGATGAATTGTTTGTATGTTCGTTTTAACTGGCAGGTTGAGATTCAGGTTAGGAAGATCTATTGCATCAATAGGGCGATCCCCACCCTTCCTATTAATCTTGAGGATGCAGCAAGGAGTGAGGCGGAATTTGAAAAGGCTGAACAGGTATGTCCTGTTCAGATTCTGTTTTTTGCTTGCTTTCTCTTTTCAGGAAGTACTCAATTTTTCTGCTCCAGCTTTCCTGCCTATGATTCTTAGAATCTTATTGAGGTTTAAGGGATTAATATAATAATCTTGCAATGATTGCAGGCTGGAGAGAAGCTTGTTCGTGTTGGACAAGATACCCGCTTGAATTATAGAGCTATCGATCTGCGGACACCTGCGAATCAAGCAATATTCCGAATCCAATGTCAAGTTGAAAACGTTAGTACTTGGCCTTGTTTTTACGGATTGCTATTATTTATGCATTAATGGATTGTCATGCCAAATAGCATGCTATGCGATGTTGTGGACGGAGGCTCTGTGTAGCAGCAGCAGCACAGACGTGAACCGAAACAACAAATGTCACGGCCGGCCGGCCGGCCGTGTGGTCTAGGGATCCAATGCCAACAGTAAGAGTCCAGCAGCAGCGTCCAACAAGAGTCCATAGTCCAGTAGGATTAGGAAGTTAGAGTCCAGGCATCTCAATCTATGTCTATCTCCCCTTTCTAATACCCTAATCCCGTTCAAGCCATGCCGTCTGTCCATCCTCTGCACGGGCAGCTAGCACCTTGTAATTTGTCATTGAATAAAAGCTGAGTTTGTAGAACATTCATACTTTCAGTGTAGAATATCTTCCAGCAAAAGGCACCTGTGTCATGGGCACCAAGCTTGGATTTTTCATAAGCTGCTGCTGTTATTTGGATATACTGATCCACTGATCCTAACATTTTACCTTATAACTTTTTCCATGCACATCTGTCGTATTGCACTAATCGAGTTTTAACATTTAGTGTGAATTATGGATTTGTCAAGACCATGCATATGTAGTTTAGATTCATGTCTCCATCTTATGTAGGCTGGTATGTGCATTCTCCAAGCAATGTATTTTTATTATGTGTTTCTGTAGCATGTAAAGTTTTTTCTTCTATTGGTTAAAAATGTAAATCATTGTTTCATATTACGCAGAAATTCAGGGAATTTTTGTTGTCAAAGAATTTTGTTGGTATCCACAGTCCAAAGCTGATTGCTGGATCAAGTGAAGGTGGTGCAGCTGTATTCAAGCTACAGTACAATGGCCAGCCTGCTTGTTTAGCACAATCTCCTCAGTTATACAAACAGATGGGTATTTGTGGTGGGTTTGAACGTGTATTTGAGGTTGGTCCTGTATTCAGAGCAGAAAATTCAAACACACACAGGCATTTGTGTGAGTTTGTTGGTTTGGATGCTGAAATGGAGATTAAGGAGCACTATTTTGAGGTAAGGAAGATTGGAAGATAAAATGTTTCAGTTCATTTACTGAAGTGACGATGACTGTGTACTGATTTCTTTACACAGGTTTGTGACATTATAGATGGCTTATTCGTAGCAATATTTAAACACTTGAATGAAAATTGCAAGAAGGAACTTGAGACAATAAATAGGCAGTATCCGTTTGAACCTCTGAAGGTAAAGCATTCTTGCTTCTTGTTTTTATTTGGGTGCTGTGCTCAAGCTACTGATTCAAATTGTGTTAATTCATGCAGTACCTAGAGAAAACTTTGAAGCTAACGTACGAGGAAGGCATTCAAATGTTGAAGGTAGAAACTTGTAGTTATTATGTGACCATCTTGATGTTTGTTCTTATTCTATGTTTGTATTGTGATCACAGCATGAGGGAAGCTTTGAACTCTTATATCTACTGTGTGCGTTTGCTTGGTCTATTGATTGAACCATTCTAGTTGAGAATCCTGTGTGATTAAGTTACTTGTTGGGTCTCAAATGAGAAATATACTCTTAACACTAGTTAGGAGAGGTTTTGTGGTCTAGACACACGCAATCGATATTGTGACCTTTTGCATCAAGGTTGTTAGAATCTCGATTCTAGTCACACAATCCTACATTTTTACGACTTAGATTGACTGGACCGATCCAATTCTATGGTAGAGTCTTAACTTGGTAGAATTTTAATATTATTACGATTCTAACAAAAAAATTGTAGGACCGTGATAAAAAAATTTCATACGATCCTACCTGATTCCAGTGTTTCCCTAGGCAAGGATCGAAATCCCGCTCCTGGTGCATATCCCGGCCGACATGCGGTACCGGTAACCGGTTAGTTATCGGAAATCCTAGAAAAAAACCCGGACAAAGTTCAAAATCTGAATTTTGAATTGTGAAGTTTGAAAACCGGTTATCGGACCAGTAACCGCCCGGTTACTGTAAAAACCGGTCAGAAAAACCGGAAAAAACATGATGAATGATTAGGTTAGAAAGAAGTAGGTAGTATCTATTGGCATGATCATCAATGATTTGATCCACCAATAAGAAGGTAGTTCAGAGTTTAGGAATAATGAACGACTCACAACTTTTGAGACTCAAGAATATATTTTATCATGTGCCTGCTAATCTGAACTACATGCATATAGAGTAAAAATATAAAATGAATAACTGGATTGCAGGAACTATTTTGTTAAGCATAATACCAAATCCAAGGGAAATAAAATATATAGAGTACTTATGTCATACATACCAATTGGTAAAAAACCAAATACTTTTGTTTTAGAAACAAACATCAATATACCATATTCAAGCATATTTACTTTGTACAATACGTAATCTTGCACAAAAAAAAGGCCTAAACCAACCTAGGAAGTGCATTACGCAGTCAAAAAATCAAAATCAAATTTGAAATTTTTCGGCTTGATTCTGTTCACCTAGTTCCCATCGGTAAAACCGGTTACCGGCCGTAATCGCCGGGATTTCGTTCCCTGCCCTAGGCGTAGGTGCTAGTTAGGCGGCAAACCACCGCCTAATCGCCGCCTAGGCGGGGCTAGGTGGCCACGTAGGCGGGATAAATCGGCTAGGCGGGCTAGGCCGGAGGGTTGCGTCTAGGCGGGCGCCTAGGGGAACACTGCCTGATTCTATCGATTTTAGAGATTTATTATAAATAATTATTTGTTTATGTCCCTTTCATTGTAAATTTTTACTCTTTGTTTTTTTATGTCCATTATAATTTGCATAAATAACAAATGATCTTTCCTTTGCACTACATTTTGGTAAACAAAAGTTCTAAAAGTATAGTTTTAAAAATGTAGAAGTGTAATAATACAAGGTAGATTTTTAAAAATGTTTCTTTGGTAGAATCAGATAGGATCTTAGATCCTACATCGATTCTACGATTCGCGATCATGCGATTTGCGATCCTGCTAAAGAACCTCCGATCTGATTCAGGATCGCGATTCTGACAACTTTGTTTTGCATGTTGCTCCATCGACTTGAGGTGTTGTATCAAAATATGTTAAACAATTTATGTACTGACTTTTATTTACAGTTCGACCTTTATCGTGTTTCCTTTGTTGGATTTTGGATCCACTGAATTGTTTGGTTAACAACATATATTCATTGTCTGGTCCTGACAATGGCAGCCTTATTGACATTGTTAGTTGAGTAGTTTCTTGGTTGATTAAAGAACTTATTAGGTAGATCAGTAGATGTGTTGAACATTTGAAACAAGGGCTAAATTTTCTTCTGGAACCAGAGCCAGTCAAAAGTCTATGTTTGTTACTGAGGAATCTTTGTTTGGTTTGGAACCTGTATGAATTCTTGAAGTCTTATTTGAATTGTGAATTTCGAAATAGATGTATTCAAATAAGTTTTACTGTTTTAGTGTGTTTTTAATAATATATTTTTCTCCTGTTGGTTAGTTAGAATCACGTTTAAGGATATGTTATTGGCAAAAACAAGTTCTGATTTATGTTCTTGCATATTGTGAAAAACAACAAAACCTTTTTCTGGAAAAACTCCTGTTTTAGTTTAGAGAAAACTCCTTTTGTTGTACATGTTTTCTTAAGCAATGAAACAAGATTTGTTGGCAGTTGGGAATCAAATCTAATATAATGAATTCCTGTTTTCTTAAATCTCAAGGGCCAAACAACCCCTAAATGTTTTTGATAGCTTTAAGTAGTAAAAGTGCGTTGGTTGCATGTTTATCTGAACAAGTATGTTTGGACAAGGCGACAAGCTGTCACATATAAATTTATGTGCTGGTAGAACACAAGTCTTCTTAATTTTTGTTCAGTTTTTATTGTGTTGAACTGAAAATAAATTGGAGATGTAGTAACTTTTTTTGTTTACCTGGGAATTCTATGCTTGTTTGCATGATGACATGCGTGTGTGAGCTCTTGAAGAGGCGGGGCTGGAGTTTAAATCTGCGTGGCTCAAGAAGATGAGGGAAGGATTAGTCTTTTATTAGCCGCCTAATTTAAGGCTAGGATTAGAACCAAGGAGCTGGCCTCCTATATATGTAACCCATCGACTCTGTTATGGGGGAAGAAAAAGTGATTATCTCTAACCTCTCATCTCCTGCTATCTCTAATCTCATCCCCTGTTGCCAGCGCAGCACACTCTGGCGCTACCATCTCCTACCTCCAGCTATAACTGCGAAGCCAAGGGCCCCTGAGCTAGGTGTGCAGGCTCTTGACAACCTGCAGTGTGACGATTTGCTGCTGCATGGCCTCCATGTTCTTGTTCATGGCGGTGATCATTTTGGCTAGGTCGGCTATGGTGGGTTCTGCCATGGTTAGAGGCGGATGAAGCGGTGTAGCGGTGGGTGATGAGGCGAGATGGTGGGTGGGTTCTGTGGAAGAAGGCGGAGGGAGCGGAGGATCGCGGATTCGATACAGTTGTCAAGAGCACACACCTAGCTCGGGGCCCTTGGCTTGAGTTATAGCCGGAGGTAGGAGATGGTGGCGCAGTGTGCTGGCGCTGGCGTGGGGATGAGATTAGAGATAGCAGGAGATGAGAGGTTAGAGATAATCACTTTTTCTTCCCCATAGCAGTCGATGGGTTATATAGGAGGAGGCCTTGGTTCTAATCCTAGCCTTAAATTAGGCGGCTAATAAAGACTAATCCTTCCTCATCTTCTTGAGCCATGCAGATTTAAACTCTAGTCTGGCCTCTTCAAGAGCTCGCCACGCATCTTCTCTTGTGCCTCGTGCTCGAGGTCGGCGGCTGTAGTGTTTCCCCCACATGACATGTTTGGTGTAGTACATTATAGATAGCCACGAAATAAATTCAGTTGCTAGTTGCAACTATCAACATCATGGGACAGAGCATGAAGTTTCACATTGACAGGCTAGAAAGAACTAAACATTGATGGTTTATCTGTTCGGCAGGAAGCTGGAACAGAAATGGAGCCTATGGGTGACCTCAACACTGAGGCTGAGAAAAAACTCGGTCGGCTTGTTAAGGAGAAGTATGTAGATTTTACGGCCGTCATATATTTATTTCATGTTGTTTGAATTTTGATAACTCAACTTGCGGTGTGATTTGTAGGTATGGCACAGAATTTTTCATTCTCTATCGATATCCTTTGGCTGTACGTCCCTTCTACACCATGCCTTGTTATGACGACCCAGCTTATAGTAACTCTTTTGATGTCTTTATTCGAGGTAAGCATTAAAAATTGTTCAGGTTATTACTGACAGTTCGTAGTGGTAATGAAAGTATATATACTAGGACAAGCCCTTTTCGTTAGGTTAATGCTTTAGAGTTTAAATGCATCAAGAAGTTTGTCTTCTGATTTCCAGTTGTACAGCATGGTTTTCTTGTTCTATTTAGATATCTGGATTCTGGAGTCTGGACTATTTTTTATATTTGAAAACAAAAGTTATTTGGCTTGCTGAATTCCAGTTGTAGGCGCAAAATACTTTCTTATTCTATTTAGATATCTTGATTATTTTTATATGCCGCCTATGAGTGATTTTCTCTCTCTTTCTAATCAATGAATTAAGTTGCCACCCGTATTAATGCACCCTTTTACTACGTTTAAAGTGTATTTTTGCATTTTGCTGCTTGTAGTCCACTTAAGATTTGGGAAAACAATTAGGGAAAAGTTAACAAAATGAATACGTTTCTCCCATTCAGCAAACTATGCAATAACATGTTTTTTTTTCACTACAAAAACTCTACCCTTCCTTTGGAACTATGCAACGAATTAAGTTTTTGATCCTTTCTTAAATTATCTCTGATCAAGCGGAGTTAAGAGGTAGTAATGCGACCACCCTTTAATAAAAAATAATTCTTCTGTGTGTATTGCCCTATGCTCAGGAATTAAGATCATGTTAAATCATATTACATTAGACACCGGGATTAAACCCAACAATTACCCCCTTAATGTTGTTGTTGTTATTTGAGTACCTTCTCGCCGAGCTTCAAAGTAACGCCGGTTCGTCATCGACATCTGCCATAACAAAATGCGCCTCCTCCTTCGGCGTGTGGCACTCTTTAGCGTAGTGCCCGTACTCTTGGCAGTTGTAGCAGCACACCCTCGCCTTGTCAAAGGTGCTCTTCTTGCCGGTGCTGTTGCAGTTCTTCATGCACACTAGCCACTCCTCCGTGAGGAGGCGGCCACCTTCACTACCCTTGTCATCAAGCTAGAACCGCTCTTCCACTGACTTGAGTCGTCTGGTGAGCTCCTCAACGGACAGTGTCTTCAGATCGACCGGTTACTCGATTGAGATGGCCACCTGCGGTACTTGGAGGGAACAACACGAAGGAATTTTTTCACCACTTTCTCCTCTTCGAGCGTGTCCCCAAGAGTACGGATGTTGTTGACAAGGCCCGTCAGTCGCATGGCGAATTTGTCCATGGACTCGCTGTCACTCATGCGGATCGTCTCGAACTCCTTGCGCAGAGTATGCGCCTTTGCTTCGCGCACGCGCTCGACGCCCATGCGCAGAGTGCGCACGGTTTCCCACGCCAGCTTGGCGGAGTCCTTCGCCGCCAGCGTCGCCAACATCTCCAGTGGCACCGCTTGGAGGATGGCCGGCAACGCCATCCTGTTGAGCCGGTACCCCGCGTCGCCGGGCTCGATGGCCACCCAAACCCCCTGAGTCTGCAGATTAACTCTCATCAAGAGAGCCCATTCAGTGTAGTTTGTCTGCGTGAGAATGGGGTAGCGCACCACCACCCCCGCCTCCTTGACCTGCTGCACCACTAGCTGCCAGTCGCCATTGTCACTGGAGTCGTCCTCGTGGCCTCCATTGCGACCGAGGTTGATCCCATCGCTTGGGCTCCTAGGTCGGGAGGGACTTCGATACATCTTGGGACATCTCCACATAATCGATGCACGGCTCTGATACCAAATGAAAGAACTGGAACCTCACAAGCACTCAAACACGCACGTGAACGCTCGGCTAGATGAACTCACAGACTCGCGAATGCAAAAACGAAATGGAGAGAGCACACACAGCGGATATGACGTGCAAACTGCTCACATCTTTTCAGTCTGTATTTCCTTCTTATTCAAAGCATTAAACAAACTCTGTTACATGCAACCTTAAATGCGGCTGTCCCTTTGGACTCGTGCCTACTCACACTGAGTCGTGGCTACTGGACACACACACATCCACACTTGCATGCAAGAGAGAGAATGACTCAGACGGTTAAACATACACACACACTCTGCATGCAGGAAAAGACTCAAATGCATGCAGCTTTATGCGAACAAACTAACACCCTCTACGAAGACTCAAATGCATGCAGCTTTATGCGAACAAACTAACACCCTCTACGCAAGACTAGGACTCAACTCGCATCATGCATTAACTCCATGACCTATTCTAGTGCATATACATGCACACATTGAGCCACTAACTCGCCCATGCAGAACTCCAGAAGCGCACATGTCCGCAGGCCTCGACTAACTGCGTCCGCTTCTTTCTCCACGTCTATCACAGGACTCGAGCTCTCCTCTTGCTTGCTAACACACTCAGGCTAGAAGACTAAGCATAGACACAAGACTTACACAACTAAACATGCCATGCAAACACAAATAAACGTTAGACAACAAGATTAAATCCAACTTAGATATCACCGTGGTCCTACTGTAAGCAGGAACATCATTCTGTTTGGCCCTGCTTCCTGTAACCATACTGTTTGCATAATCTGAGGGAAAATGTACAATTTACCCCCAGCGCTTCTCTTCATCTAACTTCAACCCTTTTGTACCCCCGGAGATGTCAAAAAATAGGAGTTTAGAGGATGCCATGTGGGCCCCATGCCTACTTTTTTTGTTTTCTTTTTTGCTGATTACAAAACCAGGACTGTTTTGGTTGAGGGGGGTAATTTGACGGTTTTGAGGGTTGAGAACTTGAGATTTTGAAATTAGACGAAGTGAAGAGTTCAGGAGGGTAACATGTACTTTACTTTTTCCTTATCTGAATTGACAAAAAAGATTGTATAATATTTTCATTGCATTCGAGGGGTGGGGTGGGGTGTATTTGCTTTTGGAGAGTCTTCTGTAACGGCACAGAAGACATCTAGTTTTAGGTAGGTTGCTTTGTGTCAAAGGTAAATACATTTCATCTGTTCTAAAGTGCAGCTAGGCGGTAGGTTTAAATTTCATCTATGCACAGAAGATCATTGGTTTCAGTTTTTGACGGTGCATTCTCAACCCTATGTTTGTGCCCTTCATTGACCTTAGTTATTAGGTTTATATCAATGGAATTGGTCATTGTGTCTGCTGGAGTTTTTTGCTCCATTCCTGTTGTTTATCTCCTGGTAGTGGACATCAATATTTGCACCATTGATGTTCTCAACAAAGATGTTAGCATCATTGATGTTCTCAACAAAAATATACCAGTGGAGACTGCAAGATACATGGCTTTTTTGGGACCCTGCATTGCAATGTGTACATTCAATCACTGGAGCAGAAGTGTTAGTTCCTTTTAAGTCTGATGCTGAATGAATTTTGCTGATATGATAGGCGAGGAAATTATTTCTGGAGCACAAAGAATACATACACCTGAGCTGTTGACCATACGTGCAGCCGAGTGTGGCATTGATGCAAGTACTATCGCTTCATACATTGAGTCATTCAGGTGTGTTCATTCGTACCCCATGCCCACAATCTTGTAATGTTGTAGTATATATATTATATAGTTCTGTTCCAACATTCCATTTGTAGATTTCTAAATCTCTTTGTTTGACACTCACTGCAACATATGTTCACCATTGTAGTTATGGTGCGCCTCCTCATGGTGGTTTCGGGGTTGGCTTGGAAAGGGTGGTGATGCTGTTCTGCGCCCTTAACAACATCCGGAAGACATCGCTTTTCCCTCGTGACCCACAGAGGCTGGTCCCATAATTTTTTCCCCAAGAGAAGGCAGGTCCCATTATGATCCTCTCCAACCCGCTAGTCAAAACAACCGAAATAACATAAACTGATCGTTTCAATGCAGTTCATTGCATTGGTAGAATGGCGCTACAATGAGCCCTTAATGTGGATTGGAGCTTCTGTTATATTCACAAAGCTGCATGTATTTATTAGTTTGCTGAAAGCCGATAAACGATACAGCACCCACTGTGGATTAAAGCTGTTGAGTCTCTTGGCCATTCACAGGTCGTGATTTGTGCGCATTGGTGTTGTTTTTGTCGGTGATGCCTATCGACATGGGTTGGACGGCACAGTTTCTGAAACAAGTTCCTCATGATTTTGATTTGGTTCTGGGAAGGAATCGGGCGTGGTTCTTTCTTGGTTTGATGTCATGTAGAGTGGGAATATGAGAGTAGTAAATGGAAACTTTCATTTATCCTGTGTTTGGTTTGAGAGATTGGGAGCGATTTGGAACAGATGTCCGGCCGGGTTTCGGACTGGGAATAGATGCCCGCGTTGAGGAATCGCTTTGTTAGAGGCAGTGTCACTACCATAGGAAAATTAGGCCGGTTGGCTTGCAGGCATGGTAGAGGTGTGGCGGCAGGATGCTGTGGTCAGTGTGTGGTGTCGATCAGTGAGAGGGAGAGAGATGGGACATTAGATGTGTTTCCAAAGGAAGAATCATAAAAAAAAATCTGAAAAATTTATTGACCATGTGACTGCATCACCGATAGAGAAGGATTTTGAGAAATTACTGGAGCTAAGCCGGTAGTTAGGAACCAGCTAGTTTTTTCAGTCTATTTTTATTTTGGTTTGCTTTTCTTTTATGCAAAGTATTGTGTTTGTTTTGTCTCTTATAAGTAGTAGAATAAATACTTCATCAAAATTTAAAATTAGATGAAATCGTATATTCTCAATAGGTATCTTTACTCTTTTAAAGGAACATACTGATGATGAGTGATGTGTTATTCGCACCCTTTCTCTACAGGTGAGCCCTAATTGATGTCTTGCACTCCCTTTGTTTATCCTGTCACAAATAACAACCCATTCCATATGAACCGCAAGAGTCTCTCTTGGTCTTGGATGCCCTACCCTCTCTGTCCATGCCGCCTCCAGCCCCTGATCTCGTATGCCGGTCGGCATCTCACATGGCCTTTGTCTGGCCCGCTGGAGCGGCCGCCTCGTCGCTATTGCCGTAGTGCCTGTGGTAGCCCAATGGCAGTGCACAAGCATTGGAGGCGGCGGTGCGACTGTAGAGGGGCGTTTGATCTGATTACGCACCGCATCTAGTAAAACAGAACAAGGTGAGATCGTGTCCTGAAGAGGCGCCGCGTGTGTTCATCGAGCTCTCAGGGTCACCATCTTTTTGCAGCGGACATTGTAGTCTTCAGTCAGTGAAGTTGTTGTGGGGAAGTGAAGAAGAATGAGTAGGAAACAACAGTAAGTTGTGCCATCGAAAATGCTTAGGTAATTCACTATTGACCATGTTATATTGTTCCCTTTTTTGAAGAGTTTGTATTGTTCCCCTCAATCTTTCAAAATCGACGTTAGCAGGACGCAACTTGGTTATTTGATGTTTTCTCTTGCATTTACGATTAAAAAAATTTTATAGGACTGCAGGAGCCACTAGGATCTTTTTGTCACGAAACCTATGGGAAAAATCAGTGTTGTGTGCATTTGATAGTTACCTTCTTAGTACTTGCTTGAAATTTTGGCAAACAATAATAGCCCACTTTTCAGAGAATTTTGACCTCTTTTTTTTTTCAGATAAGCAAACTACACTTCTTGCATTGGTGAGATTGTGAAATTAGGCCATTGTTTTTCCCATTGGTTTGATAATTGGTCAATAAAGGAGGTTAATATCAACAAAGATCATCTGAGGCCTAATGATAGTGTTCCAGGCACCCAGCACTGTACCACGAGTCCACGACGGAACTATCTGTCGAACAACTGTGAAATGTTCTGTTGTAGTGAAGTATGCACAATATAATGAAACCAGCTACGACAAGAATGTCATACGATTAAATATCGTGCCCTCTTCTTTTTCTGTGTAAAAAAAAACCAGTTGACTTATTAGCTATACATGGTGTTACTTCTTTTTAGAACAAAGCTGTTGACACAAGGACGAAAACACCTATTGGGCGTGCTAGCGAGGCTGATGGTGCGCCTCAGACCGGCTAGGCACGGTGGCGCAGAGCGTGAAGCGGGCTACGACAGAGCTCGGCCAGGCACAGTGGTGGAGCTGAAGGCGCACAGCGGCGAAGGCGCGACATGGGTTAGGGTGGAGCTCGACCGAGTGTTGCGTGCCGTGGCAGAACCGAGGGTGTGGTGCAGGTCAAGTACGACAAAGACGGCTCGACGTACTGAGGTGTTATCTATTTTTTTTTTATCCATAGCAAAGCACATGCATTCAACTAGTTGATTATAGAACCTGTTGGTCTAGACTGTGAGAACCATTAAACTCAGTTACTGCCTTTATTCACAATGGGAGTTTAGTTGGTAGCCAATAATTGAGATAAGAAAGATGTCATTGTAAGCATTGGCAGATTCAGAGTAAAAATGATCAAAGGTAACTATACATATCACTGCATATATTTGAGGGGCAACAGGTGAACACGTATGAATATATAGGCTATAACAAAGTAAAATAAATTTGTACCCGGTGTCCAATGCACCCTTCTGTTTGAACCTAGATCCGCCATGACTGTAAGCATTGTAGCCAGTAGTTAGCGTGCAGAAGACATAGGTTGTTGTTTAAAAACGATGTGAATTTACCTTTTACCAAATGGCAACTTTACATTCGCATCCATGTTTCTAAGTGGGCAAAATATCGGTTGAATGTTAGCATTTTTCAACAAATCTAGAAATTTCTAGAAGTTCTCAACAAAATTACGGAGATAGTAAACTTCCAAGTTTGGTTTTTACGGAATTTTCACTGGATACGCCGTTCTTCTAAGTGAACATGGCTATATAATTTGAAGACAAATTTCATGTATATTCATTCCACTTTGCTATTATTAGATCAATACACCATCCAAGGTCATCGCTTACCTAAACTACTAATGTATTGAACAAAAACATGGCATTATTTTACCAGTCCCTACGTATTAAACGGCATTGGAAATCAGTCAGACTAGTACCTGGCTTGGGATGATGATGTTGTGCCTGTCCAGGAGAGCTAACGTGATTTGCATATTTTCTTGTCGGGCCATTATGATTTACTTAGAGGCCGAATCTGTTATTTTCGTCTTCTAGAGTTTTGTTCCTGATGTCTTTATCTTTCTTTTGACACTGAGATCACTAGATTCCGCCTTACGGTTTAGGAGATATGAATTTTTAATCGCGCACTATCCTGTCTGCCTGAGAATTTGGAACTGCTGGTTTGCCCCTCGGTTTTTATCTAGTTAGAGTTCGATTCAGAACTTCCACCCAACTAGGTTTTTGTAGCCCTTGAAATTATCTTTCCGCGTTGATAAAGATCACCTCAATTGGATCAGTATAGTGAAAGTTACATCATTTTCTTTGCTACTATTCTGTAATCTGGACAGTTATCTGTTTGTGTTTTCATCTGTTGTTTAGGCCACTGTTTTGGCCGAATCAAAAGATCCAGTCAACTAGAGTTTCGTAGTGTTATGCGTTAAGAGTATTTGAGCACTGGTTTCAAGTCATTCGGAGTTACAGATATTTAATTATGATTTTTCTCGTACTGCTGTTTAGAAGGGCTGATATTGGCTGATTAGTTAATTCGTCATTTTGAGTTTTTGGTTTTGTTGATTAGATAGAGGGTTATGGTAAAACGTTTGTAGCCACGTCCTGTCTTGTTATTCTTATTTCGAATGAATATTTGTGTAGGCGGTGGGGCAGGGAGTGGAGAAATTCCGTCGTTGCCTCCTAATGCGGAAGGCAAGTACATGGTAGAGTGGTGAACAATGGGTTGTTCACCATGATCATTGTTGTTACTTATCATGCTATTTATTATGCTTCGTTCAGCTTATTCTTATACATGATATTGATGACCTTGAGTGAATGAGATTATGATATTGAGAAAATGAGGAGGAGATATTGAGTTAATGAGAGCGGACTATGTTGATGAATAAATAAAGATGTCGCATCATTTACATTCATCATGACAGGGTTGCATGAGCAGTCGGTGAGAAAGTCATATAACTATTCGGTGAGGTCGGTGAGAAAGATACATGACTAGTCCGGAGAGCTCTAGATAAAATCCTACTTTGGTGGGGACTTCACGGGAGTGAAGGATAGAGTGTGTCATCGACGGGTGAACACTCCGCTATACCAGTATCGATTGATGAGATGCATATGAGCATGAGCATGTTAGTGCATTCGCATATCTAAGTAAATTGTTAAATTGTGCAACTTTACCTATATGGAATATGGCTTGGTTGTTTGAGAATGACAATGGCATTAACTAAATGGATGATGATGATAACTTTGATTATGGTTAATAAACTATTGTTTATGGCTTTATTATGTATTTGCTGAGTCTTGGACTCATTCTTGCTCTATTGTTGTTTTTAGGTGACCAGTGATGACGTTTTACTCGGGAAGGGCTAACGCACTTGGAATCATGCACTTCACCCAATTATTTGATTCATTGGACATGAGAAACTTTTAGAATAACCTGAATATTTATATCTAGGACATGATGGTATTGAATAACCATAGATGCTTGGTTTATTTTAATCTTGGTTTATTATTTTGCTATGCTCCTAGGTCTAATTTATCTATGATTGTCATAGTGTTATGCTTGTGTTAATGCGACCCGTGGATGGGTTTTAATGTTGTTATGCTTGCTGAAATTTTATAGTATGTTGATGTAAATTAGATGGTTTTAGTAGATTAGTGGCATTCTAAGCTCAATATTGAAATTTAGATTATTCTGATTAGTATCGAGCACGGCTTTAGGTCCGTGGTGAATAGGTTAGCAACTTAGGTAACTTGATTTGTACAAAAAAAATATGTTAATGGTTAATTAACTTAAAACTTGACACACTGGTGCACAATAGAATGGGAATGTGCAAAGCATTGCATTTACGTTTCCGTTATGTAGCATTGATTATTGCTGATATGAATTGATTATGAATGCTTATGATTTGGTTACGTGATTGTTATATGTGATGATAGTAGATCTTTGAGAGGTAGAGATTGTGGTTATGGCCATAGGTATGGTCGGGTTGTCTTGCCGTTGGTGGTAGGGGAAAGGGAAGTGTTTACTCGAGAAACTTTGTTATGAAAGTTGGGGATGGGTCTCCTTGGGAAGCTTGTTGTTTTCTTGAGTTTCCACGATTAGCCATTGTTGGTTGATGAATTCTCATGGATTAGTGGGTCGTGTTGAAAAGTTCTATTTGGTCCTTGAGAAGTTCATTGTGGTTGATGGTTGCTTGAGAAAGATTAATGTGTTTCGTTGGCTTAACTTGTCTCTTAAAGCAATTATTGTTTTCCCAATTGTTGAGTTATTCTTGCTCTTGGTGAGCTTGGTTAAGCTGTCAAGGTTGACCTTTGAATTGGAGTTTTGTCTTTCTTATTGGTAAACATGACCCATGTATTTCGCTTGATGATTTGGATAATGAAGGTTTTCTTTTGAGTCTTTTAGTATGTGGAAGGTTTGACTCAATGTAACTCTTTTGGGTATTCGAGCGTTGAAGTTGAATGGTTCTCTTTTATGAAAGAAAATGTTAAATCCTTTTAGCGATGTATTCTCATGGTTAAGTGAGAGGTTACTATCAAAGAAATTAATGGGTATGATATGGGTTATCACTGGTTTTGATCACGGTGCATAATAAATTTTAACGAGTACCCTCGAAGTGAAATCGGGTAAGTCGATATTGTCCTCTAGTAGTTCTTGATGAGTGTGAATATGAGGGTGACTATACTTTGTTGGAATCAATAGAGTTATTAAAAGTGTGGAACATTGATGAAATGGTTGATTATTAGAATTGTGTAGTTTGCTAAACTTGTTGGATTATTTGGTCTCGATAGGCTAATCTAACGGTGTAGAATGAGAGACATAAGGATTTGTTCGATTGTTGTCTCGAGAGATAATGATATGGAACTTTCTTTGATTGGTTACTTGATGATCTTGTGTATGCGAGGAATACAAATAGAGAAAGAACCATAGATTCGTCCATGATTGGATAACCATCAATGGTTTATGATAACCTCAGTTGGAATTAGTGTGTACTAGATTAGTGTGAGCATTGTTAAGAGGTAAAGGGTTGAAATTTAAAAGTAATTTATTCATGTGTGTTTTATGAGGTTGATTCTCATTTGCATGGCCTTGTTAAAAGAGGTTTGCTTTGATAGTGTGGTTTGTGTATCGGATAATCTCTAGGACAAGTTGACCGTTAGAATATTATTGAAATAATGAAATATTATGAAATAGTTTATTGTGTTTCTTTTAGAAGGGTTTATGATATGATTGAATAGGAGACAGTGTTTGCATGACGATGAAATTGTCGGATAATAGTATGCCTCGATGAAAGGGTTTTGGTATAACCTATTAAATTGTGTAGTAGATTCCCTCTAAATTAAAGTAGTTGTTGTAGTGAGGTTGCATGATTTTAGTATACCCTCAATTTGAAGTTGAGATGATAAAGTGGTATATACCAATTCGGTGAACTTTTGGAGCTTTACAATGGAAGAGTTGACGATAAGGAATCATGTTAAAGAGTGTGTTATTCTAAATGTTAGTGAGATTATCTGCAATGGATTGTGACTTGCGGGAGCGGTGATGATTCTTTCGGTAAAGAAAGTAATTTGACCGCCTTGTGTAATATCGGATAAATGATAAGTTTAAGAGTTTTGTATTCATGAACTTTTGGTAAATCATGATTACTGTAGTAGCTGAAACTGTTGAGCAAAAAAAAAGATTAATCGAGGTGTGAGAATGTTCTACGGGGTTCTTAAGTGATTAGTGTGCTCTGGTTTTAAGGCACTTCTTGTTAGAGGTGGCAAGTGATGTGGTACACAAAGAAAATTATTTTCGTTGTTAAGGAAAAGAGTGTGGTAGAGGTATTTGGAGTTAAGTTTTGCGGTGGCAAACTTAATAAAGTGTGTTTAACATTTTGGTTGTTGTCGCTAAGAGTTTCTTGAGTTTCAATGGCAATGTTTTATTCTTGTTTGTTGAGGGTTGAAAATTCGTTTCTAGTGGAATTTGTGAGCTCAATTGTGGTCTCGTCCTCTATTTTTGAGATCTTGGCTATTTGACTCTCTCCATTGGTTTTGTGTCTCTGCGAGTGGTAAATGTTTTTACGTCTTTGAAACGTGTTTCTACCTATAGCTTCTTTTGAGAAAAGATTAAGCGATTAGTGTTGCAATATCTTTTAGGATGTATAATGGCAACTTGATAGTGGTGGTCAAGGAGATGATTTTGGGTGAGACTCTGCGTGTCAATTTGTTTGAGATGCATTGAGTGATAAGTTGATTTCTTGGACTAGTCCTTGAGAGGGTTTACCTTAAATAGAAAGTTTGGTCTTTGGGGCCAAACCGATGGCAATATTTGTAACTAATAGAACCTATAGTGTTTGCGGTCAAAGATTATTTGTTCATGTTGAGTGGAACATTAGAATTGTTGAAAGCATGAAAATCTTGGTTAGTCTATTACGGATGAATTGAGTAATGTGCCGATTGTATAGGCAAAAAAATATATATGAAGGTATAAGTTAATGAGAGCAGGATTAGCGAAGAAATCGATTGTAATGTCAATTGATGGGAGAGTAGGGATTCTTTGAATTATTACAGTGCGACTTGGCTTCAGTGAGTAACCCTCTAGGAGTTAGAATCTCTCTAAAGATAATTTGGTTGAGAATAAGTTTTTCAGGTGGTTGTTAATGAATGAATATGTTTAGATGGTGAGAATCTTAGTCATCGGACTTGAGAGTTTTCATATCAGTTGCATCGAAATACATTTACACGAGACATGGAGATTGAAAATTTTGACTTGGTGTTCTATGCTAGGACCTTGGAGGCTAATGAGATTGTGTAGAAATAGTGGAACAAAGTGGATTTTAAATAGCACGATGATCATTGATAGCATCCTTTGGGTGTAGCAAATGATTGCGAATTTTAAGTTGATTATTCTTAAAGGATTGAGAAGATGTGCTCGTGGGTGCAATCTATATTGAGTACGTTGGAAATTATTTATCAAAGTGATTCATTTGGTAGAGGAGTTGGTTAGAGCATGTATTTGTGGATTAGTAGAGTCTCTCTACATGAGTGTGGTTGTTGCTTTCGGGTTGAGCAACGCTTTGAGGTCATTGGATAAGAGAAAGGAGCGGCGTGTTAATTGGGAATACCGAATCTAAATGAATGTTTATTCCTAAAATAAGGATTGAGGGAGTAGAGTGTTTTCTTGGGTAATAGAATGCTCTCTTAATTCTTGTTCGAACAACGTGTCATGACGGTGTCATTTGCAAATTTGATTTGGCTTTATGCGGTATGTGTGGTTCTTTCCGATTCATAAAGAATAAAGGAAGAGATTGATTTGAGCATTCGAGTGATTTTCGCTGGCTTACTTGGTGTTTATTTGCAAATTGTCTACATTGGGAAATGGAAAAGGTTCTTGAGATAAATCTTCAACTTTGGATTTGATTACATTGGTAGGAGTTGTTAATGCATGGTTACGATGAGAATCTTTTATTTTCAAGTTGGGATCTGTTTGCAAAATAGTTGTTTAAAAGCGAGTTACATTTACGTTCTCGGTTTACTGGTTGTGCTCCTTGTTAAGGTGAAAGAACTGATTGAGGCGTGGAACAAGAGTTCCAGTGTTTTGTGTTGGTTGTGTTATTTGGTACCAAGAGAAGAGTGGCCTAAGGTACAAAGGTTCGTTTTGGAAGGCTGCAGTGATTTTGGAAGGAGGAGAATCGCTAGGACCGTCTCAAGTCCCGCCCGGGTATACAATGTTTTGTGCAACCCGTGTCGAGGGAGTACTTGAGGCATCCGAGGCGTGAGGTTTCTTTAGAGCCGTCGAACCACGAGTCGACCGTGCTATCGAGTCCTGCACGTGGAGTGGCTCAAAAGAGCGGGATGAATAATACAACATAATCGTTAGTTAGTAAATGTGCGGTGGATGCATCGATCGAGCGAAAAGCGACTTGGGAGCTGGAATCCAGCGTGCTAATTGTAAATGTCCTTGAGTAGAGCGACGAAAAGAATTGGGTCGAATTACATTTAAGGGGTAGAATGTAATACCTCGGAATCGAATCGGGTAATTAGACTATCAGCCGGGAGAAGAAAGGGCAAAGAAAGGAGTACAAATTCTGAAACAAGAAGGGGTTTTCACATTATTTCGACAACTGGGCCTGGCTGCAGCCCAGAGGAGCCCAAGAGGGGCCGCCATGAGGGGGGATCCCACTCCCCAAAACCCTAAAACCCCTCCCCTCCTCCCCTATTCCCCCTAGTGGCCGCCGCCTCTCCCGACCTCTTCCCTGCGCCACTGTTGATCGTCAGTTTTGGGTAAGTTCTGTACGTTTTATGATCTTCTCACCTCTTAGAAAGTTGTAGCCCTTTGTCTTATCTTTCTTTTGGCACTGAGATCATCTGATTAGGAGTTATGGTTTAGGAGATATGGTAGTTTTACCGTGACTGTCCAGGAGAGCTGACGTGATTTGCATATTTTCTTGTCGGGCCATTATGATTTACTTAGAGGCCGAATCTGTTATTTTCGTCTTCTAGAGTTTTGTTCCTGATGTCTTTATCTTTCTTTTGACACTGAGATCACTAGATTCCGCCTTACGGTTTAGGAGATATGAATTTTTAATCGCGCACTATCCTGTCTGCCTGAGAATTTGGAACTGCTGGTTTGCCCCTCGGTTTTTATCTAGTTAGAGTCCGATTCAGAACTTTCACCCAACTAGGTTTTTGTAGCCCTTGAAATTATCTTTCTGGGTTGATAAAGATCACCTCAATTGGATCCGTATAGTGAAAGTTACATCATTTTCTTTGCTACTGTTCTGTAATCTGGATAGTTATCTGTTTGTGTTTTCATCTGTTGTTTAGGCCACTGTTTTGGCCGAATCAAAAGATCCAGTCAACTAGAGTTTCGTAGTGTTATGCG
Source organism: Hsuehochloa calcarea (assembly GCA_036346395.1). Taxonomy (NCBI): domain Eukaryota; kingdom Viridiplantae; phylum Streptophyta; class Magnoliopsida; order Poales; family Poaceae; genus Hsuehochloa; species Hsuehochloa calcarea. The sequence continues at coordinate 39,274,060 of CM070610.1, read as the reverse complement.
TTAAGAGTATTTGAGCACTGGTTTCAAGTCATTCGGAGTTACATATATTTAATTATGATTTTTCTCGTACTGCTGTTTAGAAGGGCTGATATTGTCTGATTAGTTAATTCGTCATTTTGAGTTTTTGGTTTTGTTGATTAGATAGAGGGTTATGGTAAAACGTTTGTAGCCACGTCCTGTCTTGTTATTCTTATTTCGAATGAATATTTGTGTAGGCGGTGGGGTGGGGTGGAGAAATTCGTCGTTGCCTCCTAACTCGTCACAGCGCGGAAGGCAAGTACATGGTAGAGTGGTGAACAATGGGTTGTTCACCATGATCATTGTTGTTACTTATCATGCTATTTATTATGCTTTCGTTCAGCTTATTCTTATACATGATATTGATGACCTTGAGTGAATGAGATTATGATATTGAGAAAATGAGGAGGAGATATTGAGTTAATGAGACGGACTATGTTGATGAATAAATAAAGATGTCGCATCATTTACATTCATCATGACAGGGGTTGCATGAGCAGTCGGTGAGAAAGTCATGTAACTATTCGGTGAGGTCGGTGAGAAAGATACATGACTAGTCAGGAGAGCTCTAGATAAAATCCTACTTTGGTGGGGACTTCACGGAGTGAAGGATAGAGTGTGTCATCGACGGGTGAACACTCCGCTATCCGAGATATCGGTGATGAGATGCATATGAGCATGAGCATGTTAGTGCATTCGCATATCTAAGTAAATTGTTAAATTGTGCAACTTTACCTATATGGAATATGGCTTGGTTGTTTGAGAATGACAATGGCATTAACTAAATGGATGATGATGATAACTTTGATTATGGTTAATAAACTATTGTTTATGGCTTTATTATGTATTCTTTGAGTCTTGGACTCATTCTTGCTCTATTGTTGTTTTTAGGTGACCAGTGATGACGTTTTACTCGGGAAGGGCTAGCGCACTTGGAATCATGCACTTCACCCAATTATTTGATTCATTGGACATGAGAAACTTTTAGAATAACCTGAATATTTATATCTAGGACATGATGGTATTGAATAACCATAGATGCTTGGTTTATTTTAATCTTGGTTTATTATTTTGCTATGCTCCTAGGTCTAATTTATCTATGATTGTCATAGTGTTATGTTTGTGTTAATACGACCCGTGGATGGGTTTTAATGTTGTTATGCTTGCTGAAATTTTATAGTATGTTGATGTAAATTAGATGGTTATAGTAGATTAGTGGCATTCTAAGCTCAATATTGGGTTGGGGTGTTACAAGTACCTGGCTTGGGATGATGATGCCGTGCCAGTAGGGCTCCAGGGGGCATAAACTGCACGCCGATGGTTGCATAGCTCAGAAGTACAAGATGAGCGGAGCTTTGTAAAAAAAACAATTGGACAAAGCATACAAAGTAACTAAGGTTCTGTTTGGTACAATTTTTACTCCTAGCTTCTCAATCAATTCTTGTAGAGTTGTACCAAATATACTAATTCTCAAAACCATTAGATTCTGCTTCTTGCGAGGAGCTATCTCGAAAATGAACTAACAACGAGAAACAGTCTCTTAGCAGATTCTCGTGAGAATCAAACCTTCAGAAATGAAAATATCCTTTGAAGTTGAAGGTTTTTACCCGTAAATACCACTAAGTTACACAAATAGAATTGAAGTATTACATCCAGGGGTGACATGGTCTATTTGCCTCTAATCCCTCCTCATATAGATTTTGTAGCCAATCTATCCGCCAAACGGTTTCAACAAACAACTCCAGATTCTCAGAGAATGGATTATCAGAGAATAAAAAACAGAGTCAAAAATGAGAATCTGTACCAGATACAGCCAGGCGACGTTGCCCGCTCGGCGTCTGAATGCAATAGCAACCCAAAGGCACGAACAGAGCAGAGCAATCACCTTGCCGAGTTGGACCGAGCAAGTATATATTACCATACGCATAACGTCATAGAAAACCATGCAAGGAGTAGAGGGCTAAGTAGGAAGCATAAGCCAAGAAATAATCAGAGACCTTGAACCTGAAGCAGCAAGAACAGGGCGGCTCCTCTTGCAGGACCAGAGCAGCAGAACCTGACGAACAAAAGGAAGGGAAGCCACTCAGCTGGACGAAGCAGGCGGCGCTGCTGTAGAAAAGGAGGGTCCGAGTGCACGTCGCCGGACCAATCGCTCGGCGGCGGCGTACGGGGAAAGAGGACCGGCGCACTGAGCCATGCGAACCGGGCGGCGCAGCCGTAGCAAAAAAAGGTAAGGCGCAGCCGGACTAACCGTTCGGTTATTCACGTGGATTTTCTTATTGATTTTATAGGATTGAACTCCGTAGCTTATGATTGTTATACTAGTTAGGTGTCCGTACATTATAACAGAAATCTAAAGTTTACCTTAGCCAACTAAAGATCAGGTTGTGTCGCTATAGATTGCTCGTATTTGCTAAAATATTTTATTTTCTTTAAGCTATATCAAGGAGAATACGTGGTGGTAGAGCTTTTTTTCTTTTTATTTTAAAAACATTATTTTAAATATAACATTTTTCTAACTTTATTTTAAATTCTGACATCTTTGGTCACGCCATAATCCGTAACATGACTAAACTGTGTTGTCACGCTACTACCGCGGCGTGATCAAACTGTGCTGTCACGCCACTGACCCCTTTGAACGTGTTCACTTTTTTGGCTAAGTCCTGTCACGCCAAGGTCTGTGGTGTGACATCACTCGTTTGCCACACCGAGTCTGTGGCGTGACAATGTGCTTTTGACACGCCACGCGTTGTGACGTAACTAAAAGGAGCAAAATTGAAAATAAAGTTAGAAATGTGTTATCTTTAAAGTAATTTTAAAACATAATTAAAAAATTAATAAAAGACTTATGGCGGTAACCAAAGGATGAGCTTCATTATTTGGACATATATGCAACAATACTCTGTCACTCATGCCATTCCCATTCCTACCATGTCATGCATTTTTGAACATATAGAGAAATTAACTTGCCCTATAAATTAAGCATCTTAATTGAAAGATACATATTTAACAGACAATTAACTGGAAGATAGACATAAACATTCACGCTGTCAAATGGGATACCATACAAACATTGTTACAAACAGTATACATATGAAAGTATTTGTAAGAAATTTTCCTCACTGGTCAGCTAGCTATTAGATTGCTGTTTTTGTCACTTCCTACTTTTCGCTATGTTGAAGACATCATACAAAAATACCAATTATGTTGCATTACATAAAAGAATTTCAGTAAACCATCTCCATTTAAATGGACATATAGACTACTTGAAATTTGAAATATTGATCTACATGCACACAAAGTCTTTCATTGTATCCATTGAAGCATTCACAGACATATAAAATTTTAGTATTTACACATTCCATGCGAAAAAAACTCACTATGCAGATTTCATTGCATCAATTGAAGATTTGAATTGCATCGATTGATTTTAACGTGTACACATTTGCAGACCCTGCATTTCAAGCATATCCTTGCAAATTTCTGCACCTTTACCCCAATCTGTCATGAATGTTCTTAAAACCTTCACACACAAACACCAAAGCAAAAGTTACACATCGAGTTGAGCTAATTCAATAAATAAGCAATGCGAGAAGAAACCAAGATTAGAAATTGGAGGAGACCAAAAGGTGACATCCATGATCGAGGCTCGGCTATGTAGAACCACAGCGCTGATGCAGATCAAATGAAAATTAACAAGGAATGCTCAAGTCAGAGACAATATTCAGTTTTGATGCTTTTCCGGGACAATGCCAGCTTTACTGTGGCTTCTTGTTTGGCATGTAAGCTGAAATGCATGAAGCCAACTTGGCTCCAAGTTAGCAACTAAAGATTTTCTCATGGCAAAGAACAATTTTATTACTTCAGGGAATGAAGCATCAACATGCAACGCCTCTCTTTTCGTTCATTCAGTAAACAAGGAATCACTAATGACTACTATTAATCAAGAAAAATGAAACCGCCACTAAACCACGCCCCCCTTGATGTATTCACAGAAATGGATGAACATATGCAAAATCTAAATCAGATTAATGTCAGAGAGAAGCCATGGAATCCCTGAAGTTGTATTCCACATCGAGGCTCTCAAGAGATTTGGCCACCTGGGCAACATCTGATGCATCCCAATTTGACCTGCATAGACAAAGCATCAGGCTCACCTTAGAAGCTAGTTGCTCCTCAAAGCAAAGTAATGTGTAAGCATCAGCAAGAGAATGAAAAGAAAAAAACGGCACCATTGGCATTCGTGTATGCACATGCATAAAAGTATGTTTCAATGTGTAAGTACCTAATAGTAGTCTACTACAGCCATGAAAATATCAATGACATGAGATTTGCGATGCTAGTGCAATAAAAAATTTCATAACATGAACCCAACACTGCAACGGAGTCCTAAAAGAGGGTGAGATATACAAGTAGACACCATCCTAAACCGTACAGTAAATATCAATTTTCTTTAACATACATATCAAGCGAAATGGATCTCTGCAAGCTACTAAATAAATCAAATTGTGAACAAAAGTTTTATATTGATTCTCGTTCAACATGAATACAAACAAAACATCTTTCGGTTGAGTTTTATATGTTCCAAGATATTATTACTGAGATAACAAATCACACATGAATTTTCACATTGTGCAAAATTGAGGCCAAGGAGAATTTTGTTTTTGTTGTACAATGGATATGAATATAATTATGAGCTGCTACAGGTCGCTGACATAATTTGTTGTTAAATTGAATCAACTACTATTTGTACACGTACAAACTTTACCAAACCTAAACTATGTGGGGATACATTATATCGCTCCCCTTGTAAGATCGGAATTGATACAGGGGCCTTAATATCGACTCATCTATTGTATAACCAAAGCTACGATATGAGAAACAAATTCAAATAATCTGGACTCCGATCAATATGCATAATCAACAGATGACATCCATCAAACAATGTTGCAAACTCACCTGGCCCGATTGCATTCTAGCAAAAGATCTACAATCCAAAGTAAAGAAACAACAGTACAATCTCAATCAGTTCAGGTTTTGTAACAAAAACAGAGCATCTTCAAGGCAAATCTAAATGACAATGACTTGGTTCATCTGCTAAAAAATGAACCAAGACATGCATCGAGAACAACTTTGCGTCGAATGTCAACTGTATTTCAATTTCGTGAGAGCACCACAGCTATCTGAAAAATTCATTGGGGAATACACTAACAAGGATGTCTTGGATTAGACTGATACATAGCTTCACAATATTGAGATGGCAATACGCTGAGTTGTACCTGCAAGTGACAATTACCACCTAACAAGTATGCATGCAAATTTCCTGCATTCAACCAGTATTACATATGAGATGTTTATAACTATGTTTTGTCATTACATTTGAAATGGAACTGAACCAAGAAAAGTTTGTACTTTTAATCAAGGATGCAACGAAATGAACTGCTTACCTCTAATCTTCATATATTCCGAGAAGAGGTAGAGAACAATTCGAGAATGGTGTAGGGGAACTGGACAAACAAAATGAGAGCAATTTGAGGAAAATATATTATGTGGAAATGAACTTAAACAATAAATTTGTTGCCATGATTATCAGAAAATAAGGTGATGCCCAGAATGATGCCTATTTCTCACAACGGAAGAAAAGAAACATTGGTGGCTATTTAAAGACACCACTGCAACTCAACTTGCAAACTGTAGCTATCATATGATGTTTTTATCGCAACAATCATCCAATCAAATAAATATAGGTATGTACACTTACACTATAATGTGTCTGTAAGCACATTTAGAAATGCTTGTTAAAAAATAGGCAAAAACATCACAAATATGGTTTTAAAATATATAAATTTGCTCGTCAAGCTTTTGTCTTTAGAAAAAAAAGCAGAACATGCAACATATACATTCACATGCAACATTTCATGTACAAATCTATAAATTTAATCGTCAAGCTTTTTGTCTTCAGAAAAAAAGCAGAACATGCAACATATACATTCACATGCAGCATTTCATGTACATCATAATTATTGAATAGTTAAATAGATTTTTATACCTCATAATTATTGAATAGTTCAATAGATTTTCATAAACTCCTTTGACGCATCCATGGTCTGGAGTCTACTGATCGGTGTGCCTGTCTTCTTTCTTACCAAAGTAACCATCTTGTCCCTGTCAATAGCAAAAATAAGAATCTATTGGTTAATTCATCGAGCACATGAAAGGCATCGCCTAATACAATGAACAAGGGAGTAATAATTGTGCTCACTTCATGTGAACGCCAGTTTACGAGTGCTCAGTGCCATTAACAATGAGGAGGACAGTGCCATAAACCTTGATGAAGCTTTAGTAACAGGAATCACTGGCTGGTCCTTAAAGTTGACAAAGCATAAATCTTTCATCAAGAAATATTTTCAGGAAACGTGGCTCTGTTGTGACTATTTAATAGAAGTAACATCAATCTGATTATGATTTTTTGGTAGCATGAAACAATTATCAGAATTTGCTTTGTTGTTTTCACAACATAACTATTGGATTGATCAATATATTTTCCTAGCCATAAGAATAACAAAAGACACTTAACATAAATTGTCTCTACTCTCTAACATACGCTGAATGATTGTAATATATTAATGCAACACTTCTATCACTTCTAGATGTAGCAAATATATAAGTGCATAATTAGTGTTTGACAGGGCCCTAGCCGAAAGAATTGCAGCTGGGTCTATGATGATCAGTATATGTAATTAAGTGTTAAGGCAGGTAGTGTTCTTTAATATTTTAACCATTGACTACTTGATTTGAGGCTTCAAATGTATGTTTATCTAAGAGAGCAAAAGGTAATGGACTATATGAAAATGCTAAAGCATGAAAAATCTTTTGGACTTCATCGTCAAACACGAAATATGCCGTCGAAATGGAGTGAATCATAATATAAGAAGTAAAGCTAATCCTTCAGCATGAAAAATAGAAGGAATATTGATGGTTGTCACTCTGAAATTGCAAATATCCAGTGCACTAAAATTCAACAAACAATAAATTGTAAAATTCAACAAACACACCTCTTGTTGCTTGTTATTTGGTGCGATCTTCCTTCCTCTTCCCTTTGGAAGTTGTGGTGTTTGCTCGTGCAACAGGGAAAGGAAGATTAGGAGGAGAAGGTTGCGGCAGATAAGGAGAAGGAGTAGTGGAACAAAAAGGATTAGTGATAGAAGAGAATAACCTTTTGTAGTGTTGAAGTAGAAATTGCTGGGTGTGCATGCTTGTTCCATGCTTGCAACCGCCATGCATAAACTAGACTGTTTGCAACAAACGTACTTTGCAGTCAAGCATGCGGTTGTCAAGGGAGCTGACCTTAGCATCATTGTTTTGTCAGCGCATGTTCTCAGTCACCGTGGCAGATTCCGACAACCGCTCCACCTCGGTCTCCCCGGCATGTAGCGGCGACGACGAATGCGCCATCGCCAGGGTGCTGGATCGGGAGGCGGATAGCAGGCGCATATGCAAGCAGAGGCGGTGTTGGTAGGGGAAAGGTGGGGCAACCTCCATCCCAGGGCGGAGATGGTGACATGGATGTGAGGGGGCGTGGCGGCATAGATGTGGTAGGGGCGAGGGTGGCATGGATGCAAGGGATGGGGCGTTGCAGCGGCAGGCAATGGAGGTGGGTGAGGGGCGATGGGAGAGGGAGGTAGGCGAGGGTCAAGGCGGCTCGGAGGAAGATGGGCGAGGGGCGAGGGCGGTGCTGTGGCAACGGACAGGGCCCGACGCAGATGGGAGAGGGGAAGGGGGGCGCCTCTGTCCCAGGGCGACAATGGTGGTGCGGATGCGAGAGGCGTACCGGAATATATGTGGTAGGGGAAAGGGCGGCGTGGATGCGAGGGGTGGGGCATTGTAGTAGCGGCGAGGGCGGTGCGGAGGCGGGTGAGGGGCCATGGGCGAGGGAAGCGGGCGGGGGCGAGGGCGACTCGAAGGAGATGGGTGAGGGGCAATGGGTGAGGGGCAAGGGCGGCTCAGAGGAGATAGGAGAGGGTGGTGCGGCGGGTGAGGGCAGCGTGGTGGCGATAGATGAGGCACGACACTGTAAGATTGACGAGGTCGACTAGAGGGGGGTGAATAGGCGGTTTTAAAATCTTTTGGCTAAAACCGAGTTTTATGCTGAATTGTAAATCAACTCGGTTTTGCACAATTAAAGTCTAAATCAACTAGTTTTTACTAAGTGCACCAACAACATACATTATTGATAATGATAGCAATCATTCAAAGACATGAAAGCAATATAATATAAGGAATATAAATTGCACAAAGTAAAATACAATAGAACAAACCAAAATGACACAATGATGTTTTACCGTAGTGTTCTAAGACTTATCAGTCTTCCCTAATCCACGTTGAGGTAAGCCCAAACTAATTGGACCGGCTCGACGAATTTAGCCAAACGTACCAAGGTAAGTCCAACCACTTGGACCGGCTCTAACACGAACCAACCCCTCGATCCACTCGGGGTTGCTCTTCCGCCACTCCGGAGATGGCGAGCACCAAACCACTCACAACCACTTGGGCCTTCTCACAACTTTCTTTGAGAAGATCACCGATGCAACTTCTCCAAGCCGTCTAGGGGTCGGCAAGCCCCAAGAGTAACAAGTCGAAGACGCTCACTTGAACCAATCAAGTGTCTAAGCTCAAATGGATACACAATCCACTACCCAATGCAACACATGCAATTAGGGTTTGCTCTCTAAGCTCACTAAATGCAACACACGCACATAAGAGATGAGAGAGCTTACTTTTTGCTCAAAGGAATAAATAGCACCAGCAACAACAACTTCCACAACCTGCCAATGTGGGTATTTATAGCCCACACCCAAAAACTAGCCGTTGGAGGTAAAGTTGCAGAGAAATAGGATAAACCGGTCTGACCACCAACTAATGGCCGATCGACCGCCATAGCTCCAACGGCTATAAAATTAGCCGTTGGACTCACTTCCGTTCCACAAAGGAGCAAACTAGATCCAAAGAAAGCACCTTACTAGAAAAAGCATACCACCAAATAAAGCTCAGTACTACCGCACTCGGTAGTACCGCAAGAGAAATACGGTCATATCACTGACCAGGGTCCGGTCAGACCGGCCAACACATGGCGGTCAGACCGGACTCCAATCAGTCATATAGGTTGCTACTGGCGGTCAGACCGTTGGTTCACATAAGGACCAAACGCCCAGTCCGAACGTTCCGGTCAGAACGCCCAATGACATGCGGTCAGACCGCCAGTGTTGAAAGAGAGTTTTTGCACTTCGCTTCAATTCAATTTGCAAAACACATTTGCCAATTGATGCATGATGCAAACAAGGTTTAAAAACAAGATTCTCAACAAGTGGCAAAACACATTCGCCGACTTTTAAAATCAGCGCCACAAGGAATAAGGTGCATGGACTTAAACCATTTGCAAAATGCATTCGCAAACTAAAGTCACATGCTACGAGGATTATGCACGAGCCTCGACTATTTGCAAAACACATTCGCAAATATTTGCAACATGCTAACGAGAGCTAGAGCAAACACAACGAGCTATCAACACAAGACTAACTCAAGCTACTAATCAAGACCCCTCTTAATAGTACGACAACCTATACTAGCAATTTGGTCTTCCATCCAAACACCAAGACCAGTAAAAGACTAGAAACACATCATTAGCCCTAGCTAGTCATACCTTTGCCTTAAGCATCTTCTTGAAGCTTGGTGATGCACATCTTCACTTCAAGTCCGGGTTCTTGACTTTGATAATCATCAACACATGATGATCTCCTTTACTTCAAGTTCTTGACTCGATTATGCACCAACCCATGATGCACTCTTCCACTTGACCCCCATCAACACATGATGGGTCTTATCTTGACTTGATGATCAACTCATGATCATCTCTTCTTTGATATTATGATACGCATCAACACATGATGCATATTTTACTTGAACTTTAACTTGATGCCGATCAACTCATGATGTCATCCAAAGTCATCATTACTATAGAACATAACCTATTTATCAAACTCATAAGAATGTTAGTTCCACAATATGATTGTCATTAATAACCACAACATACCATTAACTCGTAATAGTGGGACAATATACTTTAATCTTTCCCTCTTTGGTAATTGACGACAACCACTTGAATAGCAAATAATTGAATGTATATAAATATGAGTATATATGAACTACATAAGTTTTATATACTCAAGGATATGTTTTGAGGTAGAGATCCTTAATATATGTGGAAAAAAGAATATGGATCAATACTAATGAAACCTTAAAACATAGAGTAAACTCCCCCTAAATATGTGCATATACAAATGTGTAAATATGAACATATGCACATTATTTAAGTTAATCTTTTAGTGGAGTTCAACCTATATTAACCTATATTTTGCATCCGAGGAATGCAACATAGATATAAGAAAATGATGTCGAACACATACCTCTTTGATGTTCACCTTTTTATCCAACTGAGACTAATCAATAGGTATAACAATAGAAGTGTTAGTATCTCAAATAGATTTGTCATTAATAACCAAAATATTCCATTAACACGTAATGGCGGGTCTAGATTCTTCAATCTCTCCTTTTTTTTGTAATTGATGATAAATCATTTATCAATAGCAACATTTAGATAGAAATCATCACAAGATAAGAATTTAAGCTATTTGAACTAAAACCATGATTACGTATGTGAAAATGATATGCATGAAAAGGTGAAATCACAAAACAGAATATATTACTCATCCAAACGGAAGGATATTGATCATATAAACATTTTCCCCCTTTTAGCATTAATCACCAAAAACCAATAAAAAGAAACTAAGCCAACATAGAGTTTTTGTAAAACAATGAGCTTGGTAAATGAATTCATTTTATTTCGATCATTGAAATATTTTTACTTTTTCAAGAGAAGTCATAAACTCATTTATCATAAAACATTCACCCCCTTAAGCCAAAATAGGAGAAATAATATTTGGAATGCATTCCAGGAAACAAACTTTTGAAATATCCCAAATAAACATTTTTCAAGAGGATACCATGTTCATTTTTACAAATAGGAAATCATGTAGTGCTGACAACTTCTTAAAATATATTAGAATTCATGGAAACAAGCTCGAAAAAAACTGAAATATATCATGGAGCTAGTACTTGTAAATAATCACAAATTTCATTTTGGGAAGCTCAGCTAAAGATCAACCATTTTTAAGATATGAAAATCACAAAGCTGAAAATTTCAGGATTTTCAGATTTTATATTTCATTTAAGCCTCGAAAGATAGATGAAAAACTGATTAAAATGGTTCCAATAAATCTGAAAAAATTTGGCAACATATAAAAACTATAGAAGATAAAAAAGTCATAATTATATCTTTCTCAAATTATGAATCCATTTGGAGATGCAAAAATCTGAATTTTTTAGTATTTTGAATAAGGAGGACAAGTCAAAACCTTTTCAAATCAAGTCTAAATGCTTTGAGATTTTATAGAAATAAACTTTGGACTAAGTCAAATGTATCTCAAAAGGAATTTTTTTGTAAAAGAATTTTATTTCAAGAGATATTTTGAATTCTTGCAAACAAGACCCATATGAATAAAAACTCACCCTAAACATATGCATATAGAGATGAATTGGAATTCATGCATATATGAGGATTTTATGAAATTTTGACGGAGTTTCCCCTATGTGATGGATCCAAGGAAGCATGTCACAATAGATAATCAATAATTGAATGATCATGCAATATCAATAAGGATTCAACATAAACATATCTTGGACAAGGATACGATAAGATGCATAAAACATAGCATGAGGCATTAGTCATCCAAGTGTCCAAAACATATATGAAAGCATTTAAGGTTTAATAAGCTTACAAGCTAATACAAGAGAGAACATTAAGATTATCCTTATAAAACAAGGTTTATCGCCCTAAATATGAAAGGTACTATAACTAGGAAGGAGGAGCCTCTGATGAAGATGGATGATCACCATGCTGAGAGAAGGAAGGAGGGCGCTGACCACGTCCAAACCTCTGATAGGCCAGTGGCACTCGCTGATGCTGATACTCAGTGAGCCTCTCATCCATATGGGTGACCCTTAAATCCAAAGTATCAAACCTCATATTTAGTCCTTCTACCATGGCTCTAGTCTTTGCATGCATTTGATTAAACTTTGTATCCATGCGGTCGACACTCGACTAAAGACGAGTAAGAGATGCCAAGACTGCATCCTGCTCTTGAGGAGCCTACTGCCCTAGATGTCCCTGAGAAGACGATCCCTGCCCTTGAGGCTGAGGAGGAGGTGGAGCATCTCTAGGTTTGTACTCTTTATGCTGCATATCACAAGGATTATCAAAATCAATCTTGCTTTGAATAAGTTTTATAATGTAGGGAGCAAAGTATATACTCCCGGTCTTATCTTCCTTGGATGTGGCAATCTCTCTAATGATCAAATCCATCACATCAATCCTAATGCCATCCATAATGTATTTTACCACATTCCAGGCACGCCCATGTACCTCATCATTGTTCTTACTCCTAGGAAATAAAGAGGCTACCATGATCCTATTAATAATACTGGGAAGAGTGAGAAGTCCACTTACTCTTCCACGCATAAAATAGTTGTTTTGATCATAATACTCATCCACTTGAGTGAGAGTTAGAGGTTCTTGAAGATGTACTTTGATTCCCCTTGAATCTCCCAAATTCAAAGCGCTCATGAAATCATCCTTGGAGACTTATAGCTTCTGTTGTCCCGTCATCCAGATAAGATGGTCATGATCAGAGGACACATACACTGCTGCATAAAATTGGGTGATGGCCTTGGCATGAAAGTTGCATATCAAAGAAACCAAAGAATCCAGGCTCATATTTCTAAACAAACGATAGAGACCATTATAGACTGGATTCTGTCCTAGTAGCTCCACTTCACAAAACGATGATTTGCAAACTTCTTCTTGGCATATATGATTTGATAGACATCTTGATGAAAAGAGTGTGAAACATACTCATGGTGGCATTCCTTGAAAATCTGAATTGATTGATATGCCTCAAGATGGTATATTGTTCACTCTTGATCCTTGACACATCTAGTCCAATGAATTGAGATTGATCTAGGGCAGCATCCTCATCCTCAGATTTTTCAAAATCATCATCATTGTTGTCACTGTTAACACTGTTGTCACTTGCCCCTTCTTCTTCTTCTTCCACATCCTCCGTATGTTCATCTTCAACAAGATTCTTTCCCTTTGTAGATGAGGGAACTGCAGAGCAAGTCACTGTTTTCTTGTGCAGCATTATCGCTGAGAAAAGATTGCAAGAATGTCAAAAGAATTCAAGGAATGAATTAACTAATTATTCAAAGTGCCATTCTTGTCAGTCCTTTCTGTCACAGGCGGTCAGACCGCTTCTATGGCCGGTCGAACTACCACACTGGCCGATCAGACCACCTGGTAAGGCCGGTGAATTGCTAGACTAGCCGATCAGACTGCCAGGTTGAGGTCGGTCAGACCGCTAGTGACAAAAAGAGCAATATGATTTTGGGAAGAATCCCAAAGTTTGCAAATTATTGCAATGATATAGTGAATAGTTATTAATATAATCCTAATCTACTTGCATGATAAAGATTTTCACCAATTTAAATGAGTTTAGGCACATTCATGTCAAACCCTAGATTAATTGGGAAAATTTACAATGTAGATAAGATTGCAAGTAGGAGAATAGGGATTACCGGCTTAGATGAAGAGGGGAATCAAGGAAGATGAGTCATTGAAGAAATTAAGGATCAAATTTGCCGGATTTGGATGAACTCCTTCACCCAGGGTTCCAAGGCATTCGAGAATGAGCAAACCAAAACTCAAACTAAACCGTGGAATAGAGGGAGAAGGTGAAGGGGAATAGATTGATTACCTCGAACCACAAGAACCACGACCGGAGAAGGAGATCCAAGGTCGGAGTTGAGGTATGGCCGAAAAGAGAGAAAGGGGAGCTCAAGGTTTTGGGGGGAGATTGAAGAGGTGAGAGAGACTGTTTCAGTCCAGAGAGGGATAAGAAGGCTTACGAAAAACCAGTCTGACCACTGGGCATATGGCGGTCGGATGGTGAAGTTTGCATGTTAGACCGCTTTGATACTACCGGTCAACTCTTTGAGACCAAACCGACAACACGTTGATCTTGGATTTTGAGAAAAAGAAGGAATTGTTGTATTTAGCTCCAAATTTTCACACAATCAATCAAGCAAACATATTTGGAGCATTTCCAACTTATACAGCCCTTGAAAAACCAAATCTTAACTAGTTTTTATGAATTAAGCTTTTGTTTTCGCAAATAAAATCTTATATTCATGAAACTTTTTCAAATGAGAAAAACTAAGCATATGAAGGAATTTAAAGCATCCAATTTCATGTATGAGTTATGAATACCATTGTGGATATGAATACCATTGTGGACCTATTCATATGAATTATTTCGGCTCATATGGCAAAACTCACTTAAGTGCTAGAAAGTGACTACTTAGGTCAAAATAGGATTTTGGACGACTTTCGTAACGAAATAACTTTCGCTAAATTGACCTTTTGAAAATCTTGTGAATACCAAAAAGGTTTAGAACGGTCAACTCTAGGGTTTTCCTTTTGGGATGGTTTTTAAATTCCTTTTAGAAAAGATTTTACACAAAAATCTAGTTTATGTCAAAAACAAGATGCTATAACTTTGGATTTTGGCTAGAAACTCGTTTTCATTTAAAATAGGTTTTTCTTGAGCCAAAATTTTTGGTAAACATTTAGATAGCATTTGTATACATTTTGCAACTAGTTTTTCAAAGGATTATTAATAGATATGAAGTTTTTGACTTTTGGCTAAAAGACTCAATTTTGAAAAATATTACTAGCACTTAATTTATTTGGACACACTTAGGGATGTGATATACATGATTATGATTTAGCACCCCCCTTAATGTGCCACTTACTATCTTGCTCAAGATTTCAATAATGAAGTTTTTGAACAAGAGCAAGAACACCTTTTTGAAAATATTTTCATGAAATGCAACCTACACAAGGCATAAGGGCTAGATACATCAATGTAAATACTTGTTACCGAAATGGCATTGGCTTATGATATGAAGTGATCATCCTCAAGCTTGACTCTAATTTTGATATATGATGGAATCCACCGTTATATGACTAAACCAAGCCTCCAATGCCTCTCCAAATACCTATTAAGCATTTAAGCACATTTTGGTACCCAAACACGGTTGGGTCCTTGAATGTTAGTCATAAGAGATTTGGGCACCCAAATGGCCCTAGCAATAAACTTTGGTGAACTAACAATTCTCGCAAACACATTGCCATTTTTATCCTTTCTAAGCAAATAATAATCATTATAGATAATGGGCTTAGAAGAGATACCTTTGTGACATTGTTTACCAATGTGTCCCTTTTCTCGGCAATTGTAGCAAGTTGGGCTTTTGTTTTCCTTTCTTGTCTTCTTATCTTGCTCATTGCTGGCTTGCTTCTTCTTTGAATATCTTGACTTGACATCCATTTAATTTGGGCACACCGAGGCGTTGTGGTCTTTCTCATTGCATCCAAAGCACTTGACATATTTTTTTGTATGTCTTGCACTGTGCCTTGTCTTGCTATTCTCCTTCTTCATGGAGATGAAGCCAATGCCACCTTGTTTTGCAAGTTTCTTTGATTGCTCAATATATCATCGAGAGTGGCCTTGCCTTTGAAGCTTCTTTCCAAGTCATTTTTAATTTTGTGACTTGGGCCTTGAGCTCATTATTTTTCTCTACAAGATTAGTCTCACAAGAAATAGAGGAAATAGAAACATTTTCGCTAGAGCTACAAAGCATATCTAGCAAGTCATCATAAAAAGTGGGTATGTTAACCTTAGATGAGATGCAAGAGCTAGGAGTTGTACATGGCATGTCATCTAATAAATTACATATAATGCTTATATCCACTTTGGGCTTATTGGGTTCTTTTAGGATGAGAGTTTTATGTTCATCTTTTAGAACATCATAATTATTTTGAAGTAAGACATATTCTTTCTTTAAAACCTTGAATTTTGAATTTTCCTTTCCTAAATACTCATTAAGCTCCTCAAGTATGATGAGTCACGGCGGCCCGATCTTCCGATAGGTTCGATTTGGTTCGTCGTGAGGACGTTGACGCTTTGAGGCTTCCGACCAACAGATCGTCACCTCGCAATTCGCTACACCCGCACGCCTGTTGTTATCGACCATGCTTGCACGCGATCGACCTTACCACGAAGGTTATTGTTCCTGCAAGCAATTGAAGCAACTCACAAGAACAAGGTAGATGCAATCTGAATTATATTGCGGATATGGATGAAGTTTACAAGTGGGGTTCCTCAAACCGATAATCGGCGAAACTGCAATTGGCAGAATAATCTAAGAAAAACCCGCCTCTAAACTATGGCGCCTCTTGATATATATAGGGGAGCGTGAGGAGGTCGACCTAGGGTTGTGCGGTAGTAGGATGAAGCGTACACAACTGGACTCCGACCTCGTTACGCTTACAAAGTCTTATTAGTTTCAAAGCGGTGACGCAAACACCTTGTGTTGCGTATTTACGTCGAAGATCCGGTCGTAGGATCGGTCCTAGGGTGGTCTTGAGGAGTCCATGCTATCTTTGGTCGTAGATTGTGTCCAACGAGTACTGTGCTTGCTTTTCTGGTCGTAGATTGCTCCAATCGAATCAACTAGTTGTAGGTCTTCTTGTAGTGGTCGTAGATCTTCTTGCAGTGGTCGTAGACCTTCTTGAACTGGTCGTAGTCCTAGATTCCTGAGTACAAGTAAATCATCTCCATTAGGCAGCATCAAAGAGTTCTCAAATAATACACTCAGCCCTAGAAATGACTTTACCTGATCGATTAAGTGACGTGCTCTAGCTCTTGTCATAGGACCGTGTAGTTCAGCACCCAGATCTGGAGGGTCTTGTGTCGTGCGTGTATCCGAAGGAGGGATGTCCTCATCATACTCCCCCTCTTGAATTGGAGTCGTCCTCGACTCAAGCTCATCTTCTTCTCTCAAGTATGGTTTCAAATATGAAATGTTAAATGTGGGGCTAACCCCAAAATCTGCAGGTAATTCTAATTGATATGCATTATCATTTATCTTCTTAATTATCTTAAACGGTCCTTCAGCTCTAGTCATCAACTTTGATTTTCTTAATTCCGGAAACCTATCCTTTCTCAAATGAACCCAAACTAAATCACCTGGTTCAAATTTGACAACTTTCCTACCTTTACTTCCAGTGACCTTATACCTTTCAGTCATGTGCTCTATATTCTCTTTAGTGGTTTCATGTAACTTGAGAATAAATGCAGCACGCTTCTTAGCATCTAGATTAATTTTTTCAGAGGTCGGTAAAGGTAGTAAATCAATAGGAGCACGGGGGTTAAAACCATACACTACCTGAAATGGACTTACCTTGGTGGTGGAGTGTATTGACCTATTGTAAGCAAACTCAATATGCGGTAAACACTCTTCCCACATCTTCAAATTCTTCTTTAAAACAGCCCGCAACATGGTGGATAACGTGCGGTTGACAACCTCCGTTTGTCCATCAGTTTGGGGACGGCATGTAGTAGAGAACAGCAGCTTTGTCCCCAATTTATTCCAAAGTGATCTCCAAAAGTGGCTCAAAACTTCGTGCATCACGATCCGAGACAATAGTATTGGGCACTCCATGTAGCGAATGATTTCCTGAAAAACAAATCAGCTATGTTTGTAGCATCATCGCTCTTGTGACAAGATATAAAATGTGCCATTTTAGAAAATCGATCCACTACTACAAATATACTATCTCTCCCCCTCTTTGTCCTAGGCAATCCTAAAATAAAATCCATATAAATATCCTCCCAAGGGGCGCTAGGAATAGGGAGAGGCATATAAAGTCCATGTGGAAGGAGACGGGACTTAGCTTTGTTGCATGTAGTGCAGCGAGCTACGTAGCGCTCGACATCACGCCTCATCTTTGGCCAAAAGAAGTGGGTGGCCAGCACATCTTCTGTCTTCTTTGTTCCAAAATGCGCCATCAAACCTCCTCCATGTGCCTCCTGTAACAACAAGAGACGAACAGAGCTAACTGGGACGCATAGCTTGTTAGCACGATAGACCAAACCATCATTCAGCACATAGTTATTCCATGTCTTCTCTCCTTTACAATGTTCAAGCACTTCCTTAAAGTCCAAATCAGTGACATATAAACTCTTAATGGCCTCCAAACCAAAAATCTTATGGTCAAGTTGAGATAACATGGTATAACGTCTAGAGAGCGCGATCAAGAATCACATTATCCTTACCTTTCTTATGCTTTATAACATATGGGAATGTCTCAATAAATTCTACCCAGTTAGCATGTCGTTTATTCAGTTTAGCTTGACTTCTAATATGTTTTAGCGATTCATGATCCGGATGTATAACAAGTTCTTTGGCCCATAGATAATGCTGTCAAGTTTGAAGCACTCGAACTAAAGCATACAATTCCTTATCATAGGTGGAATAATTCAAACTAGGCCCATTTAGTTTTTCGCTGAAATATGCAACTGGTTTACCTTCTTGGATCAATACACCACCTATCCCAATCCCACTGGCATCACATTCAATTTCAAAAGTCTTACCAAAATCAGGGAGTTGGAGTAGGGGTGCTTGGGTGAGCTTCTCTTTCAACAAGTTGAATGCCTTCTCTTGTGCAGGTCCCCATTGGAAAGGCACTCCTTTCTTTGTCAATTCATTCAATGGTGCGGCAATGGTGCTGAAATCCCGCACAAAGCACCGATAGAAGCCAGCAAGGCCATGGAAGCTCCGCACTTGTGACACAGTAGTAGGCGTCGGCCAGCTTTGGATGGCTACAATCTTTGTCTTATCCACCTCAATGCCATGTGGTGTCACAACATAACCAAGAAATGCAACTCGATCGGTGCAAAAGATGCACTTCTCGAGGTTACCAAACAAACGTGCGTCTCTCAAAGTATTAAAAACAGCACGTATATGATTTAAGTGTTGCTCATGTGACTTGCTATAAATCAAGATATCATCAAAGTAAACCACCACAAATTTTCCAATGAAAGGACGTAAAACCTCGTTCATCAAACGCATAAAAGTACTAGGTGCATTAGTTAGACCGAAAGGCATCACTAACCACTCATATAATCCGAACTTAGTTTTAAAAGCAGTTTTCCATTCATCTCCCAGTTTCATTCTAATCTGGTGGTAACCACTCCGCAAGTCAATCTTGGTGAAAATAATAGAACCACTCAATTCATCTAGCATGTCGTCTAGCCTTGGGATAGGATGACGATACCTTATAGTAATGTTATTAATGGCTCTGCAATCAACACACATACGCCAACTACCGTCTTTCTTAGGAACCAATAGAACTGGAACAACACAAGGACTAAGGCTTTCTCTTACGTACCCACGGTCCAAAAGATCTTGGACTTGTCGCTGAATTTTCTTAGTCTCCTCTGGATTGGTTCTATACGCAAAGACAGTTTGGCAAAGTCATCTGGGATCAAATCAATTTGATGCTCAATTCCTCGAATAGGTGGTAATCCCGGGTACCTCGGTTGAAATACATCCACATACTCCGCAAAAGGTTAGCAACGGAGGAGGCAAAGAGCTAGCTATGTCCTCAAGCGAATATAAGGCATTTTTGCATATCAAAGCATAGCATGGCAGCTCATTATTACAAATTTCAGCAAGTTCAGATTTAGTGGCAATCATAACACATCCCTTCAATTTAATTCCGTCGAACTTAGGACTAGACGCCACTTTCTCCCTTTTGGGTGGGAAAACATGTTTTGCTACTTGCCGATTTTCAGAATCATGCTTATCGGTGTTTCTTTCATTTTTAGCATGCTCTTCTTCATCTTTCAGAATCTCAGCTGGTGTCAAAGGTAACAACTTAATCTTCTTACTATTATGTGAAAATGAGTAGGTATTAGCTCTACCATGGTGCAAAACATCATTGTCATATATCCAAGGTCTACCGAGCAACAAAGAGCATGCTTGCATAGGCACGATATCAAAGTCAGCACTATCTTTGTAATTACCTGCTAAAAATTGCACTTTCACAACTTTGTGTACCTTTAATTTACCACACGAATTGAACCATTGGATGTAGTAGGGACGTGGGTGTGGTTGTGTGGTCAAGCCAAGCTTCTCGACCATCTCGGAGCTTGCAAGGTTGTTGCAGCTCCCTCCATCAATGATGACTCTGCAGGCTCTGTCCTTCACGAGAAATCTGGTCTGAAACAAGTTGTGCCGTTGATTTTGCTCCGCTCTCTCCACTTGTGCGCTCAGCACTCGTTGCGCAACAAGGCTAACATGATACTTGGTGTCAACAGCATCTACTTGTTCCTCTACATCATCAGCATCACTGTCTATCTCATCTCCTCCACCTGCAATGTTGGCTGCAAGTACATATTCGTCCTCAATATCACTAGTACTTACATAACCACCGTCTTTGGTGGCAAGGTATGCTCGCTGACTGGGGCAGTCCCTCATGACGTGCCCCATTCCCTTACAACGGTGGCACACAATCCCAGTGGTACGACCAGTGGAAGCAACCGACGAAGAACTCTTGGCTGGTGCCTGCACACTAGTAACTTTACTTACCTCGGGTGCATGTGATGTGGTCGGAGGTGCTGCTGAACACGCCCTACTCGTGGAGGAGGTAGCAGACCGTGTAGCTGAAGGTGGGGCTGTTTTGGCTTGCCCCGGCACTGGTCGTGGTGTAGACATGCTCCCAAAGTTGTTCCTTGGCCTCTGTTGTCGTCCCTGCAATTCTTTTTCTGCCAAACATGCAAGTTGGAACAATCTAGGGATGCTATCGTATTTTTTGTAATCCACTATGTCCTGAATTTCACGTCTTAATCCTCCATAAAAGCGTGCCATTGCGGCTTCTTCATCCTCAATAATATCACAACGCAACATGCTAATTTGTAGCTCGATAATATTCTTCTACGGATCTATTACCTTGGTTTAAGCGCTGCAATTTATTACGCAAATCACGTTAAAAGAAGGTGGGACAAATCATTACGCATAGCAACCTTTAAACATTCCCACGTAGTAGGCGCTAATCCTTGGTGCATACCTATTCCACCAAATGATGGCAAAGTTTTTAAATTCACTTGTGGCTTGCCTAACTCTATGCACCGGGAACTAAGTGAGCATTCAATTTCTGTTCTACCGTCATCTCCCAATCTAGATAAATTTCAGCATCATAAGCACCCGCAAAAGATGGTATAGAGAACTTAACTTTAGCATATGGATCATCATTAACACGTGCATTATGTTGCTGAACATTATTACCTCTTATACCTTGACGGTTGAAGTTCAGTCGGTTCCGTTGTCGTGCATCAAAGGCGTCGTGGTCGTGCATCTCATTATCATTATCAAACTCATGGTCATGGGCTGCTCCCTGAGGTTCCACAAGACCAACTTTTGGTGGTCGGTTCACCATTCTTTCGAGGCGTGTAGTGAGCGCTGCAATACTATCGTTGATTGAGCGTTGTAATGTGATCGTGGTAGCTTGAAGCTTCCTGTCGATGTCCTCATTAACGGTAGTGCGTTGTTCATCCAATAGTGTCATGAGCTCTTCCCTCAAAACACACTCTTGCGCATCCAATCCTTCACCTGACATGGTTAGTAGGAGACAAAAGACAATACAAAAGGTATTATCCCTATCACTATTAGGTGGTCGGAAGGTGGAATCACACACTCTCAAGCGTCTTACCAAGCTCTTATGAGTTTCTTACCAAATTGCAGCAGGTGGTCAATTCGGCGAAGGTGGGATGTACGATCACAGCGGAGGCGAATGCGAGGATCAATCGAGGGTCGAAAGTATGTGGAGCTCGGACAGCAATGTTTGGTAGCAAGGAATAGCAATAATGAAATCAGATTAGCAAAGTGAACCAAAGTCCACGATTACAAATCACGATTCTTTGGTCTAAAAGTGCTCCTAGCACTAGCACAATACTGATCGAAACACGGACTCGATACCAAGGAATCCAAAGGATGCAAGGCTGGAACTGATTGTAGACCAACTAGGGGTGGTCGGCTTGCTTCTTCTTCTTCTTCTTCTTTTCTTTTGCACTTTTTTTTTTGCTTCTTTTCTTTTCTTTTGCACTTTTGCTTCTGTTCTTTTCTTTTGCACTTTTTGCTTCCTTTTTTTTTGCAAACGTGACCCAAGCCCAAAATTCTTACATTACCTTTTCGGATCCGATGAGGTGATTGGGTCACAAACTTTTCGGAGAGCAGGGTAAATAGGTAATTAAAGATACACACACACTCTCTCTCTCTCCGAACTTGGGCTAGTTACATTGCGGCTACGGAATCGAGGGATCGAATCCGACCGGTGGTAGTTCTGAGTGGATGGTAGAATGGGTGTTGCTCGAAGAGGTGGTCGGATCCGAGTAGATGTTCGATTCACGGATGGTAAATCCGGCGGTGGTCGAATGGGTGTCGCTCAAAAGGAGGTCGTGCGTCCGGGATGGATGGTGGCACGGCGGCGGCAGATCTTGACTACGACCAAGAATGCTACTCTAAACCAGCAACAAAGACACCGACGATGGACTCGAACTCAACAATGCGCGAAAACAAAATTGCGAAGGCACAAAGTGGTTTGGACAATGAATAATTACGATCTAAAACTTTTTGTAGGGAAGTTTTTCGGACTCTAGGTGAGGAACACAACTAACAAAAGGGATAAACGAAATTACCTAACGGGCAACCTTTGCTCGATACCACTTGATGAGTCACGGCGCCCGATCTTCCGATAGGTTCGATTTGGTTCGTCGTGAGGGCGTTGGCGCTTTGAGGCTTCCGACCCAGCGGATCGTCACCTCGCATTCGCTACACCCGCGACGCTGTCGTTATCGACCACGCTTGCACGCGATCGACCTTACCACGAAGGTTATTGTTCCGCAAGCAATCGAAGCAACTCACAAGAACAAGGTAGATGCAATCAATTGTATTGCGGATATGGATGAAGTTTACAAGTGGGGTTCCTCAAACCGATAATCGTAGCGCGTAATTGGCGAGAATAATCTAAGAAAACCCGCCTCTAAACTATGGCGGCTCTTGTATATATAGGGAGCGTGAGGAGGTCGACCTAGGGTTGTGCGGTAGTGAGGATGAAGCGTACACAACACGGACTCCGACCTCGTTACGTTTACAAAGTCTTATTAGTTTCAAAGCGGTGACCTGACACCTTGTGTTGCGTATTTACAGTCGAAGATCTGGTCGTAGGACTGGTCCTAGGGTGGTCTTGAGGAGTCCATGCTATCTTTGGTCGTAGATTGTGTCCAACGAGTACTGTGCTTGCTTTTCTGGTCGTAGATTGCTCCAATCGAATCAACTAGTCGTAGGTCTTCTTGTAGTGGTGGTAGATCTTCTTGCAGTGGTCGTAGACCTTCTTGAACTGGTCGTAGTCCTAGATTCCTGAGTACAAGTAAATCATCTCCATTAGACAGTATCAAAGAGTTCTCAAATAATACACTCAGCTCTAGAAACGACTTTACCTGATCGATTAAGTGACGTGCTCTAGCTCTTGTCATAGGACCGTGTAGTTCAGCACCCAGATCTGGAGGGTCTTGTGTCGTGCGTGTATCCAAAGGAGGGATGTCCTCATCAAAGTATATCCATCAACTCATCATCATCATTTACCTTCTTATTACCTTTAGCCATAAATCAATGAGGTGATGTAGATGGAGTTGAAATCTCATCGTTGTCGGAGCTATAAATTGAGCATTCTTCTCTCAACATCCATTCTTCTATACAATCACCATTAGTGGAAGTGGACCTTTCATAATGATCTTGGAGATGGGTCCACATCTCATGAGCATTCTTGAGATTGCATATGACGTCGAACACCTCTACACTCAAAGCACTAAATAAAGCATTAATTGCTTGAGCGTCAAGATGTAAGCATTTCTCATCCTCATTTGTTGGAGCAAAATAATCCAATGGAGGAGAAAAGCTTACATCTACAATCCGCCAAATTTTAGGGCTCATGGCCTTAAAATAATAAGACATGCGGATTTTCCAAATATCATAATTTGTGCCATCAAATAGAGGTTCTCACCAAGGTGGACTATATCACTAGTCATCATCCTTTACTCTCTAGACGGTTAACTCTAATAAATAAGAGACCAAGCTCTGATACCACTTGTAAGATCGAGGAGGCCGACTAGAGGGGGTGAATATGCGGTTTTAAATTCTTTTGGTTAAAACCGAGTGTCGACGATCAAATCACCGAACTTATGAGTATATAAAAAGAAAGAGGAAAAGTGGCACGTATCTCCTGGTAAGGAATAGGGCTGCTCTTTATTGATATGAACTGGTTGTTACAAAGTGTATCTGTAATCTAGACCAAAGACTAACTCCCCTAACACTGGAGCGCAATGCTTCCAGACGATCATTCTATTCGGTCCCTCCTCTTCTCCTTCCACGGTCCTCCTTATGTAGTTGATGAAACGTTGGCAGTTGTCCCTTGGAGAGGCGTCTGTTAAGAAGTGGCGCGTCTGGTCGGAGAGAGGCGTCAGTTGACAATGTATCAACTGTTGTGCGGTTATATGTCAATGAGTCATGTAACCGAACTCCAGTGTCGTAGCGTCGCGTGGTATGGAATATACAGCACATGTTCCATTCATCACACGGTAAAGTATATGTCTGGTCTTAGATCCAAACACCAGTTCAAAACTTTGTGAGCATTTGACTGGTCGGAGACTAGGTTTGGAACCATGTCCGACCAGGTTGGGTATTATGTAACCTCTGGAACTCTTACGACCAGTGAGGTCGTTAGTCTTAGGGGTTACGACCATGAAGACATATTGTCTCTATATAATAAATAATAAATAGATGTTTTAATCCTCGTCAGTTAGCCCCCGATCTTTAAATGAATTGGTCGTATGGACGCTTTCTCCTGATGAAGTCGTATCAGGAAGACTCCACATTAAATGTTGTGGTACCCGAGGTGGTCTGTACTCATTTTTAAAGTTAAGGAATTGCCTTGGAAGTTGAAAAGCTTTTTTGTCCGTTGGTTAAAAAGGATTTTTGTCCATTGGACTTTTTCCTGAAGCGGTTACATTGTTGTGGCTATAAAAACCTCTTAGCACTGGGTGTTAGGATTTCTACGCCCTTTTCTTTCCGCTTCATCTTCCAAGAAATCATCTTCGATCACCTTAGAATTCTTCACCCGAAAGAAATCGCCATGTCGGATCTTATTACCAACTGGTCAATTTCCGATTTGAGTGAGAAGAAGTTGGAAAATTTGGAGAAGGTTGGGCTGCTACCCGACAGAAATATGATCTCATGGAGATCAGCATTTGGGGAACACTCTCCAAGTGGTGAGGATGGAGAAATTCTGATATTTCTCGCATATATTGAATGTGGCTTCAGACTCCCAGTTCACTCATTTCTTTCCCAAGTTCTGGAGTACTATGTAGTGGAACTGATCAATCTGGCCCCCAATGCCATAGCCAACCTTAGCATCTTCGTTTATCTCTGTGAAGCGTACTTGGGAATTCCAGTAACTCTGGATCTCTTCAAGTACTACTACAGACTAGCAAACGCGTAGAAGACGACCAGTACACCTGGAGAGTGTACCTTGCGTCTCCATGACGGGAAGGCTGAGGAGTACATTTCTGTGTACTCCAAATCTTTATGGTCATCATGGAAAAAGATTTGGTTTTATATGAAGATTACGCAGGGCGATGGCCTCTATTACAGCGGTAAGAAAGCTATCGAGAACCCGCAATGCGTTCCTCCTCGAAGAAGGAGGGGAAAATTGAGAGATGGGTTGATGCTATCCATCTCCTGAGTGTCAGGGGTTTAATCTCCTGGCACGTGGTAAGGTACTTTTTCATGCGGAGGATTAGTCCTTTGAAGGCCAGAGCTCATTCGATGCTCTGGTACATTGGTCGTGATGATGCGACCAGGGATTCTAGGGAAGGTAGATCCTAGTTAGAATTCGACCAGTATACCTTTCTAGTCAATTGCTTTCATAACCCTAAGGCGTCTCTTTTTATTACAGCCTTGTCTTCTGATGAGATCAGAAGTCGGATCAAGATGATTTGTGCTGGAGAGCCTAACGAAAAGGCTAGTTTCCCTCTGATCTTAGCGGTTTCTACCACCGAAGAGAGGGCTGAGAGACTCTGGGTAAGCATGTTAATTATTTTTCATCTTTACAAACTCTTCCGATCGGTGTTTACCTGAAAAAAAACCTCTTTGATATGTAGTTGGTTGGTCTGAGGATCAATGAGGCCACAGAAACATGTGAGCCATTTGATGACCCGACCAGTCTTACGATCACTAGTCATCGTGCAGAGGTGGGTAACCGAAGGAAGTATTTTTCGTTTAGATGAAAAGATATGTTCATCACCCGACTAACTTTGTTTGTTAAATCATGCGGTAGTCATTGAGTCTCAAGAATTGCCAATGGCTGTTGACTCAACTGTTTTGGTGACCAACGAACCTGCACCATCCAATCCGACGATCAGGGATTCTACTCTCTACCAATTGGTCGAAAGTATTTCATCTGATCTTCCATTGGAGGATGTAGAGGGTGTAGCCAACCCTACCAGTTTAGAATTGGTAAAATTGGTTGAAAAGAAAAGAAAAGTAAGAGTTGCGGACTTTAAGCCGACGCGCTACAGAGTCAAGATAAAGAAGACGACCGGGTATGTTTTAAATGGAAATAATCATATAAATGCATACCTTTTATATCCTCGGTGAACTTTGAACTCTGAACTTCCTTTCCTTTGTGTAGATCTGCTGGAGCTCCAGTTGTTTTCGACCATGTCATTCCAGTAGGTCAGGTGATTGAGGGCACTTCCGACTAAGGCTTTCCTCAGGCAAGAAACTCTGAGGAAGAAGTGGTTAGGGAGCCCCGAGGCGCTTCAAGATCTGGAATCGACTTGGATCCTGTAGTGATTGTTACTCCATCAGTGGAGGTAGGCACTTCTGTAGATCCACAACAGACTCCAATCACTGCAATCAATCCCTCCCAAACTAACAAGTTTCCTTTCTCTCCTCGATTTATCGAGGATAAGGAGCTTGATGAAGTTTGGAGGAGAATATCAGATTGTCTTGCAAAGGCGAATCCTGATAAAAATTTTGCCGATTATAATGATGTGGTAATTCAAATAAGTGTCTTCAACCATTCTTATATTTCTCTTTAAAGTTCAATAGAAACTTGAAGTGGAAGTGCTATCTATGCAGCATATGGTTGAGAACTTTGCTGCGATCGGAGGCTTGACCATGCGAATAAAAATCCTGGAGCAAAAACACTCTGAATTAGAGAGTAAAGAACTTTCCTACTTAACTTTTCCTTCTTTATGCCTCCGTTTTTCTCTTTTAATTATTATCCCTTATCATACTTGACAGGTTTAGAGAAAATAAAAGAAGAAGCTATGGCTGAAAAGGCTTGAAGAAGAGAACCAAGCTAAGAACCGGTCGATCGAAGACTTGACGACCAGAAATAAAGAAATCTTGGAAAAATCCAAGAAGAAGGCCGAAGGTAATTAGTCGTAAACTTGACTTAATATCTCTTCTAGTCCTTCTTGCCTAATACTTGTTTTGCTTACTCAGAACAAAATCAAGCATTAGCCAAAGCAAAGAAAACTTTAGAATTTGAGCAAGACAAGGGGGTAGCAATCATGCTTAATCTCGACTTAAAGATCATTGCACTTAATAAAATGATCTTTGATATGGGATCAGGATCAACATTGCCCTCCTTAAGTGATCCAATGGAAAAGGTAAATTACCTTGGTCACCTTTTGGAGAACCTTAAGGGCTTGCTTAAGACTACAAGAGATAATTATGTCCAATCCGTTAAAGAATCTATTGCCAGCGGAGTTAGTCTTGCTTTGGCAAAACTGAAGGCGTCCGACCCCTCTACCAATCTTCAAGCTATTGAAGAAGATTTCAACTGCTTCCCTGAGGAGGCGACCAAGTTTCTCAAGGAAGTTAAACCTCTTGGAGACAAGGTTGCAGAAGAAATAGAGGTCGGATCTCCATCAAGCAGTGATTAGATGGGCAATCTCTAGTAGTAAAAAACCTGCAAAAAAGAGAGTATGCAAAAAATATGCAAAAGCTTACCTCTCTCTTGTCAATGAAATCTTTTGTTCATCCGGTCGACTTATGGATATTCATATATTAACAAGCCCCCGACTGTTTTATAGTAGAAGAACTTTACTATACAAGCAGTAGGGCGAGAATATGAACTTAAGTCTCAACCATTGTTTGAAAGTTTGTACCAATCATTGAAAAACTGATCGTCATAATACTAGGAAACCTTTTTTGGTCGGAACTAGTGCTAGGTTTCGACTAGTTGTAAATCTGTTTTTCGTAATCAAAGTACTTACTAAGACAATATATGGTCGGAAGAAAAAAAAAGAGAATTTCCTTGATAAGAGAAAAAATTATATGAAAAAACATGCATAACGAAAGATAAGCGGTTTTATTTCTACGTAGTACTCAACGCTGGTCGGAATGAACCGCTAAGAAATGAATATATAATGTATATTTCGCAAAACGTGCTCATGCTCTAGTCCGACTGGCAGCGAGGATCGTAAGAAAAGGACCGTCGCTAGGAAGCTCCTTCAAGTGAACGGAACCACGTGCGAAAAAGGAGAGACTTCGACTAAAAGGTTTTCCGTGTCCCGAGCAGTAGCCAAACAAGAGTAGAACAGAATTTTGAAAAAAAATAAAAATATGATCTTCATAATCTTGAGCATATGAACCGCGTCAACCAGATTTGGATACCATCATATAAATAACATCACTTACTTCTTTGGACTTAACTAACATTTATTAAATTTAAAGGAAAATGAAATGAAATTAAACGAAAAACTTACGCAATTGATCAATATTCCAGGAATTGGACAAAACTCTGCCGTCAGACATAGCCAATCGCATCAGAAGTCAGTCGGGTGACCCGACCACAGTAAGGACCTTCCCACTTGGGAGAAAGTTTATTGCGATTTACTTGGCTCTGAATTTTTCTAAGAACCAGATCACCAACAGCTAGGCTGCGAGGTTGCACCTTACAGTCAAACCCGCGGTCGAGGTAGTCCACACAAAAGTTTGGGTAGCACCAATAGTGCTGCCCAATGGTCCACTTGTCGGTTGATTTAACGCACTTGCAAGCGTCTCGACACCAGCAAAGGGGTGGCGCCACCCCCTGCGAGGGCCCTTCCAGAGAGCATTCTGTGGGCATATGAGGGGGGAGGTGCGTGGCTCGACCCAGAATCGTTGGGAGTACTGCGAGGCAGTCTCCTTAGATCGACGACCTCCAGAGGTGGGTGGTGAGACAATCAGGTCCTGTATTGAATCATTTTTCTCAAATTTTCTCAAATGCCCATTTTTTCAACAAATTTTCATTTGCACTGAATATTGAAGTTGACTAATGATCTAACTTAGTGACAAGATCCTGGACTAGGAGCCATCCACAAAATCATCCTAAGCTTCGACTAGAAGTTGATTAAAGGTATATCTTAGTAAAAAGATCCTGGACTAGGAGCCATCCACAAACTCTTTCTAAGCTTCTACCAGGGCGACAAATCTTGAGGTTCATGTCATTTCTGACAAGCAATCCCCATGAGATCGTCTGGTTCATCAAACTATCTCCAAGTTCATATCATTGACAAGCAGTCTCGTAAGAGTAGTTTGGCACAATTTAAGCATAAGACAATCTTTTGATTTTTCATGTTTCACAAGAGCACTTTTTAGAATCTCAAGAACACTAGAAGCTCAAGTAATGGTCAATTTTAGATTAAAGAGCTAACAAAGCAATTCAGACAGGGCCAATATCACAAAAGGAGCATTAATTGCGCAACTCGCTAAAACATCCATAAATTATAATTTTTAGTTCGAGTTGTTTTTAGAGTTCTAGCTCATATAGCAAAGACTTAGCTACACATGTAGAAGCATGATAATTTTAGCAAGTCAAAGAACTAGACATGGCATTGAGCAAGAATTGAAATACTAAAGCTTCAAAAGGTAATAGGCAAAGCTTCATCAATCTTAAAAGATAAGCAAAAAAAACTTATATTACAATGCATCTTTTTGAGTATGACTTGGATTTTTCATACCATTTGTTGAATTTTTCATATAAATGCAACATGATACAATGAGATGCAATAAAAGCCTAAAAACCTAAAAAGTTCAAAAAGATTAAAAAAAGATCAGAAAAGAAAAAGAAAAGATCAAAAGAACAAGGTAAGATCAGAAAAGATCGAACTCCCCCTCAAACCAACCCAAAGGGATAAATTACCCCTAACTCACTTCTCAAGGTGGCAAACCTAGTTAGGTCTAATGGCTTGGTGAGGATATCAGTCAGTTGAGCATCGGACTCCACAAAGTGTAGCACAATATCACCGTTTTCGACATGGTCTCTAAGGAAGTGATAGCTAATGTATACGTGCTTAGTCCTAGAGTGTTGCACAGGGTTCTTAGCAATGTTAATAGCAGAAGTGTTATCACAGAAAAGAGAAACACTAGTAAAATTTAACCCATAATCCTTAAGAGTGGTTACCATCCACAAAATCGACTCTGAGAACTAGCGCTACTACTACTACATATTGACAAGAGTGGATTGTGCAACAGAGGACTGATTCCTAGAAGACTAAGATACAAGTGAAGTGCCTAGGAAGTGACAGGTGCCTGAGGTACTCTTCCTATCTAACCGACAACCCGCAAAATCAGAATCTGAAAAACCCCTAATGGACAAAGCTGAAGAGCAGGAATACCAAATACCATATAAAAGGGTAGAGTGTAAATATCTGAATATGCGCTTAACTGCTTGGCGATGGGAAGTCCTTGGAGACGCCTGAAACCTTGCACAAAGGCATACTGTGAAGTGAATGTCCGGTCTCGAGAACGTCAGATACAGAAGGGGGCCGATCATGCTGCGGTACTCGCGTTGATCCACGGCTTCTCCTTCCTCATCTGGATCCAAAACAGTCGAAGTTGCCATGGGAGCAGAGATTGGCTTGCAATCACCCATGTCGAAACGTTTGAGTAGATCTTTAGTGTACTTCGTCTGATGGATAACAGTTCCTTCCTTGCATTGCTTTATTTGAAGCCCCAAAAAGTAATTGAACTCTCCCATCATACTCATCTCAAATTCCCTGGACATCGTCTCAGAAAAACTGGAAACAAGAGCATTAGAAGAACCACCAAAATAATATCATCAACGTAAATTTGAGCAAGCAGGAAGTCATTACCACGCCTAAGAATGAATAAAGTATTGTCTACCTTACCCATCTCAAAATCATTCTTAAGCAAAAAGGTCTTAAAACTATCATACCCAAAAGTGACGAAATCATCACCCGTCGACCGCGTGAAGGTAGTGAACCATATTGAGTCTCCGGTAATGTGACGTGAACAGCCGGAGTCGACAAACCACGTGTCCTTCCTTTTTCCGCGGAAATCCTGAAAATCAAGACACAGAAGAACGATGTGTCTCGATACTGGGGTTAGTTAAAATAGACTTAGGAACCCAGTACTGAGACACACGTCTGCGAGTAGTATGCAAAGCAGAAGTGCTATCCTTGATTTTATTTGATGTTTTGTTATGAGCAATGAAAACATTAACATGAGAATTATCCAGTCTAGGAGCATGATGATAAGCATGTGAAACAAATCCTAAGCCAGGTTTCTTCTTTTCTATGTTGCCATGTCTCATAAAAGCTCTAGGTTGAATGGATAAAATTCTAGTAAAATTTTTCTTCTCGTTTTTCAACCTACGCCAACAGAACTCAACCAAATGCCCACTCTTTTTTGCAAAAGGTGCAATGATACTTAATAACACTGAAAGAAGCACCCTTAGTCTTAACAGATGGTTGGGCAATCCCTGCAGATTTAAAGATAATTTTTGCAGGTTGTGTTTTGAATTCAATTAACCCATTTTCCAAGACTTGAGTAACTTTTGGGTTAGAATTAATTTGAACATTATTGTATCCTAATCCTTGCCTCTTATAAGGAGTTTTAGACTTGTCCAGAATCATGTTTAATTGTTTCTTACCTTTAGAGAATTTTTCTAAGGTATCCTTAAGATAAGCATTTTTTTTTCAAAATTAGCACATGACTCACAAGTTTTACCTTTAATAGCTCTAGCATATTTCTCCTTATATAAAGTAGTTTCAAGTTTAAGAGCTGGACATGAAGCACATGTGGAAGATTCAATACTTTCCTTAAGTTTAGCATATTTAGCTCTAGCTGCTTCTAAAATATCTTTCACTTCATGTTCGCGCTCTAAGCAAAAAGTGCAAGAACTAGAATCAGCCACACCAGAAGCAATCAACTTGCTAGATTCTAAGCATTTTTCACAAGGAGCAGTTTTAACCTCAACTAGTCCTAGCATTTTCAAGTTGTTGCAAAGCAGTATCATGTGCAGATTGCAGTTTAGCAAATTCTGAAAGCATAACATGACAAGATAAACATTCATCAGGTTCAAGAGTCTTAACATTTGCAAGTTCTAATTTCAGTTTACCAATTCTTGACTCTAGTTTCTTATTTTTAGTCATGAGAAATTCTAGCGCTTCATCTTGACTAAGCAGTTGCTCATATATGGAATCATATTTAGCAGAAATGACATCATAGGAGAGAGGTACCTCATTGTCGTCAGTGTCGGCCATGAAGCACATGCCAGTGAAGTCCTTGGCCTTTCCCTTCTTTTTGTCTTAAGGGATCTCCCCCTCCTTGTCCTCCTCGCTCCCGGAGTCCACATCGCTCAAGGATTGATCCTAAAAAGCGGCAAGAACCCGGTGAGCGGCCTTCACAAGCTTACTAGCCTCATACCTTGATTTGTTGAATGGAGGCTTCTTCCAAGCTGGCTTTCCCTCCTTATGATTGCTCTTACCTTTCAGTTTGGGGTAATTTGCCTGGATATGATTTAGCTCACCACACTCGTAGCATGTCACCGGACCACCTCTCTTTTTGTTTCTCACATTATTGTAGGCCCGTGTGAATTTTTTAGCAAGGAGGGCTAACTCAAACTCAGGGATACTCTCAAGCTCCTCTTCATGAATAGCAGATAAACAAGCAAATGAATAACCAGAAAAAGATTCAAGAGAACCATCAGAAGCTCTTTTGAGAGGATCTGCTACCAATGCCATGTTGTCTTTCTTAGGATGATCAAGTCTTTTAATTTCATGGGTGTTGAGTTTGCTATAAAGCAACTCCAATGTAAGACTCGAAAGATCAACATTCTCCTCTATAGCAGTAGCTTTCATCTCCCACTCCTTGGTGTTGATTGTAGCCAAGAGATGGGTGGCATTTTCAGATTGAGAGTATTCAATATCAACAACTTTCATCTGATTAATCACTTTATTAAAGCGACTGAAAATGTCATCGATGCTCTCTCCAGGACGCATCTCGAATTTGTTGTATTCGCGCTTATAGACTGTTTGGCGCACTTTCTTGATTTGGGACGAACCCTCATCATAGGTTTCGAGAGTGTTCCAAATCTCGTGCGCAGTTGCAAGATTGCAAATCCAATCATATTCTTGTCTACTGAGCGCACCATATAAAAGGTTCTTGGCCTTGTTGTTGTTAGCCAAAAGAACTGCAGAAGTAGGCGTTGCAACCTTGGGAATAATGAGCGGGGATCGAACAACGTCCCATATAGCTTGTCCCTCACTCTCAAGAAATACTCGCATACGATTCTTCCAATAGGCATAGTCGTGCCCATCGAAGATATGCGGTTTAGTGGAGAACTTATCCATCGCCTAAGTTCAGTGACGGGTTAAGATCAAGATTGAACTAACCGGGCTCTGATATCACTTGTTGGACCGAAAAGGCGACCAGAGGGGGGGTGAATAGGAGGACACTCACTTTTTCACAAATTATGAATTCAACACAATTTCACTCCAATAGCTATGAGGAAGCTATGAAGATTAATATACCAGTACAGCGGAAGACTAGTATTGAATCTAATTTACCCCCTAAATAATACGACAAAAATCAACACAAGCTAAAACACAAATCAGTATTGGCAGTCTGACCACTGTGTTAGTGGCGGTCGGACTGCTGACCAAATCGGTCGGACCGGTGCCCTCGGGTTGTCTGACCGCCAGGCTCCAGAACAGCAAGAACAGCCCCGATGACGAAGTTGTAAATAGATCTAACTTTTGATTCTCAACTCCAAACTTCACGAAACTTGGTATACACCTTCTCTATGATATTAAGGACCTATTACAATCAATAATTATGATAATTCTTGGACAAACAAAGATCCTTTATGATCTGATTGGAGAAGGGTCTAAAACCGAGCAAAAGTGAAAACTAGATCCAATCGCTTGCTCGTGGGTGATTGATGATCACGAAGATCCTAGATGAGTTTCCAGACAACACAGGAAGCTAATCCATGTGACGATATCAAGCAAAAACTCGTGGATCAATGAAAGCCCTAAAATCATGAAATTGAAAGCAATAACGAAAAGAGACTTATCTCAAGCAAACCTTGCATAGATTAAAACGTGATTGATGCTGGATTACACCCACACCATCAAGGATCAGTGGTCAATCCAAGAGCACGAAAATCCAATCAAACCTTCAAGAACCCTAGCCTCCACACCTAGCTCTCCCTAAACAAAATTAGGGTTTTCTAATATAAAAAGGGTTTAGAGTTGGTGCAGCCACCACCCTCTCCTATTTATAGTGGAGGCTTAGACATTCTAGAAGTTTGATCCTATTGGGCTCCCGTTAAGGTCCACTAACAAACGGGTCACACACGCATGCTTCGCAAAGCGCCGTCTTTAATCTTTTGACCTAAACAGTTTCACCTAGCGCCATCTTGCGCCTCGGATTTGCTAATAGGTCACCCTTGTCCATCTTGCGTCACGCTTGAGTCATTGACCTCACCCGGCATCGTCGATCGTTCTGGACCTCAGCTCTCCAAGCCTAGTCCCGATCATCCTCGCCATTGACCGTCGTTGACCACCAAGCAACCTGCACAACCATAGACAAGTAAACCGATTTTGAGAACAAGTTCTTTACAACTTGACCCATGTTGGTCAAAATATGCATCATGTAATACATATGCCCTGAAACTCATGACTTTGACCTAACCAACGAACAACGCCGCCACGAAGGTCGGCGTTCAAGGATAACCGTCCAAGCCCCTCGGGGCGGTCGGACCTCGACCTTCTTTGCCGGACTGGCCCGACTATAGGCGGTCCGACCGCCCAAAAGGACTTAGCCGAATTTCAAGCCCTGAAATTCCGAAACCTTCTGGAAATTTAAAACGAATAGAACTTTTGACTGGAGACTCCAAAAATTATGGGACCAAGTGCAATAGAAACCCTACACCCTCTATTTTTGACGCATCTCAATTTGACACTATTTGGTCATGGCCAGTCCGACCGCCGCTCTTGGCCGGTCCGACCGATTTGGGACCGGTCAGACCGCCATGCTATGGCCGGTCAGACCGCCCCTGTCCTGACAGATCTGAACTTTGTCGAAAACCCGTGAAACGACAAACCATAAACTCCATTGCCAATTGTCACATCATCCTAAGATCGGAGCATATCCCCATGATATCCATTATTAATCAACATCGCCGCCACGAAGGCCGACGATACAAGTGAAAATCGTTCAGACCACCCACCCTGGCTGGTCTAACCGCCACCTATTGGCCTGTCAGGCCGCCAGTTGGGACTTAGCCGATTTCAGCCCCTCAAATTCCGAAACCTACTGGAGTTTTCAAACCAATAGATGCTTGCTTCAACCCTTAAATGGATTTCTGAAGTTTGCACACCTTACTAGCATTCTTTGGATCGACAAAACTTTCAGGTTGTGTCATGTACACATCCTCACTTAGTTTTCCATTAAGGAAAGCCATTTTGACATCCATCTGTCATGTCTCAAAATTGAAATATGCAGCAATAATTAGAATGATCCGTGTCGACGATCAAATCGCCGATCTTATGAATATATAAATGAAAAGAGGAAAAATGTGCGTGACTCCTGGGAGTGTATCTGACTTGCTCTTTATTGCTATGAACTCACGATTATAAACACTGAGAGTATCTAAAAGCACAACACTTTGTTATATCTTGCTTGATGTCTTCGTCTCTCGTCTTGTGCTTGCGCTGTTGTTCTGTACTGTCTCGTGTCCTGTGTCTCTCCGACCTTCCATGGTCCTCCTTAAGTACTTGATGAAGCGGTGGCAGTTATCCCATGAAGAGACATCCGTTGGGGAGCGACGCGTCTGGTCGGGAAGAGACGGCAGTTTGACGGTTCCACTAACTGCAAAGGCGGTTGGTGAAAACATCAACTGTTCTGCGGTTAATAATTTAGGAGATGTTAAATCATCAACCGTGATAGTGTTGTATTATGCGAAATATGAAACACGTGGTTCATTCATCACATAGTGAGTGGCGTGGTCGGGGACTCGACCTAGACGCCTGTTCATAGCTTTACGAGCACTTACAGTCGTGGACTAGGTTTGGAACTTTGTCCCACTGTGGTATTTATTATATAACTTCCGTAATACCTACGACCAGTTAGGTCGGTGGTCTTAGAAGTTACGACCACGAAGACGTATGGTCTTTATCATATATTAAGATAATATATGAATATTTTAATCCTCAACGGCTAGCCCCCGAACTTTTAAATGAATGTTGGTCGTGTGGACACGTTCTCCGATGCAATCATATCGAACAGACCTCTCATTAAATGCCGTGGGACTCGAGGTGGTCTGTATTCATTTTAAAGTTGAGAAACTGCTTTGGAAAAAGGAAAAACCCTTTCTGTCCGCCAGGCGAAAAGGTATTTGCCCGTTGGACTTCTCGCAGAGTCGGTTACAGTGAAATGCTTATAAAACGACCCCGGCTGAGTGCTTTAAACCTTTACGCCTCTATCTCCAAGAAAATCTTCCTTGAGTTCTTCACCCAAAAAAGGAAAGCATCATGTCGGACCTCATCGCAAACTGGTCGATCTCCGATCTGAGCGAGAGAAAATTGGAGAGTTTGGAGAGGGTTGGGTTGCTACCCGACAGGAGTTTGATCTCTTAGAGATCGGCTTTTGGAGAGCATTGCCCAAGCGGCGAGAAGGGAGAAATCCCGGTGTTCCTCGCGTACGTTGAGTGCGGGCTCAAGCTTCCAGCACATCCTTTTCTTTCTCAAGTGCTGGAGTTCTATGAGGTTGAGTTGATCAACCTTGCTCCCAACGCCATTGCAAACCTAAGCATCTTCGTCTACCTCTGCGAAGCATACTTGGGGATTCCACCGTCGATGGAACTCTTCAAGTACTACTATC
Source organism: Hsuehochloa calcarea (assembly GCA_036346395.1). Classification (NCBI taxonomy): domain Eukaryota; kingdom Viridiplantae; phylum Streptophyta; class Magnoliopsida; order Poales; family Poaceae; genus Hsuehochloa; species Hsuehochloa calcarea. The sequence goes on along the minus strand of CM070610.1, from coordinate 39,236,725 downwards.
GGATGGCGAACACGAAGAAAGCGACCGGCACCCACGGGAATGTACCTTAAGGCTTCATGGCGGAAGGTCGCGAGTACATTCGTATGTACTCGAAGTCTTCTTGGTCGTCATGGAAGAAAAGCTGGTTCTACATGAAGGTTACGCGAGAAGACGGCCTGTATTACAGCGGTAAGAAGGCGGTCGAGAACTCGCGTTGGCGTTCCTCCTCAAAGAAGGAGGGAGAAGTTGGGAGATGGGTTGAGGCTATCCATCTCTTGAGTGTCAGAGGTTTAACCTCCTGGCATGTTGTAAGGGACTTTTCCATTAGGAGGATTAGTCCTTTAAAGACCAGGGCACGTTCGATGCTCTGGTTCATCGGTGGCGATGATGCTACCAATGATTCTGATCCAGGTAATTTTTCAGAAAATCTCGACCAGATTATTTTGCGAGTTGATTATTTTCGCAAAACTAAGATCTTTCATTTGTAATCGTAGTCTTGTCTTTTGAGGACGTCAGAAATAGGATCAAGATGATCTGTGCTGGCGAACCTGATGACAAGGCGAGCTTTCCCTTAATCCTAGCACTTGCTAGTGCTGAGGAGAGGACTGAAAGACTTAGGGTAAGTGTATTAACTTCTTTTCACCTTTCCAGTTATTTTCGATCAGTTTTAATCCTCTTTATGTGTAGTTGGTCGGACTTTAGATCAACGAGGCTACGGAGACATGTGAACCTATTGATTATCCGACCAGCCTTGTGATCGCTGAGGGCGTGATCCGCCGAGGTAAGCAAATCGAAAGAAATAACCACGCAAGATGAAGTATATTCTTCACCGATTAACTTTGTATGTTAATCCGGCGGCAATCACGAGTCTCGCCTAGTTGTCTATGAGACATCATTCACGAGACGGTGAAACTACACTTTCGACCAAGGAGTCGGGGACCTTGCTCTCGACCGGATGGTCGAGAACATTGCTTCGATCTCGATGGGAGTGTAGAGAATACAATTGAACCTACGATTCGAATCGGTGGGAACAATTGGAAAGAAGAGAAAAGCAGCAAGCGGATTTTAAACCCGGTAGCTATAAGATCAAGACTAAGAAAACAAACGGTATGTACAATTTTTATATGAAAAACATACCTCGATATTCCAAGTAGAATTGAACTTTGTTTCTCTTGTGCAGATCTGCATTGAATCCTGGTCGCTTCAGGCCGATCGCATTCAACAGTCAGCGATCGGAGGTGGTCCGGCCATTGTCTTCCTCGGGTAGGACATCTTGAGGATGGCGTGGTCGGAGGAGCCTCGAGCCAACTTCACTGAAACCGAGCTAGATCCCGTAGTAGTCACTATGCCGACAGCGGAGGTAGAGACCGCTGCAGATCATCCACAGTTCCGAAGATCAAGGTCATCCCTCCAAAACTAACAAGTTTCCTTTCTCAACTCGACGGCCGTGAGTAAGGAACTTGATGATTATTGGGGAGAATATCGGATCGCCTAACGCAGCGGCCCGATAAAATTTTTACCGATTACAATGATGTCGTAATTGGGTAAGTGTCTTCAATCTTCTCCATAACCTTTCTTGAAGTTTTCAATAAGGTTTATGGAAGAAATGCTACTTATGACATATGATCGAAAACCTCGCTACGGTCGGAGGACTAGCAGAGCGAGTTAGGATATTAGAAGAAAAACACTGAGATAGAGAGTAAGAGTTCCTCTTCTTTTTCCTTATTAAGACTTTCCTTTTATTTATTCTCCTTATCAAAAATTCTTTTGATAGATTTAGAAAATAAAAGAAGATGCTTTAATTGAAAAGGCGGAAGAATAAAGCTTGAAGAAGAACTTCAGGCTAAGAACCGGTCGATCGAAGTCTTGACGACCAGCAAGAAAAAGCTTCTGGATGATTCCAGGAAGAGAGAGGAAGGTAACTGGTCGCAGTCATGACTCAGTATGTCTTCCAATCTTTTTACTTAATACTTGCTTTGTTTATGCAGAACAAAAACAAGCATTGACCAGAGTGAAGAAAGCTTTGGAATTTGAGCAGGACAAGGGGGCAGCTCTCGTGCTTAGTTTGGACGAGAAAATCACCTCGCTAAACAAAATGCTCTTTGATATGGGCGCGGGATCAAGCTTGCCCTCTTTGAGCTATCCAATAGAGAAGGTTAACTACCTAGGCTCTTTGTTGGAGGAACTCAAAGTTTTGCTCAAGACCACTAGGGAGAACTATGCCCACTCCGTTAAGGAGTCTATCGCTTGTGGAGTCAGTCTTGCTTTGGCAAAGCTGAAAGCTTCCGACCCATCAACTAACCTTCAAGCCATCGAAGAGGATTTCAACTGCTTACCCGCAAAGGCAAATCAGATCCTCGCAGAGATGAAACCTCTAGGCGAGAGGGTCGCAGAAGAGATGGAAGTCGGATCTCCATCTAGCAGTAGTTAACTTAGGCATTCTCTAGTAGTTTAGCTGCAGGAAAAAACAATGCATACAATGTAAAGACTTACCTTTCTCTTATCAAAATGGAAAAAATTCTTTTATTCATCCGGTCGACTTGTGAATTTATGTCTTACCTAGCCCCCGACTGTTATATAGTAGAAGATCTTTACTATATAATAGTACTATCTGAGGCCAAGGATATAAATCCAAATCTCAACCATTACTTGTAAGTATGTACTGATCGGTAAAAAACTGATCGTGGTAATACTAGGAAACCTTTATGGTCGGAACCGTGTAGGTTTCGGCTAGTTGTAAATCTGTTTTTAATGATCGAAGTACTTTACTAAGACAACATATGGTCGGAAAAATAAAGAATTCTCCTTGATAAGAGGAAGAAACATAAAAAACATATGTTAAAAGCAGACAAGTGGTTTTACTTCTATGCGATGCTCAATACTGGTCGGAATGAACCTAGCTAGGAAATAAAGGTATAAAATATATTTCGCAAGATGTGCTCATGCTCTTAGTCCGACTGGTAGCGAGGATCGTAGGAAAAAGACCGTCGCTAGGAAGCTCCTTCCAGTGGGCGGAACCACGTGCGAAAAAGGAGAGACTTCGACTAGAAGGTTTTCCGTGTCCCGACCAGTAGCCAAACAAGAGTAGAACAGAATTTTGAAACATAAATTATACACTTTATAATCCAGAGCATATGAACCGTAGTCGACCAGGATTAGGCAACGTCATATAAATAACATCACTCGCTACTCCAAATTTAATTATCAAGTTTAAAAGAATTTAAATGAAATGAAACGAAATGAAATGAAGAAATTAAACAAAGAACTTACGCAATTGGTCAATGTTCCATGAATTCGACAAAACCCTGCCGTCTGACATGGCTAATCGTACTGAGCCTGGTCGGGTAACTTCAACCACAGTGTAAGGACATTCCCATTTAGGGGAGAGTTTATTGCGCCCTGCTTGGCTCTGAATTTTTCTGAGAACCAGATCACCTACGGCTAGGTTGCGAGGTTGTACCTTACGATTGTAGTACCTTCGCATGGCTTGTTGGTAGATTGCCGAACGTATCAAAGCTTGGTTTCGTCGTTCTTCAAGTAAATTGATGTCGTCAAGTCGATGTTCTTCCGGATTGCTTAAGTTAAAACAATCAGTGCGAGCAGAGCCAATTTTTAATTCTGGAGCAAGCATAGCTTCGGCCCCATAAACTAAAAAGAAAGGTGTTTCACCGGTCGCACGACTGGTCATGGTCCGGACAGCCCATAAAACAGAGGGAAGTTCTTGAACCCAAGCTCCTGACAGTTTTATTAACTGGTCGAATACTCGGCGTTTTATCCCCTGTATTAGGATACCATTGGCACGCTCATTGCTCCATTGCTCGTGGATGAGCCATCGGGCGAAATGGATCTTGGTTCCTAGTTCTTGCGAATTCACGAAATTGCCGCTTGAGAACTGGTACCATTGTCCGTGATGATCGATTGGGTACACCAAATCGTGTAATCACGTTTTTGTTATGAACCTCTTAGCGGCTTCGCTTGTAACTTTACAACGGCTCGGCTTCAATCCATTTTGTAAGCGTGTCAATCATGATGACAGAATTGAAGCCCGGTGCTCTTGGGAATGGTCCCTAATGTCTAGTCGCCAAAGTTGCAAAAGGCCAAGAAAGAGGGATTGTTTGCAAAGTTTGTGCTTGGTGATGTAATTGTCGGCTATGAAATTGACATTATACGCGCCGTCACGAGCTCTTTTGCATCATGAAGGGCGGTTGGCAAGAGTATCCTTGCACAGAAGGCTTTACCACCAAGGTTCTCAGAGGAATGATGTGCTCCATGACTCCTTCATGAATTTGGTTAGCAATCTAATGCCACCGATTGAGATATGCATCTCATCAATACTCCATGAGATCCTCGTTTATACAAGGTACATTCGATTAGAGTGTATGATTTGGCCTTTCGTGCTATACGATCAGCCTCTACATCATCTTCAGGAATTAGGTCATGCTGAAGATAATTGTAGATCGATGTCATCCAGTCTCTACCTTGATCGTCACCGATCTGTGGAGCATCTAAGTTATCGAGTCAATAGGATTGACTCGATGTAAACTATCGATGTTCTCGGAATGCTCGACTCACCGAGGGTGAATCGAGTTACTCGAGAAAAACTCCCGGAGACGGTTGACCTAGTAGAGGCCATCCGTGTTAAGCGATCTGCTAGAAAGTTCTCCTTTCTAGGAATATGTTGGATCTGGAAACCGAAGAAGTGCTTTTGAATTTCCGCTTTCACGGATAGGAAGACATCTTGGTACTCGAGCATTGATACTCTTTCCCTACTTGATTCGCTACTAGTTGAGAATCGCCTTTCACTAGCAATTTGCGAATCCCGAGCGAACGAGCTGCTCGAAGTCCTGCCAGCAAACCTTCATACTCCGCCACATTGTTGGTAGCGGGAAAGTTAAATTGGACGGCATATTTGATGTGTTTGGTAGGGGATATCAAGGCGACTCACCCCGATCCTTTAAGCATTAAGGAACCGTCAAAGTACATTGTCCACTCGTCGTGGTGCTCGTACTCAGGTCCTTGCTTAGATTTCGGGTTTGTCCACTCGGCAATGAATTCTGCTATCGCCTGAGACTTTATGGCTGTTCGTGAGATGAAATAGAGGTCGAACGTCCCCAGTTCCACCGCCCATTTTGCTATTCGTCTTGACGATTCCCTATTTCCAAGGACTTGACCTAAGGGATATCCAGTAGGCACGACCACTTTGTGGGCCTGAAAGTAATGCCTTAGTTTCCTTGAAGCCATAAGGAGACTATAAAGCAACTTTTGTACCTGTGGGTATCTTTCCTTTGGCCCATGTAAGACTTAACCACGTAATACATCGGTCGTTGGGCGTTTTCACGTTCTACGACCGATTACCACCGACGACTTGTGGCGTTGCGACCACGTAAATCAACGATGTTCCCGGTCTTGGAGAAACTAAGACCGGGGTACTCGTAAGGTACTCTTTGAGCTTTTCAAAGGCATCATTTGCTTCTGTCGTCTACTCGAAACTTCCATGCTTCCGAAGAAGTTTAAAGAAAGGTAGTCCCTTTTCTCCTAACCTGGCTATGAAACGAATGAGCGCTGCCATACAACCGGTTAGCTTCTGGACTTCCTTCTTCGTGGTCGGGGGGCGCATCTGATGGATGGCCGATATCTTCGCCGGGTTTGCTTCGATACCTCTAGCCGAAACCAGGAAACCGAGCAGCTTTCCAACGGAAACCCCGAAGACACACTTCTCCGGATTCAACTTGAGGTTATCTCTTCTCAAGTTATTGAAAGTCTCTTTAAGGTCAAGCATATGGTCGCCGGAGTTGACACTTTTAACTACCAAGTCATCAACGTAGGCTTCCAAATTTTGACCTATTTGTGGGCTGAAGGTTTTCTGCATTAATCTTTGAAAAGTTGCACCAGCGTTTTTAAGACCAAAGGGCATCTTTACATAACAGTAAGTGCCAAATGGAGTGATGAAGGAAGTTTTCTCTTCATCTTCTTTACTCATACTAATCTGGTGGTACCCTGAGTAGGCATCAAAAAAACTCAATAACTCGCACCCGGAGGTAGAGTCTACAAGTTGATCAATGCGAGGAAGGGGAAAATCATCCTTCGGACAAGCTTTATTAAGATCCGTGAAGTCTATACACATCCTCCATTTCTCATTACTCTTCCTAACCATTACAGGATTAGCGAGTCATTGAGGGTGATGTACTTCACGAATGAATCCAGCCTTTAAGAGCTTGTCAATCTCAGACTGGATGGCGTCCTTCCGGTCGGGTGCGAAACGTCTGAGCTTTTGCTTGACCGGATTTTTGTCAGGCTGGAGCGCTAGCCTGTGCTCGATCACCTCCCTGGGGACTCCGGGCATGTCGGACGCTTGCCATGTAAATACATCCTTGTTTGCTCGGAGGAAGGAGACGAGCGACTCTTCCTATTTAGGATTGAGTCCTGTTCCGATCAACACCTTCGGTGAGGATCCATCATCATTGCTTGACATGGCGTTTCCTGAAGGAGCGCCTTTGTCGAGTGGAACCTCTTTGGTCTGGTAGGACGATTTGGGCGTTATCTTGGAGTGCGGGTGCTTGACCCGCATGGATGATGAGTCGAATTTACGGTCGGTAGCTCATCGATCAGTTCTAAAGACCTTCGATCACATGCGTATGCCATTTTGCGATCTCCACGAACCATGATCACACCTTTTGGTCCTGGCATTTTCAAACTTTGATACCCGTAGTGCGTGGCTATCAAGAATTTTGCTAAGGCCGGACGACCAAGAATTCCATTATATGCGGTTTCGAAATCAACCACGTCAAATGAAATCTTTTCGATTCGGAAGTTATCGTGGCTTCCGAACGAAACGAAGAGATACTTGTCCTATCGGTTTGGCGATAGAACAGGAACTATGCCATGAAAGGCGTATTTCACCGGTTTTACCTTTGATCTAGGAACCTGCATATCTTCTAAAGCTCCCGAAAATAAAATATTTAAAGAACTACCACCGTCTATTAAAACTCGATTGACCTTGCAATTATTAATAGCAGGCTCTACGATAATAGGGAACCTACCCGGTCGAGTTGATGAGACGAGGCAATCTTCTTTGCGGAAGGAGATCACGGTATCCGACCACCTTGATGGTTTGGTGATGATCGAAGGTTCCGATAGGTTGACCTCTCGCTCCATGGCTTTCAAATGACGGCGTGAGTCGTATGAAGAAGAACCTCCAAAGATCATATTGACCGTGCGCTGAGGCTCCTGGTACTCAATCTCTTCGTCGCTATCCTTGTCCTTTTTGGAGCTTGTTTCTCCCAACTCCTGAATTGCGGGAAGTGGGCCTTTACCTCCATAGAAATCCTCCAGCTTCTTTTGTCAAACACGACTGGTGCGCAAGTCATGCCCTGCCTGTTGGTGAAGTGGACACCACTTCTTACCTTTATTATGGCTATCGGTCGGAACTTTGGCTTTGCCCCGACCGGTATAGTCCTTCTTACCCTTGAACGGTTTATCTGGAACCGCTAGGACTTCCTTGGTGCCCATTTTGCGGTGCTTCTTCTTCTTGGAAACCTTCTTGGGATTCTTTTCTGACTTCTCAAGGCCTGGTTGAGGGATTTTATCTTTTCGATCAATGGCTTCATTCCATTCAACCGCCTCACTAGCGGCCGCATACTTATCAGCCATGTCAAAGAGTTCGACGGTTGTTCGTGGAGGATTCATAGCGATGTCCTCCGTAAACCGCCGATTCCTTAGACCTGCCTTGAATGCCTGAATCACAGAAGATTTTGCAATCTCTGGAATAGAATTTCGAACCTGGATGAACCTCTTGATGTACTAACGGAGAGTTTCCTTTGGTTCCTGCCGAGTTCGATGGAGATCATCCTCCTTTCCAGGGCGATCGTACGTACCCTAGAAATTCACAATCAATAGGTCGCAGAGCTGTTCCCAAGTATAAATAGATCCGACCGGTTGGTTAAGCAACCAAGACCGAGCAGATCCTTCCAGAACCGTGGGCAAATAATTAGCCATCACGTTTTCATCACCACCAGCAGCTCTGATGGCAGTGGTATATATCTGGAGAAACTCTAATGGATTTTGAGATCCATCGAATTTATCCATGTTGGCAGGTCGAAACCTATTAGGCCAACGCACAGCTTGGAGCCCAGCAGAAAAGGCTCGACAACCTGTAACTGATTCATAGCGCCTTCTTGGAAAAGGTGCCGGATTATGATCAGTAGGAGATCGGTTTCTTCTATTTGAACGCCGAGGCTCGCTCGTCCGATCCGGCCGCAGACGTTGTCATGACGCCTTTGACCATTAGCATGGTTCGGATGATGACGGAGATCATCCGCCAAGGTGTGCTCTCCTTGGCTAGGGGAAGAGGTCGTTGTTCGAAACAACCTTCTTCCTTCATGACCTACTGGTCGGAATCGCCGAGGAGGTCTAGGTACCGGTGGGTGACCATGCTGCCCTCTACTGAGGGAGGAGCGCTGAGATGAAGTCACCGTTAGACTTTGTGACATCCTTTGCACCTCGTGACGCTGTTGCCGCATTCGTTGAAGAATTTCCGATACCGCTCCACCAATTGGGTAAAGCCGAGCTTCACCTGAATGAGTCGATATTAAGAATATCTTGAATACGACACAAGTTCGGCGAATCGCATCAAGGTCTCGGAGGATTCATCAAGATGTTGGTGTTCGAGACCGAAGTTCCTTCGACCTTGGCCTAACTCCGCCATGCTCGTCATCCTTGGTGAAATGCACCACGCCAGATAAGTTGATGGACGTCCATCAGCTCCGTTGCCTCTGGTAGGTGGTGCTTGATTGCCCGTGCCATCTCCATCAGCAGGTGGTGGCGAGGCAGGGTGTGCAGGACTGTGCGTGGCATCACGATCAGAATTTCCGATCGCGTTGACCTCATGCTTCCAGCAACGATCCTCTGAGGAGCTTCCACTGTAACTAGTGGAGAACTTCCCAGTGCTTCTACCAGAGACTTCCACGATGGATACCGGTCGGAGATGAGAACCTCCTGAGGTCTTCGTGGCGGGCTCAGTCTGATTCGACGAGTTGCCGATCGGATACTGAGTTTTATCGTCCCCACTCGGCCCATTACCGGTGAGGGTCTCATTGACACCATTACCAGGTGCCAGTTGATCCCTGGAATTTCCAGAGGCCGTTGGTGAATACATGTCAGCCATGATTGTATCAAGGGTATATTGACCCTCGGGTTGTGGGGCTGAGGTGTTGTCACCTTTTCACGGCCGGGAAACCGGGCTTGAAAACATTCTGACGTTCAATCGGTCTGAACGACACATCTCTCGAGAGCCTCTTGGCGCAACGGTGTATCTTCATCCATCCGCTCAAGTTCGCTGTCGTCAGCGACTTGCGAACCATCGGAGGAGGACGAAGATTCCCCATGTTGCATGGCTTGGATGCAGGCTTCCATGTCAAGGTTGGAGTAGTCATCCAAATCGAACCAGTTCTCTTCATCCCATGTTCCTGCCATACTTGCAATTATGAATATGAAGAAAGCGGATGAGTTGAGCAAAGAACCTCTTCATAAGTTTTGCACTATCTTCCCCACGAACGGCGCCAGCTGTCGACGATCAAATCGCCGATCTTATGAATATATAAATGAAAAGAGGAAAAATGTGCGTGACTCCTGGGAGTGGATCTGACTTGCTCTTTATTGCTATGAACTCATGATTATAAACACTGAGAGTATCTAAAAACACAACACTTTGCTATATCTTGCTTGATGTCTTCGTCTCTCGTCTTGTGCTTTCGCTGTTGTTCTGTACTGTCTCGTGTCCTGTGTCTCTCCGGCCTTCCATGGTCCTCCTTAAGTACTTGATGAAGCGGTGGCAGTTATCCCATGAAGAGACATCCGTTGGGGAGCGACGCGTCTGGTCGGGAAGAGACGGCAGTTTGACGGTTCCACTAACTGCAAAGGCGGTTGGTGAAAACATCAACTGTTCTGCGGTTAATGATTTAGGAGACGTTAAATCATCAACCGTGATAGTGTTGTATTATGCGGAATATGAAACACGTGGTTCATTCATCACATAGTGAGTGGCGTGGTCGGGGACTCGACCTAGACGCATGTTCATAGCTTTACGAGTACTTACCTGGTCGTGGACTAGGTTTGGAACTTTGTCCGACCAGGGTATTTATTATATAACTTCCGTAATACCTATGACCAGTTAAGTCGGTGGTCTTAGAAGTTACGACCACGAAGACGTATGGTCTTTATCATATATTAAGATAATATATGAATATTTTAATCCTCAACAATCCGAATAGATTTAAGCATCACTACTGGTGAGAAAGTCTCATCGTAGTCAACTCCTTGAACTTGTCGAAACCCTTTTGCGACAAGTCGAGCTTTATGAATGTGAATATTTCCATCCATATCAATCTTTTTCTTTTAGATCCATTTGCACTCAATGGTTTTAACACCATCAAGTGGATCGACCAGGTTCCAAACCTGATTGACACTCATGGAGTCTATCTCGGACTTCATGGCTCCAAGCCATTCTCAGTCCGGTCCATCATCGCTTCCTTATAAGTTTCAGGCTCACCATTATTCAACAATAATACGTCATGCCCATACCTTATAGGCAATTGACGCGGCCTTTTAGATCTACGCGGGGCTGATGTCTCATCTACAGGTTCAACAACACTTTGTTCGTCATGTATAGGTTCGGTAGGAGTTGAAACACTTTCAGATGTTTCTTGAACTTCTTCGACTTGCATCTTTCTCCTACTGACTCCTCTTGAAAGAAACTCTTTCTCTAAAAAGACACCATTTCGGGCAACAAAAACTTTACCCTCCTCTTGATTGTAGAAAAAATATGCTTTTGTTTCCCTAGGATATCCTATGAAGAAGCATTTATCTGACTTGGGTGTGAGTTTGTCAGACATCAAACGTTTAACATAGACATCACAACCCCAAATCTTTAGAAAAGACAATCTAGGTCTTCCCAGTCTATATCTCATATGACGTCTTATTTACTGATTTAGATGGTACCCTGTTCAAAGTGAAAGCAGCAGTTTCTAGAGCATAACCCCAAAAATATAATGGCAGATCTGATTGGCTCATCATTGACTGAACTATGTCCAACAAGGTCCGGTTACACCGCTCGGACACCCCATCCCACTGTGGAGTACCCGGTGGTGTAAGTTGTGGAACAATTCCACATTTTTTTCAAGTGATCAGCAAACTCAAGGCTCAAAAATTCCCCCCCCCCCCCACGATCAGATCGTAGAGACTTGATTGTCTTGCCAAGTTGATTCTGTAACTCATTCCGGAACTCCTTGAACTTTTCAAAGGATTCCGACTTGTGCCTCATTAAATAGATATATCCATATCTACTAAAGTCATCGGTGAAAGTAATGAAGTACTGAAAACCACCTCTAGCTGTCGTGCTCATTGGTCCACACATATCCATATCTACTAAAGTCTTTGTCATCTTTCCGAGCAGGCAATATTCACACGTTTCAAATGATTCCAAATCAAATGAGTTTAGAATTCCATCACTATGGAGCATTTTCATGCGTTTCTCACTGATGTGACCCAAACGACAATGCCAAATAAAAGTGGAATTCGTATCATTAGGCCAAAGCCTCTTTGCATTAACATTATAGATGGGTGCATCATCAAGATTCAAAATAAACAACCCGTTCAAAATGGGAGTATAGCCATAAAATATTTCATTAAAAAATATAGAACAACCATTGTTCTCCATAATGAACTTATAACCCTCTACCATCAAACATGATGCAGAAATGACATTTCTACTTATGGCTGGAATGTAATAACAATTATTTAGTTCCATAATAAATCTTGAAGGTAAAAGTAATGGCAAAGTTCCGACGGCTAATGCAGCAACTCTTGCTTTATTCCCGACATGAAGATCCATCTCACCCCTTGTTAATCTCCTACTCCTTGTTAGACTCTGAATCGAATTGCAAATATGAGCAACCGATCCAGTATCAAATACCCACGAGTTAACATAAGAATTAGCAAGAAAAATATCTATAACATTAATACATGAAGTAGAAGTTTTAGTCACACCATTCCTTTTCAGATCAGCTAGGTATTTCTTGTAGTTCCTCTTCCAGTGGCCCGTCTCCTTACAATAAAAGCATTCATTCTCTTGAGTTGGGCCAGACTTGGTCTTGGGTTTAGGCTTGACAGCTTGGATCCCATCCGAAACCTTGTCTTTACTTTTGACCCAAGTTAGCCTTCTTCTTGAAGCTAGTACTCTTTTGCACAATCATCACATGACTGTGGCTTTTCATAATGCTGTCCTCTGTAGTCTTAAGCATCATATGCAGTTCGGTGAGATTCTTGTCTAAGCCATTCATATGGAAAGTCATAATGAACTGCCCATAACTTGTAGGAAGCGAAGCAAGAATCAAATATGTAGCCAACTCTTGACTAAGTGGAAAATCAAGTTTTTCCAAACTCTGAGTGTAACCAACCATCTTGATCACATGTGGGCTCACCGGACAACCATCAACTAGCTTACAACAAAATAATTTCTTTGAGATCTCATATCTCTCAGTCCTTGCTTGTGTCTCAAACATGCCTTTGAGCGCCACGATCATATCGTGGGCCTTAATGTTCTCAAACTGCTTCTGAAGGTATGAGTTCATCGCAGCAAGTATGAGACAGCTAACATCAAGGGATTCATCACAAGCCCTTTTATAGGCAGTTTTAAGAGCTACATCAGCATTCTCAGCAGGCACATCAGGAATTAGTTCCTCTAGAACATGTTCCTTTTTATCTTGCCTAAGAACAATTCTCAGGTTGCAGGACCAATCCGCAAAATTTATTCCATTCAGTTTTTCCTTATCAAGTATCGAACATAAAGCAAAACTGGATGTAGGTGTAGTAGTTGTTGCCATGATCTACAACATAAAATATGCAACACTAAGACATATGTTCAAGAAAAGTAACTTCTATTAAACAATTCAATGAAGATACTCCCACTGAATACCATATCCCTCTTATGACATTTAGTTATTCAAGACCCACAATCAGTTAATCTACTAGTGAGCTTTGTCATCACTACTAGAAGATTGGTGAATATGGTAAGCAACCCTTTGCTAATCATATCTCTATATAACTCTTGTTGTTGGGTAGCATCTCTATGCTCTGGCACCGAACCCTATGCTCCAAAGTCCATAACCGTTATGATGACCTTGTCAAGTTAAACCAACGCTTGCGTGTAAGTGTCCGACACAAACCCATCTAATCAAGGAATATTAATGACACTCTGCTTTAGCAAGACCTACCATCAAAATACAAGACTATGGATGGTGCAGCTAATTGGGAGGGCATCAATTTAACTTAATATTACCTGAGGGAAAATTTACTGCTACCATGTTAAAAGCATATTAAGCAATTAAATAACATGCATAGAAACAAATGAACAGGAATATAAGGGCATTCACAGACAATCAAATTGCATTGTGATATAGTATGACCCTTTCTGGTGGTGATCTCCATCACCAAGCATCCTGTTCGCTATGTCTCCAAGTTGCCAAAACTCTCAAGTACTCTGTGGATATCGTGAGGATATGTGCACGATCTCAGGATGATGAGTCAATTGGCAATGGCATTGTTGGTTTGCAAAATCTCGCGTTTTCGGATTTGCTCCAAGGCTGTCAGACCATAGGCGGTCTGACCGGTTGTGTCGGGCGGTCTGACCGCCCGTGGAGGAGTCCGACCGGCCATGGTGGCCGGTCCGACCGCCATATTAAAAAGTGGTTTTTGGAGCTGAACCAAAAATAGGTTGTGTAGGCAAGTGAGGGAGTCTCCGGATGTGGTCCCATCATTTTGGAGCTCGAACAAAGTTCTATTGAGTTGAAAATTCGGAAGGTTTCGATTTTCACGCCGAAATTTGGCTGTTATTTGAGGCGGTCCGACCGCCGTTGTGGGATCGGTCCGACCGGCCTGAAATCGGTCGGACCGGCCTTGTGGGGCGGTCAGACCGCCGATGACTTGGAGGTTAGCCAAGTTTGCATTGAGTTGTATTGATTGTGTTTATTGTATGAACTTCAATGCTTTATTGTTGTATATTGCATTGCGGAGCTAACGTGGGTCAAGTTGTGAAGAACTTGTTCCCAAACGGTTTGTTTGTCTATTCTTTGTGCAAGTGGCTTGCGTGTCAACGACGCCAAGCGGTGAGTGGATCGACTACGCTTGGAGAGCCGAGGTCCGTAACGATCATGGATCTGGGTGAGGTCGTGTGACACAAGCATGGTGCGTAATGGGCAAGATGGATCGAACGGGTAGTTGAGTGCATACCGGTTGGATCAGGTGGTGCGAGTCTCTGGGAGGTTCCGATGGGATTCGGACAAGAGAGGCTTGGCGACGTGATGAGAACCGCTGATCAACCTACACGTGGTGAAGAAGGCGATTGCTTCAATAGTTATGTGTGTGTGGGTCCCATGTGTAATTGGGTCCCAAAAGTGAAACCCTAGCTCTCTAGTATAAATAGAAAGGGAGGAGATGGAAAACCCTTCCAAGCATTCATTTGGCCCCTTCTTCCATTTTTCTAGGGTTTGGAGGAGAGGAGAGGAGAAGCTAGGGTTTGGAGTGTGCTCCTTGTGTGAGCTCTTGCCCTCCTTGTTGGAGAGGCTTTGTAAGCATCTAGTGTGATCAAACAATCTTGTGATGCTTAATTGAAAGATCAATTGCTCCCTTTGTGTTCTTCTCTCTTTTGGATGATTTTGATGCTTCCTTGATTCAAAGGTTTATGCTTGGTCTTTTGGCCTATGTTATCTTGCTTTGATGTGTGGGAATACTCCTAGAGTCATCTAGATCATCAACCCCCCACAAGCAAGTCTTGAATCAAGTTTTTCATATTTCTAGGGTTTGTGCACTTCTTTTGTAAAACCTTGAGAGATCGATTCTGAGTGGATCCAAGGATCGCCGCTAGAAATAGGTCTCTAATATCATTAGGGAGGTGTGCTCGAAATTTGGTCAAGTTTCATTGGTTGAATCAAAAGTTGGATCAAATTTCGTTTTGGAGTTGAACTTGATTTTCAGTACTGGATTGAACCGGTCTGACCGGTTGTGCAACGGCGGTCCGACCGCCCGTGTTTTCAGACCACTAGTACTGCCGGGTCGAACCGATATCCACCGGTTCGACCGCCAGCTAGTAACCGGTCCGATCACGATTGATCGCGCGGCCGACCGCCGTGGTAGCCGGGCCGCACCGTCAAGACTCGCCTGTAATCAAAGTGAGTTCTTTTCTCCATTTGTGTCGTGTGGTTGAGGGGTTTATCAAATCCAACACAAGGCTTCCAATGTGCGCTTACTGATCTTCTTAGCTTTCATAGCTAAAGGAGTAAAGTCCGTGTTGTATTTGATTTAGGCGAGAATTTTGAGAAAGCGCCTATTCACCCCCCCCTAGTCGCCTTTACGGTCCTACAAGTGGTATCAGAGTCGGTTAGCTCTTCTCATAGATCTTAACCGGTCTTTGGAGCCATGGCGACTGACAAGTACTCAACCAAGCCACATATATTTGATGGAGTTGACTTTGCATACTGGAAGGCTCGTATGCAAGCATATATCGAGGCTCAAGGGCACGCTATTTGGCTTAAGGTGAAAAATCCTTATGTCGTGCCAGCCGATGACGATATGATCACTCCAGATGTGGAGGCCAACCGCAAGGCTAGAAATTACTTGATCCAAGGCCTTAGTCGATCAGAGTTTGAGCGTGTTGCTCACTTGCGGTCTGCTCATGAGATCTGGCGGACACTTTGTGACTATCACGAAGGGTCCACTGCGATCAAGGAAGTGAGACAGAATCAGCTCAAAAAGATTTACTCTAAGATCGAGCAAAGGCCTGGAGAATCTTTGGATGAGCTGTGGGGAAGATTTTCTAAGATTCTTCATGATCTCCGCGCTGTTGACTTAGTGTTTTCTGAGTCTGAAAATGCACGCCAACTATTGGGTGCTCTTGATATGAAGGTCTGGGGAATGAAGATCACTTCCATCAATGACAACACTGTCATGAGTGAGCTTACCATGGATAAGCTTTACTCGAGGTTGAAGACGCATGAGATTGATTTTATCTCGCGTCTCCCCACAACAGTCGATGGCATTAGTGGTCGACAAATCCAAGGGTCATTCTTCCAGTCTCTTGATTGTAGCTCATCCGGTTTTTCATTATCTGCTTTACATTCTTTAAGCGATGAGCAACTTGAGAAACTTCCCGAGGATGACTTAGCCCTCCTATCCACCAAATTCACAAGAGCGTATAATAAGGTGAGGAATAGGAGGAGAAGTGGACCTATCACATGCTTCGAATGTGGTGAGCCAAACCACATTCGTTCGAGATGCCCCAAGCTAAAGGGCAAGGAGGAGAAGGAGACACGAAGACATCCTCAGAGAGAGGATGCAAAACCCAGAAGACAAACTATCTAAGTTTGTCACCTGTTCTTGCCGCTCTAGAAAATGTAAACATGAGCGATGTGGACTCGGAAACGGAGGGCTATTTAGAGTGACTCACGTGGCAAGAAGAAGGCTCATGACTTCACAGGCATGTGCTTCATGGCCAAGAACAGCCACGACAGCGACTCTTCAAACGATGAGGATCCTTTTAGTGATCCTGATGAGGTATGCCCTTCTATTGCTGACATGAAAAGGGCTTTGGTGCTTCTTGAATGTAAATTGCATAAGCAAGTAAAATGATTAAGAAGCGAGGACATTATGATTGATAATTTGAACCTAGAAGTTGTTAGGCTTAAATCTATTAATCCTGATGATATTTGTGATTCCTGCACTAGCTTGCTTAAAGATTTGACAAGTTTGAAATCTGCTCATTCCTCTCGCACTAATCAACTAAAAGATGCTCTCGATGAACTAGAATCTCTCAAGTCTAGTTACGCTTGCTTAGATGCCATTTCACTTGATGTACCGCCATGGAAGCTATCCTTTAACTTGCTCAAATTGTGCTTTGCTAGAATTAAACTGGATAGCTCTTTAAAAGAATTGCAAAAATTTGATGCTAGTCACACATGCTCTCATTGTAAGAATAATAGGATTAAGATGCAAGAGATGACAGAAATGCTAGTTTACTCTAGAGTTGCATCTTGTGAAAATTGTCCCAAGCTTACAATTGAGATTGAAGCCTTAAACAAGACTCTTGAAAAAAAGGCTAAAATTGAAAGATCCATGTCCTTTACTGCTTCTAAGAAAGTTATTGATTCTAACTCTTGTGTTTTGAATGCTGAAGCTGAAACCATGATTAATCAGATTCAAGAGGCATTTAGAGTCAACCATGAAACCATGAAAACAAAAAGAGCAAATTCCCTCAAAACATCCATGCCTCAGTACTGGGATTTGAGATAAAGGATCTGGGTGTCCAGTACTGAGATGGAAGAGGCCTGGGAATAGCAAAAGGAGCAGCAGAAAAATGATTAGGCACAAAATCATAAGAATGCCCATGAGCACCACCTGGACCTCTCCAAAGCGATCTACCAAAAGACCGACACTCCCCTGTCTAGGTGCTACCCGTGGTCTATCCTCACGATATCCAAGACCAAACTGCTGCCTGGACCCACCAAAAGAGTCAACAGTATTCTCTACAAACCTAGGCCTATAAGTGATACGATGAATAGGCTGCCCGGCTCTAGAGACTATCGCTGAAGAAGAGACTCCTCTAATGGATCTCAAGGTGCTCATCCTCTTTTCCTCTCAATTTTGCTCTTGGAAGCAAAACTCAGCAGTGTGGCCCTCTTTCTTGCAAAAGGTGCAATGGTACTTGACCTTTTGAGGGGTCCGTCTTGGTGAGACGAAGCACCTTTCTTGCTAGAAAGAGATTGAGCAGAATCTCTGATTTAAGAACAACCTTTGAAGACAAGGAAGATTCTTGCTCAACCAAACCACTTTTCACAATTCTAGCAATCTTTGGTGTGAGATCCTTGGAAAGCTCTAGGGACTTAAAGCCTAGGCCACTGTTTTTCACACTCACCTTGGATTGGTCTAGAATCAAGTTGAGCTTCTTTTTCCCACTAGAAAACTTCTCAAGAGTCATTTTGAGGTAATCGTTCTCTTTGCCAAAACTCCACAATTGGAGCACTTTTAGAATCGATTGCCTCAACATGTTTGCTCTTAAGAAGATCCACTTCCACTTTAAGAGCCTCACAAGACACACAATAGGACTCTCAATCCTATTCAAGCTGCTCCTTAAATTTGACTCTAAAAGCCTCTTGTATCTTACCAACAAAGAATGTCAATTTGACATGCAACATACAAGAGGAAGAATCAATGACTTTCTTGGAAGCGAGAAGAGACATGGATCTTTCAATTTTAGCTTTCTCTTCAAGAGTCTTGTTTAAAGCTTCAATCTCAATTGTAAGCTTAGGGCAATTTTCACAAGAGGCAATTCTAGAATAAGCAACCATTTGGTCATCTCTTGCATTTTAATTCGATTATTCTTACAATGAGAACACGTGTGACTAGCATCAAATTTTTGCAATTCTTTTAAAGAGCTATCCAGTTTCAATTCTAGCAAAGCACAGTTTGAGCAATTTAATGGAATAGCTTCTAAAGCAGTCACATCAAGTGGAATGGCATTCATGCAAGCAGAACTAGACTTGAGAGATTCTAGTTCGTAAAGAGCATTTTCAATTGATTTTCAACAGAGGAATGAGCATTATTCAAGCTTGACAATTCATTAAGCAAGCTAGAGCATGAATCACGAAATCATCAGATTAATGGATTTGAGCCTAACCACTTCTAGGTTCAAATTATCAATCATTGTATCTGTTTCTTGATCACTTTAGCTTGCTTATGCAATTTTTGTTCAGCAAGCACTAAAGCCCTTTTCATGTCGAAGTGAAGGGCATACCTCATCGGGATCACCGAAAGGATCCTCATTGTTGGAGGAGTAGCCGTCGTGGTGTTCTTAGCCATAAAGCACATGCCCGTGAAATCACGTGCCTTCTTCTTGCCACGGAGTCACTCTTGTCGTCCTCCACCTCAGAGTCCACATCTTCCATGCTCACATCCTCTAGAGCTTCAAGGACTCGGTGACAAACTGCGGTAGTTTGTCTTCTTGGACTTAGCATCCTAAGCTTGAGGATGCCTTTGTGACTCCTTCTCCTCCTTGCCCTGACTTGGGGCATCTAGAGCGAATGTGGTTGAGCTCACCACACTCGAAGCATGTGATAGGTCCACCTCTCCTCCTACTCCTCACATTATTGTAGGCTCGTGAATTTTGTGGATAGGAGGGCTAAGTCATCCTTGGGTAGCCTCTCAAGTTGCTCATCGCTCAAAGAATGCAAGCGGACAAAGAAAATCGGATGAGCTAACATTAAAGGAATCAAACATATCTACCCTTAGATTGATCGATCACTAAAGCCATTGGCTCTGTCATGGGGAGACGCGAGATAAAATCAATCTCATGCGTCTTCAACCTCGAGTAAAGCTTATCCATGGTAAGCTCACTCATGTGATGTTGTCATTTATGGCGATGATCTTCATCCCCGCACCTTCACATCCAAAGCACCCAAGAGTGGCGTGCATTTTCTCGACTCGATAAATACAAGATCAACGGTGCGGAGATCATGAAGAATTTTAGAAAATCTCCCCCGGCTCATCTAAAGATTCACGAGTCTTTGCTCGATCTTGGGTATGCTTTCTTGTCGGTTCATCTCACTTCCTTGATCGCGATGGACCCTTCATGATAATCACAAAGAGTCGCGGATCTCATGAGCGACGACAAATGAGCGACACGCTCAAACTCCGATCGACTAAGGCCTTGAATCAAAAATTCGAGCCTGTTTGTTGTTCTCCACATCTGGAGTGATTACATTGTCATCGGCTGGCACGACATAAGGGTTTTTCACCTTAAGCCAAATCGCGTGCCCTTGAGCCTCGATGTAGGCCTCCATTCGGGCCTTCAATAAGCAAAATCAACTCCATCAAAAACATGTGGCTGATTGAATATCTTTCGATCGCCATGGCTCCAAAGACGGTTAAGATCTATAGAAAAGAGCTAACAAGCGCTCGATACCACTTGTAGGACCGGAAGGCGACTAGGGGGTGAATAGGCGCTTTCAAAACTTTCTTGCCTAAATCGAATTCAACACGAACTTTACTCCTTTAGCTATGAGAGCTAAGAAGATCAGTAAGCACACAGCGGAAGCCTTGTCTTGAACTCGACAAACCCCGACAACCACACGACACAAATGTGGAGACTTAAACTCAAAGGGTTGATCAGGCACGGCGGTCGGACCGGTTACCAAGGGCGGTCGGACCGACGTTCAACCAATGATCGGCCGGCAACTAGTGGCGGTCGGACCGGTGGGACAACGGATTCGACCGGCGAAGACAATGGTGCGAATATCTGGTGGTCGGACCGCCGTTATAAACCGATCGGACCGGTGGAGTCGATCTTGAAAAATCCACCCCAAATCCAAAGCGAAATTTGATCCAACTTTTGATTCAACCAATGAAACTTGACCAAATTTGAGCACACCTCCCTAATGATATTGGAGACCTATTTCTAGCGGCGATCCTTGGATCCACTTGAAGAAACAATCTCTCAAGGATTAAACAAAGAAGTGCACAAACCCTAGAAATAAGAAAATCTTTGATTCAAGACTTGCTTGTGGGGATTGATGGTCTAGAAGATTCTAGGAGTATTCCCACACACCAAAGCAAGACAAAATGGGTCAAGAGACCAAGTATAAACCCTTGAATCAAGGAAGCACCAAATTCATCCAAATGAGAGAAGAACACAAAGAGAAGACAAATGATCTCTCAAGCAAGCATCACAAGATTGATTGATCTCACAAGATGCTTACAAAGCCACTCCAACTAGGAGGACAAGAGCTCACCCAAGGAGCATACAATCTCTCCTCTCTTCCTCTCCAAACCCTAACCCTAGAAAAGCAAGGAAGAAACCAAATGAATGCCTCAAAGGTTTTCCTTCTCCCCCTTTCCTATTTATACTAGAGAGGACTAGAGTTTCACATTTGGGGCCCACTCACACATGGGACCCACACACTAATCTGTTGAAGCAATCGCCTGCTTCACCACGTGTAGGTTGATCACGGTTCTCATCGTCGCCAAGCCTCTCTTGTCAGAATCCCATCGGAACCTCCTAGAGACTTGCACCGATATCCGCACCTTTGATCCACCCAATGCATCGAACCACCCGTTCGATCCATCTTGCCCATCTCGCACCATGCTTGAGTCACACGACCTCACCCGATATCCATGATCGTTACGGACCTCGGCTCTCCAAGCGTAGTCGATCCACTCACCGTTGGCGTCGTTGACACGCAAGCCACGCGCATGACAATAGACAAACAAACCGTTTCCGGAACAAGTTCTTCACAACTTGACCCACGTTAGTTCCGCAATGCAATATGCAACAATAAAGCATTGATAACTAAACATAAAACACAATCAACACGCATCAATGCGAACTTGGCAAACCTCCAAGTCGCTGCCGGCCCGGCCGCCCCACAAGGCGGTCAGGCCGATATCGGCGGTCGGACCGCTCCTAGCAGCGGTCGACCGGTCAAAAGACTTAGCCAAAAATCTAGCTTGAAAATCCAAACCTTACGGAATTTTCAACTCAATAGAACTTTTGTAGGAGCTCCAAAATGATGGGACCACATCCGGGAGACTCCTCACTGCCTACACAACCTATTTTGGATTAGCCCCAAAATCCAACTTTAGGTCGAGCTGGTCCGACAAGCCACCTCCGCCGGTCCGGCCGTCCCCAGGCGGATCGACCGCCCAAATCACCCGGTCGGACCGCTGTGGTGCGACGGCGAAGAACAAACCCCTAAAAGCGAGATTTTGCAAACCAACAAAGCCATTGCCAATTGACTCATCATCATGAGATCGTGCACATATCCTCACGATATCCACTGGCGGAGTTAGTCGGCCCCTTGATCGCCAAGATATCCGGACCACCCATGATCCTTTGGCATCTGTCATACGTAGGTCTCATCATCGGCATTATTAGAACCCAACACCCTTGTTGCATTTGCCAAAACCCCAATATAACCCTCGGTGCATATCCCGGTAACCACACCTCGGCCAAGCATCACGGGTGCGACAACCAATTCGGCCGAAAGTGCGACCCCTCGGCCAAGCCCTCCGCAGGCGACAAAACCGACAATGCATCCCCCAAGCCAGCACAAATGCATCTCCTGGCGGCTGACAATGCATTCCCGACAAATGCCTTCCCGACAAAGCACCGGTATGACCATCGGCGATACACCCGACCGACAAAACACGGCCACTGACAAGTGCATTCCCCCTTCTAAAGCGGCTAAATGCATCCCCGGCAGCGGCAAGTGCATTCCCATACAAAGCGAACGCAGGCGGATCCATCTCCCTGCAAAGCCGTGACGCAAGTTCACCCCTCAGTGAGCCGCCAAAGCCCATTGCATTGCACCCGACAACACACATCAATACACCCCCCCTGAAGCCATTATTCTTCCCAGCTTCTCAAGGCAAGCAACCCAGCAAAGCCGGTGACGGCAACCACCTCCTGCTCTGCTCCCTCGGTAGAGGCCAGTAGAAGAAGCGATGGCGGCATCGAGCGGAGGAGGAGCCACGGCGGCGGCGGCCACGAGGCCGGCCAGCGCCGGCCCAACCCGAGCAACGAGGAGTAGAAGAGAAGGAAGCAACGTTGGCCCAAGCGGTACGCCATCCCTTCTCCCCAACCTAGATCCATCACGAGGTAAACCCCAGCATAAATCAGTTTACATTTCTCATCATCCACACATCACCAAATCTCAATAGCATCAATATAGATTTCAGTCTTTTCCATCTCAGAGCAGTAGGGTTAGGGGAGTAGAGTACCCGGGGTTTACAGTGGGCAGAGGCCGGTAGGGCTAGATCTGGGAACCATGGCGGCCGTGGCCGGGTAGGCCAGCCAGCGGCCGAGGTGTGGTGGCGACGGAAGCCAGGCGGCCAGGTGGAGGAGAGTAGCCTTGCGGCGCCAGCCTTGCCTTGTGCCTGAAGGAAAGCGGGCCGTGGCAGAGGAGATGGCCTTGATCTGGAGAGGCGGCGAGGCGGCGCCGAGGGAGGCGGGCGGGTAAGCGATGGTGGCGGGGGTTTCAGAAGGAGGCGGAGGCGAGAGAGGAAATGTCGCGGAGAAGTCGGGCGTGAGAGGGTGAGGGTGAGGGCGTCGGCGCCGAGAAGAGAGAAGAGGGAGAGAGAGTGAGAGAGAAGGGGGAGATTAGGGGTTAGATTTAGGGTTAGGGTTAGGAATCAGGGGGTTTAGTTAGTGGTTAAGTTAGTAGTTAGGATTAGAGGGGGGTTTAACCGGTTTGGTTAGATTAGCCGGTAGATTAGGGTTTAGTAGTGTAGTAGTTAGTCAGTTGATTAGAAATTAGGATTAGAAATTAGTTGTTTGGTTTTTGAGTATAGAAACCAGTTTAGCCTAAGTGGTAGTGTTGTCGAGTGTTAGGGCGTGAGCTTGGCAATCTCGGCTGTTAAGCGAGTTAGCAGTAGATCGATTTTTAGCGGGAGAGTGCTAACCAGGTTTGGTTCCAAAAAGTTTTATTAAATTAAAATTTGGCTAACATAGGAGTCGTATTAGCATTTTATGCGTCTATTATCACTCAAACTCAACTAAGTATTTATTTATATATTATTACGTGCTACCGCTTTGCTCTGGAGGGCAAACCGGTCTTAAGCGGGAGAAGCGGATAAGAGATTCGTCATCGCCGACCTTTCCTACAACTCTAAAGGCAAGCTATCCTTTTGAGCATAAATATAGTTATGTTAAATGTAAACCGTATATTGCTCTATCATATATGTATTGCATCAAAACTATTTCTCAAAATCAAATTGGATTGAGATGATGAGAAAGATAAGAAACTGAGATGAGATGAGATTGAGAATTACTATGTGTGTAAAGGGCCCTGGCATGAAAATGATGATGATGATGATGATGATGGTAAGAGGTGGAACCCTTTACCTACGGTTATAATATAAGGACTAACAAAACTCTTGCTCGGTCAGATGCCGTAAAATCAGTGCCAACCATTTCCCCGTTTCGGCGGGCAGAAAATGCTACCTGTTTACGTAATTATGTTCTCCATAACGGGAGTGTTGGGCACGGAGGATAGCCGTCCCAAGGTGGAGTGTTGAGCACGGATGAGCCGCCTCAACCAACATTGTTGGAACTCGGTGGAGGCTGAGTGCGCTCGGGACACCGACGGAAAACAATGGGTGGAGACTTAATCACGTAACACAGAAAGCGTTACGTATTACGAACTCGAAGTCGCATCAAAGAAATGCGATGGACCAGTTCTGAAGAGCTCGGAATAGCTATGGGTAAAGTGGTACAAGCTGCTGTGATGCTATACAAATCATGAATTCATGCAGTCTCTGGATTGGAGTCTCTGAGGAACCACTTGGGGTCTTTCTTCTTTCCGAGTGACTAGTAGTATTTTCAGAATTAAAATTGCCACTTAATGTTTCAATGTTTATTTTCAGAATGAGATGATTTTAGAATTTGTGATAAGACCAGAGATCAATCATGCAGTGCACATTTTGCTATTAATGCTTGCTGAGTACTTTTTGTACTCAACCTTGTTAGTATTCTCCTTTGTTAGATCCTAGTCGGGCCGGGAGCCATCCCGAGTGGGGCGAAGGACTTGCAGGTACCGATGCAGCAGCAGGAGGAGAAGGCACCGGCGGCAAGGACCTGAGCGAGATGGAAGCCATCTTTGACTCGTGGGACGAGTAGGAGGGCGGTAGTCCAGAGCAGACTCCAGAGCGAAGAAGCTCCCTTTTGCGTTTGTGTAATCGTTGTATTAAGAACCCTAGCCTTGTGTGGCTACTACTGTAATAAAGATGTACAGTTTCTATCTTATTGTTCTGCTGCGCAACTATGATAAAATGGCTTGCTATTCGTCGGAGCGGTGTTCTACCGGGCAGACGAATAGTAATCCGTGTGCCTAAGTGTGATTACCCTAGGGGTAATGACACGGGGCGTCACAGGTGGTATCAGAGCAATAAGATCGGGCCACGCTAATAAAATAGAAACTGTAGCAATACCATAAGTATGCCCTTCTTGCTATATTGCACTAAATATTTTATTAATCCTTGCCTTCATTCCAATTTCGATTCCAAACCGTCCTCTTTCAAAATAATATATTATGTTGAAAAGCTTACCTCTTCTTAAAGTGACATTCCTGCTAATGTAGAACCATCTTTAAGTTAGTTCTTCTTTCGAGAAAGTGCGAGGAATGCGTTGTTGTCATAGGATCAGTGTGGTTGTCTTTTGCGAGTAGATGGTTAGATTCCAGCTCAACCTAGGATAGAAAATATAGGCTGTGGGTGCAGTACCATAAGGTTTAGAGCCTAGTGCCTGGACTAGAGGCATGGAGTAGAACTCTAGTATGGACCTGCTTTTCCAATTTTGGGCAAGTCTGGACCATACTCTTTAGCTTCTTTACCTCTTCTTCTATATCAAGGTGTCTTATCTTACTTCTGCACATCAGATTTCCCAGACGAGTGGTTCGTGGCACTCCGAGCGTGTAGCTCTGGCGTGCCAGGGGCGAAATCACAGGCGTGCTCGGGAATGAACCACGGCGGTCCCAAATATGTGATTTGGGTGGACTCGAGCTAGATCTCGGCGTGCACAGGCGCGTGGATCGAGGTAGCATAGGTTCGCTTTTCGGAGGCAAGCTACGGCGATCCCAAACACATGGATTTAGGCGGTCTTGAAGCGGGATCTCAAGCGGGGTGAGCCTGAAAGAGTCGGCTAGTATAGGATTAGGATCTTTTGCATCTCATTGTTTCTTGATGTTATTTGATTATCATGCATGTCATAATCCATCTCACCCATGGTTAACCTCTGCCCGGATAAGTGTAATACCTCCATCTCTACCCCAACAGCTGTTAAGGAAGATGGAAGGCCAAGGAAGTCAAGATCGTGCATTGAAATTGAGACTGGGACTCCTGCCGCATGGACAGTCCACCTAGGATCCAGCAGTGAACCCCAATGAGTCAGCACCTGATCAACCTCCAGCTACTACCATCCGGGGAACCGACCATGACCACCCACGAGCCACAGATCCCTAGGCATCATGGTGATGTACTCATATTCTTAGAGAACTCGAGAAAAGAAGCCCAGGAGAACCAAAACCGTTTCATGGAAGCTCTATTAACTCGAGTAGCACCTACTACCTCTCAACCAGCCCGTGGAGTTAGTCTGGGTGATTTTCTCCAAACTCACCCTACCACTTTTGCTAAAGCTACTGATCCACTGGACGTGAGTGATTGGTTGGTGGAGATAGAAAAGAAATTGGATCTGATGGGATGCTCGGATGTAGAGAAAGTGCGGTATCGTCACACGGTGTGGGACCAGTGACTACACAGTGGCTTAACTACAACATAAGCCGTGTCGGTGAGCAACCCATCACTTGGTGAGTTCAAGATATGCTTCAGAAACACATGTGCCTACGGGAAGAATGGAATTGAAGAAGCAGGGAATTTAGAGCTCTAACTCAAGGCGGAAAAAGATGGTGGAATATTTGAGTCGGTTCAATGATCTTTTCCGCTCGCTCCGGTGATGTCGACGAGGAGAAGAAAATAGAAATTCTGGATGGAATGCGACCATATCTGAAGATGCTCCTATCCATCCACAAACTCACTGAATTCCAAGACCTAGTCAACAGAGCCATAATTCTGGAGAATGAATACTCCAACCTCACCGAAGAGCGAAGGAAGAAGGCCAAAACCGATCACCATTCTTCATCTGCTCCTAGACGTCATCCCTTTGTGTCTCAGCAACCGCCACCAAGATATGGACCACCTCAGCAGCGACCCTTCAACCCACCTTTTCAGTCCCCAGTAACCCAGCAGCAACCAGTACCCCTAGCAATTCGATGTGGGAAGTGTAGAGGAAGCCACATGACGAAGGATTGTCTGAGGGACATAGGTGCATGCTTCAATTGTGGGCAGCTTGGTCATCGTAAGATTGATTGTCCCAATCCCCGGAGGACATCTGGAACCCCACCACAACCAGCATTTAGGCCAAAGCCACCTACTCCAGCACCACCGCAAATCACCTATATGAAGCGGATTGAAGACCACCAACTCGTCACGAAGGAAGCTGGAAAAGGAGAACCGGCACGCCTATCACCCATGGACGCCAAACAGGTTGGAGAAGCATCAGGTGTAATAACGGGTACGTTATTACTTTCACTCTCCCCGGGTATTATTCTTTTAAACGTTGGAAGACCCAGTCCTTTTTATCTTCTGCATTGCTAGTAAGGAGCCTTGTAAATTCCGAATTCTTGGAAAAATCCCTGGGAGTGAACCCACTGATTGGAATAGTCATCTGCTCTCCAAGTAAGTATAGAAGTATAGATGACGTATTCCCGTAGGCATCCACCAAAAATTTACTTTGCACCACCAAAACTTACAATTGTTTCACCAAAACTTACATCACACAAACTTGGTACAAAATACTCATATTTAGAACCGAAAAAATATCCTATAACACAATACACTTCAAGACCCATTAGCAGTGGAGACGCCTGCTAATTCAGCTTGCTCCTAC
The DNA here is from genome assembly GCA_036346395.1 of Hsuehochloa calcarea. Taxonomy (NCBI): domain Eukaryota; kingdom Viridiplantae; phylum Streptophyta; class Magnoliopsida; order Poales; family Poaceae; genus Hsuehochloa; species Hsuehochloa calcarea. Next base: position 39,209,208 of record CM070610.1, on the reverse strand, counting down.
ATCATGCCTACCTGCACCTCAGTGGCTGCCGCCCGCCTCCACCTGCGCGCTGGACAACAGCTGCTGCACGGCCGGCGGCGCCGATGCCTCCACGGTCGACGAGGAGCCAGACGTCTCTCGGTGGGAGAGGACGCCTCGACGGATGGGCTGGACTGGAGCGCGGGCACGGCGACAGACGCCTCGACCGTTTGCTGTGCCGGCTTGAACTTGGTATGGAGTAACTGAGGTTCCGCACGACTAGTCCGGCCCCTGCACTTATGTAACATCTTGATTTTTAAAATTTTAAAAAATAATTTAGTGGTTAGTCTCAGGAAAATTCACCTAAAAAAATTTATTTAAATTTTAAATAAAGCTTAAAATGGATTTTTAGTATTAAAATAATTTAATATATGTTGAACCGAAAAGATGACTAGAGGGGGTGAATAGGAGCACGCTCACTTTTTCACAAATTATGAATTCAACATAATTTCACTCCAATAGCTATGAGGAAGCTATGAAGATCAATATACCAGAACAACGAAAGACTAGTATTGAATCCAATTTACCCCCTAAATAATACGATAAAAATCAACACAAGCTAAATCACAAATCAGTACTGGCGGTCTGACCGCTGTGTTAGTGGCGATCGGACCGCTGACCAAATCGGTCGGACCGGTGCCCTCGGGCGGTCTGACCGTCAGGCTGCAGAACAGCAAGAACAGCCCCGATGACGAAGTTGCAAATAGATCTAACATTTGATTCTCAACTTCAAACTTTATGAAACTTGATATACACATTCTCTATTACATTAAGGACCTATTCCAATCAACAATTATGATAATTCTTAAACAAACAAAGATCTTTTACGATCTAATTGGAGAAATGTCTAAAACCGAGTAAGAGTGAAAACTCGATCCAATCGTTTGCTCGTGGGTGATTGATGATCACGAAGATCCTAGATGAGTTTCCACACAACACAGAAAGCTAATCCACGTGACGATATCAAGCAAAAACTCGTGGATCAATGAAAGCCCTAAAATCACGAAATTGGGAGCAAAAACGAAAAGAAACTTATCTCAAGCAAACATTGCATAGATTAAAACATGACTGATGCAGGATTACACCCACTCCATCAAGGATCAGTGGTCAATCCAAGAGCATGAAAATCTAATCAAACCTTCAAGAACCCTAGCCTCCACGCCTAGCTCTCCCTAAACAAAATTAGGGTTTTCTAATATAAAGAGGGTCAAGGGTGGTGCGACCACCACCCTCTCCTATTTATAGTGGAGGCTTAGACCTTAGAAGTTTGATCCTATTGAGCTCCGTTAAGGCCCAAAACAAGCGGGTCACACCGCACGCCGCCATGGCGCCGTCTTTAACCTTTTGACCTAAGCGACCACCTAGCGCCATCTTGTGTCTCGGATTTGCTAATATGTCACCATTGTCCATCTTCGTCACGCTTGAGTCATTGACCTCGCGGCATCGTCGATCGTTACGGATCTCGACTCTCCAAGCCTAGTCCCGATCTTCCTCATCGTTGACCGTCGTTGACCACCAAGCAACCTGCACAACCATAGACAAGTAAACCGAAATTGGGAACAAGTTCTTCACAACTTGACCCATGTTAGTCAAAATATGCATCATGCAATACATATGCCTCGAAACTCATAACTTTGACCTAACCAACGAACAGCGCGCCACGAAGGCCGGCGTTCAAGTGACAACCGGTCAAGCCAGCGTTAGGCCGGTGGACCGCCCCTAGGCGGTCCGATCGCCCAAAAGGACTTAGCCGATTTTCAACCCTGAAAATCCGGAACCTACTGGAAATTTCAAACCAATAGAACTTTTAACTGGAGACTCCCAAAATTATGGGACCAAGTGCAATAGAATCCCCTCTCTTGCCTACACCCTCTATTTTTGGCCCAGCTCATTTCGACACTTTTTGGTCACGGCCGGTCCGACCGCCGCTCATGGCCGGTCCGACCGATTTGGGACCGGTCGGACCGCCATGCTCTGGCCGGTCAGACCGCCCCTGTCCTGATAGTTCTGAACTTTGTCGAAAACACGTGAAACGATAAACCATAAACGCCATTGCCAATTGTCACATCATCCTAAGATCTGGAGTATATCCCCATGATATCCACAATCTCCCCCTTGATGAACACATTGGCAATAATCCAGAAAATGTAATTTGGAGGTTTGAAAAGTAAAATACTTTCGTTTTCACACAAAGGCACAACTTTGTCCATAAGCAAGAGAAAGCAATGGAAATGACCAAACTGGCATCAGAATAGCATAGGCATGTGAGATAAGGCAAAAGAAAACATAAAAACTTTGATTTCCAGAAAAGGGTCAAAATTCTCACTTAAGTTCCATATGAAAGAACAATTGTTCAATTAACCTATGATCATTGTGAGGATAAATGAATGCAATTTAAGTTCAGAAAAATCAATAAGACAATAAGAATGCAACTCAAGAATTCCCCCTCACTATGATCCTCAAATTTCATAAATTTTCAAATTTTCAATTTCTCCCCCTTTTATCATTTTTATATATCTTCTCCCTCTTTGTACGACAATGATATATAACATTGAAATATCCATCTTCTCCTAAAACTCTCCCCCTATGCAAAGCATTAATACATTTTAACACATATTTCTCCGCCTTTGACAATGGAGTAATAAAGGAATCACGCCTTCCTCTCATCCAGATATAACAAATGCAGAATAAAGAGAAAAGCAAAACATAAGAAGCATACGAAGGAGTATGCATGAAGTGCAATAGAGTGGCTTCATTTTTGTATTTTTCATTTTTGATTACAAAAAGCTTTGGAGATTACCCAAAAGAATAAGCTAGCATCTCTAATATTGCACAAACAGCATATCAAGCCTGACAGCGCTAGCAAGATCATGATAAGATATATATATATATATATATATATATCAAAGCTAAGCACAAAGGCTCAAAAGTAAAACAATATATTTGATCAATTTAAGCACAGCTTCAAATTCAGCAGGTTCATTAACAGAGATCATAAAATGAAACTGGCCATGTCAAAATGTCAACGTAAGATCAAAAAGCTAACAAATACCATATTAAGAGACAATCAGGTCCTGTATTGAATCATTTTGCTCAAATTTTCTCAAATGCCCATTTTTCAACAAATTTTTATTTGCACTGAATATTGAAGTTGACTAATGATCTAACTTAGTGACAAGATCCTGGACTAGGAGCCATCCGTAAAATCATCCTAAGCTTCGACCAGAAGTTGATTAAAGGTATATCTTAGTAAAGAAAATCCTGAACTAGGAGCCATCCACAAACTCTTTCTAAGCTTCTACCAGGGCGATAAATCTTGAGGTTCATGTCATTTCTGACAAGCAGTCCCCATGAGATCGTCTGGTTCATCAAACTATCTCCAAATTCATATCATTGACAAGCAGTCTCGTAAGAGTAGTTTGGCATAAATTAAGCATAAGACAATCTTTTGATTTTTCATGTTTCACAAGAGCAGTTTTTAGAGTCTCAAAAACACTAGAAGCTCAAGTAATGGTCAATTTTAGATTAAAGAGCCAATAAAGCAATTCTGACAGGGCCAATGTCACAAAAGGAGCACTAATTGCGCAACCCACTAAAACATCCACAAATTACAATTTTTAGTTCGAGTTATTTTTAGAGTTCTAGCTCATATAGCAAAGACTTAGCTACACATGTAGAAGCATGATAATTCTAGCAAGTCAAAGAACTAGACATGGCATTAAGCAATAATTGAAATACTAAAGCTCCAAAGGGTAATAGGCAAAGCTTCATCAATCTTAAAAGATAAGCAGAAAAACTTATATTACAATGCATTTTTTGAGTATGACTTGGATTTTTTATACCATTTGTTGAATTTTTCATATGAATGCAATATGATACAATGAGATGCAATAAAAGCCTAAAAACCTAAAAAGTTCGAAAAGATCAAAAAGTTCAGAAAAGAACAAGAAAAGATCAAAAGGACAAGGTAAGATCAGAAAAGATCGAACTCCCCCTCAAACCAACCCAAAGGGATAAATTACCCCTAACTCGCTTCTCAAGGTGGCAAACCTAGTTGGGTCTAACGGCTTGATGAGGATATCAGCCAGTTGAGCCTCGGACTCTACAAAGTATAGCATAATATCATATTTTTCGACATGGTCTCTAACGAAGTGATAGCGAATGTCTATGTGCTTAGTCCTAGAGTGTTGCACAGGGTTCTTAGCAATGTTAATAGCAGAAGTGTTATCACAGAAAAGAGGAACACTAGTAAAATTTAACCCATAATCCTTAAGAGTGGTTACCATCCACAAAATCGACTCGATAACTAGCGTGACTACATATTGGCTTGATAGTGGATTGTGCAGCAGAGGACTGCTTCTAGAAGACCAAGATACAAGTGAAGTGCCTAGGAAGTGACAGTGCACGAGGTACTCTTCCTATCTAGCAGACAACCCATAAAATCGAATATGAAAAACCCTAATGGACAAAGAGAAGAAGCGAGAATACCAAATGCCATATAAAGGGTAGAGTGTAAATACGAATATGCGCTTAACGGCTTGGCGATGGGAAGTCCTTGAGAGCGCTAAAACCTTGCACAAAGGCATACAGTGAAGTGAATGTCGGTCTCGAGGCCGTCGGATCTGAAGGAGCCGATCATCTTTGTGGTACTCGCGTTGATCCACGGCTTCTCCTTCCTCATCTGGATCCAAAACAGTCGAAGTTGTCATGGGAGTAAAGATTGGCTTGCAATCA